>OX411549.1:56997224-58197224 GCA_948146395.1 Fragum whitleyi | reverse complement strand
CCTTATAGGAGACTTGCTCTAGACATGTCTATTTTGATGTTTGACCTTAGCTATTCCTTTATGATTCTATGGCTGTGAGGATTGTTTTAGAGATGGTCATTGAGAAAAAGTATTCTTAATATTTTTGTGTATAAGATGAGCCTGGGCAGAGCTCAAAATATAACCAATGATGTATGATATGAATAAAAGGCTCTAAATTACCCAATTTACAATGAATTTCGTGATAATACATATTTACTCTATATAATCTGTTATTTTGACTTGGCAACAGATGAAAGTTAATGACAAGCAAAGATCTGTCCTGTGTTCAAGATTACAAAATGGTGCAAAATTTTTGCAAATTTTAGCTTGACTTGCAAAGCAGGATAAAATTGGCAAGCCATATGCACTGTTTTGTCATCCTGAACACAGGGCAATATACTCACATCTCCTATGAATAGGAGAGTGTAAAATATCAAAGACAAAAGAATCACTTAGTTTTAAATGTTGAAACTGTTTTCACAATTAATTTGGACCAGATTTAATTCTTTATCAGCTGAAAAAAGCTGCTCTCAAATAGCTACACTTACTTATTAAGCAAGTATCACAGATATAGATCTTGGTAAAATTGCATTAAAATCAAAGTGCTGAAGGTACTGGATGTACAAATTTTGAGTCAGTATTTATTTTGAAATTATCTGATTGAAATAATTGCTTGCAGGTTGATAAAAAGCCACACTTGGTTCATTTACATGAAATTTGGTGGAAATCCATCCATTCGTTCTGGAGAAGGCAGGCATGTGTACAGAGAGACAGACAATGGTAAACCAATTTGCCCCCATCTTATCGATGCTAAGGGGTATAATAACTAGAGCTTGTCACAGTATGTGACATAATACCCCCGCAAGTGCTTTCAGAGAATGGTTTACTTTTTGACAATTGGAACTTTAAGCAAGTACTGAATAATCATTGTCTTCCTTTTAGTTTACTCTAGACAAGCTCAAGGGAAGATAATTCTTAAATCTGATAGAAATGAGACCTCGAAATTGCATCTCGCAAAACTTCAACATGTGATAAATGCTTGTATAAAAATTTCAAATCTTTTGAAGGAAAACTGAAGGTGGAGTTCTCGACACAAAATTACTAGCATATGTGTACGAAAAGAAAAAAAAAATTGTCAAAGATCAAGGGCAGATAATTCTTGAACCAGGGGGATGAGACCTCAAAATTGTGTCTTGCAAAACTTCAACATGTGATAAATGTTTGTATGAAAGTTTCAAAGCTTTTGAAGGAGGACCTTGTGACAAAAGATTACTAGTTTATGTGTTCACAGACGGACAGAAAAACAGTCTATTTCCAGTATACCCACAAAAACATTCATTTTGTGGGGGTATAATAACTTACCTTTTTCCCTGTAGAACCAGATCCTGACTGTCTTGATGGTAATGTCTTTGGTGTTTTTCTTGGGGACTCCTCCTGTAGATGAATAGTTTATCATGAATAGATGTATACAAAGCAGGATGCCCAATGACTTTTGTTGTCAAAAATATAGGTACAGTAAACTCTCAGTAGTTCGTATCTCAAGGGACCTGGACAATTTATATGAACTAAATGTAATACAAACCAACCAATGTCAAGTGGTCGGTAGTTTGTTGGCTCAGATCAGACCTGGTCATAAGGTAGGCTATATTTGTGGCTTCATTCTAAGGTTCTATGGAATATATTTCAAATCAACTTCAAATGAGACCCTTTTATATGATGCTAAAAATCTAAATTGAACAATGATCATCTTTGGTTTAGTCCATATTCAAAACCTAAATAAAGTTATTTTGTTCAACTATTTACATGCTGATCCTCAACTATATCAGAGTGTTTTCCCTTTGGATCAAAGCACTCCAAGTACTCATTCAGTGGACGACGAAATCTCGGCATTACGTTGGATCTGTGTGGAAGGCACATTGATAATCAAATCAACGAAAATTTGCACATTCATTTATGCATGATTGGTATGAGGAAGTAAGATGAAATACAATTAAGGTTACTGATAGATACCTTCATTTGATTAAACTTCACCAACAAGAGTGTCATCGTCACAAAATACGCCGCCACATTGCTGCTGTTTCACAGAAATAATTGTAGACACTACTTATTTTGACAGAACCAAATTGAAAATGACCAAGTTTCATTTAAATCAAGACAAAAAGTTAGGAGGAGTTGCCTTCACAAGGCTGCAATTTCAATAAGCCCCAGGCACTAAGTTTTAAGGGGGCATAATTCAGGGAAATAAATGAGCCATAAAATCCTTGATCCATGTACATCTTCAAATTATGGTGATGACATTGACCAAGTTTCATTTAAATAAAGACAAAAAGTAAGGAGGATTTGTGTTCAAAAGGCTGCAATTTCAATAAGCCCTAGATACTAAGTTTTTAAGGGGCATAACTCAGGCAAAAATCAACAAACCATAAAATCCTTCCTTCATGCACATCTACCAATTGAGGTGATAACATTGACCAAGTTTCAAGAAGATCCAGCCAGAAACTTAGGAGGAGTTGTGTTGACAAGAAAAGTGGACCCAGAGACTAAGTTTTAAAGGAGCATAACTCAGGCAAAAATTAACAAACCATAAAATCCTTCCTTCATGCACATCTACCAATTGAGGTGATAACATTGACCAAGTTTCAAGAAGATCCAGCCAGAAACTTAGGAGGAGTTGTGTTGACAAGAAAAGTGGACCCAGAGACTAAGTTTTAAAGGAGCATAACTCAGGCAAAAATTAACGAACCATAAAATCCTTCCTTCATGCACATCTACCAATTGAGGTGATAACATTGACCAAGTTTCAAGAAGATCCAGCCAGAAACTTAGGAGGAGTTGCGTTGACAAGAAAAGTGGACCCAGAGACTAAGTTGTCAAGGGGCATAACTCAGGCAAAAATCAACGAACCATAAAATCCTTCCTTCATGCACATCTACCAATTGAGGTGATTACATTGACCAAGTTTCAAGAAGATCCAGCCAGAAACTTAGGAGTAGTTGCGTTGACAAGAAAAGTGGACCCAGAGACTAAGTTATCAAGGGGCATAACTCAGGCAAAAATCAACGAACCCTAAAATCCTTCCTTCATGCACATCTACCAAATGAGGTGATAACATTGACCAAGTTTCAAGAAGATCCAGCCAGAAACGAGGCGTTGCATTGACAAGAAAAGTGGACCCAGAGACTAAGTTATCAAGGGGCATAACTCAGGCAAAAATCAATGAACTGTAAAATCCTTCCTTCATGCACATCTACCAATTGAGGTGATAACATTGACCAAGTTTCAAGAAGATCCAGCCAGTAGTTTAGGAGGAGTTGCGTTGACAAGAAAAGTGGACGGATGGACGGACGGACAGATGGACGGACAGACGGAGAAGATGACGCCAATATACGTCCGCCTCCGGCGGCGTATAAAAATCATTAAATGACAATAAAATACCAATTTTCCAGCAGAAGTTATCACTGTAAACTAAGTGGCCCTAAATCACTCATATGAGTAAACTATCTCAAATTTGTCTATAATAAATAAGCTTTGAAAAAAGATGGCCGAAGCTATGAGGCAATGAAATTGGTTTTGCTAAACAAGACAAATCATTCAGACCAATTCTAAATGTAACTGGGTTAAAAATGTGGCCTCTAGAGTGTCCACAAGGTATTTCTTGACTTGATCCTGTGACCTAACTTTTGACCCACCCTGACCAGATTTCAAACATGTCCATGATTTGATCAAGATACGGTAAATTTTCTAAAATTTCACATGGAAAAAAATAATTTCATTTTTCACGGTACGAACTAATGGAAAAGGGTCCCGCCAAAAATGTGTATTATACGAAATTTTGGAAAATTACATCGTTGGCCGTTATGATTTTGTACGAAATTATAGGGACCAATTTCAAATATTTTCTTTAGGATGCATTTTAAACGATGCTTTAATCTGTTACAACAAACAGGCCCTACTAAACCATGTTCGACGATTTACCAATTACTGACGATAGTTGTAGGTTTGAAATTGTCCGGTCTTTATTTTCATGTTACTCGAGAACTGTGTTGACACAGCACCTTGAAAGATACATTGAAATTGTCGTATGCGTTCTATTGTGATTTGATATTACATTTGAATACAATTGACGAGTCAAAATAGCGAATTCTAATTGTATCAACGTCTTATTTAAAGCCCAATTCCGTTATGGCCACCAAACGACGACATGCAACGTCACCGGACGAAGAACGGCAAACATAGAAAAAAAAACATGCTACTTCAATATTTTACCCAAAGATAATTTTTCAAGGGCTATGCTCTTTACTTATTTATTTATTTTTTGCGAAAACAAAAACAATTTAACCTTACTTCAGGTAGTCGGTTCCAACCATCAAATATGCCTATCTTTACACAAACAGGCCCGTGTCAGAACTATTTAAATAGTTCACATGTTTTACCCAAAGAACTGTATAGAGGTGCTCAACTATGGAATTGACGTAATTAATGTTGACCCGTCATGCGATAAATGACCACCCATTCGTTCAAAATGAAAACGTTTGCCAAATACTTGAGAAATTGTACTCCACATTGCACGTGATTTCTTGCGAAAAGCAGGTTACAATTGTTCAAACCAATTCGCACACTGGACACAGATTGTGTTCGGCAAAAAACACGTCTATTATGAATGTAAATCAATAAAAACTCTACAATCTAAAACGCTATTTAGCTGCTGCAGGGACTCTAAATATACATGTATATTTAGGGTCCGTGGCTGCTGTAAGATCAGAACGTAATAATTTTGTCCAACGGAGTAGGTAACAGGCTCTTGTCGCATCTCAATGTTCTATATGTATTCACCTTTTCTTGAAAAAAAAGGGAGGCCTTAACATCACAGATGCCTCTCTCATCACCGACGTTCATTTGCAAATTTTTTACATCTTTTTTTCGAAATCCTGAGGTGAGTTTCTTAGGATTAAGAATTTCAAGGTTTCATAAGGTTTTTAATAGGGATATTTCGTGCTTTGTCCAAGATTTCAACTGAAATCCTGTTTTAAATCTTGCAGAATCTTTGTGTAAAAAAAAACCCTCATTGGATACGCTAGTTGCTCGTTTGGCAGCAAACAGGGCGTCAGGAAAAATACATTGTTATTTACGTTGATTTGTCATAAACTCGGTATTAAATATCATACCATACCCACTACCTATGTAAAACGAAGAAAGACATTTAATTCTGCATGCAGTTCTTTTAATAACGTGCGTGTTAATTTGACTGAGGAGAACCGCATGCTGTTCTACTCGTTAGCCATGGAGATAACCTCCATCTTATCAGTTCTAGATCATTGATTGTTATGCATATCATCAGTGGGAGTCCAAGTAGCAATAACTTAAAATGAACTGGTGTTTGTCGGTCAAAGACAGCATTCTTTGACACGCAAATAATCTGTTGTACGGGAGCTCAAAACTCCATATTATAAACTCCAAGTTTATTATAATCTGTTAGTCGACTTTTCTATTCACACTTTTAAATTGCATTGGTTTACATGTGACTCAATAATTGGGATCAAGGGTAAGAGCGAGACTTTTATGTTCACTGGGGAATATTTGATGACGTCATGTCGGGGGAGGAATCTTTTGAAGTAGGGTTACTTTAGCTTACACGTGCAAAATCGGTCGAAAGGAGCCTGAACATAATTAAGCTTGTATCGTGTGGCTAGAACTGTCAATCATGAGGGGGTGTGGCTTGAAACGCGATCTTTTGTATGTGTTTGGTTACTAGTCGTCAACGCAAGCTGTCATTTAATTTATCATCTAAACATTTGTCTTCTCAAAAGTTGAAAACGCAACTGTGTACTTTTATTTCTCAGAATTTAATTTATATTGGGGTGATCAAAAAATATGCGCTGCTTGTATGGGGAAATGATTACCGAATTACGATAAGTATCACCAACTGCACACAGCTTTAACATAGATCTGTAATCAAAAAGCTACCTTCATCTTAAATCGCTGTTACTATTGATCATAAAAACTTCAATTACGTTAATTTGATATCATGTCATCACTCGGTCCATGTGTCTACTAAACTATTCGCCAAGTATTAATCATCAAGATTTTTTTTGTATGATTGCATATTGTTGGTGTGCGATCAAAACATCGTAGCAACAGATAACTTAAACAGTTTACACCAAGTTTTGATCGTCCTCCAACGATCATGATACGGACTCTTTCACTTCTTTCTTCCTCGAATAGCACCACGGTGTTATGTAAGTCGCGTAAATTACGGACCAGAAATTTGAGCTTTCCAATTAAAATAATCAAAAAGTCAAGTCTTTACTTTTATTCCCTTCGTACATTGCCGGGTGATAACTCTCCGTTTTTTTTTTTAATTAAAAGCATCCCTTCACAATTTTGACCATGTCAAGCATTATATTAAATCCCTGGAATGGCGAAATGGTTTCAAATAACGCGCAAGTCTTTTATTGATTTTGACGTCGATAGGTAATAACGTCTTTTACCGTTTTTTTGTGCGTTTTTGTTATTCGAAATTTTGGAAAATTATAATTGTTAAAATGTCTAGTGTATACGAAATTTTGGAAAAGTCATTATTTCTTTTCTCAAAAAATTCGAAATCTTGGAGATTTTTTTAAATTATTTTTTTCCTGGAAAGGGGGTATACGAACTATTAGGGTATACGAAATTTTAGGAAATTTACCGTATTCATTCTGACCAATTTTCAGGCTGATTGGGCTAAAAATGTGACCTCTGGAATGTCTTCAAGGATTTTTTCCGGTTGAACCCCGTTACCTTGTTCTTGATCCAACTTTATCCAATTTCCAACTTATCTGCGATTTCATTAAGAAAATCATTCTGACCATTTTTCAGGTTGATTTGGCTAAAAATATGGCCTTTAGAGCACCACAAGGTTTTTCTAAGATTTAATCTTGCAACCTAGTTTTTTACCTTAGTGGACCCACTTTTGGACTTATCCAATGTTGACAATGCAAGATACACTGAGGCATGAGAAAGAAATGCACAAACAGATAAACAAACAAGTAAAAAACAAACAATAGGCCCCCAATCTATCAATGTAGGGGCATAACATGCTTTGGAAAACAATGAAAACAATGAAGAAATTGCTGCAAACAAGCATTTTCTTCAATGTCCACATTGTTTTTTCTCCCCTTGTAGGCAAATATTTCTAATTTCCATCAACTTGAAATTGTCAACTGCAACTTCTTCCAGTTTGAACCAGTGCAAGATTATGTCCTGTTGTAATTTATTAACTACATAATTACTTTAATTTTGATTATTTATCATGGTAACCTTTGAAAAGTAAGATAACTGAACAAAACCATGCAAGCTTAAAGTACTTTCAGTGCTTTGATAAATCACAATGATAGGATTTTTCAATAATTTTCGTTTGCAACTGTCCTAGGTAATTCACGGTGGACTATATCTGAGCCCTTGCTTGACATTTCCATCAACTTGTGTACAAAGCAAAGTGTCTGGCAGGCCTGTGCATTCACAAAGTCTGACAACAGTCTACACTATACCCTCTGTAGATAAATAATATCTTAATTCTGTCAATGATTTTTCTTATAGCAAAGTGTTCTTGACTACACTGCCTCAGGAACATGTAAAATTGTTGGACACATCTTGCACTGGCTAAATTTCAAAAGTTGGTTATGAAATTTTGTTTGTTTGTACGGGGTTTTACTCTGCTTTCAACAATACTTCATTTATATTTCCAGCTTCTATCCCACAAAGGTCTACAATAATTATTGGCCCATTGGTAGAGACAAATGGTCAGAAAGGTTAAGTGCTGCCATCAAGGATTATACCTGAGGCCTGTTAATTTATAATCTTCTGCGCTACCACTACACTATGAGGGTGGCCTGATTATGGGGTATATTGTGAATAAATCTGATACTCACTCTGTCTTCACTTTCTCGTGGTCTCTTTTTCTTTTTAATTTTTTCTGAGACTGGGGTCTTTTCTTTTGATGATGAATCCTGTAATAGACACAAAACAAACACATGGCAAACAGTTCTTTTGCAGAAGTGTAGAATTCTTTGCTCATACAAAATAGGAAAACAAGATTTTAATGTTTTTTTAATGGTATTTCAAGGTGAACAAGCAAATTCATTGAATTGATATCCCCCTGCCGAAAAATATTTTGTTTGTCAATGGAGTAAATCAAACTAAGGGACAGGTTACCTTAAATCTACATCAACCAAGGACAAGCATTTTCAACATTTAAATATTGTTAGATTTTATAGTGAAAGATGAATGATAAAATATTAGGCTGGAGTTTTTTTTAGGCTCATCAGTTTTGGCTGGGAGGATTACTTTACTAAGTTTCATTGAAATCCCGCAAATGGTTTCCAAGAAATAGCTTGTAAATGAAATATTACTCTGTATGCAGCGTTTTTTGTCCTTCTTTGAACGGGTCCGGTAAACAGACCTGTTCCCAATGACGAAAACTACTTTTTTTCCCAAAATGAGAGAATGAAATTCCCAATTCAAAGCTAATTCTTGAAGTAAACATAAAACTTTGATTATTTCCTATTGGAAAACCTGGAAGTACTTTTAGCAATAAATATCTGTGTTGTAATTTGTCAACAAGAGGGGAATTTCCGAAAATCGGTTTATATAAGTCACATGGTTCTCGATTTCATAGGCATAAACATTACAAAGCAGGAAACCCAGTGTATTTTGGATAACTTGGAAGTTATCGCATTACAAAACTGAATATTTTTGTAAAGCCAAGATATTGCGATTTTTGGACCTGATTTGTAGTAGACGATCTTTTTGCATTTATTTATCAATTGATGTAAGATGAATTTTAAAGGAAAAAACTTACTAGAATGAATGACTTTTGGTCATGGTTGAAGCAAATTATTTTCCTGTTATATAACCCAAAATATAATTGTTTATCTTTGTTTAATTTTCGTAAACGAAGTTGACTGTTATTCACGATCTCGGCACCTCTCAGAACCAACCTGACTTGTCTTTCAAACATTCTACAGCAGGTAGAACATCTGAGTATATGATCTATTTTGAAAATATGTTTAAAAAGTTTCTATGATTTTAGTAGAAATATTCATTTATAGCTGTTTTAAAAACAATAGGATTGAATATGAATTTGTTTTCTGTTGATTCGTACCCAAGAATGTTCAACCCACAAATTTATTATAGAACTTGATTTATCTATATTTTAGGTTTAACCATGATATTTTTTTAACAAAAAACTCATAGACATTTCTAGATTTGATATAAAACATTTATTCCAGAGCAATCAGACTAATTCTTTGTCATTGTTTTTGTTCAGATTCCTTGTTTAAGGACTATGGTATGCTTTTCATTTAAGATATGACTATAGAGGCATAGGAACTTCTATTATGCATATTGTAATGAATACTAATGATATAAATAAGAGTAATGTTTTTAAAACAAGCATCACAATGAAAATTCCCAATTTTTGAGAAAATAACGCATTTTTCCCAATTGGTCCGGTCATGGAGCTAGGAGAAAAAACGCTGGTATGTATAAAGCTTCACCAATCAGGGGTAGTAACTCTGAATTTATTAGTGGAATCAGGTTACCCTGACGATATGCACATCTTTTATTTTAGTGAAGTTTCCAAAAAGTTTCATTCAAACCCAGCCAATGGTTTCCAAGAAATAGCGTGTTAACGAAATATTACTGTGTATGTAAAGCTTTTCCAAACGGGGGCAGTAACTCTGAATTTATTAGTCGAACCGAAAAATCCAGACAATATGTGCATCTCCTCTTTGTAGTGAAGACTTCCATAAAGTTTCATTGAAGTCCAGTCAAGGGTCTCAAAAAAAGTGCGGAAAAGAAACATGGACAGAAGGACTGAAAATGGGATGACCCAAAAGCAAAATTCAAATTATTAGTTACCAAGGATATGTTTAAAAATTTCAGGGTCAAAAACTGCCCTGCCTTGACATGCCAATATATTGGGGTCAATCAAAATTTGATGAACAAGTTTTGAGAAGGGTTACCCGAAAGATATTTCTGCCAAGTTTGCTTGAAATTGACCCATTGTTTACTGAGAAAATGTTTAAAGATTCTGGGTCCAAAAAACCCACCACCGCCCTGCCATGCCCATATTTGGGGGTCAACCAAAATATCATGAATAAGTTTTGAGAAGGGTCTCCCTCGTATCATTTCTGCCAAGCTTGAATGAAATCTGTCCATCAGTAACTGAGGAGAAGATGTTTAAAGATTTTGGACTCAAAATACACCCTGCCCTGCCATTCCCATATTTTGGGGTCAATCAAAATTCCACGAACAAGTTTTGAGTAGGGTCACTCTAGTACAATTTCTGCAAAGTTTGGTTCAAATCTGCCCATTGGTTACTGAGAGGAAGATGTTTAAAGATCTTGGGCTCTAAAAATGCATACCCATATTTGGGATTCAAAGAAAATTCCTTGAACAAGTTTTGAGAAGGGTCACCCTTGGAACATTTCTGCCAAGTTCAGTTGAAATCCACCCGCTGGTTACAGAGAAGATGTTTAAAGATTTCAAGGTAAAAAAAAGCCCAGCCCTGCCATGCCCATATTTTGAGGTCAATCAATTTTCCAAAAACAAGTTTTGAGAAAGGGCAATTAAGGAATTTCTGCCAAGTTTATATGAAATTCCCTATTGGTTACTGAGAAGATGTTAAAAAGAGGGTAGAAAACTGCCAAACCCTGCCATGCCCAAATTTCAAGAACAAGGAATATTACTACCATTTGGTTGAAATATTCCCTTTAGTTACTGAGGAGAAGATGTTTAAAGAATTAAGATAAAAAAACTGCATCACCCTGCCATGCCGAGGGCTCATGTGTATGTTTGATATTGGGGAGTCATTGACTCCTCACCTAAGTAATTCTTGGGGACAAATCTGAATTAAAAGGGGTCATAATGACAGAAAAAGCAAATCATTAGAAGAGTTTAAGAGTCACTTTAACTGTTTCTTGTAATAAATTTGTAGAACTTTAGAAAGTAATTCCATATTTGACCCTTAGTAATTCCTCTCAAGTGGGGTCAAAATGACCCCCTTATGATTTTGACCCCCCAGGGAAGAAATTTCTTGGGGTCAAATTAATATATTTTCAGATTTTGGGGGTCAAAACCCTGGTTTAAGGGTCAAACACAAGCCCTGCGTGCCCACATTAAAGAATAATTCAAAACTTCATAAATAAGATTTCAGACATGTCATATTTCTGCCAAGTTTAGTTGAAATCAGCCCATTAGTTACTGAGAAGATGTTTGAAGTAATTGTTGATGACGCATGACACACTACAGATCCTGAGTGACTCTAAAAGCTCCCCTTGAGTAGCTACAATCAGGTGAGCAAAACAACATATTTTTGAGTCAAAACAAGGTTTCATCACTCAAATTTTCAATGGTCTATCTAAAATTTTCAAAATTAATCATATGAAACATTTTTACAAGAAAAGTTCAATTGAGACTAAATCTTTCAAAATTCTACTCATTTTGTTGACTTTCTGTTGTTTTGACCTCTTTAAAATCCTTTTTGATACCCCACAATTACACTGTGAAGGAGTGATTGACTCCTTAAACAATAATACAAGCCCTGAAAAAATTATTATTGAATATCGATTTTATTAAATGATTCATCTATAAATAGATAAAATCAAGACTCTGCCAAATTTTTATCTGTTTTAGATGACAAGTTTAATAAATTTGATATTCTATTTATAACATGACACGATTTTTTGTGAAAAATCAAGAAAATTCAAGAAATTAATCAAATCAAGTTATTCCGCAAATCATAACACTGTTTGCAAAATGACATCAGCAAATAAAATATGACATCATTTTCACAACGAAAACATAACATGGCTTAATGTTCTTAGCTAATTTGCAAAGGTATTCCACTAGTTCATCAGGTTATTTCACTCCAGGGAAGTAGTGTCACATAAAAGCACATACCCCACTTTCAGGCTTTGATTCCGCTGTACTGTCGTTTGCATTTCCACTCTCTGGGTCAGAAAATATCTGGGCTATCTCTTCATCTATAGAAGGAAGGTCTTCTGGCTTCAGATCCTTTAAAAGAGGAAAAGTAAACAATACTTCAAGAGCTGCAATTAGATGGGGAGGTGTTATTTTATATTAACCCTTGTCATGCTGAATCTGGAATATTCCTGGATTAGCATGATTTGTTTGTTTGTATGAATGGGGTTTTACGCCGCTTCCAATATTTTTTCAGTTTTATCGCGGTGGCTGAAGCACCTAAGATTGGTTTCATGGCATTTCTCTCACCAGTACGACCACCACATTCTTTCCTAGCCTCCAGCTACTATCCCACATAGGTCTATGATTATCGACCCATTGGTGAGAGACAAATAAGTGGGAAAGAATGATTGCGGTGATCAGGGATCAAACCCTAGACCTCTAGATTGACAGTCTGATGCGCTACCAACTGCGCTATGATTGCGACTTAGCTACATTTGAGGAGAGATTTTTTTTCATTTTAGATTAATACTTGTCATGCTGAATCTGGGATATTCCTTCCTTGGCAGGAGGTATAGACAATGATCAGCCTGCACATTTGTGCAGTCTGATCTTAGTACATGCCAACTAGTCATTTTTTACACAAGAAAAGTTTAGGAAACTGTATTTTCCATTAATACTGACTTACAATTAGAACTGTCGCAGAGCGGACTTATACCCCCCCCCCCCCCCCCACCCCCCACCCCAAGCACTTTGTCAGAATGCAAGTGCTCTTAGTGCAGTATGTGTTTGAAACAAATATTGAGGTCATATACAGCACTTGCATGATGTTTTAACTGTAACCTTGACCTTTGACCTATGTAACCCAAAAACAAAAGGGCACATCTTTGAGTCATAAGCAACATTTGTATAAAGTTTCATGATTCAAGGTCCCTTGGATTTGAATTAGAGTCCGGAAACCAAAATTGAACAAAGGCTGACTGTGACCTTGACCTTTGACCTATGTGACCCAAAAACAATAGGGCACTTTCTTGGGTGATAAGGAACATTTGTATAAAGTTTCATAATTGTAGGTCACTTGGTTCTTGAATTAGAGTCCAGAAACGAAAAGGTCTACGGACGGACGGATGGTCGTACAGATGGATGGACAGACCAATATAACCAATATACCCCCCTCTACTTTGTAGGTGGGGGGGTATACTTAATGCATCCAGTGTTTGTCAGCACTTTAATTTTGATACAATTTTTGCCAAGTTTTTTATTCAGCATGACAAGAGTCAAAGTAGATCTGTCAAAAAGTGGCCTAAAACTCCCACAAGCTCTTTGTCTCAGTTCTGGAAATGTTTTTTGGAAGAAGTGCAATTGTGATCCTTAGGCCCTGACTTTTGACCTTTATGACTCCAAAACGAAAGGGCACTTCTTTGGGTCATGGGCAACAATTGCATAAATGCCATTATTCTGGGTCTATTAGTTCTTTAGTTGGAGACAGGAAGCCCAAAAGGTCTACAAATGTACAGATGAATGGAGAGACAGACGGACAGACAAGATGAAAACAATATACCCCCCCTCTATACTTTGTAGGTGGTTGGTAAGAATACTTCAATAGTCCATTTCAGTATAGCACTTCATTTCTGTTGGGTCTAAACTCTGCAGATTTTTAAAATTTTGGGGTCTTAAATTTCTGCCTTACTTTTTCCTGCATTCCTATTTAATATATAATATCATTTCTCTTGCTAATTGGAGCTGGTTAAGCCTGGTTTACTTATGTTTGGCTGTTTTGAACATTTATTTTAGTGTTGAATAGTTGCTTTTCATTTTTGGGTAAATTTCTGGTTATTCATTGTCCAGTCGAAAGCGAAGCGACGCAGGCACCATCAGTTCTGCGCTAGTTTTAGTTTCTTTGTTTGAAGTTGCCAAGCGGGAAATGTAGGTTTATGTATAGCTTCCTATTTAAAACTTAATGAAGTTGTCTATTTTGTGATAGATAGGAATCAATGATAATAATTCATTTGGGCTTTGAATTGTCAAACCCTGTACAACATGACTATAATATGAATAAGTTTAATAAACAAGAGTTGTCCGCGGACAACGTAGCTCGCCCAAACAGCTGCTTGTCACAAACAGCGCTTGACTGAAGTTCAAAGTGGTTTCTTTCAATGTTAAAGTCCATGATCTAATACAGTGCTCTCAATAAGGGCCAAAATCAGGAATTTTTGTAATTCCATGTTGGGATTTCAGGAATTTTTTTTACAATGTAAGGAATTTTTAACCCCTCCCCCTGCTATCCCTCCCCTCACCCCGCACACACACCTTCCTTTTTTTGTACACTTTGTAAATGCTCGTTTCCTTGTTAAATGTAAGTTAAATTTTTGCTCCCAAAGTCCATGATTCTGGTTGGTTCTCTAAGAATAAACAACTTCCAAGCCTTAAAACTTATAGCTTTGACTATAAGCTGTAGGGACGAGATTTGGTTTTACAATCCCCTTTTATTACTTTCATTGAATAAATTATGGAAACTAATATGAGAAAATGTGGAGTTTCTATTTGGAATCGGTACTTAGCTGTATCTTGCGCGGTGGGCCTAGAAAATGCGGCTTACTCAAATTTTAGTTACGATGTTCTGGTATCCGGCGATATTACGGAAATTAATGCAGCTTTAATTTTCCTCGGCCTGTCGTTCAAAGGTGGCGAACGTTCTAGGTAGTGTGCCAATAAAACTCAAAGTTCTAAGCCTATTTAAACTTACGCAGGATTATCCAAATTTAGCTGAAGTCAAGAAAAATTCGTTATTTCAAATCTCTCATCAGACATGTTGCAGACAACTTAAATGACGTCATTTGGGATTTCCCCACGTTCTCCGAAGATGCCGATTCTACACGTATTAGACGAGGACAGTCGAATGACCTTTCATAAATGTTTTCCGGTAGCGTCTTTTTCACTTCGGATAAATTACCCGTAGATCTATTCTAAGAGGTTTAGAAAGCGATATTTCGAAATTTTATAGGTCTAAGCTGCATGAACTACGTTTGATATAACGAATTTTCCCCTGATTTAAATATTTCTTTGTTTCAATAATCCTATCAAAGGACCCTCGCGATCTGTATCCGACTAAGAAAGATAATGACAGAAGCTATAATGACGCGTCGTCAACCCGATTGCGTAATCAGAGACTGGTTGTTGTAGCGACAGTTTAATACCCCGCGCGTTACACAAGGCTTGTTTTGGTCAGCTATATTGTGTATGCTTGCGTTGATTATTGATTTTTTGCACATGTAGACTTAAGTTAAATCCTCTATTAGGTAAAATCATAAAACGTACGGGGTCAAATTACAGGATGTTTTCCTCGAATCTCGGACGGTTTTTTACGTCCGGGTTTGATTTTCCGGACGTAATTTCTGAAATTCTGGACGTATATTACGTCGACGTCCACTTATTGAGAGCACTGCTAATATATATCTGTTTGAGTAGTAATTAAGAAATATAAAAACTTTTTTGTTTTAATTGCATGTATAAGGTTAGGGTAAAGTGAAAGCCTACAAGCAGATGAGGTTACCAATGGAATTTCTTTGTATCAAACATGAAGTTTTTCTTTAAAATCTTTCTAAGTCCACAAAAGGTCAAGATCAAGGTCAAATTGTGAAGGACCTTGGTCTCTGTAGAAGCCTATCACCTAGTGAGTATGTGTATGAAGTAATTATGTCCCTGGGTAAAGCATTTAGAAAATATAAGCAAGGTTAAATTTTTGGATAAAGTTTTTCAGTTTAAGTTTTTCCAAGTCCATAAAAGGTCAAAGTCAAGGTCAAATTGTCAAAGCCCTTGGTTTCTGGTGAAAGCCTTTCATCTGGTGACTATGTATATGAAGTAATGATGTCCCTAGGTTAAAGCATTCAGAAAATATAAGCAAGGTTAAAGTTTTTGGTAAAAGAATTTCGGTTAAAGTATTTCTAAGTTCATAAAAGGTCAAGGTCAAATTATCAAGGACCTTGATCTCTCAGAAAAGCCTATCACCTAGTGAGTATGTATATGAAGTAATGATGTCCCTAGGTTAAAGCATTCAGAAAATATAAACAAGGTTAAAGCTTTTGGTTAAAGTTTACAGTTTAAGTTTTTCTAAGTCCACAATGGTAAAGGTCAAGGTCAAATTGTGAAGGACCTTGGTCTCTGGTGAAAGCCTATCACCTGGTGAGTATATATATGAAGCTATGATGTCCCTAGGTTAGAGCATTAAAAAAATATATGCAAGGTTAAAGTATTTGGTTAAAGTTTTTTGGTTAAAGTTTTTCTAAGTCCACAAAGGGTCAAGGTCAAGGTCAAATTGTCAAGGACCTTTGTCTATGGTGAAAGCCTATCACCTAAGGAGTGTGCATATGAAGTAATGATGTCTCTAGTTTAAAGCTTACAGAAAATATAAGCAAGGTTAAAGTTTTTTTGGTTAAAGTTTTTGGCTAAAGTTTTTTTGAAAGGGTCAAGGTCACAGTCTAAAGGTCATTTCGACATGGATGTTGGTCTCAAATGAAAGCCTATGCCCTAATGAGTGTTTCTGTAAAAAATAAAGCCTCTAGGATAAATATTGATAGAAATAAAAAACTTTAACCTAATGCGGATGCCGACACCGACGCTGACCCAGAGGCCGACGCCGACATCCGAGGGTATGACAAAAGCTCTTCCAAGACTTTGGTCCCGGGCGAGCTAAAAAGAAACAAATTTTTTTCATATTTACAAAAAACGTAATATTGATAAGAAAATTCAACGGGATTGGCAAAGGAAGGTAATAAACCAATAAATTGGGTAAGGGGCAAGTCGCTTTTTGCATAGATTGCAGTGCATCCTTGATAGCCTAAATGGCTTCCTTAATTCCTCTTGGTTTTCTGTTTTTAGCATGAAATTTTCTTTTTTTCAGCAAAGGGATATTGCCTTATATGGTAGCATATGGGTATATTGCTTCATATAGTGAGAGTTTACTTTTCACTTACTGTATGCAGAATCAACAACAAAATTTCATACTTGTACTTACTTCTTTTGGCATAGACTGCAGTGCATCCTCGACGGCCTCAAGAGCTTCTTTAAACCCTCTAGGTAGTCTGTTCTTCAGCATGAACTTTTCTCTGTTTGCGGCATATGGATATATTGCCTCATACGGTAACCAGGCACTACAAATATTGACAGAAAATGAATATGTGACGGTGACCCATCACACAAAAAGGGACCATCTGGGAACTCTATCAAAAGAACATTTGAAAAAGAGATTGGATCTAGCATCGGTAAACCAGAGGTGCGTTTCTTAGATTAAGATTCTTAAGTATCTCATTTAGATTTTTAAGATGTAGCGTTTTTATATTAAGATTTTTAAGAGGCTTAATAAGAATCTTAAGATATCTTAGCGGGGAAACAGAGATGGTTTGCATTGGCTTAAAACAAGTAGCCTTGACAACATCGAATGTTTTCACATGAAATATTGAAAATTGTTTCTTACGACGTCTTATTAATCTTATTTAAACAGATTTTTCATCTTGCTCTCAAAAATGCACCTCTAGGTCATATTTCTTAAATTCTTATGCAGAAAGGTAGAAAAATCTTTCTATATTCAGAAAATTAGTAAATTGTGAAAAAATTTCAACTCTAGTCAGTCTGTGCAGTCCGAGCACATTGACAATACTACATGCACCATCCAGATGGTCCCTTTTTGCGTGACGGGTCACGTACATGACTTGTATTGCATCAATTATTTATAGGGTAACCAGAAAATAAGAAAGTCTCTTTATTTAATTAAATTCCTTCCAATCCCTATATTCCCCAGGAAAAAGACCTACTTGTTATTGAATTCGAAGAATATCTTTGATATCTTTGCTTGGTAGACTGTATAGACAAAGATCAGTGCACTCTGATCTTAGTTTACTCTGCTTGCTATACATGTACTTAATCAATGTGGGTTAAACTTGAGAATAACCAATTAAACTGTCCCAAAAGTTTGAAAATTAAACAAATCCAGCTTATTATAACCAATTACCAGAGCTACAGATGGGAGGAATATTTCAATAATACTTGTACAAACACCAAGACAATTCTCATGAGTTCCCACAACATAGGGTTTCATTTGGAAATAAAGATTTTAGCACGGGGTTATCCCCCCTCTTTTCCTCTAAATTTCTATGTGTTTTAAAAACATCAACATCGTTTTTCACCCTTGATGTTTTCTGTGGTCAACTTGTACAGCATTAATTCAATTATCAGAGCTATAGATAAGGGGGTATATTGGATTTCAAATTAGATTATTTCAACTATACTTACAAATATCCTATAT
The DNA here is from genome assembly GCA_948146395.1 of Fragum whitleyi. Classification (NCBI taxonomy): domain Eukaryota; kingdom Metazoa; phylum Mollusca; class Bivalvia; order Cardiida; family Cardiidae; genus Fragum; species Fragum whitleyi. Next base: position 58,178,941 of record OX411549.1, on the reverse strand, counting down.
TGAGGGTACTCATTTGAATTGTCTTACAAAGACAATTCAAATGAGTACCAACAATATATGGTTTCAATGAGGAAAATAAAGATTTTAGACTGGCATTACCCTCTCTTATACCAACTTCTGAATCATTCTTTATAGTCCAAAGTAATTGTGTACTTGCAGTGACTTGGAAAGGCCTATACCAAGTGCTATGGTCACACATTGAAATCTCAATGGTCACATTGTTTTAGTCAAGGAGTGGGCCTTTGTCAAAATGAATTTCGTTGTAGTTAGGCTTAGAGTTATTACAATCACATTAGTTTTCATAAGAACACATTGATTTTCTTAGAGGAAGGGACACTGTCCCTTTGAAAAAAAATCTTTCCCTATCACTGTACATGTACTTGATGATGGATGAACAGATATCTTGATTGTTTAACCCTTTGCTGTTTAATCCCTGCTTTTTACGTGCCTGTGATTTTATGATTGAGAAAACATTGTGAAAAAAGAAGAAATTGCTTCTGACAAGCAATTTCTTCTTCTTCCACACTATTTTCTACTGTACTGGATGGTTATTTTTCAAATTGAATCCACTTTTAATTTTCGTCTGCAGAACCTTTGAATTGGGACAGGTCCAAAATTTTGTAAAACAGGAAAGGGTTAATCTAATACAGGGCTACAGAAGGAGGGGATCTTTTGAATTTTAAGAGTCAAAATTGATAATACAAACCCTATGTTGTTGATACTCATTCCCGATTCTTAACTGTACCTGAATTTTGTTAATTTTTTCATCAAGATTTCATAATCAAATAGCTGTTAAATGTAAACAGTGTCAGCCAGGTTACAGTGCACATAATTATAACAGAGGGTCACAAATTCAGGTATGTATTGGAAACAGGTTGACATTACTATACCATTATTTATCTTAAAACTATACAAATATCTGTATGATAACACCCCGTATGATATTTTTTATGATATCACATAGTTATTTTTAGAACAAGGATATCATACAGTTATTTTAGAAACTTGCATTTCAGTAAGAAATATCGACAAAAACAAGACAAAAAGAGGTCAGAAGATAAATATAATACATACTTAGTGTATTGTATGAAAAAAATATCTAACTCGGATGTGAGAATTGACGATTGTCTCGGCAGAGCCTCGACAATGATCAATTCTCCAAACCTCGTTTGATATTTTTTTTCATACAAAACACTACGAAAGTATTATATATATCCCTTCCTATCCTCCAGCTGCATAACCAAATAGTTCTCAATTATCAATCCATTGGTGGAAGACAAATAGTTGGAAAAGATGAATCCCATCTACAAGGATCAAACCCAGGACCACACAATACTTGAAAAGTTTTTATCCTATGAATTGAATACATCACCTTATCAAATGGTACTTACCACTCCAAACAATTGTGCAAAGGTAGAGATAAGAGGGGTAAAGCCAGTCTAAAATTATTAGACTATGAGCCAGTATACACCCCCCCTCCCTATCCAGGGGGAATTTTCGGGACTATGTTTTTTTGAAAGCCCAATGTCTAATGAGTATATTCTGAAAGTCTGCAACTTGGCTGTTGGGGCTTTTCGGAGTTATTGAGGTCAAAGGTCAACAAGTGCACTTTTTCTATGAAAGAATAAATGAGCTGGACTTGAAATGGTATATTCAACTATCTTTTCATGAAATTGAGCAGGAAATGGTTCTAGATGAATCACTAAATATTTTTCTGCTGGGAAATTTCATTTTAGGGTAATTTTATGATAATTTTTTATGAAATCAAAGTACTGAAAGTACTGAAATCGGTTCATATATAAGAGATTAAACCATAGACAATAGGCCATTTCAGACCAAAGGAGGATTTTTTCCTTATATTTTCCCATCAACTTAAACAATAATTTGCCTGAAGGTAATTTGTATCATTTGTCATTTGATTTCTTTTGTATTTGTTGGTTGTAAAGCTTAAGTCAGCCAGTGCATTTAAATGAATATTATATATTTACGTAGATGAATTGAAAGGAAAACTTGTTTTTTTTAAGTTTCTACGAATAAAAAACATTTTGAGGCAACTTTAACAACTCAAAATTATTGAAAGTATCAACTGTGGCAGCTTTGAGAGTAAACTGCATCTTCATAGATTTAATCAAAGAACTGAAATGACTGTATATCTTTGCTTATATACATGTTCAAAAGTCCCTTTTGCTGTCTTTTATATCTTGTGTTCCTTATAAAAGTTCATGTTGGTGTCAGATTGTGTCCACTGTAGTTGTGCTTTATATTAGATTAGGTATAGATATAAAAGCGTTATAGATTTACTTGTATGTATAATGAATGTATAGATAAAAGCTAGATTTTGCGGGGTTTTTTTTGTTTGCATAAGCACATAATCACAGTTCTAATAATTAAAACAGTTACTCACTGTCATTTAAATATTGAATGGTTTAAGCTTTAAAGCACATAACTATTACTGTTTTATAGATCAAAGTACTGAAAGCACTGAATGTCAAAGATAAAAAAGAGACCAAATTTTTATCTCTTAAGAGTCAATTCCATTTTTCTTAAGTCTAACAACAGTTATCACAATTGTGTGAGTCTAGAAGGGGCCATGGGCTTTCTTGAATGTAAAATGGTATTCTTTCTAACCAACTCTTTGCCCATTAAGTGGACTTGATTATTTACAATATTCAAACCTTAATGGAAAACTTATGTTTCCAATGGATATTCACATTGTTACATTTTGCAAACTTGTTTCTGATGTACTGAATGCTATTTTGTTTCTCAAAATTTGTTTTTGTAAAAACATTTCATCAGAAAATTCATATTTTGTTTCTGTGTCTTAAGGCATATAGCCAATATTTTTGGAAGATAACCACCCTTTCCAGCAGATAAAAAGCAAGGGGCCTGGTAGGCCCAGTAAATTGCATAGCTAGACTGAATATCAGTATTCAAATTTAAGTTTATATGAATCCTTTTGTGAAACTTTTTCATGAAAAATTATCATTTATATAGAAGCTGATCAAAATGATGACTACATCAGCTATAAATTAATACTATTGATACTTATTAAAGAGCTCACAAACATTTTTTTAAAAAGTCACACGTTTCCTTAAAATGTATGTGCAGAAATCATTTTTTATCAATGGCTCTTTGAAGATTTTTTAGTTTACAATCCTTTTAATATGCTTTGTGTGTGGACATAAGTACCGTTAGCATAAAGATTTTTTCTTTTTAGATTTTTTTTTTTTTTTTGCTTACATTGCACACTAATCACCACAATTTACTCTTCAATCTAACAAAGATATGTTTATTTAATTTCTGAAATAAATTATCTTGTAAGATGAGCATAAACATTTTCAGTTTGGTAAGTGTGAATGAGATATATATTTGAGGCTTTTTGTTCATTCAAAAATTCTATAGTGAAATCTAAAACTCCAAATATAATTTTTGTGGCCTCCCCACACTCTTTTCTTGCCAGATTTTGAATGCAAAATGCTGTAAAAAGGTCTATTAAAATACGATAAAGCTCTCTACCAGGATGTCCACCATGACTTTAATTTAACATAAGTGTTTGTTTTCTGTTTCTTACCAATTTTGATAATTTCATTAATGTATATATAAATAAAGTTCATACTAGTACTTAAAATTAGTAATTACTTAAATATTGATGAAATTCTCAGGTTATGTTGCAATACTGTTGATATTTTGAAACTGATGAAACGAAATCCTTGTTAAAATAGAATTCTTGTTTTTTTACCTGCTTGACTCATTGTTCTCACACAAGTTTTTTTTGTTTTTTTTTTTATTTTCAAATCCCCTGTCCTTTTCCATCAAAATGTTAATTCTCATGACTTAATATTTGATTTAACTTAAATTTCATTTCATTTGTAATCTAATGCAATTTTTACGATGTTGCAGGCTTAAAACAAAACATGAAGTTTTATGGAAACAAAAAGAAGTTTACAGAAACTCTAGATGTATCTTTTCTCTAAGACGAAGGAAAATTCATTGAACATATTCCTATATCATTTTACAAACCACTCTTATAAAAGAGTATGTGATGACCATCAGTTTGAATTAGCATTAAGCTATGTCAACTGCTATCCTTATAAGGTTATAATGTTAAGAGATTGAATGGTTAACTATTTAGCACCAATTTTTATATCAATTTAGATATGATGCCCATTTTGTGTGTGAAAACCAGTCATAAAATGCTAATTGTATTATGTCAATCCTCTTTGATCTGTTTCACTAATTGATTTAGGATATTTTCATAGTGGAAAAAAAATCCTTGGTAGAAGACTTTTTTGTCAGATTTCAAAGCTTTCGGTACATTTCTTTGTACAAATGAATCCAACAAATATACACAAATCAGTTCAAATCTGAATAACTTTTTAACTAGATTTAATCATGATGTTCAGAATATTGAACAAACCACAGAACTAACATTACTGACAAAGGGATGAGATATGCAATTAGGGTAATTTATATAAGGAAATAAAAGTAAATTGAAAAAGAAATTCAAGATTTTAATGTGCAAATCATATTTTGGTACTTTCAGTGCTTTGAATTTCAAAATATAAACCTGTTCTCTTCAAAAATGTCTTGAAACTTTTATGAATTTGATTCACCTGTTCATTGAATTGAATCATGACGTTCAGAATATTGTACAAACCAAATAACAAATATTGCTGGCAAAAGAGTGAGACATTACTTAACAAATGAAGTGAATTTGTCACAAGTGCTCCCCTTTACCAGATTTTTTTTATCAATTATGGAGAAAAGCTAAAGTAAGCAAAACTAAAAATTGCACATATGATAGTTTCAAATTATTCAATTGTATAACAATTATAAGTAAATTTGGATTGATTGGGAAAAAAAATCCTGTTTACATTGTGTTAAAACCTTTTAAATAAAATAGTCATATTTTGGTACTTTCAGTGTTTTAATTAGCTAAAATTAACCAATATGTTTACAGTTGGCTTGAACCTTTTTTGTAACTGTGTATTTTATCGAATGATTACATGCTGAACATGATCATTCCAAATTATAAGCATCTAATGGCAATAAGTTGTACTAATATATATTAGTATAGTTATGACACTGGCATACTCAGGCCATTATAGTAATCACATATTGGGCACATTTAAGCAAGAAATATTAAAAAAAATTTGTTCATATGCTTAAAGGTATCCTCCAGCATGTCTAGACTAATATAATTATTGGAAAAGGAAGCAGAAAAACCTTTTAAATCATGTAAAATCTATATAAGCAAAAAACTTCGGTTTTCAGTACTTTCAGTGCTTTGATTTGCTAAGAATAAACCTGATATGTGCTCAAATGCCCTGAAACTTTTTTTTTTATATTTACCTTTAAGAATTATGTAATTTAAAATATAATTAACATCAAATAAAAACATGTATTGACAAATGGTGAAATATGAATAATAGTATAGTTATAGCTTTGGCTTGATCATGCAATGGCTTTAATCAGTTTTTGAACAAAATTCAAGCAGGAAATGTCTAATAAACTTTGCTTGTAGGCTTCAAGGTATCCTCTAGCATGCTTAGAATAAAAGAAAATATTGTTAAAGACAGAAAAAATCTTTTTAAATCTTGATAAAATCTTTATTAGCAAAGAAAATTGTTGATTTTCGGTACTTTCAGTGCTTTGATTTGCCCAAAGCCTCTCTGAAAATCACACAAATGTGTTTAATCTTTGAAATAATGTTTTGGGTATTGAATTATGTTGAACAAGAGCTGTCACTGTAAGATGACAATGCCCCCGACACCGCTTTGATTTAGAAGTTATGGCCAATGTTAAAGTTTTTGGACGGAATGACGGACGGACGGACAGACGGACGGACGGACAGACAGACGGACGGACAGACGGACGGACGGACAAGTCAAGTTTATGATGCCTCCCTATCGGGGGCATAAAAAGGTCCAAAGAAATTATCAAATCAACAAAATAAATATAATTTTCTGACTAAAGGTATAGATTTAAATTAGTGTGCACTGGGTGACCTTTGACCTCAATAATTCCTAAAAGCCCCAACCGCCAAGTTGCAGACTTTCAGAATATACTTGGTAGACATTGGGCTTTCAAAAAATCATAGTCCCGATAATTCCCCCTGAGGGGGGAGGAATCACCCTACTGGCCCATAGCCTATATTATTTCTCAGTGAAATCCAATCTTGTGGTTCTCATTGGAATCATCTCTTTCTAATAAGAACAATTAACATGTTTTATTGTAAATTTGTTATTAAGATAATGTAAAAATCCATTTATGATATCAAATGGTGAACCAGTGCATTCAATTAGTTTCAAAGATTCCCTTAGGTCAGATTCTCATGCTTTGAATGAAACAGAACTGGGAAGGCAGGCTACTTACTAATTTTCAGATCCGAAGAAAAATACAAAATGTATTTTATCTTTCTTTGGCCTCTTAATTTCTGGTTTGGGCTCTATAATCTGAAAAGAAGGAGAGACAAACAAATTAGTATTACATAACTGTAGATTGGGGGATTTTTGTGTCACCTAATTTTCATGTCTTTAGGGCAACAAGCTATTTTAAGCTTTGAAGTCAAGCTATGATCCTTCTGTTAAATTATTCCTTTATTTTCCAATATCTATTAGTTTCTAAGTTTTAATTGATGAAGATGTAACACAATTTGTTTTCATCCAAACATGATTTTAATATGATGTTGTGATACGCACTCAAAGTTATAGTTCTTTAAATAGCAATGTCTCAACACTAGGCGTCACCATGTAGCGACAAAAATTGAAAAAGGGTACCAGTCTATCCCTCTTGAATCTGCTTCCTTGAGATTGCCAAGCTAGAAATAATTGTTCCTAGTGCTTGCTTTTTATCCTAGAGGCAGGGCTGATTCCTGAACACTCTCAACCCCATTCCGAACAACACTCGGCCATTTCTATAAACTTCAACAGACTTCGGATGTATATAAGGCAGATGGGTATGAAACAAAATTGTGCATTTTGTTAGGCCGAAACAATGTAAGAAAAACTAGCGCGGACACACCAGTGCTATCTTAAGATTGATTTTTTTTAGTAAATAAAGGCAGAAAAGTCTTAATGTTTGAGAATGACAAATCATTATCAAAAATAAAGATTTTTCAGCTGTTATTTAAGATTCTAAAGATATTTATTTAAGGATATGATGGTTTCAAGTTAGTGACTTAAACAAATAGCGTGGGCGACGTCAAATGTTTTCACTCAGTTTCGAGGGCTAAAGCAATTTTTACTGACGTCATGGAGTTTTTCCAAGGTTTTCTCCTAATTTTTCAAAATAGTCTGTCCATGTACATCTGAGGTTGATCGTGAGATTGGCAGAGTGGTGTTCTGAATGTCTCAACCAAAGCAAATACTCCTCCAGCTGGCTGTTTGTGGTGATTGATTTTCAATCCTAGACACATGGCTGACCAGTTTCTGGACACCAACTGGGCTTACCAAGCTGCTGACACTTGTGACATGTGGTTTACTCAGGGAAAAAGACTAACAGGGGCCCAGTCGCCCATGGTCACTGCCTTTCTAAAACTAAAATTTGTATTACTAAATGGAAAACATCGTAGAAAAAGAAAAAAATGCTTGTCAAAGGCAATTTCTTCTTTTCCAACAATGTTTTCCCTGCAGTCTATCCCTAAAATTGATAAAATTCAAACATGGTTTTCATTTAGGATCTGTTGTTATCAGGGAGGACCTGAAATATTTGGGGCTTTCTGGCCGGTTGTAAAAAGAAGTTTGCGTCTTACCCAGAATATGTTCAGGTTTTGGGGTTAACTGCGGCAGAAAAGTCTAAAACTGTATCAAAATGCTAATTTCCGCAAGATGGTGTTTTTTTATTATGATTAGTCTTTAACTTAACTTTTGAATGTACAAGTTCACTTTGGAAACCTTTTAAATTATCTCCCTTGATTGGTCCGAAGTGTTTAAATTTATCAAACTATTTACCTTTCCTGGCCAAGCAGGAAAACTTTTCATCTTGCCCCTGAAAAATAATAAAATATGTACAGTTTTACTAATGCTCGTAACAAATTTAAACGCATACAATATTAATTTCAGCGTTAAAACCTATAAAATTTACCAAACCAAGTCGCCGATCTTCAACTTTGACGCCATTTTTGTTTGGATGTGTGGAATTGTGGGTCAAAAGACCGGCGTGGGTTTTTTGACTGGGTTACTGCCCCTAGATCTATCGACATCGAGGTACCAGTTCACGTGGGTTTTTTGAATGAAGACGGTCAAGGGGCGGATAACCCCGTCCAGCTTTCAGGATTAATATGAAATAAGGCAAAGCCTTAAAAGCGAGCGCAGCAATTTGTGTACTGGTTGACAAATTATTTGTTACGAGAGAGAGAGAGAGAGAGAGAGAGAGAGAGAGAGAGAGAGAGAGAGAGGGAGCATATGTATTTTATAGTTTAGTGCGTAATCCCAGGATCTATCTCAGTTGCGAAATTAATTTTCAATTATTGCACATTTCATTCTGTTATGTCTATTAAACTGAAAACAAATTAAGTGATGTAAGATTTTCGCAAATCAACATGCACCTTACCTTTAATTCAATTTTATTCTCTGGTAAAAAAACAAACAAACCTTTTGTAATTTCTCTCCTGGAAAAAAAGCTGAAGTCACCACAGATACTAGACTGAAAATGACTTAGTCATAGTGTAAATTTATGTGCACAACAGACAAAAGAAATCATTATTTCTGGTTGAGATTTCCCAAATTGTAAAAAAAAAAAAAAACAGGAAAAATCAATGAGCACTAGGTTAAATTAATGAGCCTGTATTTCAATAGCAAGATTCAAATATCAATGTTTTATGTTCCGATTGTATATGGCCCACTTAACATTAGAAAAAAGTTTCGAATTTGAAATCGTAGGTTTAGCAGACCTAAATTTCGTTCATTTAAATGAAGCTGATAAACTTACAGCTTTTGAATACAATAACGTGATAAGAACTAGTCTTGATAAATGTCAAAACATTTCTAAGGAACTGCTTAAAATTTCCCATAGAATCTTCATTTTCTACATGGATCTACATAGGATTATAAAGTTCACTAAATTATAAAATAGGCTACTACCTTGTCTATTTTATTTAAGTACCATTACATAACACCAATAATGTATAGAGTAGATGTATGTTTGTGATGCACAATCTATTCCTCCAATACTTAATGATCCGTTCATCAGTTAAGCGATTAAGTTTCATACCTCTATGAAATCGAGACATAATTTCTTCATAAGCTCAGATTTAATCACATTTAGCAAAAATGTAAAGATTTATCACTAAAAGCAAACATTGTTCATGGGGCCACTTTCCGCGGAAGTTATTAAAAAAAACTGTTCTAAATTGTTTTCATTTGGGCATATAAGAATGCATAAACCTTTTTGAACATAACTGGAATTAAACTATTATCATCTTCAGGCTTTTAAAAAATGCTCTTGAAAACGGGTCCTTGTACAGGCGGTAAGAACAACAAAAGACAAACATATTAACATAAACTTTACAGACTAGCATTTCCTTCTTTCCCACAATGCTTTCTCATGACCTGAAAAAAATCATTACATTGTTGTTTAGGTTATTACATGGCAACTATAGTCACTCTTTTCTATATTAAACACATTGAAAATCGTAAGAAACATCTTGCATGCATAACAAGTCCTCAAGTCTATAATTGAAAAATTTAAATTTCCAGACTAAATTATTCGTGACGTCATTGTCCATTATTGATGACATCAAGAATGTTTGTGTTGACATTTTAATCTTAACATACATGCATCATAAATCTGGGGGTTTAACATGTTCCAGGCTGTATACGTGTTAGGACCAAAGGTAGGGATGTTAAAATTAGCCTTGTCATTCTGTATAGCTAACACTAAAGAACATTTTGTGGGAATGACCGCGTGAATCGCTTCGGTCGGCCTCACTTTTGGCTTTGTTTGTTGCTTCCGGTAGTCCGATAGAAAATAAAACTTTTATAGAAACGTCGTTTTAACGGGATAGCTTAAATTAATTTTCAATTTTTAAATCTTTCTTTAACGAACGATACGTTGAAGTATTTTTCCAATTCAATTTTTGACTTTTTTTCTATCCTGCAAGTGAATTCACTCCGGGTGAAAAATGACACGATTGTTTCGTTTGACAGTATTGATAGAATAGAATAGAATAACACGCGTTACCATAAACGCTCGCTTCGCGCTCACGGCCTTCGGCCGTTCGCGAGCCGCGCTCGCTACAAAACGGTGAAAACTATTAGCGAATTATACCTCGCATTAATTAGCATTTGCCTTTGCTTGCAAACGGGATCTTCCATCGGGTTGGCCTAAAATACGAAATGGACTGCCCTAGCACGAAATGGGGCGAAATGGACCCAAACAGATGAGAAATGGACTTTCTACGACATAGGCCTCATATGCCATTTTTCGATTATCATGTGAAATACTTAAAATTATGAACCAGTCCAATGCTTTATAGACCATTTTACTAAGTATCTATTAGAACTGGAGTCATTTATGCATTCTGTTATCTTTAGAAGTGTTGTGACGAGTGATTTATGGGAGGTCACAGGTCAGTGATAGGTAAGGTCATGACCCAAGGTGTGGCGCCAAAAGGTGATATGGGGAACCAGTGTATCCAGTAACTGGGCAGTCTTGAGGTGGTCGGCCAACTGGCAAGGTGCAGACACGACCGGTGTAACAGTGTAACGTGTCCCCCTGGGTAACGTGTCCCCGGGGACAGGTTACCCCGGGGTAACCTGTCCCCCCCTGGGGTAACGTGTCCCCCCCCCATGGAAAACATTATTTCTTATCAAAATTTTAATTTTTCATTCATGCTATTTTGTATATCTCTAAATCAATTTAAAAAAGACATATTAAAAGTATATCTGTAATTTTTGAGTGGTTTTCAATTCCTCAAACCAAAATATAATTTGCTTACTTTGATTTTCTTATCAAATCAATTTTCCTTTTTTTTTATTTTTTTATAATTATAGTAATCAATCTTGGTATTTTATGCAAATATTTGAAAGTTTAATGATAAAAAATATAAAAAAATAAAACTTTAGTGTGTGTATGTGTGTGGGGGGGACATGTTACCCCGGGGTAACCTGTCCCCGGGGACACGTTACCCCGGGGTAACCTGTCCCCCTATTCAAAATGCTTTTATTCATTTGATTTCACCTACCAGTCATTATTTTTTCTCAAGAAATTATCATATGATATTCATTGAAAAATATTTCATTCATTTTTTTTAAAAAAATGATGCTTTTTTAAAAGAAAAATCTTAGCACTTGCATGTTTTAATTTTTTGCAATATTACTTTTGCAATAACTAAATTTTTTTCCAAGTCCATATTTAGATTGAAAAATAGCATTTATTAACATATCATGTTAATATTGCAGTTTTCATCAGAAAGCAACATGACAAATTCATTCAATACTTCTTTTGAAAGGGGGACAGGTTACCCAAGCCAGGGTAACATGTCCCCGGGGGACAGGTTACCCCGGGGTAACCTGTCCCCCTATTCCAAATACTTTTTACATTAAAGATATCACCTTCCAGTCATTCTTTTTATACTAAGAAAGATATTCTTAGAAAATTTTCTCAATGGCTATGTATGTTTATATTTCTTTGTACCTTTTTAAAGAAAAATCTTAGCACTTGAATATTTTTTTATTATTGCACCATTTCAATTTTTTCAGAGTCCGTTATTAAATTGAATAATAGCTTTTAAAACACAATTATCATGTCTGTATTGCAGTTTTGATAAGAAAACAACATGTCAATTGACAAATTGTTTAAATCTTGTATTTTGGAAAGGGGGACAGGTTACCCAAGCCTTAGTAACTTGTCCCCGGGGGACATGTTACCCCGGGGTAACCTGTCCCCCTATTTTAAATGCTATTTTTCATTAAAGATATGATGCTTTATGAATATATGTAATGTTAATTTGGCAATTTTGATAAGAAAACAACATGACAAATAAATGAAAACTTCTTCATTTGAAAGGGGACAGGTTACCCTTGGACAATTTTGGGGGTGGGACAGGTTACCCAGGCCTGGGTAACGTGTCCCCGGGGACAGGTTACCCCAGCTTGGGTAACCTGTCCCACCCCCAAAATACATACACATACACTCTCAATGAATTTTCTAATAAGTGAATAATTTTTGTAGTAAGAACAGTTGTGATATAATTAAGACTAAAATAACTTTCAAAGAAAAAAGAAATTGCTTTTGTAAACTTTTGTGAAAATTCCTGGTTAACATGTTAGCAATGTTTTCCAAGTCTGGGGTAACATTTTTTTAGAGACAAGTGACCAAGGTTGGAAAATCTTACATGTACCCAAAACAATTTAGAATAAATAAGAAAAAGAAAATATTTTGGTAAATTTGTGCACAGATCATTGTTGACAACCTTTTTAGAGGTGGGACAGGTTACCCAGGCCTGGGTAACGTGTCCGCGGGGACAGATTACCCCAGCTTGGGTAACCTGTCCCCCCCCCAGACATACACATACACTCACCATAAATTTTCTAATAAGTGAATAACTAATTTGTATAACAGTTTTGATATAAATGAGACTATCGTGCAGTTTTCAAATAAAGAAAAATGTATTTGCAAGTTTTTTTGAATTAATCCTCATTAACAACCATTTTTTTGTGTTTTCACTGGGTTAACAGGCCTGGGTAACATGTTTCAGAGACAAGTGACCACAGTCTTGGAAACCTTACCCCCAAACAACTTGAAATATTATTAAATAATTGAAAACATATGGGTTTATTTTTGCATATATCATTGCTGACAGCATTTTTGGGGGTGGGACCTGTCCCCCCCCCCCCCCCATTCACACAAAGAAAAAATTCATGCTTTCAATAATTTTTCTTAAGACAAGATCATTCATTGATATGTCCATAGTCATGATGACATTAAACAATTATTTTTCTAAAAAAAAAAAAAAGTTTAATTGTTATAATACTTATCATGGAAAATATAAAAATCCTTCAGAACTGAAACAGTTCGCAAAACAGATCAAAATTACATACAGAGCAAAGAAAGAGATTTGTAACACATAGAATAAAAATATCTTGGTAAAAGAAATGTGACTAAATATTGGTTTACAATATCTGTAGGGGGGGACAGGTTACCCCAGGGGGGGGACAGGTTACCCCGGCTGATTTCTAGGGTAACCTGTCCCCGGGGACACGTTACCCCGGGGTAACCTGTCCCCGGGGACACGTTACCCAGGGGACAGGTTACCCTGGGACACCGGAACCACTCCCAACTACAACTATAGCACACAGCCTTATTAAGGACAGGTACCACCCTGGCCCAGAACAAGAAGCAATACAGTTGAAACACTCGGTAAACACTTTATTGGCGACGAGGTAAAACAAAAAATTACTTTGGTTTGAATTAGATAGCAGTCTGACCGTTTTGTCATGGGTTTTCGCGCCCATTTCCTATTCGACTTTTGGCATATAAAAGCTTCTTTTTCAATGAGAAAAGGTTGTTACAGTTACTTGAATAGTATTTCAAGCCAGTATTCAAGGTTGTTAAGGATTCTATCTTTGAAGCCTTCAATACGTTTGTGCTTAGTTGTCCAAAGACTGGAACGCGCTTCTAGCAGTTCCTGGCTACAAATTGAAGGCCCTGGGAAACAAATGACCAACGATTTAGGAGAGACGGGTGTTGTTATTTAATTTCAGTAAGGTTTTGCCCCACCCGAATTAATTGGCATGCCCCACCCTCACCCGACAGAAATAAGCCAGGGACCTTCAGATTTGTATCAAAGTAAGTGCACAGTCCTACAATTCAGGAAAACAGGAGTAATTTATCTTCTAGATAGTTAACTCACATCCTCCAAAAGACTGTCTGTTTACTCATACACATGATGAAAAAGAAAGTTACTTATGAAATACTTATTATGGCCCTATTAGGTAGGAAAATAGACCACCATTTCTTGGATTGAAAATCTCTACAATCTTATAGATACTCTGAAATTCACATGAGATATTTCTGGTGAGATACTGTGGAACTTGTAAAATGTTTGTAAGTGTCCTATAGGCACTGAATTTAATTTCTGGAGGGAGGGGAAAGTATTGTCCAACCTCAATTTACTCCAGCTCTCTTGAAACTCCTTTAGAAAATAGTTGAAGACCATTTTAAACTGAAAGTGACAGAAGTACTGCCAAAGAAATGCAAGAATTGAATATCTGAACTAAAAGAAAATTATTTAAAGTTAGGTTGAATATTAAAGAAAGTCGAGTTAAATTATCTCTAGCATTGAAAAGCTGCAAGCACGGTCAATAATGCCAGTTGGTCAAAACAAATGCAGCTAGAAAACAGCAGTCAAAGCACTTACGTATGTGGTCTTCTAGATCACACCCAGAAAAAGATCCTTGTCTGTCTTCTAGACAGAGCAAGTCAGGATAAATGCCAGTATCATACTCCAGGCCACGTAAAGGTGATTTAGACTGCTCCTGAGCAGAACAAACCGGATCATCTTAAAATCATGCATGACAGGAGTGTTCACGTCTTTTATACTAAACACATAGCAACAAGGAAAGAAATGCTCTGTCTTCTAGATTGAGCACTGGCATACTACAGTTAGAATGGGGATGCATACAGACTTCTAGTTTGGACATCCACCAGCAGAGGGATGCAGTTACGTCTTCTAGACTAACATGAATGTGTCTATGCTGCAAGAAAATTAAGTGCCTACTTGTTAGTGAACAAAAGGTAAGAAAATTATAAGAGAACTATTTATAGTAATTAGATGACAGACTTTGACTTAAACCAGTATTGAGTTCAGAGCTAAAAGAAATTGATTAAATATCAAGCCTTCTTCATAGAAAAGAGAGAGGTCACTTAAAAAAGTTAGACATTCAGAAAATCATATTGAAATGATGTTCAGGCTGGGCCTTCTAGGCACAGGAGTGACACAATAAGGGTTGACCATTTGAGACATTGAAGTAGAAATTGAATTTGGAATTGAATAAAATAGTTCTCAAGAGGCACTTAATATTGCCAAGCATCACCAGAACGGATCTCATGCTAAAGATAATGAATTAAGATCAAGAGCTAAATTTGTGAACGGTACTGATCAGATATGAAGAGCTTTCAAATTGATAAAGGGCAAATAATTCAACTTTGAATAAAAAGTGAGCAACTGAAAGTGGACAAAAAATTCCGCAAGATTAGGACTTTATGTCAAATCGTCATTTGCAAAGGATACTGAAAAGAAAGATTGGTAGCAATGCCTGAGTAATGGCCAGCTCAGTAATTGTTACGAACTATTTCCCCATAGTGTGTGAACTAAGATGAGGCTTCTTCTTTTTCATTTGAAAGTTGGGGGGAAATAGGTTGGTAAAATGATAGTTAGAAACCAATATTTGATTGGTTAGTGACAAATGTTATGCAGATACATTGTAGCAGTACCTGAGTCAGAGTATTTAGATCAATAAAGCATCTGCTAAAAGTAAGCCTTTGGGAAGTAGTTACACTTGATATGAAAAATTGTTCCACCTAATTTATCATGAATAAAAAGTCAAAGGATCAAGCTTCTGATTAGGCTTCTAGCTTAAAAGAACTTGCCTGATTAACTTATGTTGCAGCTTCTAGCCAACATTAAGTGAACAGGAATATGGACTGAAACTTGCCCTAGGGTGATGCAAAGCAATATGCATGAAACGTGGCACTAGGAGAAAATTCCGGAAGGGTAAGGACACAAAAGGGGAGTAATTGCTTTATGCGATTGTCTCTCAAGAGGAACTATTACTTGCAACAGACAGATCTATTTGCCAGGTCAGACTTTACCTTTTAGGTATAACATGTACAGTACAAGTAGATCTTTAGGGATAAGGGAAACAATAAGGAACTCTTGGTTAAAGTCCATTCCAAAGGGAGATTAAGGGTCAACTGGTGCTGGGTCTAGTACCGTGCGGGTCATTTATGGAATGCAGATGCACCTCAAGGATAGCTCCTTGTGGCTCCATAATGTGGCAATTTGCGGTTGATACTCTTATTAATATAGGAGCAATTCCTTAAGGGAATTAAGGGTCAACTGGTGCTGGGTCTGGTACCGTGCGGGTCATTCATGGAACGCGGAAGCACCACAAGAATAACACCTTGAGGCTCTATGATGTGACAATTTGCGGTTGGCATTTAAGGGAATTAAAGGGAATGAGGGTCAGTCAGCTGGTGCTAGGATTAGTACCTTAAGGGCCATTCATGGAATGCGGATGCACCTCAAGGATAAAATCTTGTGGTTCCATGTGGCATTGCGGCTGATCTAAGGTCATTTCTGCCAAAGGAAGGTTAAGGCAACTGTGTAGCGCACATCGACAAAAGGTCAAGTTACAGTACTCTGTCAGGGTTAAGGTCAATTAAGGTTCTTCCAGAGTACAACAGTCATCTAAAGAAATTCTACCAGTTCTACAGGTCAATATTAAGCCCAAAATTATCAATAGCTATTTGGTCACATCTATTCAGTGTGAAGGTTAACTGGTATAATTAAGGTTAAGGTAGTCGATGGAGCATGAAGGTTACTACACAGATAAAGGATTCAAGAAATACAGTTAAGGTGGTATACCATAAGGGCGGCAGAAATAAAGCAACCAAGTTAGGAGATTAAGTCAGTCAATGCAAGATAATAGTTACCTCAGGATTGAACAAGTCAATCAAAGGAGCCTTCTAGGCCCAAGTCCAGAGAAACATGGGGAGGACTTCTAGTCCATGACATTCCCCACAAACAGGCTGATTAAGACTTCTAGTTGATATCAGTAATACCCAAACACAGGCTGGTAAAGACTTCTAGTTAATACCAGTAGCACAGGCTGACTGAGACGATAATGTTTGGTAAGTTGCATATGTAGTACAGTCTGAAAGTATAGTAACAAGGCTTCTAGCTTTGTACAGATACCAAACATTATTAGGGCTTCTAGCCCGAATGACATGGCTTTTTGGCCAGGAATACAGTACTGGATAAGCCACACAGACAAGAAATTCCCACCCATATGGTTTGATAAGGATGGAAACAGAACCATTCAGAGAAAGTTGGGGGGAATGTTGTGACGAGTGATTTATGGGAGGTCACAGGTCAGTGATAGGTAAGGTCATGACCCAAGGTGTGGCGCCAAAAGGTGATATGGGGAACCAGTGTATCCAGTAACTGGGCAGTCTTGAGGTGGTCGGCCAACTGGCAAGGTGCAGACAAGACCGGAACCACTCCCAACTACAACTATAGCACACAGCCTTATTGAGGACAGGTACCACCCTGGCCCAGAACAAGAAGCAATACAGAATAAACACTCGGTAAACACTTTAGAAGACTGACATTGACTGACGACTAAGAAGACCTCTCGTCGGCGAAATGGACTTTTTTTACTTGCAGAAAGAGCCAGATCTCTATGCGAGAAGACTATTAAAACTGGTTCAAAATCAACCGTTCATTTAAATTTAAGATTAAAAGCAAATTAAGTATTATTTGTACGAATGTTTCCCGTTAATAATCAATCGATATTTAAAGAATCTCTTGCGTAATAGCCCTTTATAACCTCCCGAGATTAGACAATTTCGTCTGACTTATTGAACGAAGTTGCCATCGACGATAGATCTTTTAGCTATTTAGAATGAGTTTTTGTCTCTTTAAATAATGTATATGTTTAGAAAGTGTGTAACCTAGAATCTTTGAATAAACATGGCCTAGGGTCTGTCGTATATAGACGCTCGAGTTGCGCAATTTAGCTCGAGGGACTCTTAAACACGTGTCCGTGGTTTAGCGCAAATATTCTTCCTTTGTAAACTTGATGTTTTCTTTTTTTGTCAATTTTCGCGTCATTCATAAAGAAAGTTGAAAATTATGTATGAAACATAGTAAGTGTTAAGGTTTTCAAACATTCGTAACTCAGTCTACAGCACTCATGAAAGTTCTGAGAAAGCTGTAGTTGCACCGTTTCTGTAAACAAACCCAGAAATAGTTACATTTTAAGATTTTTATAGAAAGTTTGATGAAAACGGCGGTGGATGAAGGATTTCTATAAAAGAGGTACAAATGTTCAATAAAGGGAGAGAATATTCGTTTTCCTAGTATTACAAATTTGTGTTTGAATTTCTGTGTAAAAATGAAACAACTAGGCTACAGATGGGGGTTCGTGTGAATCTCTTGAACCCCTTTTTGCATCCTAAACAAATTAATTTTCTTTATCGCTTTCCATAACGTAATGAATTTGTATGACATGAACTTAATACAAAAGTTTGACTCAGATTAATTGGTTCACGGCGTCAAGTAGAATAATAAAACTTCGTAACTACAGCCGATCGAGATCTGTTGTATCCGTAGTCGCGCCGTTTTCAAGGGTAAAATCAGACGAAATGGTCATACGTGTAAAATGTTATTGGGGAAAACGAAAGATGAATAAGTAAAATTCATTAACCCTCTCCGATAAAGTAATTTTACCGAGTTTAAGATGACTCGGGTTAAACAACATTTGGGGAAAAAGTGACTTGTAACGTTAATTCGTTCACTCGCCAGAATTCCAAAACTTTCTACTTATTTTTCCTCACATTCATTTTAAATTTTTGTTTTTGAAATGTAGTTTAAGTCGTCGTTGAGCAACAGAACATCACATTTTAATCAGGCTGTATTGCGATGTTTCGTTCGCCGCCAACGCTTCGAATTTCAAGATTATTTTTTGTCGCCTGGTCGGGATAAAAAACGAAGATTTACGAAAGAACGATCGCATTATATCATCTTTAACAAATAAAAAATACGTTTGCTTTAATTTCTTTCTTACCCGTTAAAATTCGATTTTTCAACCCTCTACTTTTTCATTGGGAACTAAATAAAGCAAAATAGAAATATTGTTCTGAATACATTTTCGTTTTGGGCGGCTTCCATTTCCCGCTGAAGCAAACGCTGCGTTTTAGATATGCAATAGGCCCAACTTATATTTGATTAAAACTAATCCCTGCCTTTTTATTACAAATTTGAGAAATAACTATTTGTATTAGTTCAATACACGGAAGATCGATCTACGCGGCTCAGAATTAACAAGAGGACCATGATGGTCCTAGATCGCTCACCTGACTCTCTTTGACCCCTGGGACATCACATCATTTAAATACGCAGATGTCATAAAGGAGATAATTTCTACACCAAACCAAGTGTCAAGGAGTTCCGGCCAAAATTGTGGCCTCTTGAACAAGAAAATTATCATTAAGGCTCCCTTTCCTGTGATATGGCATGGATCCATTCCATTTTCAAAAAGGTTAATCTTTGTAACTTGTCCATCATACTGACCAAGTTTCATGAGGATTGGGCCATTTTTGTGGCTTCTAGAGCGTTAAAAGATAACTGTCATGAAGGCTCCTTTTCCCGTGATACAACATAGATCCTTCTCATTTTTGAAAGGGTTCATCCATGTGATTTGGCCAATATTCTGACCAAGTTTCATGAGGGTGGGACCATTTTTGTGGCCTCTAGAGCGTAAACAAGAAAATTGTCATTAAGGCCCCTTTTCCTGTGATATGGCATGGATCCTTTTCATTTTCAATAGGGTTAATCCTTGTGACCTGACAAACATTCTGACCAAGTTTCATGAAGATTGGGCCATATTTGTGGCCTCTAGAGCGTAAACAAGATAAATGTCATCAAGGCCCCTTTTCCTGTGATATGGTATGGATATCTCCCATTTTCAAAAGGGTTCATCATTGTGACCTGACAAACATTCTGACCAAGTTTCACGAAGATTGGGCGATATTTGTGGCCTCTAGAGCGTAAACAAGAAATTTGTCACCAAGGCCCCTTTTCCTGTGATATGGCATGGATATCTCCCATTTTCAAAAGGGTTCATCCTTTTGACCTGACAAACATTCTGACCAAGTTTCATGAAGATTGGGCCTTATTTGTGGCCTCTAGAGTGTAAACAAGAAAATTGTCTTTAAGGCCCCTTTTCCTGTGATATGGCCTAGATCCTTCCCATTTTCGATAGGGTTCAACTTTGTGACCTAGCCAACATTCTGACCAAGTTTCATAAAGATTGGGCCATATTTGTGGCCTCTAGAGTGTAAACACCAGGATTGTTGACGCCGGACGACAGACGACACACGACGGACATGCAATGATCACAAAAGCTCACCTCGAGCACGATGTGCTCAGGTGAGCTAAAAAATCATGTGGGCCTTATTTATCGCCGCTGAAATGGAATCTTAAATGAAATATTTTATCAAAAGCTTGATTTTATCTATGACTGATAAGTCATTTAAAGATTTGTGTCAAATGAAACTTCACACTTTATGCCTAATGAATGGATAAAAGTTGTGTCCAGATGAAAGCAATCAATCAGTGGCGTGTGCATCGTCACAGTCAGATCAATTAAATTTTGGCACGTGTAATAGAAGTCTTTATGACACATGCAAGTGTGTGATTAGTGGCTACTGTTTTATGACATGGGTAATATCGATAAGCGCATCCGGTTACGGTCAGATGAAAGAGATTCCGCGGTCGTGTAGTATGGATCATTGCGTAAGAAACAGCGAACTTTATGACATATGTTTGTGTTAAAAGCGGCTAATATTTTTATGTCGCATAATGAAAATTCTTTGATAGGATTTTACAATCTAACTAGAAAAGCTGTTTAGTCGGCTGATCGTGTAATTGGCGACATTCGTTATATTATCTTAAATTAACCAATTTTCTAAATGTGCGGGGGACTTTTTACGGCAGCAAATCGGTTTTCAACTGTAGGTGGTGTTCTAAAAATTTACAGATTAAACTTATAATTGGATAAATAATTTTTTAGACAAATATGGGAAAAGAGCCACAAAAACCTTTCCCAATGTTTGAAATCTCTGTGACAGGATGAATAATGGAAATGGGATAAAGAAAAATCGGCATTGAAACTCGAATCAGCTCAGTATAGGTAAGATATACTATATTTCGTTTATGAGTGAACAAAAAACGTAAATACAGCTTAATTAATGTCGAATGCGCGATATATCAGTTGCTCAACAGCGATTTGTTTGCATTCATTTGCATTTCTTGGTGGTTATCTTTCGACGAGAAATGTTCTTTTCACAGACAAAGTCATGTGATGACAACTTCTTTATTCTTTATTTCCTCCAAATAAATGAAGATTACATTATGATTACAAGAACAGGCAGAGCAACACTATAAGCAAACTGACAAGAATCGACATATACATAGTTTAACAACATTTAAATATACAAGAAACTTAGAAATTTCTAAGAGTATATACATGTACTACGGTTCATCGCTAAAATATCGCGAAAAACAGATAGAGTCAAGCCATAGTCGCGATATTCTAGGAAACCCGAGTTCTCAAAAATTCTGCTAGCACCCAAGCATAAAGCCTTTCACGAAACGAAATAGAGAGGCGTTATAAGGGAGCACACAAGAGCGTTTAACGGACAGAAATGCGGACAAGCATCACGAAAATAAATAAATATTTAATTATTTATATTACGGAATATATGGTATTTAATTGAAGCAAAATTGACACCAAATACTGTGCAAAAACTTGACAACATTGCCAAAGAACACATTATGATTATCTCCTAAAATGGGATATAAGTTCAAATTTATACCGAAAAGTGCTTTTACATATTCCCTACCACTTAGAGATGCCATGAAGGCGCAGACTGCAGGTTCAAATTGCCAGTATGTATTCCGACAGAATGCATCCCGACATTCCTGTACACTTTCACAGTTTGTCAAGATGTGTTCGGTCAGACTACACTCAATATCATCCGTACCACAACGTGAACAGGATTTATCAAATACAGCTAGATAGGAAAAAAGCTGTGCAACAGAAAAACAAGCGTTTAGATGATGTGGGTTATCACGGGCGTACGTCCATAACGGACCATCGGTGAGAGTAGGCTGAATTTGCCTATATAGTTCAAAATCTGACGAAGTCGTCCTACGCTCCCACTCATTTATAAAATAGAAATTTATTTTCGATAAAATAAGTGTTTTCCAAGTAGTTTTGGAAGGAAACGTGCCATGATCCATGTAATTGTGTAGAATGTGCATTAATCCATATCGGTTAAGGATATCTACTAACTCGGAGATGAGTCCCATACATGGACAGCCATTAGAAAATGCACATAGGCGATACAAAAATAATTGTTTAGCAGCACACTCCCTGTCAAGGCGACATAATTGGCCTAGAAAGTTCAATTTTCTAAATTCGATATCGGCCTGAATAGGTAAAGCGCCTACTAACCCGAGGACAATATCAGTTCTGGACCTCTTACGAAGCCCTTGTATTTGCTTCAAGCAAAGTCGATGCGACCTCTCAAGGGTTAAGACGTCATTGCTGGAAAGAGAAGGTAATAGTTCACAGCCAAAGAGTGCCCGAGGCAAAACGATTGATTTATAAATCTTAAAACTAGTAAGTGGATTCAGACCATTACGGTGAAGACCATCTTTCACAAGGCCGAAAAAGGAACCTCTTAATTTACGATCAATTTGTTTGATCTTATCTACTTTAGAAGAATATTTGTCGTAAAAAATACCAAGATGTGTTATATTCTCCTTTTCAGCAATTTTTTGACTTCCGATGAACCACAATCTTGATTTACGTTTGAAGGCTTTCTTTGATTCATTGAAAATTACAACAAAGCATTTGGACGGATTATATTGAAATCTCCAAAGACAAGAATAGTTATAACAGATATTTAACATGGACTGAAGCGCCTTTGTTGACAGAGCTAACAAGGTCATGTCGTCTGCAAACGACGGGGCACATAAACTTAAACCATTAATTTGAAATCCATGATTGCTACTGACTAGCTGTTCAATAAGTGAGTTAATGTAAATTAAATATAAGAATGGGGACCAGACCCCTCCTTGACGGGTACCTTGTAAAACAGGGAACCAATCCGATTGATAACCGTCGTAAACGACGCGGCTGTACATATCCGTGTGCATAGAAATGACTATATTTAATAGTTTATCATTTACACCAAGCTCATGTAATTTAAAATACAGGCCATCGTGCCATACGCGATCAAATGCCTGACGAGCATCTAAGAAACACGCAAATAATTTGTTTTCTTTAAATTTACAGTATTGTATGCTTTCGTTTAAGACAAATGACGTCATTGTGCTGTTCATACCGGGCTGAAAACCGCCTTGAAGGGAATGCACCGGTTTATTCAGTGATGAGAGTAAACGTTTGAGTAAAACGCGTTCAAACAATTTTAAAACTGCGGAAGACAAAGTTATGGCCCTGTAACTATTCGCTTCGTTCTTTGGCTTACTGCCCCCTTTGTAGAGAGTCAAAATGAGGCCTTGCTTGAGTGCCACAGGAACATAGTTGAAACAATACATCAAATCAAACAGAAAGCAAATGAGATGTTTTAAAAGTGGGCCACCGTGGATTAAGTGTTCATTTGTTACGCCATCTAAGCCGTTCATTTTTCCAAATTTCAATGACATCATTGCGTCATTTACTTCATTTTCAAGAATGTGATCATTATTAAAAATAATGGGCCTTTTCTTTAATTCAGATACAACATGAGAAACATGATCAAAGTGAGTTTGAATGTAGGAATCGTCTTGGAGGTCCGAGTATAAGTCCGCGAAATGAACACCCCATCCACGGCAAATTTCATCCGCATTACGACAAACAAAATCTTTGAATCTTATTTCATGCGAAATTTTACTTTGTGCCTTTTTGCTTTTGGAATTAAAAAGGCGCCAAAATAAAGGAGAGTCTAAGCCAGAAGCATCATCTATATCGGCATTGACTTGTTGCATGTAATTATTGACAGATCTTCTGTGTGACCTACGAAAAAAGCGTTTAGCTTCCTTATATTGCCTGTATTTGGAAAATGTATCACCTCTAGGTCTATCAGCCTCAATCCAATTCCTACGCGCAGCACGCATAGTCGCGTGGTATTGCTTGAGGCTAGCAGACCAATATGGCTTAAGGAATGAACGATATGATGAGTGCGGTAATTGCATGTCGGATGCAATACAAATGTTATTTGTAATGCACTGGTAAAGACTGTCTATGTATTCATTGATATTATTGTTAGACAATGTATCAAAACCGTTAATTAGTAATGTATGTAGACAATTTTGGTAATTTGAAATATTTTCACTTGTTACCCGATTCCATTTAACTGGTTTATCCTTATGAATATGAAGGTCCTCATATTTCTGTAGGTAATCATTCAGTGCTAGTGTCATACAAATAGGACGATGACATGATACATTGAAACAATCATCGTCTAATATATGACAGCGGCAAATAGAAGAGGATAACGAGTCCGAAATATATATGTGATCAATCAAAGATTCATATAGTTTATCGTACGAAACGTAGCTCGTATGTGCTCCGGAGCAATAGTTCGAAGTCGTCACATTAAACAGACCAAACTGAGACATCAGATCGCGTAGATCACGACCTCTCACATCAATTGGCTTAATGTATCTCAAACCGTTTAGATGAGCATTATAATCTCCCATTACAATGACGGATCCTAGTTGGGAATACATGCTTAATAAATTATACAATTGATCTATATGTTCTCGATAATAAGCGATTCTGTGATTACTACTTGGTAAATATACTTGTAAAATATAAATATATGTATTACTTGATGTTTGGAATTGAATGCCAACAATTCGATCGCTTTCAATACAAAGCGGCGTAATAAATTTATCAAGATATTTCTTCCATGTAATGGCTACCCCCCCTTTCCCAGATTTTCTATTTCTAAATGCACTAAGACCAGAATCGCATACACCCAGACTATTATAGTCTGGATGTATGCTATTCAGAAAATGCATATCACTAGGGTACAACCAATGCTCGGATATACCGCATATATCAATCGACTCGCAATCGAGCATGTTACTAAAATAAAACGCACTAGACATAATCCCAGTAGCGTTCCATGTACAAATATTGACCTCTGAAATATTGAATGTAAATGTGAAAAAAATAACTTAAATGTACGTACATAGAATACACCCAAAGTATTTTAGGCAGGGTTACGTTTATCACGTTTATAATGGGATTAATACCCAAAACCATCATGGTTTTGATCATGATACGACAATGAACCATAACGATCTTCAGCACTATCACCATAATCCTCCCCATGGTTGTGGTATCGCCGCCTGTATTCCGCATTATCCCCATGATAGTGGTCACGGGTATGATGCCGACTAAAGCCGCCGCTACCCATCCCTGGTGCTTGTTGGTTATGCCTCGGCTTTCCAAATTTAAAAGCAATATCGTCCGTAATATCATCGTCATTTGTCGACAACTTTTCAATATTGTCACCGGAAGATCGTTTCTTTCGCATTTGGTTTGGGGTTAACCAGGGTTTGCATATAACGCCCCTAGGCCAAAAGCCGTCCTCTAACAATTTTTGTGAGTTTTTCGCTTCAACGTTTATTCGAAGAGTTACTGGTTTCCCCGAGTTTTTGCCAAATACCCTCAGCATTGTCACTTTTATGCCTCTATTAGTCACATAATTTATTAATTTCTGTGTTTTCACCGTGGATTTGAACCCACCTAGGTAGAAGCGTTTAGTCTTTTTGATTAAGCATTCTGTGAAGTCATCATCATTATCATCACCACGATTCTCATCACGTGACTTGTCATAACTTGTTGCACCGGTATGTCCATGATTGTTTGTGCCACGGTTAATGGATTGCGTTTCACCAATGCCGTTTGGCGCGGAGTTTGAACTATTGTTTTTATTTTTGTAATTTCTCTCAGAAATTATCGTTGGGATAGTTTGTGTTGTCATAGGGGTAGGTATTTGTATGGCGCGGTAAATTGGTTGATCGTGCATGGCCTGTATAGGCGGATACCCACTTTCATTTGAATTGGCACGTGTCAATTGATACTGTTCTGTGTCGCCACGTGACATTTGATCGCTAACGGTGTAACTGTCCGTGATTGTTTGTGGGGGTCGCTCTTGATCGATTGTTTGCACGGGATTATAATTCTGGTATGTCTGGTTCCCCGTCAAAACATCGCTGTACGATTTTGACTGTGTTGAAAACGTAGCACTTACAGCCATTGTGTTCGGAAGCGAACTTTGAACTCCTAAATCACCTTTGCTATATAATTTCTACACCAAACCAAGTGTCAAGGAGTTCCGGCCAAAATTGTGGCCTCTTGAACAAGAAAATTATCATTAAGGCTCCCTTTCCTGTGATATGGCATGGATCCATTCCATTTTCAAAAAGGTTAATCTTTGTAACTTGTCCATCATACTGACCAAGTTTCATGAGGATTGGGCCATTTTTGTGGCTTCTAGAGCGTTAACAAGATAACTGTCATGAAGGCTCCTTTTCCCGTGATACAACATAGATCCTTCTCATTTTTGAAAGGGTTCATCCATGTGATTTGGCCAATATTCTGACCAAGTTTCATGAGGGTGGGACCATTTTTGTGGCCTCTAGAGCGTAAACAAGAAAATTGTCATTAAGGCCCCTTTTCCTGTGATATGGCATGGATCCTTTTCATTTTCAATAGGGTTAATCCTTGTGACCTGACAAACATTCTGACCAAGTTTCATGAAGATTGGGCCATATTTGTGGCCTCTAGAGCGTAAACAAGATAAATGTCATCAAGGCCCCTTTTCCTGTGATATGGAATGGATATCTCCCATTTTCAAAAGGGTTCATCATTGTGACCTGACAAACATTCTGACCAAGTTTCACGAAGATTGGGCGATATTTGTGGCCTCTAGAGCGTAAACAAGAAATTTGTCACCAAGGCCCCTCTTCCTGTGATATGGCATGGATATCTCCCATTTTCAATAGGGTTCATCCTTTTGACCTGACAAACATTCTGACCAAGTTTCATGAAGATTGGGCCTTATTTATGGCCTTTAGGGTGTAAACAAGAAAATTGTCTTTAAGGCCCCTTTTCCTGTGATATGGCCTAGATCCTTCCCATTTTCGATAGGGTTCAACTTTGTGACCTAGCCAACATTCTGACCAAGTTTCATAAAGATTGGGCCATATTTGTGGCCTCTAGAGTGTAAACACCAGGATTGTTGACGCCGGACGACAGACGACACACGACGGACATGCAATGATCACAAAAGCTCACCTCGAGCACGATGTGCTCAGGTGAGCTAAAAAATCATGTGGGCCTTATTTATCGCCGCTGAAATGGAATCTTAAATGAAATATTTTATCAAAAGCTTGATTTTATCTATGACTGATAAGTCATTTAAAGATTTGTGTCAAATGAAACTTCACACTTTATGCCTAATGAATGGATAAAAGTTGTGTCCAGATGAAAGCAATCAATCAGTGGCGTGTGCATCGTCACGGTCAGATCAATTAAATTTTGGCTCGTGTAATAGAAGTCTTTATGACACATGCAAGTGTGTGATTAGTGGCTACTGTTTTATGACATGGGTAATATCGATAAGCGCATCCGGTTACGGTCAGATGAAAGAGATTCCGCGGTCGTGTAGTATGGATCATTGCGTAAGAAACAGCGAACTTTATGACATATGTTTGTGTTAAAAGCGGCTAATATTTTTATGTCGCATAATGAAAATTCTTTGATAGGATTTTACAATCTAACTAGAAAAGCTGTTTAGTCGGCTGATCGTGTAATTGGCGACATTCGTTATATTATCTTAAAT
Source organism: Fragum whitleyi (assembly GCA_948146395.1). Classification (NCBI taxonomy): domain Eukaryota; kingdom Metazoa; phylum Mollusca; class Bivalvia; order Cardiida; family Cardiidae; genus Fragum; species Fragum whitleyi. Next base: position 58,151,284 of record OX411549.1, on the reverse strand, counting down.
TAACCAATTTTCTAAATGTGCGGGGGACTTTTTACGGAAGCAAATCGGTTTTCAACTGTAGGTGGTGTTCTAAAAATTTACAGATTAAACTTATAATTGGATAAATAATTTTTTAGACAAATATGGGAAAAGAGCCACAAAAACCTTTCCCAATGTTTGAAATCTCTGTGACAGGATGAATAATGGAAATGGGATAAAGAAAAATCGGCATTGAAACTCGAATCAGCTCAGTATAGGTAAGATATACTATATTTCGTTTATGAGTGAACAAAAAACGTAAATACAGCTTAATTAATGTCGAATGCGCGATATATCAGTTGCTCAACAGCGATTTGTTTGCATTCATTTGCATTTCTTGGTGGTTATCTTTCGACGAGAAATGTTCTTTTCACAGACAAAGTCATGTGATGACAACTGCATAATCAAAAGGTTGGATGATTTATCTAAATTTTGACACCTTTGTCAACAGAAAATAATTATTAAAATGTACATTCCAATTACTTGAATATTAGATATTTTACTATTTGTGTATGCAACTGGTAGATCTTTCTGCCTACAGCGATTACCCAGATGTAAACATCACGTGATCCGTGACGTCATCCGTCAACTCATGTATAGGCCTACAAAACATATTTCTTTTAATAGCCGTTGAATAGCGAGCACGAACTGGACATCATTTCGGATGTCGGAATGGAGTTCATTCTGGCCCTGGGTGACTTGGTTAATATCATGAAACAGATTCCCTTCTTCCGTAGGCCTGATAAAACTAGCCATATATATAATGTTGAACAACAGTTGCACTTAAGAAATAAAAAATAGTTTTGAAAGGCGTTTTTTCTTTGATGTCCAAATTTCTTGTTTAAAGAATCGGACAGCGACATGGATATGAAAACGGAGATCTATATCGGGGCTTCAACATTTGAATGAAAACTGCAACCAATTAGCAACTAATCAATAACTTAAAATATCAATGTTAGGCCTATCTGGTCGAGGTTGGGAGAACTTACCATGACGAGGTTTTGCTGAGTCATGATAATTTCTCACACAGCCGAGACCAGGTAACATTGATATTTTAACTTACACCCAGTACATGTTATCCTAGTGGCAAGCCGCTGAATCCTTTTTCGGTGCTTAAGGACGTTTGTGGGAGTTCAGGTTCTTGCGCAACGTCTTTGCGCATCGAATTCTTCAACTAGAAAGCCATGAATGGCTTGAGTCGCTCCACAGGCTTGAAATTCTTCTAAAAGCAAATAAATGTTTTGACTAGATTTTTAGATATTTGGGGTTCTACTGATGTTGAAAATGATTTTCAAAGTTTCAACTATATAACAGATAGAGAAATGACCTTTGCTATTAAAAGACATATTTTTCATCAAATAAAAATAATTTTTGGCTGCATGATAATGGGTCACCCAAAGATCCTACCAGAAATGTTTGATTGAAATCCATCAGTTACATTCTGAGAAAATGTTTTTCATAGTTTCCACTATTTAACATATTGAGAATTGACCTCCACCCATAAATTGTATATTTTTCATCCAATCAAAATAATTTTTGGTACACTGATAAAGGGTCACTCAAGGATCATTCCAGTGAAATTTAGTAGATATCCAAAATTAAGATTCTGAGAAAATGATTTTCAAATTTTCCACTGTATTAACATATAGAGAAATGACCTCTGCCCATAAAATGCATATTTTTCATCCAATCAAAATAATTTTTGGTACACTGATAAAGGGTCACTCAAGGATCATTCCAGTGAAATTTAGTTGATATCCATTAGTTACATTCTGAGAAAATTATTTTCAAAGTTTCCACAATTATAACCGTTAGAGAAATGACCTCCGCCCATAAAATGCATATTTTTCATCCAATCACAATGATTTATTGTAGACTGATAAAGGGTCACCCAAGGATCATTCATGTAAAATTTAATTTGTATCCATTGATTAGAATCTGAGAAAACTCACTTTTTACCATATTTGGAAATTAGCCACGCCCATTAAATCCATGTTTTTCATTGGATCAAAATTTCTTGAACAACTTTGAAAGAGGGTCACCCAAGGATCATTCCTGTGAAGTTTGGTTGAAATCCATCCAGTAGTTTCTGAGGAGAAGATTTTTAAAGAAAAGTTTACGACCGGACGGACGCACGCACGCACGGACGGACGGACGCACGACGGACACAACGCCAGGACAATAGCCCCAGTGGCTTTCAGCCAGTGGAGCTAAAAACTGATGAGTTAGCGCTCCAAACTTGCACTTATCTCAGACGCAACAAAAACACTACACTGAAACTCCTCTTAATTTCTAAATTTCGCGGAAAATGCCTTCATGAAGACGATTAACAAATCCTATCACTAAAACATAATTATATAAATTATCGCAGCCATTCTAGAATAAAGGATATGGCGTCAACGTCGTTTTTGTAGGTATTTGTGACGTTAACGTTCCCGCGCATAATCAGACATCAAGCAACGTTTTCAGTCGTGAACCCGATAGCTACATGTAACCGTCACATTTCATTTTGACGGGGTTCATGAATTTTTGAAAGTTCTATAAACGATCCTGTCGTTGTCAACTGACTTTTGTCAGATTTTTAATTTTCAATTTTTGGATTAATTTTTTAACAGACCTGGATGTATTTGTAAATTTATTGGAGGATAGGGTGTGAGCGAGGTAGATGACCTTGATCTCATCATATGACCTCGATCGGGAATTTGATGATGCTTATTGACAAGATCAATTATTATTCCATATGTGAGTATTCTATTTTCAATAGGCTTGAAGATTTTTGAAATACTAGATTTTTGCGTGATTTATGTAACGTCGGACTTGATATATTACCTTGAACTTTTCATATTATTTAATCTTGTTAAGGTATTCATCTCCAATTGATTAATTCAAGAAGGATTGTTTTATTTTGCATGAATCGCAAACGTTACTGAAAGACACCTTTTGACCCTGATATTTTGGTACCCAGGTTTCACATTTCAAATCCGTGTCGGCTTGCTGACCAGCAGTACGCGGCACCAGTTTTGAATGCACAATTTTTAAATCGCCACAACGTCGGGATTTCTCGGATAATATCGTAATCTACAGAGTATCAAAACCATTCGAATCGACTTGCAGAACCCGCGAAGTGAGGCAATGAAAAACCGTATCAAGTAACCGAAATACCACCGAAATACCACAAGAAGCCGAATTACCAAAAAATGATCCGAATTTACTACACTTGCGTCCGAGGTACTTTTCAGTTTACGGAAAAGTCCGAGCGATGTTCCGAATGTATTAAGTGATGTCACAAAGCAGATTGTACCCATTCGGAACATTGCTCGGACTTTTCCGTAAACTGAAAAGTACCTCGAGGTCTATTCCGTAGAATCGCCGAAGGTTCCCAAGTGAGATTGTACCCACTCTCCAACAACAACTGTATTTCTCTCCTCCGCTTTCATCCTCTACTCTTAAAGGCATGCGCGCGCAAATAATTTTGTCGACAGAATTTTTTGTTATTTTAAATATTTGTTAATTAAAATAGCTTAGGCAAAAATATGCAAAAAAAAAATGAGGGTCACCGTAACCGTTTTTGAGAAATTGACCCTTGAAAAAACGCATTTCTATACCATTTTTCACTAATTTTCGAGTGAATTTGTAGATCGCTGTATAGTTCGCTTAATCCCCGTTTTCTCTGACATTAAATTATCTTTTGAAATAAAAGATTCTGAAACATTTAAGGGTGAAATTACGGGTTCATCTGATACATTTTTGTAGGCTTTGCTAAATTTTTCGTCCATGAATCGATGAGATTTAACGCGGGTGGGCGTTGTAAAAAAATAAGTATCTTTTCAAGAATTTCGCGAAAAGTTTGGTACTTTACCTTAAAAATAATCAAAACTGCTCGACAGTTTTCTTTTAAATTTAGCACACTTATAGTGCTTTCAAATCCAATCTATACCGTTCACAAAAAGTAGGGGATAATATGTTTATCCATAAGCTTATTGTGGTTGCAAACAATTGAGGACAATCTAACTTATTCTTGGTCGACCAGCAGTTGTCTCATGGTAATATGGTAGTTATGGAATTCCCTTTTCTGCTAAACATGTCCTTAAAATTCAGCATCTAAGAAGAGAGGGGTATAGCGCTTATTTTAACATGGCGTATGTTGTAATGGGATTTTTACTTTAGTTGAGCACAACTCCGAAAAAATTATTTGGTGTTTATCTCTATCATGTATTCGCATCTCATTTTGTTGGAATAAAGTGGGGTCTAATGAAAGCTCACCGTGAGTGAGCCAATGGTATGCTGGAAACTACAAGAACGTGAGTTCAGACTGCTGTCAAACCCTGTGTCTCACAGTCAGATATTGTCACGATATCAAACATTTGAATTCTTTGTTGATGATTCAAAAACGGGGCCCTGAAGATGTATGAATGCCCAAGCCTACCAGAATACCACAAATCAAACATTAAAATATCCTCTACTTTTTGTGAACAGTACAGTTCGTACCAAAAAAATAATATGTCACCGCGCTTTTTTAAGAGCAATATGCTTATTTCCGAGGCAACCTTAGGGATTTTAAACATCGACGTCGGAAATCAACGTTGACGACGGTTAGATGTGATTATCCGCAAAAGAACGCATCGCGCCTATCTTGAACGTCAGTCAATTTTTGCAGATTTGTGTTGCTCAAAATGATTTTACAGACCTAGGCATAATAAAAATGTCTACTTCTTCTTGTTCGATTCATAAAGACAGGGGCGCTTTGAACTATAGATAAAATGGGGGGAAAAAATAAACAAAAAGGCAGACGAAGATCTGAATTTAACTAAGCAAAACAGGTGAAACATGGATTAGGGATTAGCTTGTCATTGGTTGACCAAAGTATTGAAAATACAGCTTAAACATTGTTGTAATAAAGATTTTTTGACACCCTTAAGATGATGAAACAAAATGCCTTTAATACTGCTGATATCAGTAAAAGCATAAACTCACGCATTTTCCACATTATCTTATTATTTTCTCATTTGGTGGTTTCGAAAAGTTAAAATGATGATTATGCGAAAATAATGAAATGAATAAACAAATAAAGTTTGTCCTGTCTACAGTCTTTAGAAGACATTAAAATTGATCATGGACCTACCATTCTATCCTAGCTAACATTTTTCTTGCGGGGTCCGTACAGCGTCTGTTAACCCTAAAATCGCGGCGTCCTACAGCTAAGAACATCGTGAAATTGATAAGGGAATGATTTTACAATGCAATGAATAAGTGGAATGAGCGAGATTTGAATGAATTCAGCATTTTTGGTTGAAACTGGTCGACCAAATATAATGACAAAATATTAATCTGTAATGTCTTCACAAACCAGAGACTTTTAAAATTCACGCTGGTCAATGAATAATTTGAGTGCTCCTACATTTGAAGCCACTGCGATCAATTCCGAAGCGTGATAAATGATTTTGGAGCATTTTGATTGTGTAGGTTTTGATATCCACGAATGAAGCCCTGCGCTAGTGATTCAGAATGATTGAGTGGGGTCAATTTCAGATAGTATAAATAACATTAAAATGCGATCATCGGACGGTTTTGCGAGTAGTGGAAACCTTGCGACTCGTAGATTTGTTAGTCTACCCTATAGACCAAAGTCTCAAATGATAAAAATAACTACTACTACTACTACTACTACTACTACTACTACTACTACTACTACTACTAATAATAATAATAATAATAATAACAATAATAGTAATAATAATGATAATAATTATAACATGAAAAAATCACCAAACAACAACAAGAGGGCCATAGTGGCCCTAAATCGCTCACCTGAATGAACTGTCAAAAATTGTTTAAAGTAGGTTTAGAAAGGATGAAGAATTCTGACCAAATTTCAAGTCGATTGGGCAAGAAATGATGCTTCTACACTGCTTACAAGGTTTTTCTAAGATTAAGTCTCATGACCTATTTTTTGACCGCACATGACCCAATTTCAAACTTGTCGAAGATTTCATCAAGATGATCATTCTGACCAATTTTTAGGTTTATCAGGCAAAAAATATGGCTTCTAGAGTGTCTACAAGTTTTTTCTACTATTTGACCCCGTGACCTCATTTTTGACCACACTTGACCTAATTTCAAACTTGTCCAAGATTTCATCAAGATAATCATTCTGACCAAATTTCAGGTTGATTGGACAAAAATAATGGCTTCTAGAGTGTCTACAAGGTTTTTCTAAGATTTGAACCCATGACCTCATTTTTGACCACACTTGACCCAATTTCGAACTTGTCTGAGATTTCACCAAGACAATCATTCTGACCAAATTTCAGGTTGATCTGGCAAAAATTATGGCTTCTAGAGTGTCTACAAGGTTTTTCTAAGATTTGACCCTGTGACCTCATTTTTGACCCCAATTGACCCAATTACAACCTTGTCTGAAATTCCATCAAGACAATCATTCTGACCAAATTTCAGGTTGATTGGGCAAAAAATATGGCTTCCAGAGTGTCTACAAGGTTTTTCTAAAATTGACCATGTGACCCCATTTTTGACCCCACTTGACCCAATTTCAAACTTGTTCAACATTTTATCAAGACAATCATTCCGACCAAATTCCAGGTTGATTGGGCAATAAATATGGCTTCCAGAGTGTCTACAAGGTTTTTCTAAGATTTGACCCCGTGACCTCATTTTTGACACCACTTGACCCAATTCCAAACTTGTTCAACATTTCATCAGGACAATCATTCTGACCAAATTTCAGGTTGATTGGACAAAAAATAAGGCTTCCAGAGTGTCTAAAAGGTTTTTTTAAGGTTTGACCCCATGACCTCATTTTTGACCCCACTTGACCCAATTTCAAACTTGTCCGAGATTTCATCAAGACAATCATTCTTACCAAATTTCAGATTGATTGGGCAAAAAAAGTATGGCTTCTAGAGTGTCAACAAGGTTTTTCTAAGATTTGACCCCGTGACCTCATTTTTGACCCCACTTGACCCAATTTCGAACTTGTCCGAGATTTCATTAAGATAATCATTCTGACCAAATTTCAGGTTGATTTGACAAAAAATGTGGCCTCTAGAGTGTCTACAAGGTTTTTCTAAAATTAGACCCCGTGACCCCAATTTTGACCCCACTTGACCCAATTTCGAACTTGTCCGAGATTTCATCAAAACAATCATTCTGACCAAATTTCAGGTTGATCGGGCAAAAAATGTGGCCTCTAGAGTGTCTACAAGGTAAATGTTGACGACACACGACGGACGACGGACATCACTCGACCACAAAAGCTCACCTTGACCTCATTTTTCACCCCACTTGACCCAATTACGAACTTGTCCGAGATTTCATCAAGACAATCATTCTGACCAAATTTCAGATTGATTGGGCAAAAAGTATGGCTTCTAGAGTGTCAATAAGGTTTTTCTAAGATTTGACCAAAGAGATTATGATGAACGCTACTGTAGTGATTTTTCAAGTGATAAGTCTTTTTCAGGTCGATTAAGTACTTTGCAATTTGATAGTGACTATTCAGATAGAAGGCACAACCGGAGTTTTGATAGGTATAGAGCTTAAAATTTTCACATAATCAATAATTTTAAAAAATTAATGTTCAACTAATTTTTTTACTCCGGTAGTCTATTTAGGAATCTACTTTGTGAAATATATGTGATTCATATAGATAACTCAATGTAACACATGCTTAGTGAAATTTGTTGTATAATTATAGTTTGTGATCATAATTACTAATTGGTAATTAATTTACCACAGAAAACATTTTGATTTATTTTAAGAAATATGATATAGTTGATGAAATACTGACATGAGATGTATATTTGAACTTTATCATGATGAGAAAGTGCTTTTTTAAGTCCTGCTTTATCAGAGCTTCTCTTCTCTGTTGATTATTAACATATTGTTTTTAGTAGTAAAACAAACACACAATATATTCTTTAACCATCTTTAAGTTCAATCGAACCTCATTTGAAATTTATTCGTAAAGTTAACCTTTATTCATGAAAACAGTAAAAAATAACATTATTTCATTTAATTGCTGGAATATAAATGGTTTGGAGTACAGATCACACATGGAGTTAAATGTAATAAATTGTTTGAACAAGAATTGATAGATGAATTAACAAAGAATGATTGTATTGGGTTATTGGAAACTCATGCTGATAATACAACTGAAATTGCTTTACCAGGTTACTATTTATTCAGAAAAGATAGGCCTAAACATAAAAAAGCATCAAAAGCATCAGGTGGTATAGCAGTATTAGTAAAATAATCCATGAAATATATGTTCAAGTTTGACCCAATTTCTGATAGTAATGTTGTATGGGTGAAAATTCAAAAACAGTATACAGAATATAACAATGATGTTTATATAGGCTTTGTATACCTACCTCCATCTTACTCGTCTTATGGTAAAATTCATAGTGAAGAAATCATGCGGAAGATTGATAGCCATGTTGAATTCTTTACAAACAAGGGAATGGTTATTCTTTGTGGAGATTTAAATGCACGAGTGGGAAACAAGATTGAAGTATCAGAAATAGAAAATGAAACATTTATATCAATGCCAAATGATAACACTTATGAATGTGCCCTTCCGCGTATCTCTTCTGATAACATAATGGTGAATCAACACGGAAGGTGGCTCATAGATCTTTGTTTAGATAACCAAATTTATGTCTTAAATGGCCGTACTTTAGGTGACTTGACAGGCAGATTTACTTGTCACACATTAAGAGGAAGTAGTGTAGTTGACTATATTTTGGCAAGCTCTTCTTTGTCACCTTTTGTTCAAAGCTTTAAAGTTCACGATCTAAGTATCTATTCAGATCATTGCATGCTCACAATGCAATTAAAAGTTTGTTGTCATTTATTACAAACTTTCAATTCGCAAACTAAAATGGATTCTGATAATGCTCTTTATATACCTGACACTTTTCGTTGGTCAGCAGAATCTAGATATAAATATACTGCAGCTTTAAATACTGTAGAAATACAAAAGAAAATAAGAGATTTAAATGAAATAGCGAATGATGGCCAGACTTTGATTGAGAGTATCACTGATATAATGGTATCATCTGGTAATTTGTCTTTACCTAAAATGTCGGTGAAAAGGAAAAATAAAAGTCGACCCAAAACAATTAATAAAAAGTGGTTTGACCAAGATTGTAGAAAACTGTTGAAAGATGTTAAATGTGCAAAAAATGCATTTTTAAGAAACGTTTCAAATTCTGCGTTGAGGATTAAATATTTTCAGAAATTTAAAGAATATAAAAAACTAACCAAATTTAAAAGAAGACAATTTAATAAAAGGCTGACTGAACTATTAACTGATGCTATGGAAAATGACCCTCAAACTGCTTGGAAGCTTATTGATGAACTGAAGAATAGTTCTATCAATAATGAAAAGACCGACCCGATAAATCGCAAAGAGTGGTATGATCATTTCTATAAACTTTTAAATAATGATGTCACAGAAATAGATGATGCTAGAAAGCAAGATGTTTTATCAGAGCTTAAAAATTTCGAATGTCATAGATTAGGTAACCTTGATTTCATTGTAACTGAAAAAGAAGTTTTGAAAGCTTGTCAAAAGTTGAAAAATTCTAAAGCTAGTTCCCATGATATGGTGAAAAACGAAATGATAAAATCAGCATTACCACTTGTAATAAAACAAGTGGTAAAAGCATTTAATTTGATCCTAAATTCGGGAGAATTTCCGAGTACTTGGAAAAGTGGAATAATTGTTCCTATTCACAAGCAAGGGTGTAAATATGACGTTAATAATTATCGCGGGATAACACTCAGTAGCTGTTTTGGCAAACTATTTTGTCATATTTTAAATGAGAGAATAGTCCAATATTTGGAAAACAAATCATTCTTAAAACCTGAGCAGGCGGGGTTTAGGCGGAATTATAGGACCTCTGATCATATATTTGTACTTAAAACCATTATTGATAAATATGTATTAAATGGGCAGAAAAATGATAAAATTTACAGTTGTTTCATAGATCTTCATAAAGCATTTGATACTGTTTGGCACCATGGGATGTTTTTGAAATTACAAAAAGCTGGAATAAATGGAAAGGTATAGGATCTCATCAAATCAATGTATAAAGATTCGGTTTCTAGGGTAAGAAGTGGTAATTCTCTAACAAACCCCATTAATACCACTAAAGGTGTACACCAGGGAAGCGTATTGAGTCTTGTTTTATTCAATATATTTATGAATGACATAAGTGATACTTTAGATTCATCAAATGTTCCGTTAATAAACGATTACAAGGTCAGTCATCTTTTGTACGCTGACGACTTATTACTTTTATCAACGTCAGCAGAGGTTTTAAAAAAGAACATTGATGCAGTAGAAGATTTTTGTAAAAGATGGGGCCTAAAAATAAACATTGACAAGTCAAAAATAATGATATTTTCCAAATCAGGAAAATGTGCAAAAATAACATTAATTTTGAAATAAAGGGTAAAAAACTTGATATTGTTTCTCAATACAGATATTTAGGAATTATAATTTCAAATAAGGGCAAATTTAATTTGGCAGAAATGAACTTAAGTTTGAAAGCCAGAAGGGCTATGTTTTCAATTAACAGAAGTGTGCTTGACAATGATATTAAACCCTCAATTGTACTACGTATATTTGACTCTCTTGTTAAACCAATTGCATTATATGGAAGCGAAGTTTGGTTTGGATATAAAGCAAATAATAATACACGATCTCTCGATGAAATTTTCGAGATATCATTTAAAGGTAACAACGAATTTGACAAAGTATTCACGAGATTCTGTAAACGCATTCTTGGTGTTCACTCAAAGGCTTGTAATATTGGTGTGTATAGTGAATTGGGACAATTTCCATTAACAATATCAGCAATATTGAATTGTATTAACTTCTGGATACATTCAATTTCTGTGAACCCAGATACATGTACTTTGTTATCGTATGCTTACTTGGACCAATTTCAAAATCAAAGTTCGAAACATACATGGTTAATGTTTGTGAAAAATGTCCTAAATGAACTTGGTTTTGCACATGTTTGGAAAAACCAGTGCACTTTTAATAAAAATTCGTTATTTAGACATATCAAAGAAAAATTGAAAACTCGGTACATTCAGTTCTGGAAAAATCATTTGAACTCAGAAACTGGCATGAAAAAGTTACAACCATACAAAACATTCAAGTGTGATTTTGGCATAGAACATTTCCTCGAAGAAATTAGCGATAAAAAGATAAGAAAAGCTTTATGTTCTTTTCGAATTAGTGCTCATCATCTTAAGATCGAGAGCGGTCGATATGTTAAACTTATTAAAGAGGAGAGATTATGTGAAAATGTTTCACAGTTGAAAATGAATTACACTGTTTGTTTCATTGTTTGAAATATGAGCAGTTTCGAAAAAACATGATACACGAAATAAGGAAAGCTGACGTTTTAGCAAATTTTAAAAGTAAAGATGATTTTGTTATTCTGATGAAACATCCAGATATAAAGGTTCACAAAGCGATAGGAAAATTCATTATTAAATGTGACATTACGTAGAAATTTCCTGTTTTACCATGTACTCCAAACCATTTACATTTCTTTTCAATAATTTTGATTGTCAGCTTAAATGTGTGATGTGTGTGTATTTATTATTTTTTTTTTCTATTTGTTCATAATTGTACATGTAATGATATATGTAACTTTATTATGTTAACTTGCCATCAACCCAGTAATGGGTAAAATAGCGCAAATAAATTGTATTCGTATTCGTATCCTTGAGCACTTCGTGCTCAGGTGAGCTAAAAAGAGTAAATAGATCTTCAATTGTACGAGTAGGCATGAAAACTGCCTAGGCTTAAGAGTGACGGGTTTTATTTCAATTTCAATCAGCATTACTAGTATCCGCTTACTCATTGATGAATAGATTAGATGTATATTTTAGAAAAGAAACGACATATAGGTCTAATTTCAGCAGCATTTACCTCTAAAAGACTCTGTAACGCTATCAATGTTCGCATGAAGTTGTGACGGCGCGCCTTTTTGCCAGGCAACGTTCCGACGTCGTGTAGCAACTATGATGACGTCAAGCTGGCTGGAAATTATCGGTTTCGTTTCGCAACCATTTCCATCAGTTTTAGAACAAACAGAGTTATGTTCCTTGATTTTGAAATGTATCGCTGCTGTGCGGTGCATCATTTACGCGCGTATGCCTTTAAATAATTATGCTTGCTCTTGTATTAAAGTTTTCACGCCACCAACCCCTACGCTTAAGCAACAACCTTTAAACCAATAGGCTGGCAACAACTCGTAACTCGACTGTTTGTTTCAAAAACAGTCGCGCTAATATCTTTGAGTTAAAATCTGATAATGCTCTTCTTGAAATTAAGTAAACAATATTGTACAATTTATATTTACATGATATTTCTTTATGATTACATTTGCCAATCTTGCTTATTCCTGTATTTTTCCAGAAAGGGGCGTGTCATGCTTGAAAGGAACAAAATACATGTTCTTCATTAATCAGACTTCGTACTTAAATCAAAATGACAAAAGAACATTTTTTGTAGATTTTGCCTTGAGTTGAAAATAAAGTAATTCACTTATAGGAATAAATACACAATTTTAGATTTTTGATGACACGGTTTAAACGTAAGATTATTTGTCAAGTGGAACGGGGGCTGGCGTCAACAAAGGCTTCCCATTTAGTCCCGCTAAAATATTCTTTACAGTCAAATCTGCCATTTCATTCCGCGCTACTTCTGATGCACTTCCCAGGTGTGGCACTATTGTACAGTTATCTAGAGATACAAGAGGGTGGTCGGGAGCAATTGGTTCTGGTGACGTCACATCCAGGCCAGCAGCATGAATCTGATTGGTCGTTAGGGCCCGGTACAATGCATCTTGGTCCACAAGAGTACCACGTGATGTATTAATCAAAATGGCTGTCCGTTTCATTTTCATAAACGCGTCATCGTTAAAAAGATTTTGATTGCTAGGATTAGAGGAACAACATACGATGACAAAGTCAGATCGCTCTAACAAGTCCCCAAATGACGTATGCTCTGCCCCAATTTCCTTCGCATATTCCTTCGGGGTCCTGTCGCAGTAGAGAAATTTACTAACGCCAAATGGCTGAAGTCTCCTCGCGACAGCAAGTCCTATTCTGCCCATTCCGACAATCCCAACAGTGGACCCCTTTATATCTTTCCCACAGAGATACAAAGAGTTGTCCCATGTTTTACCCCACTTTCCTTCGACCACGTGCTTCATTCCTGAAAATAATCAAACTAAAATGATGTTTTGTGTCTGACATATTAAAAAAATCACATGTGTGCAAAGTACAAACCAATAAAAGCCTGTACATTAACATTTGTATAAAGCGACCACAAACGGGACAACCCAAAAGCGGTCGCTTAAGAAAATGGTCGCTTAATACATGTTTTATTTTACAATACGAAACGTGATTTTGATTGAATATGTATATATATTATTACGAAATTTTCAATAATCCTATGTTGTAAAAACTCAATAGAATCGTCTTATTGAGACGATTCTGGTGCGTTTAACACTATATGATTTATTTAAAATAATTTCTATATCAGTGATGAGCTAAGAACGATATATTTTCGTTGGAAAAATGACTTCAGAATTTATTTGCTAACGTCATTTCGCAAACGGCGTTATGTATATGCTTCGCGGGAAAACTTGAATTGATAAATATCGTAATTTCTACGTTAAGCACAAAAATTCATAATATAAATAGAATATCAAATGTGTGCTCGTTAAAGTCCGAAATTATCAAATTCATTATCTAAAACAGATAAAAACGAGGCGCAGCCACGTTTTTATCTGTTTGTAGATGACTCGTATAATAAATTCGGTTTTCAATGACCATTCATTCAATATCTATTTTTTACAATTAAAGAATTTTGTGGCAACTAGTCTGAAATTATTCACCGTCTGATTGGAGAAATCGTTGAAACCCTTCGTGGATAAGTTGTTAAATTGTATTCCGTATTGCACACTTGGAATCGAACTCGGAAAATTAGAATACATACGGGCGAAGCCCAAACTTGACCCGAGGGACGTGTTATGAATAAACTTGGTAAAAGTCTACTAGATGATGAAACATACCAAATATCAAAGTTGTCCGTCTTCCAGATTCAGAGAAGATTTTTTTTAAGATTTCGCTCTTTGTCTCTATGTAACATGGAAAACGTTCGGACGGAGTCTTAATAATGAAATTTGACCATTAGATAATAGGTCCAGATGATGATGTTACACACCAAAACTGAAAACTGTCATCCCACCATTTTCAAAGAAGATATTTTTAAAGATTCCCCTCTTTAAAGATTTCCCAATATATTTATTTCTATGCAAAATGGGATCCGCTCGGGTAGAGCCCAAATAGGTCTCCAGGGGCATGATATGAAGAAATAGTTGAAGGTCCATTAGATGAAGCTACATACCAATTATGAAAGCTATCTGCTCTCTGATTTCTGAGAAGAAGATTTTTAAAGATTTTGCTCTTTGTTTTTATGTAAAATGGGATGCGCCCGGGCAGAGCCCAAGTTTGCCCCAACGTGCGTGATATGAATAATTTTGATAAACATGCACTAGATGGTGTTACATACACAATATGAAAGCTATTTGCAGAGAAGAAGATTTTTACAGATTCATCTTACTCCCCATTGTTTTGCCGAGGCAGAGTAAATGGTCGATTTTTATTCTTTGAACAATTTTAGTAGAGCTTGATCCAAGGAACACGCCTGTCAAGTTAATTCAAGATTGGCTCAATGGTTAAGATGGCTTAGATATCTAAAGAAGTTTTGGACGACGGACGAAGCGCGTTTGTTGACGGACATTGGACGATAAGAATCACTTAAGTGAGCTAGGAAGAGATTGGTTTCAGTAGAGGTCAGTTGAAGGTCGCATTGCGAGTTTTTAAAAAGGCAGGTAAAATTATCGTTCTTGATTCAGGAAATATGTCAAGTGCATAAAGGTTAGACCCTAGTCAGCCTGTGGTTACGGTGTTGTTTGACTTGAGTTTACACATTACGAAATACAGTTAGTTACATCGTAAAATTGACATTCATCTCATTCAAAACCATTCTAAATCGCTCAATCAGCGCTCCATTCCTTCATTCCAATTTGGCAAACACTCACTATAACCACTCAAAAACGCTCAAAAACGACTAAAAAAGATTAATCAACAGCAAAACTCAAAATGGATATAAAAAGATAAAAATGATATTTCACTGACAAAACCGAAATTGTAAGCACCTGATTCGTTCTTGCAGAAATAAGAAGCTATTTATAGAACTTGTATGCGTATTTTATAAAATACGGAAATAAATATAGCTACTTTTGTTAATCCTGAACAAAAGTAGATGTATTCCACACAAAACTCACTCATCACACTCATTCAATTTCATTCCAGAATCATCCACCACGTCAATTTCACGATGTTGTTAACTGTACCTAGATGGCCGCACCCCCTTTCAAATAATAACTTCAGCTTTATTTACAACCTTCTTTATATCGACGTGCGGTGGCCAATGTTAGAGCAATTGTCGCCTCTGCAACAGCGTCAGTCAGGACATCAGGTGTATAACCCACGGGAATATTTCGTCTGGCACATTCTTTCAAGTCAATGTGGTCTAATCCCACAGATTGTGTTCCGATCACCTTTAGCTGTGGGCCTGAAAAATACACATAGCTTTGGAGAACTATGTGGCTGTCCAAGGACAACAGCCCCCGCGTTCAGGATATGAAAACGGTGTAAACTGTTTGCTAATTTTACCCGCTTTGCACGCAAGGGCAGGTGCAAAGCGGGGTAAAATTGACAAACAGTTTGCACTATTTGGTCATCCTGGACATAGGGCTGATATATACTGATCCGCAAAATAACTTGTCGCTTTAAACTTGGAAGAAAGTTCTTTCAAATGAAACATCTAATGATTGACATTAATTGACCCAGGTTATTTCAAAGTCTATCCATAAATGTAGTAGTAATAGTCTAAACAAATATGGGCGGACGGACGTACGTACTAACGCACATACAACAACTTTCCATTGTGACAAATGTGCGCATGCGGACTCGACAAAAAATGGAAAATAAAACCATGGTCCAAATTTGTACCGCATTCGCGAATCATTCAAAAGTCGGCAACGAAATGAGCGACCAACATGTTCCATACAACCTGCCCAGAACGTGAAAACGATAGCCAGACGTTTAAGAACGGAGGTGCGTTTCTTAGATTAAGATTCTTAAGAATCTCATTAAGATTTTTAAGATGTAGCGTTTTTTAGATTAAGATTTTTAAGCGGCTTAATGAGAATCTTAAGATATCTTAATGAGGAAACGAAGATGGTTTTGTATTGGCTTAAAACGAGTAGCCTTGACGACGTCGCATGTTTTCACTCAAAATATTGAAAATCGTTTCTTATGACGTCTTAATAATCTTATTTAGCGGAAATTTTCATCTTAATGTAAAAAACGCACCTCAGAACTCCGCTTTGCCCGTGTACTTACGAGCAAAACGGGCTACCAATTTTGAACGCTCTCAACCGTTTTTGCTTCCTGGATGTAGATTTTATCATAATGAGGCCTCATGGGAATCTAGCAGGCTAATGCCGAACAGCAACAGACGCATTCCAAACTGATTAATTTCCCTGTTAAAGATCTATTACTAGTCCGTTTTTGTCGACATTGTTCCAGGAACATGGACAGGATGTTATAAATGACCTACGTCGGCGGTGTGAATAACTTCGTTGAAGATTTTTTGATGCTAGACGTGTGTCATTACAAAGTGCCGTAACTATGCAAATGAGCTAAGAGTGTATTTATCAGTGTGCAGTCCCGTTTTTATCTGTTTATGAATGACTTGTTAAATAAATTTGATATTTTATGACCACTCATTCAATATCCTCTAAAATCATCGCTAGCCAAGGGCGACGTCGCTAGCCAAGGGTGACGCAAACCACGTGTCTATTCACACGTAGTGGCCGTCAACTTTCGCTAGCGAAGATGGGACAAAATTTAACCATTATTAGTTATAATAAATCATTGTTTTCTGAATATGGAAATAAATAGATAGATAAATAAATTTATATAAACAAACCAGCAGCATCCAAGACTTCAGCGTCGATTTTCGCCGGTAATGCTAGGTAGATAGCGTCCACACCGCGGACTGAACGTAATAGCTCCTCGCGAGATAGGGCCATTTTGCCTCCCTTGCTCTCGTCATACATAGTTATGTCACAATGATCTTGAAGAAGTTTGATTCCCTTGCCATTTTGTGGAATCCCTTGTGTAAGGAAAACCTTCGGTCTTCCCGCCATTTCCTTGAATAAATCAAAACGCGACAATTAAAGTTTGGGTAAAAGGTGTACGTGTACATGATTTTGTAAAATTGAAAAAAAAAAAAAATCCAATTCCAAATTTAACCTTAACACTAAAACTAACCCTAAACCTAAAACAGACCCAACCCTAGAACTAAACTGAAGTCTTACCTGGTGTTTTATAACGGTGAAGACAGATGCTAAAGTCTGGTCGTTAAATTCCCGATGTTGTTAACTGTAAGGGTTGGAGGAAAACTTATCAACAACGGATTGTTTCAATTTAACAGAGATAAAGACAGTTTGTCAATGTGCACAAAATAATTTAACAACTGAACTCTTACATCGACCAAAAATTGATTTCACTTAATGTAATGTACTGTTTCAAGCGAAAATCCTGAATTCGGTAGTGTTAATCCTTCTAAAACGAATATAAGTGACCGTCACTGACTGAGTTTGTTTGTACATCTATTTTCCATTAATCACTTTAAAAACCCCTGGGTTTAACCAGCAATGCGTTCAGTATGACAAAACGGGTGCAAATTGTTTGCAAATCACACCCCGCTTTGCACAGGCACTCGCCTTGCAAAGCGGGTATGATTTGCAAACAGTTTGTACCGTTTTGTCATCCTATATGCTAAACAGGTTAAATACAAAGCCAAAGGGGCCGCTGCAGTGTAATTCGAAACGTGTCTTCGCATTTTAATACATGTGACCCGTCTCGCAAAAAGGGACCATCTGGGAACTCCGTCAACCAGGGGTCGCATTTCAAAGATTTTTTGACAGGAATGTATATTTGCCATTTCAGATTCAGAAAATCGGCGAAGTACGAAAAGTCAGTTTCATACCTAGTCAGTCCGCGCAGTGTGACAAAGGGTCGACACTTTACGCTCTATCCAGATGGTCCCTTTTTGCGTGACGGGTCACATAAACTACAAGAAAAAAAAAAAGAATTGCAAAATCTTAATCCTACAGTTTAAAACAAACTAAAGTTCAATAAAGCCAAAACATGTCCCCCTCGATTATTTGTGGGTTAATCTTGTCGTAGAGTACTTGAACTGGTACCATCTACCATAACCATGCCCTGAGTTCAGGATGACAAAATGGTGCACACTGTTTGCCAATTATACGGTATACCCCCTTTGTCACGTGACAAAGTTCACGTGCAACGCGGGCTATAATTGGCAAATGGTTTGTGCCGTTTTGTCATCCTGAACGGAAGGTTGGTACTGATGTACTAGGTATTGCAAAAATAAAAGGGACTTTAACATTCAGCCTGATCCAGGGTATAGGGAGAAGAGTGGGTGCGGTGAAAGTCGGTCGCTTTTGGATATAGGCCTATAACTTGGTGATATTTGCTGTACAGTCAATATATTGGCTTTTGATCAGCTTTTAAGTAATCTAATCTGGGGCTTATTCGATACAGCCATAGTTAATTGCCGGTAGGAATATTCGATGAAAAAACATTTTCATTTTACAACGGCCATAAAATTCATGAAATGGCTGATTCGGGGAAAACTCATTTTTCAGTCTCTCCCAGACAGATTATGAGATTGACTAAAAATTTACTTTCCGTTGGGTGTTAAATACATGTATGCCGCCAGATTGCCACAGTTCTCTTTTGTTCGGAACTATTTTTATGAAAATCGAGTCTTGCAATTATATGAAAAAAAAAATATCTAAAGAGGTTGGGAGAATTGAAAATAGCCGAGACAATTATCAATTCTCACAACCGAGTTAGATATTTTTTCATACAATACACTAAGTACGTATCATATTTATCTTATAACCTCTATTTGTCTGGTTTCCGTCGATGTTTCCAACTGAAATGCAAGTTTCTAAAAATAAGTGCATTATATCATTGTTCTAAAAATAAATATGTGATATCATAAAAATATCATATGGGTTGTTATCACACAGATATTTGTACAGTTATAAGATAAATAATGCTATTTGTCAATGTTTGCGTAGACTTAGGTCCAAAATAACGTTTATTTTAAGCCGTCTTTGAAAATATTATAAGTTGTCTCCCCACGGTTCTATATATTTAATTATCTCTGATTTATCTGAGTCTAATCATTACGCTTAAGCGGCGTGACAGTTGGTTATACGGATCTTGTGTCTAAAAACTCTTATTTCTTTTTGCATGGCAAAACCATTCAGGCCGCAGTAAAAAGGTTAAACGGAGAAAGCTATACGGTCAGATCACCATGACGGGGGGGGCTGAAGGGGGCACGTTCACGGTTAACACCGGCGGTAACGTCAGGAGTGTGTCCGGTGACGCCGAGTTTACCGTGTTAGACTGGTTATCGCGGCCCGGCGGGCCCTAATACTTGTACATTATACGGACGGTATTTTTGCGTTCGTTGGAGCACTGATGAAAAATCCATCTAAATACCGTCGGAGATTTTTAAGACGTCCGACGGTAATGAACGAGTAAACTGCCTATTCGGCGTCGTCAGTTCACTACTCGTTTTAAGCCAATGCAAACCCATCTTCGTTTCCTCGTTAAGATATCTTAAGATTCTTAAAATAGGCGTATCTAAGACTTTGAAATTTATACGCAGTCTCAGAAGGCGACAACTCAAAAGAACTTAGTATACAGGATAAAGGCAATCGGGACTGTGACAAAAGATGAATGCCCTCCGTCCACCCCTGATGGACCCCCAAAGTTTTATATTTTGAGCGTTGGTGAATAATCAAGCTGTAGTTTCGATGATATGATCATTCATCAACGATATTTTCCAGCAGAGGATCATTCCTTGCGGCACTTGCGTAAATTGCGTAATGGGAGTTACGTCCTTGCTTAATGAGCCACTTAAAAATTTTGCTCCACCGAAGGCATTATCTTAAAAATCTTAATAAGAATCTTAAGAATCTCGCTCTAACGAACGCACCTCTGAATTGACTGGCGAGCCTGTCGTCAATCTATCGCCGAGTATTGGGGGTAGCGTAGATGGGACAAGTTTACCAGTCTAGGTATCAACGGTGGCCAGTTCAATACTAGATTGTGACATTTTTTTACATTTTTTGCACACTAAAAATAACATCGCATTCCGAGGACAGAAATCTGTACTAGCATGCATACTTCGGCTATCATGACTTACATTGCACGTCTCGGGGTTCATTTCCGATCACAGCTTCCTCTTATATAATGTTACGGAAGAAAACATAAGCCTTTAAGCCACTAGTGGTAGCTTCAGTGCTATGCATTCCGTATGATGATAGTCGACGCCCATTGGGCTCTAGATAGAAATTTATTTATGAGTCTAGTGTTCAAGATGAACTGAACGTCTCTAAAACATTTAGGAAATGATAGTCCGCCTTTCCTGTGTGCATACGTAAAAATATGAGTTATTTTTCGGGGGTTGTAATTACGCATTTTCCCAACTTGTCCATGAACAAGTAAAAGATGATTTTCTTCTTGTCCAGGATCAAAATCGACTTGTCCGCAAAAGAAGTAAAAAAGATAAAATTTGAGAAATCATTGCTAATAAAGAAGAAAATGCTGAAACCCAGCATTTTCCTCAATTAAAACATTGAAAAATGTACTTGTCCGTTGGTAGAAAAGCCCATGTCGGGCATAGGAATTCCACACCCCTGTTTTTCAAAACGTTTGCGAACTTATTCAGGGCAGGCTTCTAGTCTAGACAGTTGAACCCACCCCTTATTCCCACTTCTCACGCTATGCCAATGCATCTTCATTTTCTACAAAATAGCTGTATGGTCTATGAAATTATTTTATTTTTATGCCGAAATTTGTTTGAAAAATTGTCTTAAGAACAGTGTTAAGCACAACAACCTCCAAAAATGAATTAAATTAGTTTTCTTACGTGGAAAAATACAATCCTTCAAACTCTAGCGAAATCTCGCTCCGTCTCGTTTGACCTACATTTCGTGGATTTTCGCCATTTTGGAAGGCGCGAAATCACATGTATTGACGATTAAAAATAATTTTACTCTGTCAGAAATTACGAGGATGAAGAATAGACGTGAGTTATAGTTGTAAGAACCATTTATCCTCACTAAGATCAGCAGGACACAGTGATCGTTTGAAAGGTTTGTTGACATTTGCAAGTTGTTGACAACTGACCAGTGGTCCGCTTGATGTTTACACGGTGAAAATATTGATGACGAAGGAAATTATCAGTGTAATAATAAGTTCATTTTAAGATTTCATATTAATGAGTGAATCAATAAATATCTTTATATCTTCTAATAAGTTACAATGTATGTTTATATAATGTCAAGGTTGTCAATTTTATGTTTCCCTAAACACTCTATTTTTAGACCACCTGTATCAAAGTACACCGACCTTATTTGTCAGAAGTGTAACCCGCTAATTTTTTAGCTCACCTGAGCACGAAGTGCTCAAGGTGAGCTATTGGGATCGTAGAATGTCAGTCGTCCGTCGTCCACAATTCCTTTAAACATCTTCTCCTCCTAAACCAGTGGGCCAATCTTGATGAAACTTGGCAAGGATGTTCCTTGGGTCAAGCTCTACCAAAGTTGTTCAAATAAATGAAATCCACCCTAAACTTTCCCTTTACCCTTTACAAAAAGGGTGAAAATATGAAAATCTTTAAAAATCTTCTTCTCTGAAACCAGAAGGCAGATAGCTTTCAAATTTGGTATGTAGCATCATCTAATGGGCCTCTACTAAGTTTGTATCCCCAATTCTCATCAATTCGTGCCTTCTCATTGGATTCGTGCATGCCAAATATCCAATATTATGAAGATTTTTGTAAAACCTAACAGTGTAAAGTTTCACTTTTAGTGAAAAATGAAGAAAAAAACTTTGAATTATGTATTCTTTTCCGGTTTAAGCAACTAAATAGCGGATTTAAAGAAATTACCGACTTTCATAAAATGGCCGACTAACTTTGTCATACCATCTTTGAAAATAATGTCTGTATCTGCAACTTGTGCAAATCTTAGTGTTGAAAATTATCAAGTGGACTAACTTTATGTTAAAGTTAGTGAAGAGAAAAAAGAATGGGACAAATTCATTGTAATAACCCCAAATAAGCTCCCTCAATCAGATGCACGGATCCAATGAGAAACTCTAGTCAGAATTAGACTGGCCACCCTAGTGCACTTCAGAGTAAAATTTTGTAATAAATTCAACGACTTTGATTATTATTTTGTTTAGTTTACATTAGATAACATACCTATGCAATAGAAAATCAAGTTATTATTTTGATTTCAACTTTTTATCAATGTACACACTGGTATTATTATTAAGACGCATGAATCTAGGAGAAAAGAGGATACATATCAAGACCCTGGGGTCATGTTTGGGCTTTGCCCGGGCCCAACCCTTTTTACATAGAATCAAAGAGCGAAAATCTTTAAAAATCTTCTTCTCTGAAACCAGATGGCAGACAGCTTTAATATTTGGTGTTTAGCATCACCTAGTAGGTCTATACAAAGTTTGTTCGTATTAAGACCCTTGTGTAATATTTGGGCTTTGCACGGGTGCATCCCTTTATCTCTTATGAGCACGAAGGGTAAAAAAATGAAAATCTTCAAAAATCTTCTTCTATGAAACCAGAAGGCAGACAGCTTTCATATTTGGTATGTAGTATCATCGAGTGGACCTCTACCAAGTTTGTTCATATCAAGACCCTAGGATCATATTTGGGCTCCACCCGGGCGCAACCCTTTTTTACATAGAATCAAAGAGCAAAAATCTTTTAAAATCTTCTTTAATCGAAACCAGAGGGCACACTGCTTTCACTTTTGGTATGTAGCATAATCTTGTGGGCCCCTACCAAATTTGTTCATATCATGACCCTTGGGTCATATTTGGGCTCCACCCGGGCGCATCCCTTTCAGCTCATCTGAGCACGATGGGTGAAAATGGGAAAACCTTCAAAAATCTTCTTCTCTGAAACCAGAAAGCAGACAGCTTTCATATTTAGAATGTAGCATCATCTTATGGACCTCTTCCAAGTTTGTTCATATCAAGACCCTGGGGTCACTTTTTGGGTCCACCCGGGAGCATCCCTTTTTACATAGAATCAAAGAGCAAAAAGGCATATCTGTCTTGCTCTTCGCTGAAAACGTTCTATGGTATTGATCTTAGGCAATTATCTTCTTTTTGACATCTGCCTATCTAATTAATGTGATGTTCCAGGGGTCATAGAGACTCAGGTGAGCGATCTAGGACCATCTTGGTCCTCTTGTTATAATGTATATGATAGAATAGACAAGGGGTTGAAATCCGACAAGAATCAAGGGCGGATTTTGAAGTCAATTTATATACAATCTTGTACTTCTTCTTTGTTGTACTGCTTGAAAATCTCGTAAGATTATGATTACATCTACAGTTTACCTCGTCACAGGCACACATGACTATTACGCGACGGATGGTGAAGTTGCCTGGGACAGTTGTTAGTTAAAGTTGGTTAAAAAGTGAATTGGTTATGGTTAATTTGAAGTACAGTAAAAGATTTTATATACAGATTAAATCACTCATTTGTTGACTGTAAACTGTAGAAAGGGTCCAGCCTCTCAGTAAAGATGGTAAGACTGGGGCTGGACTGCGTGCTGTAAGGTAGACTGTTCCATAAGCGGATTGATCTTGGAAAGAAAGAGTATGCATGTTGTTTGGTTCTTGAAGAGGAAATGAGGCAGTTTAGGTTTCTTGTGATGGTAATGTGATGATGAATCTCAATGAACAGACTCAGTAGATCATTTCATAGTTAAATGGATAAGCTTCCGTCGTATACTTAATTTTATGACCAAGCACATGTCACTTGCAAAAGTGAAACTAAAATGTCATGCAATTTGACATCAATTTCGCAACTCAGACAAATGTTTGCACAAAATATTACCAGGGCAAACGTTCTTACAATAATTATGATGGTAAAACTGGTCTGTTATCTAAGTTTCTGCAATAATCAGCCTAATTAACCACTGTATTTTATATCACGTTTCCCGAGTTTGTTTTTCACTCCATTTTGCAATCAAACAAAGATCAATTTTTTCATGATTTTGAATTTTTACAACTGATAATCAGCCTTGCAAACCAGATACTCTTTCATTCAAAAGTTCACATAAAGGTCATTATTGTTCTACGTTGGTCAACTGTTCTTTACATGCTTGCACATCTGGCCTATAAACCTGTGTGTGAATTGATGCATTTCTTTGTGAATTATGTACTCTAATACATAAATGGGCACTCATGGGTTCGGTCCCGATGGCAGCACTCATTCTTTCCAACTATTTGTCTCCCACCAATGGGTTGATAACCATAGACCTATGTGGGATAACAGCCTGAGGCAAGGAAAGGTTGTGATGGTAATACTGGTGTTAGAAATACCCAGAATCCATTGTTAGGTACTCAAGCCTCTGTGATATAACTGAAAAAAATGTTGAAAGTGGCCGAAGACATCATTCATACAAACAAAATGATTAAATCACCCATAATGAAAGAAATTTCAGAATGCCAAAAGAAGGGTAATTGCAGGATTTGGAAGGTCAAAATTCTATTCATTCAAGATTAAATTAGACATGGGCAAAGAGTTTATTAAATTAATTATTACATTATAAGCTGGGTAATTTACTGTTATTTTTTAGGTTTTATTTTTAATACCGAACTTTTATTTTATTACATTTACAGAAATAAAGCTACACAACGATGCCCCCAAGCAAAAGCAAGAAGAGCACAGAGGAAAGTCCTGGTAAGAAGTTTGATCAGTTGATGTAGGGCATGGGATAATTAAACCAAGGTTTTGACCCTCAAAAAAAGAAAACATCCTATTTTGACCCTAAGTAATTTCTCCCAAGGGGGAGGGAGCATATTGACCCCCTTGAGAGAAGATTCTAACCTTCAAAACTGGGGTTTATCAGTACAGTAGAATCCCTTTCTTCTTTAGCCTTAGTAAAATTCGTCAGATAATCGGAACTCTGATAAAAGAAACTCCCGGATAATGGAAACAAGTTCTTTGCACCGGGACCCTATTTTATCAGATATTAGAAACAATCGGGAGGTTACATTGGGACAAATATTCAAATTCACAAGTTTTGTCTTTTATTGACAGGTGTTGCCCCAATTCGTAAAGTACACATAGACACATCAATATGTCAAGCTGTTAATCGCACCTTTACCCAATTCATTACTGTTTGATCATGTTAAAGATAATTAAAGTCTGGAACAAATGCTTTGCTTTATATTCTTTGCGTGAACTACATCCCAATTGATCCCACTCGGCTTTTTAATGATTCACGATCGTTCAAATGCGGCCCGCTTCCAGATTTTGAATACTAAATTAAACAAGATATTGGATAATAGAAACATCTGCTTAATAGCAACTTTTCCTCTGACAAATAGGAGTTGCTAATAAGCGGATTCCTCTGTATTTTCAATGATGTATCTTGTATCATAGAATGTATGTCGTAAGACTTGAACAATTTAAGTGTTTACACTCTAGGGGCCACAAATATTATCCTATCTTCATGAAACTTGGTCAGAATGTTTGTCAGGTAACAAGGGTGAACCCTATTGAAAATAGGAAGGATCTGTGTCATATCATGGGAAAAGGGGCCTTGTTTAGACTCTTTGGGCGACAAATATGGTTCTGTCTTGGTGTTATCAAGACAATTCCAATGATTACCCACAACACAGGGTTTCATTGAGAAATAAAAGAATTTAGACTGGCTTTACCCCCTATGTGCCCACAACCCTTGGTTTCATTGAGAATCGACAATTTAAGACCTTTGTTAGCTCCTGTAAACTGGAGTAGACCTCTAATTTGAAGAAAAATTTTGTTTCAGAAGAAAGGCGGTCTAAACGTCGACGTGTGAACGAAGAAGATGGGGAAGAAGAAGAAAAGGAAAAAGATCCTATTAGTAAAGGTAAGGTAGCTTTTATCCTGCTGAATTTGAATTTTGTGAGCAGTGGTTCTGAAATAAGCTGTCCAAGATGTCTGTTAAGCTGCACGGACAAGCAGATTTTCATTGCTTAGTTGTCCTTGGAGAAGCCAAAAAACTCAAGAAAGAGAATGTGATATTTTCACAAAAGTTAGCTGTTTTCTAAGAATATGAGAATGAGAATAAATACCATAATTTTCAAGTCAACAGTAAGTGAGACTATTTGTTGGATGCTTCTTTAATCTTATAGCAAAAAATCTACCGATGTAACTTCAATGTAAAGAAAAAAAGACTCTTTATTTGTAAGAAACTTTGCTTATGATAAAGAATGGACAAGTACATTTTTGATACAGACAAGCCAGTCTGTGATACATTGTCACTTGTCCATGGACAAGTTGACTTTCAAAATATTTCAGAACCCCTGGACTGATAAACAAATTGCTAGTTTTAGCAAAAAAATACAACCATTTTTGCTCAAGTTTCCCACAAAAACAAAGTAAAAAGCTGGCTTTAGGTAATAGCAGGCTGCACATTTGTGCATTCTCAGAGCTACAGATAGAGGGGGCATTTTCGATTTCAATTTGAATATTTCAATAATCTTAGCTCAAATTCTGTCTTGTTGGTACTTATTGGAATTGTGAGACGATTCAAATGAGTACCCACATCATAGGGTTTCATAGAGAAATACAAATTTCAGACTGGAGTTACCCCCTCTTATCTGTACCTCTGATTCTGATCTAAATCTATACTGTCTGCCAAAGCTTTGTATACAACAGGACTTTGCCAAATATAGGCTGAGATAAGTTATATTGAGGGGTCCTTGGACAAAATTTGGTCAAAATTTCATTTGTCCAATTGGAAAATTTAAATGTACAAAATTAGTTACTGTTTAAAAAGATTCAATGAATGATATCACTCTAACATCCATCATGTTTGCTTTTCTACATTTTGACTGTCCTGACAGAGGTACTCATCCTTGTCAACTATTTGTCTTCTACCAATGGGTTGATAATCATAGACTTATGTAGGATAGCAGCTGGAGGCTAAGAAAGGATGTATTGGTGGTACTGGTGTGAGAAATACCAGAATTGCAATATAACTAAAAGATTGTTGAAAGCAGGATACAACCCAATCAAACAAACAAACATTATGACTTTCTAATAATATTACCTTTTTTCTGTACTTTAAATTTTGAGAAAAATAGGAGAAAACAAGATCTCAAAGGTAAACAGGAAGTCAGCTGTTGAAATTAATCAATATTCATACATTATTTGGCCAGTAAATCAGCACTGTGTTGGACGCTAAAGGCAAAGCCCAAGTGAGTACCCAAAACTTGTACCCTGAATTATCCAATGAAGTTAGTCTAAAATTTAACCCTTTGCTGTTTAATCCCTGCTTTTTACGTGCCTGTGATTTTATGATTGAGAAAACATTGTGAAAAAAGAAGAAATTGCTTCTGATAAGCAATTTCTTCTTTTTCCACACTACTTTCCACCCTACAGAATGGTTATTTTTCAAGTTAAATCCACTTTTAATTTTCGTCTGCAAAACCTTTTAATTTGGACAGGTCCAAAATTTTGTAAAACAGGAAAGGGTTAAGCTTGAGGCACTTGCTTACGATTGGTTATCCTGAATGCAGGGCATGATTGGTGTTTATAATTTTTTTTGTTTTTTCATACATCATCATATAGGCATCACTGGCTTTTAACTGTCTTTATAAAAGCTGTAGCATTGAAACAAGTATTAGATTATATTACAACACAATGTCATAAAACACATATTTGAAATAAAAGGAATTACATGGAAAATTATTTGCAATAAAATTCTATGTATGGGTAACATGTGTTTTACTCTGAACACAGATAGCTCGGCCCATTTATTATACTCAACATCATCTTTAGCGGGAAGGTTGATGCTTTTGACATGATCATATAACCCACACAATAAATGAAACGCTTTGTTTTTTGTGAAATTCTCTCAAAGTCAATATCATTGATTTTTCATCAATTCTACATCCAAAAAAATTTACTAAAACTATTTTATACTAAGCATAGGGTAATAAACTAATTTCAGAATTGTCATCTTGTTATAATGGAAATAATGTCATTTTTGCGTTGATGTGTCCATGAATAAAGTCTGATGGGGAAGGTGTAATACGCAAAGCAAAATCCTCATGCTCTGCCCTTGGATTTTACCTAATGCATTTATAAATCCTCCTCGATCAGACTTTATTCATGGACACTTCAATGAGAAAATGGAATTATTTCATAAATATTTTATTGCAGGTCCTCCGAGCAAAAAGGCTCAGTTACAAGGAGGAGGATCTTCACATAAACCAGCTGAGGTAAGCACATTCAGTAACTGTTTTAAGCTGTTCTGGCACACACCCGTAATAGCTCTCAAACAAGTTGTTATGACTAGCAGAATGAACTCCCTCTAAATCAGCCTGGAAATTCTTTTCTTTCTTAAGTTGAACCAAAAGAGAATTATAAGCACTCAGTATAGCTATCTTACCTTTTACCAATTACCAATTGACAAAATTTTATTTTTATGCTTTGCACCTACGAAGTAGAGGGGAGTGTATTGCTTTAACCCTGCTTGTCTCTCTGTCCGTCCATCAATCAGTCTGCAGACCAAATTAGATTCCAGACTTTCACTCAAGAATAAAATGACTTAAAATCATGAAACTTTATACAGTTATTGCCATGACCCTAGGAGTATCAAGAAAAGTTTAACCCTTGTCATGTTGAATAAATTTGGCTAAAATTTTCATCAAAATCAAAGGGCAAAAAGCACTGAAAGTGCCAACTGTAGGTCAATTTTTATTTGAAAAAGAAAAGACTTTTTGACAATTCTGGTTTTAAAGTGAGAAATGGGTGGTGTAGACTAACATCAGACTGCACATATGTGCAGGCTGTTGTTTTTCTATAGCTCCTGCCAAAGCAAGAATATTCTGGGTTCAGCATGACAAGGGTTAATATTCAATTGCCTTCAAATTTCAGCTTTTCCGTAAAGATCTCATCAGTGCCATGAAACTTGCCGATTCAGAACCTCTAAACTCAGAGGATTACATTCTGATCTCTGATGCATGGAGACAAGAGTGGGAAAGAGGTGTACAAGTTCCTGTCAACACCATTTCTTCAAAAGCTGACATCAAGTAAGACAAAGTTAAGGTAGTTGAACCGTAATAGTTCTGCAACATTTTGGAACCCATGATCTTTCACAATGTTGACCAAGGTTTCCTAAAGAAGATCATTAGGAAACCTCAGTTAACATTGTTAAAGTTCATTACTCAAGAAACATTATGGAACATTTACTACCTTATAGAAATATCTTTATACTCAGACTGCTTAAGGTGAATTATGTTACATAGAAATTACTTAACCCTTGTCATGCTGAATAAAAAAACCTTGGCAAAATTATATATAAATCAAAGTGCTGAAAGCTCTGTTTTTCCTACTTGTGAGTCAGCATTTGATTTTGGAAATATATTTTCAGAAACTTTTCTGGTTTAAAAAGGAAAAACAGGCGGTATAAACAAAGATCAGACTGCACCTATGTGCAAGCTGATGTTTGTCTATAGCTCCTGCTAAGGTAGGAATATTCCGGGTTCAGCATGACAAGGGTTTACAAGTTTTAAAAAGTATAAGATACATATGAACTTTTAACACTTTACTATCGAAATTCTTGATCAAACTGATCATGGTTCATAAAGTTCACAAGAAGTAGGAAAATTCCTCCACCCTCTTATATGTGTATATGAAATAGGGGAGGGGGCAAAAAAAAACAAAAATGATAATTGGAATGGTCTTCTAATAGTACCTTAAAATAGTAGTGTTAATTTCTTTATTCTAATTTCAGGAAAGTAGAAGACTTGTTTAAACTACCAGGGGATTTTAAAATGTAAGTATAATCTACAGGTGTAATAATTCAAAAACATGTAAGAATTATGCATAGAAAATGATTTCCTCTAAGATTATTGAAAAAAAAAGTTATGTCAAACTTGCTAGTGAAATAAAGTTTTGTGAATATCTCGGGTAAAAACAATTCACATGAAAAGCTTGAACATTAAATCTTAAGAAAATGCTTCTTTTTATCTTGTGCAATATGTCTGAAAATTTTTAAAAAGGGCTTGAATTTTCCATTTAAACAATCCTCTAGTAATTGGTTTTAATGGCGTCACTTTATCATCAATTCAGTGCTAAGAAGTACCTCCATTCCACAAAAGATGAGACCTATCAACTGGGTATGCATGAGTTAACGGGTATGGCTCAGCTAGCAGAGCAAGTTGTGCGGTACGATCTGGATGATCTAGATGTGTCCTGGTTACAGAATGTCAATGAAGAAAGAGAAGTTGTGGGTAAGTTATGTGTATTTTTATGCCCCCCTACAAAGAACAGTGGATATAGCGCTTTGCACTTGTTGGTCCCTCAGTCTGTCTGTCGACCTTTTTTGTCAGGAGCATATCTCAGAAAGCAGGAATTATGAAAGTCTATTGAGGAGAAGTACAGTGCACAAGAACCATAACTATATACTCTTCATACTTATCCTGTTCTTATTAGGGGCATAAATATTTTACAACTATCTGTTGTATTTTGTTAGAATAAATGAATTTATAAACATTTTAGACTGGTTTGTAGGTGAAGCTCTCTAGAATATTTGTAGGAAGTCAAAATAAAAGTTTTGAAAGGATAAATAAAAAGATGAATCAAACAGAGCATAATTTGACAGGTCTGACAGAAGCTTTAGAAACTCAATGCCATGAAAATATATCAGTTATATTGTCTGTGTTTCAGGTTTATCAATAATCCTGGAATGGACGATGGAGAGGGTTATAGAAGCTTTAGAAACTCAATGCCATGAAAATATGGAAATGAAGAAAAAGACAGAGGAGGGTTTGGGTATTGAGTATGACGAAGACATTGTCTGTGAAATATGTCAATCTGTAAGTCACTATCTGAAATAGTTAATTGATAGTGCTAAAGGTAGTAAATAAGGTAATTTGCAATGAATATTTCTGTGGAAAACTTATGCTGAAGATACTCAACAAGTATTTGCAAAAAGACTGATGCAGAATGGTCATGACTGCAATTGCAAATTGAATTATGTTGTCTTGACAAATTAAATTATGTTGTCTCGGCCATTATGCATCAGAATACCAACAAATAGTATTTAGATCAACAACAGTTCTGATATTCTGTTTATTTCATATAATAACACATTGTCATTTTTTTAAACCTAATGCCTCAACCTCAATTTACCTAGTAGACTTATTCAATTTTGGCATGTGTTTCTGCATGCAGACCTTCAGAGTGTCTGCAAGGTACTCTGATGGCCCGACAGTCTATGTTCATGTCCTATCAAATAATGATGGTTCTAGACAAATTGTAAGTGTGTGATTCCTACTTGACAAAAACAAACAACCACGGTCATTCGCTGGATTTTGTGCCAACAACAACAATATCATTGCAACACAAATATACCATGAAAACTTTTGAAAAATCAATACCCCCTCTCACCATTACTTGTAATAATATCATTTCCCATTGTTGTACCATGTATGTACCTTGGAGGAATAAAGGTAATGTTATGTTAGGTATTTACTTTGTTAAAAATACATTAAAAAGAGTTTAAGTAGAGTAAAATTAACTCCAAATTGTTAATTGTCCTAAAAATTACCTGTCGCTAAAATAATTAGGATATCAACGAATTATATTTGACATATAAACACATGTGAATTAGTGTAGATGTTGTTTGCAGTGTCAATACTTAATTGTTCATGAAAACGATTAAAAAATGTTTATTTTCAGCCTGAAAGTGAAGACACCAATGAGATGGTATTTTGTGATGGCTGTGATATTTGTGTACATCAGGTGAGTACAGTCCATCTTGCTCAAGCCACTAAGTCTATTAAGCAACCACTTTCATTAAGGCACCGTTTTCAAAATCCCCCTCTTCAAATCAAAATGTCTTACAAGTAAGATTATATTTGTCTAAGAAATATTGTAAATGGATCCCATGTTAAGATCCATTGATTTTTCACGGAGTTATGACCCTCAAATGAAAATAGCTTGTTAGGATCCATTGATTTTTCACAGAGATTTGACCCATTGATGGAAAATAGCTTGTAGGAGGGGTATTAGTCCACTTTGCAACAGTCTTACTCTGGTTGTATCTCTTTGCTACAAAAAAAACACACAAAGGCCTAGAAATATTGTGAATTCCCCCGTAACGAATCTCTCTTTATTTGCAGGCCTGTTACGGGATCACTACAGTTCCTGAGGGTAGCTGGTTATGTAGAACTTGTGCTCTGGGTATTAAACCTCAGTGTATACTCTGTCCAAAAATAGGAGGGGCCATGAAAAGTACAAGGTGAGATGACATTTTCTGTATATTTTCCTGAACATGATTCAATAATTGAAAGAATAAAGTTTTATTGCATCAAGAAAAAGAAAAATGGAGGTATTGCTTTAGTCTTGGTGTCATTGTCGTCATGTAAAAACTGACATTTTGTGATCTCTGGTGCTACTGAAGACATTTACTTGAAATTAAGCACATATGTTCACCAGCAAAAGAGCAACTGAAAATATCAAGGGGGATAACTCTAGATTATTTAGCTCAAATAATGCCCCTATTTTGACTTAAATCAATTACCATCCAGAAAACAGCAGTCAAGCATAGGCACCTGTAGGCGATGCTGTTGTGTAACTTTGATGCTTTCTATCTAATGACAGATTTTCATTTCAATTGGCTTGATCACAGTGGAAACTCTCACCAGTAAGGTACATAACATTATGTTAACCAGGTACCATACATTGATTTTGGACAAATATGTAGGTAAGCTGATGTTATGAATGTGTGCTACTTATATAAAATCAGAATTATTTGATTCAAAATACTTTTGAGTTTATACAACTTTGATTTTATTTACAGGAGTGGTACAAAGTGGGCTCACGTCAGTTGTGCCATCTGGGTACCGGAAGTGACCATTGGCTGTGTAGAGAAGATGGAACCAATCACAAAGATCTCACAGATTCCTGTAAGTATTTAAAATCATGATGGTTTCATCTTAAATGCATTTAAAGCTTAACCCTTGTAAGGCTGAATATAAGCCCTTGCATATTTCAACTAAATCAAGTACTAAAAGCACTGGAATCCAAGCCTATGGGGCAATCTTTCTTTGATATTCAATTTTCGCAAACAATTCTGCCTTGAAAGGGGACAAAAAAGTAATAAAGACTAAGATCAGACTGCACATAAGTGCAGGCTGATCTCTGTCTATATCACGTTATTATACAGGAATTTTTCGGGGTTCAGCATGACAAGGGTTAAGATAATAGAGCCCCATCAAAGCACAGCTTTTAGCCCATCAGACTCCAAATCTTCATGCACGGAGTGTCAGGAGTTCAGTCCATGGCAGCGGCACATATCTTGTCAAACGTTAATTTGTCTACCACCAATGGGTTGATAATCATCGACCTATGTGGGATAGCAGCTGGAGGCTAGGAAAGGATGTGATGGTAGTACTGGTGTGAAAAATAAAAGGAATCCCTTATTAGGTGCTCCAGCCGCCCCGATATGATTAAAATAATGTTAAAAGCGGCATTAAACCCCAGGAATCCATTGTTAAGTACTCCAGCCATCCTGTTATGACTAAAAATTGGTTAAAAGTGGCTTTAAAGCACTTCTAAAAGAACACAGTGAGATAATAGGAAAAAAAATAGCATTTCCGATGAATTGCAAGAAGAAGGTGCTATTGAAAACTGACAACAATCAAATGTATGTTGTGAGCAACACAGGAATCAATATTATGAAAGTTTAATCTTAGCAGTTTGGCAGAGTTTGTACAGACCATAAGATGTACATTTGTACATATTTTGTATATAACAATTTAATTCTGTTGAGAGCATGAGACCTGCTTCTTTATAAGCTCGCCCGCGAAGAAAGTCTCGGAAGAGCTATTGTCATACCCTCGGATGTCGGCGTCAGCATCGGTGTCGGCATCCGCATTAGGTTAAAGTTTTTATGCTCCCCGAAGGGAGAGCATATAGCCGCCACTTTGTCCATCCGTCCGTCCATAATTCCGTCCATCCGTCCCCACCTATTTCTCCATAACCCTTGGGCCAAATCAAATGAAACTTACCATGTGAACTCCCTATGATATAGTGTTGATGCTTCTGTGACGGTTTTTGGATTTTAGGCCTCGTCACGGGAAAAGGGGACTTAGGGTAAAAACAGTTTTTCCCAAATTTCTCCTAGTCTAACAGTCAGAATTTAGTGCAATTTCATACTTGAGTAGCAAATCAGATGCCCTTTACTATAAATAATTTGAAATTAACGTAAAAAAAAATATATTATGGAAAAAGGGGGCTAAATGTTTGTTACCTTATGTAAGAATGTAAAATAGTAATTCCGTCCGTCAGTCCCCACCTATTTTTCCATAACCCTTGGGCCAAATCAAATGAAACTTACCATGTGAACTTCCTATGATATAGTGTTGATGCATCTGTGACGGTTTTTGGATTTGGGGCCTCGTCACGGGAAAAGGGGACTTGGGGTAAAAAAAAGTTTTTCCGAAATTTCTCTTAGTCTAACAGTCAGAATTCAGAGAAATTTCAATTTTGAGTAGCAAATCAGATGCCTTTTACTATAAACAATTTGAAATTAACGTAAAAAAAATATATCATGGAAAAAGGGGACTAAATGTTTGTTACCTTTACACTAGAGTGTAAAAAACAGTTATTCTTTCATTTCTTCTAGTCTCATGCTCAGAATTTGATGGATTTTCAAATTTCAGTAGCAAATCAGATTCCCTTTACCATAAAGTATTTGAAATTTGTGTCTCAAAATATGTCATGCAAAAAGGGGGTTTGATGTTTGTTACCTTTATGTTTGCTGTATAAGATAACACCTTATTTGAGTCCTTGCAATCTGACCACAGAGCATATCTCCTAAAGTATAATAGCTATCAACTTGAAACCTTATGGGTGGATAGATCTTATGGAGGAGAAGTGCATTGCACAAGAACTACAACTCTTGCGTGCATAATTTTGGAGTTATTGCCCTTTGTTATTTTTGATACTTAGATTATGTCTGGAGCATATCTCCTAAAGTATAATAGCTATCAACTTGAAACTTTATGGGTGGATAGATCTCATAGAGGAGAAGTGCAGTGTACAAGAACTGCAACTCTTGCTTGCATAATTTTGGAGTTATTGCCCTTTGTTATTTATGATACTTAGATTTTGTCTGGAGCATATCTCCTAAAGTATAATAGCTATCAACTTGAATCTTTATGGGTGGATAGATCTCATGGAGAAGTGCAATACACCTGAACCACAACTTTTGCTTGCATAATTTTGGAGTTATTGCCCTTTGTTATTTTTATTACTTAGATTTTATAGGAGGCAAATCTTTGACAGCACAAAAGAATCTTTTATCTATTAGGCTTCAGTTTACTATCAAGCTTTCTTGGCAGGGGATGTCCATGTCCAACGTGGCTCTTGTTTTTGTGACAATGCCTTATTCGGGGAGCATAATCCGTCTCTGACGGCTCTTGTTTATTTCTATCAATATTTATCCTAGAGGCTTTATTTTTTACAGAAACACTCATTAGGGCATAGGCTTTCATTTGAGACCAACATCCATGTCGAAATGACCTTTAGACTGTGACCTTGACCCTTTCAAAAAAACCTTAACCAAAAACTTTAACAAAAAAACTTTAACCTTTCTTATATTTTCTGTAAGCTTTAAACTAGAGACATCATTACTTCATATGCACACTCATTAGGTGATAGGCTTTCACCATAGACAAAGGTCCTTGACAATTTGACCTTGACCTTGACCCTTTGTGGACTTAAAAAAACTTTAACCAAAAAACTTTAACCAAAAACTTTAACCTTGCATATATTTTTTTAATGCTCTAACCTAGGGACATCATAGCTTCATATATATACTCACCAGGTGATAGGCTTTCACCAGAGACCAAGGTCCTTCACAATCTGACCTTGACCTTTACCATTTGTGGACTTAGAAAAACTTTAACCAAAAACTTTAACCAAAAGCTTTAACCTTGCTTATATTTTCTGAATGCTTTAACCTAGGGACATCATTACTTCATATACATACTCATTAGGTGATAGGCTTTTGTGAGAGATCAAGGTCCTTGATAATTTGACCTTGACCTTTTATGAACTTACAAATACTTTAACCGAAATTTTTATACCAAAAACTTTAACCTTGCTTATATTTTCTGAATGCTTTAACCTAGGGACATCATTACTTCATATACATAGTCACCAGATGAAAGGCTTTCACCAGAAACCAAGGGCCTTGACAATTTGACCTTGACCTTGACCTTTTATGGACTTGGAAAAACTTAAACTGATAAACTTTAACCAAAAATTTAACCTTGCTTATATACCATGTAAAAAAAGTTTAGCAACACTGAATTTGTGTAGCTATAAAATGGTCATTTAATTCTATATGATTGTATAACAAAGTACAAAATAAATTTTAACAACATAACAACAAATTCTAACAGTTCAATCCATATTTCAAGAAATATCACGTCAAAATTAACGTTCCAAAAGTCAGTACCTGGTATGTTTACCGTTAGCAGCAATAACAGCCATGCATCGTCTCCTCATACTGGCGATAAGTTTGTTAATTGTTCGATCCGGAATATTCTGCCACTCCTCCCGAAGAGCCCTCTCTAAGTCGCGAATGTTGTTGACGTCATTCAGGTTACGCACACGTCGTCCAAGCTCATCCCACAAATGCTCAATGGGTGAGAGATTTGGGGATTTCGCTGGCCAATTCAGGGTTTGGATGCCATGTTGTACAAGAGTGTCTTGTGTGTGTCGGGCTGTATGCAGACGAGCGTTGTCCTGTTGCAGAATCATGCAATTGTGTTGTCGAATAAACGGAGCAGCAATAGGTTCGATCACTTCATCACAATAACGCAATGATGTTAACGTTCCCTGAAGAACAACAATGTCTGTTCGTCCATCTTTACATATGCCTCCCCATATCATAACGCTCCCCCCACCATAGCGATCTCTCTGTAACACGTTACTAGGGTCAAAATGTTCGCCTTTTCTTCGCCACACTCGGATACGTCTGTCGCCAAAATCCACACAAAACCTCGACTCATCCGTAAAAAGAACGTTGTTCCACTGTTGTGGTGTCCAACGACGATGTTCCCTGGCCCAATCCAGCCTTGCGCCCTCAAGTCTTGGAGTTAAGGTTATCCCGACGTATGGTCTGCGACCGTAAATACCACTCGAATGTAGGCGATTTCTGATTGTTTGAGGAGTCACTTGCATGTGTGCCGTAGTATAGAGGTGACCTGCAAGCTTGGGTGCTGACATAAACCTATTCCTGCGGGACGTTACTCGGAGGTAGCGGTCATCAACGTCTGATGTTTTCCGTGGTCTGCCACTACGTTGGCGGTCTTTCACCGTGCCACTTTGTTGGAATCGATTCCTCAGGCGAGAAATGGTGCTTGCTGCAACACCGAAGTGTAAGGCAACGTGTCTAACTGCCATTCCTCCATGCAGCATCCCTACAGCTCGATTACATTATTCTATTGACATTGCTGGTCTACGTCCTATTGCTACAACGGAATCTTTTACTGAGGCCTTTTTCTAGTGAAGTCAATGAGCGATGAATACAGTATCTTATGAATCAGTCAGACTGACCATAACATGTGTATAAGGTGTATCGACGTGATTGCCTTATGTCGCACGTGACGCCCGCATAACCATTTTACCCGTGTTTGACTTAGTGGTGCGTGTACCTGAACGATAGGCACATCATAAAATGAAAAACCTATCTACTCAACAGATACCGTTAATATTTTCTATTAAAAAGAAAAATGTTGCAAAACTTTTTTTACTATGTATATTTTCTAAATGCTTTACTCAGGGACATTATTACTTCATACACATACTCACTAGGTGATAGGCATCTACAGAGACCAAGGTCCTTCACAATTTGACCTTGATCTTGACCTTTTGTGGACTTAGAAAGATTTTAAAGAAAAATTTCATGTTTGATACAAAGAAATTCCATTGGTAACCTCATCTGCTTGTAGGCTTTCACTTTACCCTAACCGTATACATGCAATTAAAACAAAAAAGTTTTTATATTTCTTAATTACTACTCAAACAGATATATATTAGATCATGGACTTTAACATTGAAAGAAACCACTTTGAACTTTGGTCTTCGGTCAAGCGCTGTTTGTGACAAGCAGCTGTTTGGGCGAGCTACGTCGTCCGTGGACAACTCTTGTTATAACGTAGCATGAGTAACGAAAAAAAAATGTAAGCCATCATAATCAGAAGTGTTGTTTGATGCAATGGAAGGTGAAAAGTAAAAAAAAAAGTTTTCTAGTTTGAAAGAACTTTCCCTTTGACAACCCTTCTGGTATGTTATCTCCACTGGCCCAAAGGCAAGCAGGCTATAGTTATTTAAGGGCCTGGTTAGGAATAAGAATTGGAATTTTAGTGAAGAAAGCAAGTAAAGGAAGCAAGTCAATATCTTTTGGATATACATGTAGTCCATACTGATTTTTTCTGACTGAACTTACTTTTACAGTAGCCTGTCAAAAGTGCTTCACAGTTCTTTGCCTGATTATCTGTATTTTAAAACTGTGGGTTGAAACATATTTTCAGTGTTCTAATCCTATCAATTATACTTGCATTTTATATTTCAGGCTAGTCGCTGGGCCTTATTATGTTGTATATGTAAAGAGAGGGTAGGAGCATGTATACAGTGTTCTGTCAAGTCATGTAAAACCGCGTTTCATGTTACCTGTGCTTTCTCTGAAAAGTTGGAAATGAAAACTTTGTTGATAGAAGATAAACAGTCAGAAGATGTCAAATTAAAGGTGAGTAGGACAAAAGTGATTAAATTACTAACGTTTTATAATTTGTATGCCCCTTTCAGGTAATGATCATGGGCATAAAGATTCCCTCTGTTCATGTTTTTGTGTGTGTGTCAGAGTGGGTGACTCATTCTTGTTTGAAGCAAAACATCAATTTATGGATGAATTTCTAGGTAACTTGGCACACTTGTTCCCCTTGATAATCACTTATGTCATATAGAAAGTGCATTTGGATTAGGTCAAGGTCACTGTTCTAGGTCAAATAACAATTAAGAGCTTGTCCATAGCATATCTTCTACATATTTGGATGAATTTCAGAATATCCTGCCACAGATGTTCTCCTTGAGTGGTAGTGCCATACAAAAAGTTTTTTTTAATGGGATATGCCCAAGTGAGAGCTCACTGCCTGATAGTGTTTGGCAATTGGTTTCAAATGTAACTCAATTATCAGTTTACAGCTCTATTTGTGGAAGGCCACTGGGTTTTTTTGTCATGGGACTGTGTGTCTCTTGGGCATCCTTCTATTGATTAGTTCCTAGCTGCATCAGTAGTAGTGCCATACAAAATGTTTTTATGGGATATGCCCAATTTCGAGCTCACTGCCTGATAGTGTTTGGCAATTGGTTTCAAATGTAACTCAATTATCAGTTTACAGCTCTATTTGTGGAAGGTCACTGGGGCTATTGTCACTGTGTCTCTTGGGCATCCTTCCATCAATCAGTGCGTAGTTGATAAAATTTTTCTCAAAAAATTTCTCCTCAGAAACTTCTTTATGAGAAGAGTTAATTTCAAGGAACATATTCATATATGTGACCCGTCATGCGAAACGGGACCATCTGGGAAGTGTGTAAAGTGTCGACCCTTGTCAGGCTGTGCAGATTGCGCAGACTGACAAGGGTCGAAACTTTTCACAATTAAGTAATTTTTTGCATCTAGAATAATCAATCTACTTTTCTGTGAAAGAATTTTTGAAATGCTACCTCTAGTTGGCCTGTTCTAGAACCAATCTCTTTTTTAAAATATTTATTTTATATAGTTCCTAGATGGTTCCTTTTCATGTGACGGGTCACATATATTTAATTTTGTAGGGTTATTGTCCAAAACACAGCCGTAAAAGAGACAGAAATACTTCCGAGTCAGAGACAGATAGTCCTAGAAAATCAAACCCAGGTACACCAATGAAGGAAAAGGAAATGACTGAAGAGGAAAAGGCATCATTACGGGCAGACAGGTAAACATAATAATGGTCCTGTGTGTGACTATTCTATCAATTTCGTTTGAGGGCATCCACACAGTCTGACCAAAGTCTTCTTCAGGGATATGGAATTGCAGAGTTTCTCCACTTGTCTCCGGACAAGTGGAGAGGATTTCTATTTGTTCTGGAACAAAAATAACCTGTCATCAAAAAAGAAAATCAATCAATTTTGAAAAAACATTGTTTCTAAAGAAGAAAATGCTGGACTCCAGCATTTCCTTCATTAAAAACAATGTTTTCTACCTTTTGATATAAACAATATGAAAATTAATCTCTTGGATTTGTTTTTGTCCAGGTAAATTTTTGTCAACAGACAAGTGGCATAGAAAAAGTACTTGTCCGCAGATAGAAAAACCTGTGTCTGAAAAAATCAGGCATGGGTATTCCACACCCCTGGTCTTCACTATGTGCACTATAGACAGATAATGTCTTGTCCCCTCCTCAGACAGTCAGATGGAAATGTCACACAAAGGCTAAAATAGAAATGTTTGTGTCAGTATCTCTGAGGGATTGGCCTGAAAAGATTTATCAAGTATTATGTGAGGTTATATAGAGTAGGTTTCCAAAACATTTTACCTGGTAGATTTTCACAGCTGATTGATTAAAAAGGATGCCAGCCACCATCAAAGGGCAAATCATAACACACCAGACTCCCAGTCTTCCATCATGTAGGCACTGGTTTGAATCCCCAACAATGGCACATATTCTTTCAAACATTGGTTTCCAATTTATTGATAAACCTATGTAGGATAGCAACTGGAGGATAGGAAAGGATGTAATGGTAGTGCTGATGCGAGAAATACCAGGAATCCTTTGTCAGTTACTCCAGCCACTTAAATATGACTGAAAAATATGCTAAAGCGATGTAAATCCTCATTGAAAAATAATAAAACCCAATAAACTGCCAGCCACTGATTTTAAGTTTATAATTTTAGAGAATCTCATGTGATGTACAGACATGTTTTAACTTATAAGTTTTGCTGTGTAGTGTTGGGCAATTGGTTTCAAATCATTATCGATTATCATTTTTTAGTCAAAAATTCACAATCAACTAATAATTGATACTACAATAGGGTTCTTAGAATTAATACAATTCTCAATGAATGTACTCTATGGTATAACTCGGTATGTTTTAAAACTCCTATAATTTTTTTTATGTAGAAAATGAAAAAAACAATGGTATGTGCTGTATCCTTTTAGCATATCTGTAATGGACCTTCACTCAACCATCGGTGGTAACCACCGATGGTTGAGTGTAGGTCCATTCTCAAAGTTGGTTTAAAATAAATTGTTTTCTCAAGTTAAAGGATGTTACTAGAAAATAATAAGAAGCCCAGACAAAATAAGTGACACTAATCCATAAAAACTATAAATGGCTGCAATTTACACATCAATAACTGGTAAATCAATAATGAGATTTCTAAATGAATTATCTGCATCGGCAGCCCAAACCAACTGATTATCTATTACATTGATTAATCAGCCCATCACTTATGCTTTGCAGATTGAAGAAGTTGGAGGATGAGTTTTACACATTAATACATATCCCAGAGATTGCCAAACAACTGGAGCTGGAGAATGAGGTAGTAGACATGGTGTTTAACTACTGGAAATTGAAAAGAAAGGTAGGGCATTGTTGAGATATGGTTAGAAGAGGTATTTTGGCTTTCAAATTTAAATATTTTCCTAGTACCTGCTCAAACCCTATTTTTTATCGGTACTCATTTGAATCGTCTTGTCGAGACGATTCAAATGAGTACCCACAACATAGCTGATTTGGAAATAAAGATTTTAGAATGGAGTTACCCCCCTCTTATCTGTACCTATGCATTTGCAAATGATATAAAAAATATTTTCTTAGTGCAATCAAAATGTTGCAAATACAGCTCTAATTGAGGTGTATACTGTCAAAATTGTCAATTGTGGCTACCCAAGGGACCAGGCAAAATTGGCAGCATGCAAGAGTTGACTGCTTAACAAAAAATCTCCCCCAGACATTTTGACAATCTGCGATACTAAACACAAATGCAGCAATTTCATTTAATTATTATGCCCCCCTTCGAAGAAGAGTGGGTATATTGCTTTGCATTTGCCAGTAGGTCAGTTTATAAACCGATTTTTGTCCGGAGTATATTTGAAAAAGTACACAAGCTAGAATCATGAAACATCACCGGTTGATAGATCTCATTAAGGAGAAGTGCAGTGCATAAGAACCCTAACTGTACTCATCATATTTTGTGAGTTACTGCCCTATGTTGATTGACAAGGAATAGGCTATTAACCTGCTTTTATTTGGGGCATAAATGTTTTTAAACATTTAAGGTAGTAGACACGTAATAGTTCCACAACAATTCAGAGCTCATAAGCTCATAATCTTTCACAATGTTGACCGAGGTTTCCTAATGAAAATCATTAGGAAACGTCGGTTAACACTGTTTAAGTTCATTACTCCCAATACCTTGAGGAACTATTACGGGTGCACTACCTCAACCCCATTCAAACAAACCAAAATGGAACAAAGTTTTGATTGTTCTATGGAAAATTAATTTTGTATTTCTCACATTTTCAGCTTCTGATGTATAACCGTCCATTATTAACGCCTAAGACTGAGGAAGCTGATTTGTTAGAGAAACAACAAGAAGACAGTCTTGTAGCCAGAATGAAAATGTTTGTTCATCTACGACAAGATCTGGAAAGGGTAAGGCACAATCTACTATAATTCTTCAGTATAAGCTAAATGGCCTTATTTGATTTGAAT
Organism: Fragum whitleyi; assembly: GCA_948146395.1. Lineage (NCBI taxonomy): Eukaryota > Metazoa > Mollusca > Bivalvia > Cardiida > Cardiidae > Fragum > Fragum whitleyi. Next base: position 58,108,152 of record OX411549.1, on the reverse strand, counting down.
ACAAGTAATCTTGCTCAAGCAACCAAGTTTATCAAGCAACTAATTTCATTACATAACCTCTTTAAATATCCTTCTGAAATTAAAATATCTTACTATATTTTTTAAGTCGCTTGCGCTCGCGCTGCGACTTATTGTGGCCGTACGAAGTTTTCTGGACAGGTCAAAGGTCAAAGACAGACCTCTTAACGTCTTCTGTATTTCTGTTTTGAGACAAAGTAGATCTCTGATTTCTTGTCCGCACTTTATGGTAATAAACATAACTAAATAATGCCACATTTTGCGATCGTATGAAAGGTGTAGAAGAAATATACATCATATTTCTTAAACGCCATATGAGGCAGAGAAAGAATTTCAAAAAACAAAAACTAACAAACAAAAACACCGTAACCACACCTGTTTAATATGCAGTTACGGGTTTTTTCGTAAACCATTGAAAAAATAGTGCACTACGCGCAGTAATACAGACGCGTTTCAGAAAAAGAATAACATCGGTTTTCAACGAAAAACTCGTAACCACAATTTGTTTTCATATACAGTTAAGGGGTTTTCGTTGAAAGCAGGGCTCCCGGAAACGACAGTAGTGTCGTCTGAGACGACAACTTTTCTCAGCGGACGACAAAAAATGCTATTTATGACATTTTCAGCGACAAGTTTTTCTAAGGCACGCGTCCCGACTTATAACCTCTCGGCTGTGTATGTATTTGATTGTTTACGTAAGTTAGGCTAACTGTCGCGTGAAAAATCGATAATAGCCATATCTGAAGTCCGATAGATGGGGCGCGGTAGGCGTGGCGTTAATTGACGCCAACAGCCAATCGTAATCGGTTATTCGTAGACCTTGTAGGCGGAGCCTGACTATCAATGAATTGAATCTAGACTCTGCCCGACAATGTGTTTTGGCGATTGTTAGGCATAAACAAAACACGTGAACTATTAATATATTGATCGAAGCAGTTGATTCACTAATTATATAGGGCCTACCGGTAATTGAATTCGAGCAGGGCCCCAATTTAGACGAAGACAATCGTAAGACAACATAATTGACCCGATTTGTTCGTAACAAGTAAATGATTAGTCCGTGTCCTTCGAACTGTCCCGAATCTCTTTTACCTTTTTTAAAATCGGTATTTTGACTTAAAACAATTATTTAATTAAGAAATGCCCCCCCCCCCCCCAAAAAAAAAAAAACACGAAACGAATTACCACTACCGGTGAATCTCTGAAACGCCGTGCATGTGCTTAATTCCGTCGGATAACGTATTTCGAAAATGGAAAGCTCCGGATCAGCCTACTGATCAGACACGTGTTGAAACGAAAAAAAAAAAAAAAAAAAAAAAGAACACAAATCAAGAGACAAGTGGTTCGGAAAGTTTAATTATTTCAATCTAAAAAGAAAAGAAAAAGAGAGAGATAACCAATGCAGTTCAAACATACAATCTTTTGTAATGAAAATGAATTCTGAATTTTTTCTCTCAATTGGTAACATCTGCAAAGAGAAACATCGCATTGACTTATATGTTTAGATTTTTTAAAGTCTAAGTAAATACAATAACATTTTTTGACCTCTTTTTAACTTCTGACAAAAAGAAGATTTGACTGTTTCAAAGACTTGCTTCTGTATTGGTTTTATATGGTTTTAAACTGAACCGGGAAAAGTTTTGTCATCTACTGACCCCATCTCCAAAAATGAATAAAAAAATGTAAAAAGCATTGGGATAAAAGAAGAAAATGTTTTTTACAAGCAATTCTTTCTTTTCAATCAATGTTTTCCTTAAGATAACCATTCTGGTGACTAAAACATTGGATTGTGTAGTAAAAGGTTAATAAATTGTTGTTTCAATATCATAGTTTTGCATGGTACAAAATCAACCCTCATAATGATGGAATCTAACTTTTTTGTGTTGGATCCAACTTTTTCTGAAGTTGGATTCCTCGAATCCTACTTTCAAAACCCTAGTGAGAGCCCTGGAAAGCATTGAAAAAATAGTTCACGCATGCACAGTAATTCAGACACGCTCTCATATAGATCCAGTCGCCATTTTCTCATCGGTTGTTATTCGCTTCGTTTTGACAGAAACTCTGATTTAGGACCAAATAAAATTAGATATTCTTAAAAATTTATCTATCAACATTTCTAGTCAATCGATAAAGAAGCATTATTCTCGAAAGAAGAATTTGATTCTATGGAATATTTCCCAGATATGAACAAATTTTCCACAAAATATTCCACCCACCAATGTTAAAATCCATCAAAGTCAAAATTATAAGGAGATATGGTGAAACTTGTGTATTTTTTTAAATACTTGAACCAGAATAGTGGTAACATTTTCATCTTTTTCACTTTGAAAATTATTATTCTGTTCAATGAAAACCGATGCTAATTCATCCCATCTCAAAATGTCATTTGTGACAGAAAATAATAGGCCGGTTAGAAGTTTTGACAAGTATGTTTTATTATACCCCAGCAAAACTTTTTGTAGCTCCACTAAAAGAATGTCACCCATATCGTGAACCTATGTAGAGGAATAGCAGGAGGCTCGGTTAGGGTATTGTGAAAGTACTGGTATGAAAAAAACTAGAATCCATGGTTTGGTGCTCCAATCGCTGCGGTATGACCATAGCAGTTGAAAACGGCGTAAAACCCCAATAAACCATACCCCCGCAAAACGATCGACTCAGTGTTCTCCCCAGCCCAATAAGCTGTATCAGCCCCACTACAGCTTCATCTAAAACAGTGTTATGCCCCTACAGCTTTAAAACTACCCCATCGCTTAATTTCTTCAAAATGGTCATCAAATAGAGAAATTTTAGTTATCTTATGTCAAAAACTGATGAAATAAGGTAAAACTGATGAATTAAGGCATTTTGTACAATAAATATGCATAAAAACATTATTGGAAAAGAAGAAATTGCTCAACATGAGCAATTTATTCTTTTCCTAAATGCTTTTATTCGCATAATCACAATTACTTGCATTAACACTGTATTGTAAGCTTCCAACGATGCTGCCACTACAGCTTCCAATTATTCTTAGGAGAACCCTGATCGTTTTAGGGGTTATACTGGCATCAGCCTGTCTGTCAGTCCATGTTCAAATCTTGTCTTGCACATAGCTCAAATATTGATCAAAGTACATGTATAGTTGTGACCTATCACACTCAAAGGGACCTTATGGCATGTGTGAAAAATATTGACCCTAGTCAGTCTGTACTGTCCGCGCAGCCAGACTAGGGCCGACGCTTTTCACTTTTATGTAATTTTCTAAATCTGGGGTATTTACCCTATCTTACTCTGTATTCACTTTTCGCATATGGGATCTGGTTAACCTGCGCTGGGTCTGACAAGTTTGTCAAAATTTGGATTTTTGGAAACGGATAAGGTCCCATTTAGCGTGACAGGTCACAATTTTGAAAATTCAAAGGTGCATAGAATTTATTGTGGAGAGGTTCAATAGATCTAATTTTTAAGAGATAAACATCTCTTGTTATATACAATTCAATATTTCATTTCCTTCAATACTTTTTAAAACCTTCTCTGATAAGGTCATAAAAAGCAAGTCTTGTTTAACTAATACATCTGTTGAAGCGACTTTCAGGCCCTTCAGGGCTTTGATTGTTATTATATTCAAGTAATCATATGTTGTACAATTGAGACAATTTTAATAAGTTTGTACAACAAAGGATTTTTGTAAATTTCTCAAAAATATACATTTTGAATTACAGTTATGTTTTTTATTTGTAAACGAAACATGTACTAACCAACCATCTCATACACAACTGTTTTTTCGGTGGGTGAGTAAGTGTTTGCTTAATACTAGTTATACTATACTTATACTAAAAGAAATAAGAATTAGACAGGCTAGATCTATATTGACTATATTGTTTTGAATGATTTTAGGTGAGGAATTTATCCTACATGATCAGTCGCCGAGAAAAGATGAAGAAGCAGTTTGGTATATGTAGAGAAAGTGTCTTCTATGCTGCACTGGAAGTATTGACAGATAAACATTTAAATCTGTCTAAACGAGAAGTGGAGAAGATAGTCAAACAATACAAGGATGTGCCAGACCCTTATTGTAACTTTTATAAGCAGAGTAAATCCATTACTCAACAAGTATCAGGGAAAAAGAAAGAACCAGATATTGTGTCACCAAGCACAGAGGTTGACGATGACAGTGTGTTAGGTGACAGTGATAAAGGGCATTCTGTCAGTCAATCTGATGTTGACAATGATGGTGTAACCAAGTCTGCTCAATCTGAAAGTAAATCTAGTGATAGTGATCAGAAAACAAGTAAATTGGAACCAAGAGCTAAGAAAGCTTTATTGCAGACTCCAAGTGGAAGGAAAGCTGCTGGTAAAAGTGAGACAGCAGCTTCAGATAAAGCCGAAAAAGACAAAGTTAAGGTTGAAGATGAAACTGATACAAATATTGTGGTTGATATTGAAAGTGCTGATGATACTCTGATTAACACATCTAGTCTATCCCAAACTAGCTCAGCTGACACGCTCACACAGTCAGAAACTGAAACTCTACCTGTCAAATCACCACCAAATACTCAACAGCCAAAACGGGGGAGAAAACGAAAATCAATGATGTCTCTATCAGAAATGGACACAAGTGTGAAAGAGGAATCTGATTCAAAGAAAACAGTGGAATTGAGTCCTGATACAAAATCTGTGAAAAGGGCGAGGGGCAGACCTAGAAAAATTCAAGCAGAAACTCGGGACGAACCGAACAACATAGAAAAAGTAGGAACAGATGTAGTACAATCAGAAGTGAAACTAAAGTCAGAAGTTAAGCCAAATGTTGAGGATGAGGAAAAACCTCTGACTAGAGTGCGTCGACAATCTTCTGGTGTGATGATAAGTGAGGAAGAAAAGGAGAAATTGATAAACTCCTACCCTAGTGCTAAAAATGTCTCGGACCAGATCAAGGCAGAATTAAATGGCTACTTCAAAAATAACAAGCTAGTTGTTAGTAATAGAATCAAACAGAAAGTTCAAAATTCTTTATTAAACAGTAAAAGAAGGAACAGATTCTCAAATGGAATAATTATAGATCATTCCCAAAAGAAACTTGATAATTATTTAGTGAAATCCCCACCGCCCTGTGATACAAACACCCTCAAAACTCCAGCTAAAAGTGTATCTAGAGTGTTAAATGAACTGTCACCTACCAGAGATAGATTTGAAGCCAACAATATTGAAAGAACTAGAAGATTAGCCCCCAAATCACCCATTACCCTTCCAATACACTCACCAAATAGTGTAAGTCGTGAAGCATCGCCGGATAGGAGGAGCACTAGGTCAAACTGTAGTAGTCCTGGAGTTACCTCGGTGAAAGAAAAATTATTTGAAACATCTCGTAAAAGATCTCGTAAAAGCAGGGAGTCTTCGCCAGAAAGTGTGAAAAGTTTTAGTAGTTTGAAACTTGACAAAATACAAAACGATAAGGAAAGAATACGAACTCGTTCACTCACTCCCTCTGGTAAAGATTTGTTCGAGTCTGATTTTTTGGACACTGAAAACTCTTTTGAATTAAAGAGGAGGAAGCTGCGTAATAGACAAGACGGTAAAGATGGTAGTCTCTCTCCACAATCAGTGGTTAGATGATGTATGTCTTTTGACATCTACAGTTAGTTACATTGGAAATTGACATTCATATCAAGCAAAACTTTTCTTTACTGCTCACTCAGCGCTCCATTCATTCATTCCATACACTCACTCAAACCATTCAATAACACTCCAAAAGCACTAAAAAAGAAAGGATTAATAACTACAATCAAAATAAACAAAGCTGAAGAATAATTGCAATTTCACTGACAGAATTGAAATTATAAGTGTCTGATTCGTTCTTGAAGAGATAGAAAGCTATTTATGCATATTTATATAAGGGGGGGGGGGTGTTAATAGATATAGCTAATTTTAATTCTTCTTGAACAAAATTAGCTATATTGGATTACCTCCTTTTAATTTCACTCAAATTGGCTCCACACACTCTTTCAATTTCATTCCAAAATCAATCGAAAATTATTCGTATTGTCAATTACACGATGTTCCTTAACTGTATGTCAAGAAAAACATTACAGGAAAAGAAGAAATTGCTTTTATAAAGCAATTTCTTCTTTTCACACAATGTTTTGTATTACAGAAAATACTTACCAGGTACTTTTCTCTTAATTACTACAATGGTTTGTGTGTTAACTCTTCAAATTTGAGGAGTCTAAATTTTGTCTTTTAGGGTTAAATTAAAATCCATTCAAAATATATGCATGTCTTAGTTAAAAACACGTTATTTTGTTTAAAGTGGTAGAACAAAAAATTAAAAGGGGTATAGTAAAACTTATACAACCTTACTTAATCTTGTAGCACCAAAAACTTTGTCATTTGAGATAAAAAATGAGTAAGATCTGGGCTTATGCTCTTGTGTGAAGAGTCATTAAAAGAGTCATCGAATCCTTAACCATGAAATTTAGGGGTCAAAAGTGATTTTAAAGGAGTCAAAACCACAAAAAGAGCAAATCATGAGTATAATTTTGCAGTTTACAGAGTCAATGCACCTTTTCTTAAATAGATAGGAAGTAAACAATTAATTTGTTAAACTTAACATGGATAAATGATCATTCATTGAAAAATTGAAGGATAACACCTAGTTTTGACTCTTAGAGATTCCTGTCAAGGGGGTCAAGATGACCCCCTTGAGAGTATTGTTTTAAGGGTCAAGTAAAGGTCTACAGATTTTGAGGGTCAAAACCCTAGCTTAAGGGTCAAACACGAGCCCTGAAGGTTAACAAGAAGGATTTTTTAATGCATCTAAAAATTTTAAAAAATTCTCACAATCTATTTTGTTTGAAGTAATACAAATAATCTCATTTGGATGATACTTATGTCTTTAAATAGCTTAGGGATCAGGTACAACTATTTCTTATGGCAAAACATCTTTTTTAGCTCCCCTGAGCATGAAGTACATGTACTCATTGTGAACTTTGTGATATAGTTGTGTCTGGTGTCTTTTGAGTATCAGCATCTTGCACTTCCTTGCAAATTACTGCTTCTTTTGTAACTACTTTAAAATTTGACCATTTTATTACTTGCATTTACCGCTGTCATAACGCAGTGGTAGCATATCAGGCTATCATTCAAGAGGTCCCGGGTTCGATCCCTGACTGCGGCACTTATTTTTTTGACTATTTGTTTTCCACTAATAGGATGAAAATCATAGACCTATATGGGATTAGCAGCTGGAGGCTACGAAGGGATGTTATGGGTGTACTGGTGTAACAAATGCCTGGAATCCATTGTTAGGTGCTCCATCCACTGCAATATAACTGATAATTTGTTGAAAGTGGTGTAAAACTACAATTCATTTCAAATTTAATACTCATGTTGAATCAGATATATGTAAAACCTTCTAGTTCTTTACCTAAAGATTTCATATACCAAGACAAAGCATCTGGGAAAAAATTGCAATATATTCTCCTTTTGTTTAGTGATTTGGGCATGTTTGATTTGTTGGTTAAAAAACTTTGGACTTTGTTACATATGGCAATGAGTTAAACAATTTCTTGTACAGTCCCTGAGTTATAGGCCTTTGTGATTTTATACATGAGAAAATACTGTAGCAAAGAAGAAATTGCTTGTGACAAGCAATTCCTTCTTTGCTACAATAATTTCTACCTCAAAGATGGTTTCTTTTTAAATTACGTTCACTTGTCATTGTGGTTTTCTGTCTCTTTTCAATTTGATTAACTCTAAAAGTTTTGAAAATAAGAGAGGGTTCGCTAGGGCAGTTATGGTCAGATATTTTTCCAATCATGGTGATTATTGTAACTTACAAAGTTTGTAAAATTATGATGATAAATTAAAAGAGATATAGAATTAAATTTTTATGACAATTGGACATGTTTTTAGTCTTATGTTGTGCCTAGACTTGTTTAACACGCAGAATAAGTCAATCACCAATGTGTATCACAGCCATTATAGCTCAGTAGGTAGCCCATCAGACACCCAGTTAGGGGGATCCAGCCTTGCGTTCAGGAGAGCATAGTGAGTGCAAATGTTAGCAAATGCTTTCCTATCCTGAACGATGTGTTGAGGCACTTGGGATAATCAGCTAGCAAATTCACTAAGTGACTAGCCTAGCAAAAATAAGTTTAAATATTGATTTTCTCAATAAAGCAATTATATTTTCTGATGGTATTGGACAGATTGAGCTTTCGATAGAGTCAGATTTGTTGCCTAGCTACTGATAATTTTTTTTAGCTCACCTGAGCACATCCTGCTTAAGGAGAGCTTTTGTGATCATTGAATGTCCGTCGTCTGTCTCCCGTCCTTTGTCGTCCATGATAAATCACAGGAAAAGGTGCCTTATTGACAGTTTTCCTGTTAACATTCTAGAGACCACAGATATGGCCCAATCTTCATGAAACTTGGTCAGAATGTTGGCCAGGTCACAAGGATGAACCCTTGTGAAAATGGGAAGGATCCATGCCATATCATGGGAAAAGGGGCATTAACAACAATTTACTTGTTTACGCTCTAGAGGCCACAAATATGGTTCAATCTTCATGAAACTTGGTCAGAATGTTGGCCAAGTCACAAGTGGGTAGTGCTTGTTGAAAATTTTGAAATCTTTAACTGTCTTCTGATGATGAACCAGAATCCCTACAGCCTTTATATTTGATATGAATGATCAGCTCATAGACCCTATCTGAAATAGCTAAAATCATGAATGTTTGGCCACCAGGTGCGGAGCACCAGGGGGGGGGGTGGTAGCTTTTCAGAGCAAATCTTAAATCTTTAACCTTCTTCTTCTGATAAAGCATGTGCCCTACAGCCTACAGACTTGAAAAATGGCATGGATGATCAGCATATGGACCATAATTAGAATAGCTTAAATCATAGCTGTTGGGCCACCAGGTGCGGAGCCACCGGGGGGAAGGGGTAGTACTTTGTTAAAACATTTTAAATCCATAACCTTCTCCTTCTTCTAAACCAGAATCCCTACAACCTTTATATTTGACATGGATGATCAGCTCATAGACCCTTTTTAGCTCCACTGGCTGAAAGCCACTGGGGCTATTGTCATGGCGTTGTGTCCGTGGTGCGTCCGTGCGTGCGTGCGTGGCGGTCGTAAACTTTTCTTTAAAAATCTTCTCCTCAGAAACTACTGGATGGATTTCAACCAAACTTCACAGGAATGATCCTTGGGTGACCCTCTTTCAATGTTGTTCAAGAAATTTTGATCCAATGAAAAACATGGTTTAAATGGGCGTGGCTAATTTCCAAATATGGTAAAAAGTGAGTTTTTCTCAGGTTCTAATTGATGGATACCAATTAAATTTTACATGAATGATTCTTGGGTGACCCTTTATCAGTCTACAAAAAATGATTGTGATCGGATGAAAAATACAATGTATGCATTTTATGGGCAGAGGTCAATTCTCTATATGTTTTTTAGTGGAAATTTGAAAATCATTTTCTCAGAATGTTATTGATGGATACTAACCAAATTTCACTGGAATGATCCTTGAGTGACCCTTTATCAGTCTACAAAAAATTATTTTGATTGGATGGAAAATATGCAATTTATGGGCGGAGGTCATTTCTCTTTATGTTCTATAGTGGAAAATTTGAAAATCATTTTCTCAGAATGTTATGGATGGATATCAACCAAATTTCACTGGAATGATCCTTGAGTGACCCTTTATCAGACTACATACAATCATTGTGATCGGATGAAAAATATGCATTTTATGGGCAGAGGTCATTTTTCCATATACTATATAGTTGAAAATTTGCAAATCATTTTCTTAGAATCTAATCTTTGAATATCAACCAAATTTCACTGGTATGATCCTTGAGTGACCCTTTATCAGTGTACCAAAAATTATTTTGATTGGATGAAAAATATGCATTTTATGGGCGGAGGTCATTCTCAGAATGTAACTGATGGAATCATTTTCAACATCAGTAGAACCCCAAATATCTAAAAATCTAGTCAAAACATTTATTTACTTTTACAAGAATTTCGTGCCTGTGGAGCGACTCAAGCCATTCATGGCTTTCTAGTTTACATAACTATAACCATGAATGTTTGGCTACCATGTGAAGAGCACTGGGGGAGAGGGTAGTATTTTGGGTCAATTTTGAACTTTTAAACCTTCTTCTGATGATGAAGTAGGAGCCTTACAGGCTCTAAATTTAGCATGAGTCATCAGCTCATATACGTTAATCAAAATAGATATAGTCATGATTGTTTTGTGACTAGGGGCAGAGACCCAAGGGGAGGGGGTTGTGCTTTGTGGTAAATTTAACCCTTGACATGCTGAACCTGGAATATACCTGCTTTGGCCGTAGCTAAAGACCAACATCAGCCTGCACATATGCAGATTTAGTTTTTAGCTCCACTGGCCGAAGGCCAGGGAGCTATTGTTATGGCGAGGTGTGCGTAAGCTTGTCTTTAAACATCTTCTCCTCCTAAACCAATGGGTGGATTTTGACGAAACTTGGCCTGAATGTTCCTTGGGTGACCCTCTTTTAAAGTTGTTCAAGAAATTTGGATTGACCCCCAAATATGGGTGTGGCAGGGTGGGGCTTATTTTGACCCCATAATCTTTAAACAACATCTCCTCCTGAACCATTGGGCCAATTTCTTTGAAACTTTACCAGAATGTTCCTTTGGTGACCCTCTTCTAAAGTTGTTCAAGAAATCTGGATTGACCCCCACATATGGGCGTGGCATATTTTGACCCCGAAATCTTTGAACCTCATCTCTTCCTGAACCATTGGGCCGATTTACAATGAAACTTTACCAGAATGTTCCTTTGGTGACCCTCTTTTAAAGTTGTTCAAGAAATTTGGATTGACCCCCACATATGGGCGTGTCTGATTTTGACCCCGAAATCTCTGAACGACATCTGAACCGTTGGGCCGATTTTAATGAAACTTTACCAGAATGTTCCATTGGTGACCCTTTTCTAAAGTGGTTCTTGAAATTTGGATTGACCCCCAAATATGGGCGTGGCAAGGCGGGGATTATTTTGACCGAAAAATCTTAGAACTACATCCTCTCCTGAACCATGGGGCTGATTTCAATGAAACTTTACCAGAATGTTCCTTGGGTGACCCTCTTCTAAAGTTGTTCAAGAAATTTGGATTTACCCCAAAATATGGGTCTGGCAAGGCTGGGCTTATTTTGACTCCGAAATTTTTGGATGACATCTCCTCCTGAACCATTAGGCTGATTTCAATGAAACTTTAGCAGAATGTTCCTTGGGTGACCCTCATCTAGAGTTGTTCAAGAAATTTGGATTGGACGAGATACACTGGATCAATAATATTCAGGTGAGAGGTTTAGGGCCATTCTGGTCCTCTTGTTTCAAAGTGATATCTAAATAGTTTTCTTCCCTGTAATTTTACATATAAATTTAAAAATTTTATAAAGTTAAATAAGTTCATTTCTTCATAAGTCAGTTTCAACCTAGAAAAAGTCTGAATTCCTTCTGAATGCTGTTCACTTTCATTACCTTCTATTTTCAATATCTCTCTTTCAAATCTTGAGATTTTTAAGCCAGTGGAGCGATACAGGCCCTCTTGAGGCCTCTTGTTCAAATCAAAATTGACCTACAGTGCTTTTTAGCTCACCTGAGCACGAAGTGCTCAAGGGAGCTATTGTGATCGATCGTTGTCCGGCGTCCGACACGGCGTTAACTTTTTCTTTAAACGACATCTCCTCCCAAATTTATGGGTTAATATCAACCAAACTTAGCAGAAATATTCCTTGGGTGGTCCCTTATGAAAATTGCTCAAATGGAAAGGATCCGTGCCATATCACGGGAAAAGGGGCCTTAATGACAAATTTCTGGTTTTCACTCTAGAAGCCACAAATATGGTCCAATCTTCATGAAACTTGGTCACAATGTTTGTTAGATCATGAGGATGAAGTCTATTGAAAATGGGAAGGATCCGTGCCATTTCACAGAAAAAGCCGCCTTTATGACAATTTTGTCAACAATATCTTTAAACGACATCTCCTAAACATATGGGTTAAAATCAACCAAACTTAGCAGAAATATTCCTTGGGAAGGATCTGTGCCATTTCACAGAAAAAGCCGCCTTAATGACGATTTTGTCAACAATATTTTTAAATGACATCTCCTCCCAAATTTATGGGTTAATATCAACCAAACTTGGCAGAAATATTCTTTGGATGGTCCCTTATGAAAATTGCTCAAATGGAAAGGATCCGTGCCATATCACGGGAAAAGGGGCCTTAATGACAAATTTCTTGTTTTCACTCTAGAAGCCACAAATATGGTCCAATCTTTTCCAATGTCAGTCACAGAAAAAGGCGCCATAATGACAATTTTGTCAACAATATCTTTAAACAACATCTCCTCTTAAACTTATGGGTCAAAATCAACCAAACTTGGCAGAAATATTCCTTGGTTGGTCCCTTATGAAAATTGCTCAAATCGAAAGGATCTGTGCCATATAAAGGGAAAAGGGGCCTTAATGACAAATTTCTTGTTTAGACTCTAGAAGCCACAAATATGGTCCAATTTTCATGAAACTTGGTCAGAATGTTTGTTAGGTCATGAGGATGAAGTCTATTGAAAATGGGAAGGATCGGTGCCATATCACAGGAAAAGGCGCCATAATGACAATTTTTTGTTTACTCTCTAGAAGCCACAAATATGGTCCAATCATCATGAAACTTTGTCAGAATGTTTGTTATGTCATGAGGATGAACTCATTTGATAATGGGAAGTATACGTGCCATATCACGGGAAAAGGGGCCTTAATGACAATTTTCTCGTAAGAGCTCCAAACGCCACAAATAAAGTCCAATCTTCATGAAACTTGATCAAAATGTTTGCCAGGTCACAAGAATGAACTCTGTTGAAAATGGGAAGGTTCATGCCATATCGTAGGAAATGGAGTCTTAATGATAATTTACTTGAAATATCAGGTGAGCAATTTAGGGCCCTCAGGGTCCTCTTGTTGCTCTTTGATTTTGATGATAATTTTAAGCCAAAATTTATTCAGCATGACAAGGGTTAACAATTGTTAAAAAATTCTACTGAACCAGAATTCCTACAGCTTTTTCATTTGATATAGAGTAATCAGCTCATAGAACTTAATTTAAACAGCTATTATGACTATTGGCCCACTAGGTGCGGAGCAACAGGGGGGAGAGGGTAGTACTTCAGGTAAATTCAGCATTTTAACTTTTTTTTAAGCTCACCTGAGCACTGAGTACTGTGATCACCCTTTGTACAGCTTCAGTCCTTTGGTTGTCGTCTGGCATCGGTCAACAATTTCTTAAAACGACATCTTGTCCTAACTACTGGGCAAATTTACACCAATTTTACAGAAATGTTTCAAAGGTGGTCCCCTCCAAGATAGCTTAAAGAATTGAAAGCCATGAAAAACTTTGGTTGCTATGGCAACCAAAGTTGAAATTTAAGAAAATCTTCTTCTGATGATCAAGAAGCCCCACAGCTTTGAAGTTTGCATAGGATGATTAGTTCATAGACCTTAATTATGATAGCTAAAATTATAACTGTTTGACCACCAGGTGCCAATTTTGTTATCTTTAACTTTCTTCCTCTGAATTAGGAGCCCTACAGACTTGAATAAAGACATGGTCCATCACACCACTGAGGTTTATTCTACTCCAATAACTCGTACTAAAATCTAATTCTAAAGTTGTGAACAGGGCTTCCCCATAAAGTCAAAGAACTACCTGAACATATGTGCAGTCTGATGTTGGTCTATATCACCTGTTTTTTTTTTTTTTTTTTTGTTTTTAGTCCCCCACCGGTTACCAGTTGGGGGACTAGGTTTGCTCGAGACCATCTGTCCTTCTGTCTGTCAGTCCGTCACACTTTTGTCCGGGCTATATCTTCTAAACCATATGTGCTAGCAACTTCAAACTTGGTACACTTATAGATCTCATTGAGGAGAAGTGTCATGTTCAAGAACCGTTACTCTGCCATGCCCACTTTTTGAGTTATTGTCCTTTGTTGTTTTTACCCTTACATTCTTGTCTGGAACACATCTCCTAAACTATGTGTGCTAGCAACTTCAAACTTTGTACACTTATAGATCTCATTGAGGAGAAGTGTCATGTTCAAGATCCATAACTCTGCCACACCCATTTTTTGAGTTATTGCCCTTTGTTGTTTTTAGCCTTACTTTCTTGTCCGGATCATATCTCCTAAACTATAAGTGCTAGCAATTTCAAGCTTGGTACACTCATAGATCTTATTGAGGAAAAGTGTCATGTTCAAGAACTGTTATTCTGCCACGGCCACTTTTTGAGTTATTGCCCTTTGTTGTTTTTACTCTTACATTTTTGTCCGGATCATATCTCCTAAACCATAAGTGCTAGCAACTTCAAACTTTGTACACTGATAGATCTTATCGAGGACAAGTGTCATGTACAAGAACTGTTACTCTGACATGTCCACTTTTTGAGTTATTGCCCTTTGTTGTTTTTAGTCTTACATTCTTGTCCGGATCATATCTCCTAAATTATAAGTGCTAGCAACTTTAAACTTTGGACACGTATAGATCTTATTGAGGACAAGTGTCATGTACAAGAACTGTCACTCTGCCATGTCCACTTTTTGAGTTATTGTCCTTTGTTGTTTTTACTCTTACATTTTTGTCCGGATCATATCTCCTAAACCATAAGACCTAGCAACTTGGCATGATGATAGATCTCAATGATCCGCATCCGCTGGAACCAAAGTCAAGGTCATGTGAAAAGGTCAAGGTCATCTGTTAAGGTCAAACTTTGAAAAAAATGCCGTTACGGGGGCATCCGTGTTTCACAAATACATCTTGTTTATCCTGACATTTTTGTCGGGACCATATCTCCTGAGCCATCAGTGCTAGCAACTTCAAACTTGGTACACTTATAGATCTCATTGAGGACAAGTGGCATGTACAAGAATCATTCTTCTCCGGCCACTTTTGGAGTCTTTGCCATTGGTTGTTTTTACTCTTATATATTTGTTTGGGACATTTTGTTCAAAACCTAATATGCTAGCAACTTCAAATTCTGTATACAGTTATAGATCTAGTAAGTAGGAGATATATTATAAGAAAGGATTTTTTGTTATCCCCGTGGGGGACTCCTGTATTGCATCGCAATACGACATGCACTTGTTTTTTTTAATAACAAAGATTAAAAAATTTGATTTCAAAAGAAATACTGATTCTCAATAGATTTTTGCCAAAGCTTTTAATTTAGCATGGCAATGATTAAAACAGACAGGAGTGTAACCATGTGTTCTAGGAGACCCACGATGCATAGCGAAAAAACAACAACATAACTAAGACTGTGGAATCTTACTGGTCTGACCATAAGATTATTTTCCTTTACACATAAATTTGTTACAGTTCAATAACTTTATCATCTGAATCAAAAGTAATGCAAGTTACCCTTAAGTGCTTTGACTCAGGTGAGCGGACAAGGGCCAAAGGCCCTCTTGTTTATGTAGAAATTTTCTCCTTTATGACATCTGCCTATAAAAGTGATGTGATGTCCCAGGGGTCAAAGAGACTCAGGTGAGCGATCTAGGACCATCTTGGTCCTCTTGTTTAAAGTGCTTGTGGTGCTTTTCAAGATAGGCTGATTGCTATAAAAATTGTTTGCAGCTGTTCGCTTCTGAATCTTGAACACAGGGCAGGTGATCCTGAGCAGTGGCACACAATAACTCTTCTACAAATAATTCTCCTTCATTACTTTATATGGATCTCTTCTGAAGATATGAAGGAGCCATATTTGGAAATAAATGTACAATTTGCAGCATTTAGTATGAAGATACAATACTACAAATATGAAGTTAAAACGGCTCCTAAATTTCAGGGGTTTAACCCTTTGCTGTTTAATCCCTGCTTTTACGTGCCTGTGATTTTATGATTGAGAAAATATTGTGAAACAAGAGGGCCGTTGGCCCTGGGTCGCTCACCTGAGAAAAAAGCTTCATTACCTAGGTATGTCCATGCAACCACAGAAAAAGAGATTTTCACTTATTCAATCAGATAACATTTGAAATAATCCTCCCCCACCCCCTCTGCGCCTCCCCTGGTCATTATTTATTTAAGCTTTTTTCCTAAAAGGTCTGTGATCAGCTAATCTATGCCAGATATACAGGCTGAGTCTGAGACTTTTAAAGTTTTCTTTAATGAGTTGATCAATCCATGTCAAATATAAAGGCTGTAGGGATTCAAAATTCTCAACAAAGCACTCCCCCTCCCCCAAGATGCTCTGCACCTGGTGAATCTACAGTCATGATTTTAGCTAATTCAATTAATGTCGATATGCTTATCATCCATGCCAATATTGAAGTCTGTAGGGCTCCTGGTTCACTAGAAGATGAAGGTTAAAGTTACAAAATTTTCACTCAAGTACTACCCCCTCCCCCCTGGTGCTCTGCACTTGGTGGCATTACAGTCATGATTTTAGCTATATTTATTAAGGTCTATGAGCTGATCCTCCATGCCAATTTTCAAGTCTGTAGGGCTTGTGGTTCAGAAAAAGAAGAAGGTTAAAGATTACAAAATTTCCACTAAAGTACTACCCCCTCCCCCCTGGTGCTCCACACCTGGTGAATCTACAGTCACGATTTTAGCTATTAATATTAAGGTCCATTTGCTGATCATCCATGCTAATGTTCAAATCTGTCAGGCTCCTGGTTCATCAGAACAAAAAGGTTAAAGATTACAAAATTTTCACAAAAGTACTACCCTCTCCCCCCTGGTGCTCCGCACCTGGTGAATCTAGAGTCATGATTTCAGCTATTTATATTAAGGTCCATATGCTGATCATCCATGCCAATATTCAAATCTGTCAGGCTCCTGGTTCAGATGAAGAAGAAGGTTAAAGATTACAAAATTTTCACAAAAGTACTTCCCTCTCCCCCTTGGTGCTCCGCACCTGGCAGCCAAACAGATATGATTTTAGCTGTTATTATTAAGGTCTATGAGCTGATCATCCATGCCAATATTCAAACCTGTCAGGCTCCTGGTTCCGAAGAAGAAGAAGGTTAAAGATTACAAAATTTTCACAAAAGTACTTCCCTCTCCCCCCTGGTGCTCCGCACCTGGCAGCCAAACAGATATGATTTTAGCTGTTATTATTAAGGTCTATGAACTGATCATCCATACCAATTTTCAAGTCTGTAGGGCTCTTGGTTCCGAGGAAGAAGAAGGTTAAAGATTACAAAATTTACCCAAAGTACTACCCCCTCCCCCCTGGTGCTCTGCACCTGGTGTCCCAACAGATGTGATCTTAACTATTTTTATTAAGGTCTATGAGCGGATCCTCCATGCCAATTTTCAAGTATGTAGGGCTTGTGGTTTAGAAGAAAAGAAGGTTAAAGATTACAAAATATTGACAAAAGTACTACCCTCTCCCCCCTTGTGCTCCGCACCTGGTGTATCTACAGTCTTGATTTTAGCTATTTATATTAAGGTCCATATGCTTATGATCCATGCCAATATTCAACTCTGTCAGGCTCCTGGTTCAGAAGAAAAAGAAGGTTAAAGATTACAAAATTTTCACAAAAGTACTACCCTCTCCCCCCTGGTGCTCCGCACCTGGTGTATCTACAGTCTTGATTTTAGCTACTTTTATTAAGGTCCATATGCTGATCATCCATGCCAATATTCAAATCTGACAGGCTCCTGGTTCATCAGAACAAGAAGGTTAAAGATTACAAAATTTTCACAAAAGTACTACCCTCTCCCCCCTGATGCTCCGCACCTGGTGTATCTACAGTCTTGATTTTAGCTATTTTTATTAAAGTCCATATGCTGATCATCCATGCCAATTTTCAAATCTGACAGGCTCCTGGTTCAGAAGAAGAAGAAGGTTAAAGATTACAAAATTTTCACAAAAGTACTACCCCCTCCCCCCTAGTGCTCCGCACCTGGCAGCCCAACAGATATGATTTTAGCTATTTATATTAAGGTTTATGAGCTGATCATCCATGCCAATTTTCAAGTCTGTAGGGCTCCTGGTTTCGAAGAAGAAGAAGCTTAAAGATTACAAAATTTACCCAAAGTACTACCCCCTCCCCCCTGGTGCTCCGCACCTGGTGGCCCAAAAGATATGATTTTAGCTATTTTAATTAAGGTCTATGAACTGATCATCCATGCCAAGTTTCAAGTCTGTAGGACTACTGGTTGAGAAGAAGAAGAATTTTTAAGATTTTCTTAAAATTTCACCTTTGTTGCCATAGCAACCAGAGTTTTTCTTGGATTTCAATTCTTTTAGCTATTTTTGAAGGGGACCACCTAAGCAACATTTCTGTAAAATTTGGTGTAAATTGGCCCAGTAGTTTAGGAGGAGATGTCGTTTAAAGAAATTGTTGACGGACGCCGGACGACGACCGACGGACGGACGCCGGACAAAAGGTGATCACAATAGCTCACATGAGCACTTCGTGCTCAGGTGAGCTAAAAAGAAGAAATTGCTTCTGACAAGCAATTTCTTATTTTTCCACACTATTTTCTACCCTACTGAATGGTTATTTTTCAAATTAAATCCACTTAAATTTTCGTCTGCAAAACATTTGATTTGGACAGGTCCAACATTTTGTAAAACAGGAAAGGGTTAAATGGGATCTTTCTAGATTTTTGAGGGTCAGACCCTTGTTGAAAGGGTTAAACATGGGTTTAACAGAACTGTTGATTGATGGTTTCTTACAATCCCATCACTGCAACTTTTATGCCAGTAGAAGAAAATAAGCGGTCCAAAACGAGTTGTCGTAAACTGACACATACTCCTACCAAGTGAAAATGAACAAAGTGGTAAAAACTGGAAGTAGATAACTGCTTCACATAAATTCAGTTAGCCACGTCTAGGATCCCTAGGTGATACACCAAATCAGAGCTACAGATAGAGGGGGTATTTTGGATTTCTTTAAATATTTCTCTAGTCCTTGCTCAAACCCTATCTTGTGGGTACTAACCCTATCTTGTGGGTACTTATTGGAATTTTCTTGACGAGGCAATTCAAATGAGTACTCACATCATTGGGCTTCATTTAGAAATTAAAATTTTAGACTGGAGTTACCCCCTCTTATCTGTACCTCTGCAAACCAACTTTTCATTTGCTGAGAAAAATGTGATGAAAATTTATTATTGTACCAAAATAAATCTGAATTAAATGAAGTTGTTAAACAGAAAGTAGATATCTGAGTGACATTAATTGGATAAGTGACATATAGGACCTCTATGTGATACACCAAACCAAGTTTCAACTTGCTGTGATTCATAGTTGCTGGAAGTGCAACAAAATTATTTTAATGGACATATGGAAATACTAAAGGACAGATTGGCAAGGTTAAACTAATATAACCCCTTGTTCTTCAAAGTTAGTGTTAAACTGATACACCATACCAATTTCAAGTTACTGAGATTCATAGTTGTCAAGTCTGAAAATAAACTAAGTCATTACCAGTAGATATCTGCGTTAAGGATGACAAACAGCTTGCCAATTATAACCCACTTTGCACGCATATGCATGTGCAAAGTAGGGTATAATTAGCAAACTGTTTGAATTGATGTCTTGTCCTGAACGCAGGGCTGAATTTGGTAAGTGACATTGAGAACTTTGTGATACATTTTTGTTACAGTCAGGCGTAAACCTACAGATGTAGCTATATCTAAAACAAGAGATTTTATGCCCCCAAGCAGGTCGATGGCCTATTCTTTGTCAGTCAATAAAAGGCTAAAAAATGAGTGGAGTTATTATTCTTTTGCACTGCACTATTCCTTTAACCTGTGAAGTTTCATGATTCTAGCTGGCATACTTTTTGAGATATGCTCTGAACAAAAAAACAAGAGGGCCGTTGGCCCTGGGTCGCTCACCTGAGAAAAAAGCTTCATTACCTAGGTATGTCCATGCAACCACAGAAAAAGAGATTTTCACTTATTAAATCAGATAACATTTGAAATAATCCTTCCCCCCTCTGCTCCTCCCCTGGTCATTATTTATTTAAGCTTTTTTCATAAAAGGTCTGTGATCAGCTAATCTATGCCAGATATACAGGCTGAGTCTGAGACTTTTAAAGTTTTCTTTAATGAGTTGATCAATCCATGTCAAATATAAAGGCTGTAGGGACTTAAAATTCTCAACAAAGCACCCCCCTCCCCCAAGATGCTCTGCACCTGGTTAATCTACAGTCATGATTTTAGCTAATTCAATTAATGTCCATAATTATGCTGATCATCCATACCAATTTTCAAGTCTGTAGGACTCCTGGTTCATTAGAAGAAGTTTAAAGATTTCAAAAATGATCCAAAGTACTACCCCCTCCCCAAGACACTCAGCACCTGGTGACCCTACAGTCATGATTTTAGCTATTTTAATTAATGTCAATATATATATCACCCATGACAATTTTCAAGTCTGTATGGTTCCTGATCCAGGAGAAGAATAAGGTTAAAGATTTCAAATTTGATCCAAAATACTATCCCCTCCCCCCTAATGCTCCGCATCTGGTGGCCCTATATTCATGATTTTAGCTATTTTATTTTAGATCCATATGCTTATCATCCACGCCAATATTGAAGTCTGTAGGGCTCCTGGTTTATTAGAAGATGAAGATTAAAGTTACAAAATTTTCACAAAAGTACTGCCCCCTCCCCCCTGGTCCTCTGCACCTGGTGGCATTACAGTCATGATTTAAGCTACTTTTATTAAGGTCTATGAGCTGATCCTCCATGCCAATTTTCAAGTCTGTAGGGCTTGTGGTTCAGAAGAAGAAGAAGGTTAAAGATTACAAAATTTTCACAAAAGTACTACCCTCTCCCCCCTGGTGCTCCGCACCTGGTGAATCTACAGTCATGATTTTAGCTATTTATATAAAGGTCCATATGCTGATCATCCATGCCAATATTCAAATCTGTCAGGCTCCTGGTTCAAAAGAAGAAGAAGGTTAAAGATTACAAAATTTTCACCAAAGTACTACCCCCTCCCCCCTGGTGCTCCGCACCTGGCAGCCCAACAGATACAATTTTAGCTATTTTTATTGAGGTCTACGAGCTGATCATCCATGACAATTTTCAAGTCTGTAGGGCTCCTGGTTCGGAAGAAGAAGAGCCTTAAAGATTACAAAATTTACCCAGAGTACTACCCCCTCCCCCCTGGTGCTCCGCACCTGGTGGCCCACAAGATATGATTTTAGCTATTTTTATTCAGGTCTATGAACTGATCATCCATGCCAAGTTTTAAGTCTGTAGGACTACTGGTTGAGAAGAAGAAGAATTTTAAAGATTTTCTTAAAATTTCACCTTTTGTTGCCATAGCAACCAGAGTTTTTCATGGATTTCAATTCTTTTAGCTATTTTTGAAGGGGACCACCTAAGCAACATTTCTATAAAATTTGGTGTTAATTGGCCTAGTAGTTTAGGAGGAGATGTCGTTTAAAGAAATTGTTGACGGACGACGGACGACGACCGACGACCGACGGACGGACGCCGGAGGAAAGGTGATCACAATAGCTCACATGAGCACTTCGTGCTCAGGTGAGCTAAAAAGTCTTCGAAAAGACAGACCACCCACAAGTGTTATATGTACCCCCTGGTCTTTGATGGGGGGCATTTAAGTTGCACATAACTGTGCCAAATTCATTTGATTCTTACTTTGGCCAACCTGTATGTACTCTGACCAGACTAATTGTACTATACCATTAATTGGAGACCAATATGTTGTAAATAAGCTGTAATCACAACATTTTGGTAGCCAACCTATGGTACAAACAATACAGGCTGAATAGAATCTAACTGATTTTTTAAAGATTTCTTAATTAATACATAATATTCATAATTTGCATAGTTCTTACAGGCAGATAAACAGAATTTCCATTTTGGGATTTAATTAAATCTTGGATCAGCAGGATAGATATGCTAGTTACCAAACTTTCCTCTGATCCTTGTCCATGTCTCATGGTAGATGAAATAGAGAAACACAAGAAAATTATTTTTGAAGAAGTTTATTCAGCATTCAATTAACATTTTGAAATGGATACAGGAAAACCAACCTTTAAACATTTACCATCAATTTAAACATAAATTGAGTCTGTGCATGACATTTCGAACAATTTCCAATCTGCATCAAGCAAAGACTCTGGCCAGCCTGTGCATCTGCACAGTCTGACCAGAGTCATCACTTTGCGATTTGTAGATAGTGTCTTTAGACATTCTGGCAATCTTTTTATCAATCTTTGTGACTGTCTAGGCTGGTCTATGTTGGTCCTTTACACACATGTCAAATTGTTGTAAATGTCATGCACAGGCTCAAATACATTTTACAATCACAGGAGATTGTAAGGGGTATAAATTCGGGTGTAAAAAGTAGGTTGATGGAACTGTCTATATGGGGAACAGTGATGATTATAAAATGTGAAGTTTCTGTGCAGCATATCTTTAACAATATTTTGCAAAGGAAGTCTTTGATTTTATACCTGCCCTGTTTTTATGGCGATAATGTCCATGAAATATTTATAAAATTATATCCCACTTTGCACTTTCATGTAAAGTGGAGAACATTTTTAATGATCACAATTATTTTGCCATATGGGCTATTAATGGATTAAGATACAACTTTATATGCACACAATACCCTTGACCAACCTATTGGTAGGTTCAAAGAGACATTGCTCACAAAAGCAATTTATGTATGTAAAACAAAGTCATATATTGCGTTTGATTGAATCTGAATTTCTTAGATCATCTATTACCACCTTGAACGGAATTGCAATCTTATAATGTAAGAGACATCAATTTTCGTACATCAAGTATATAAATAAATATATGAATGGCAGATCTAGGATTTCTATAAAGGGGGCTCGATAATACAAATTTCGACAGGGCTTTTAGGGACACAGATTTTGCGAGACTCGCAACTAAGTAGCCAGGACTCTCTAAACTGTCTGATATAAGCTCATAACACCCTCTGGTAATCAACATCAGAAAATAATTGAAGACTGTTTTAAACAGTCTTCAATTCTTTTCTGAAGTTTATCCCCAAAGGTACATGCCTACCTTGAGTAGCTATTTCCAAGAATAGTTCAATATTTGTACAAATTATAAAGATAGCTTTAGGTATTGAAACCGTAATAGTTCCGTAATGTTTAAAAAGTAATAAACTTATGATTTTCATTAGGAGACCTTGTTCAACATTGTGAAAGATCATGAGTTCTGAAATGTTACAGAACTATTGCGAGCTCCCCTACCTTAAATGAAATAGTCTTCATTGAAGGCAGGGACTCTTAACTTTAAGAGAGAACCCTTATGAGCCTTGCAATCGAGTCCTTGCTTCAATGTTTATGCTGCACAAAAAACCCAGGTGTTTGTTTTCCTACTACATGTATTACCCAACTTTGATTGAATTTCCCTGTGACAATGAAATAAACAGGCCTCGGAGCGGGTTCATTTGAACCCGCTGAACCCCCCTGTTTCTGTCTTTGCTGTAGATGATTCAGCTTGTTGGTAACTGTGGACCTCCCCCATGATAGTTGCCTGTGATGTCTGCATTGCTGAAGTTCATGCCTGGGTTCTGTAAAGACAAGACAGGGGTGACAGTCTAGAACCCACAGATAGACTAGAGACCATATATCATCTAAACATCATGAAGTCCCTTCCCAGTGAGCCTCAGTCTGAAACAACCAATAACCACATGAAAGAACTTTAGACTGTTAAAAAAAAATTGAGGCCTGTCACACAAAAATACATCTAGAAATCCCAAGAAAAAATTGACATAAAACTTCCAAAGGGTTATAAAATCTTATACACTGTTTGGACACTTCTGCAATTCAGCAATTTAAAAAAAAATATATATCACAGATTAATGTTCGATAAAAGGAATTTAAACTAGAAGAGGTCAAACAGATACGGAATTTTGAAAATTGAGATGTTACATCCTAGATTCTTAAAATAGTTCAGCAATGGAAAGTCTCCAACCCCAAAGGTCTGTGCAGAATGAACGGTCTGGCCCAAGATCATTAATTTTTGCACTGGTAGATACATGGTAGATCCTAATTGAAAGATGGTTCGCAAAATTTAAACAAGTTGCAGAGGACATTTTAAAGGCTTTGGTTGAATTTATTACTAGACTAGAAATGTGTCACAGACATGGATGCCCCTGCAAATTCTTCATTTTTACCTGTGACTCATGTGACCTTTAGCCATGACCTTGAACTTGGGGTATCCAGATGCTCTGGACATGAATATAGGGTTAATTCACTTCTTTGAGGGTGTTAACATTTGCAGAGACCTGAAAAATGAGTGCCAAAGCATTTTGAGGGTCTCTGCAAATGTAAATGACTGGAAAAACCTGAATTTATGCTATTATTACATAAAAAGCAATAATTTAGCATCTATTCAAACAGAAATTGCAAAATAATTTAAAGGAACATTTAAAACTATCTCCAAACATAGTAATGTGCTGGAAAAATTGTGTTATGCATTGCGCCGATTATTTTGTATAAACCATTGTTACTTGGTAAATTATAGACATCACAAAAACAAAAGCACAGGAATAGGATCGACGTCTTTATTTATGCTCTATTTTAATGTTAAACAAAGAAAATGATAAAGTGCATGGGCCGAGACTGAGGATACATAAGTGAAGAAAGTGTTAATGGCATGTGAATTTACCTACTAATCCAAGTTTTCTTCCATTAAAGCCCGGATTGTGTCCATTAACGTATGGCAATACCCAAAAATTTAAACTATATGCAATAATGGGAGATAAACAAACACTCACACACAGACCAAGGTCACTCTAAAAGATGCAATGATTGATTGAACCAGAGACACCATAATTGAGCATATAAATTGTTAGAATCTGGTATGGCCATTGTCTAAGGATTATCATCTTCACGAGTCAAGGGGTATCAAATCGATAAGATCTTCTCGAATACCCCTTGACTGAATGAATAGGTATTTTCTGTACGATGTATTTTTAGCCGACCAATCCAAAGGTCAAACGCGATTTCTGTAACTGCCAATCAGAGAGCTTCTTACAAACAGCATTTTTACCATTTAATCTCTATGGTGACCTTAAGTAACCGACGACTGTGTAGATAAACCCTTCATTCCTGGTTTAAAGACAATGCGTCGCTTTTTTATGTTTTTATTTTGTGACTGGTTGATTTATAAAATCATCAAGATATAATTTAGTTCCTTTTATCATAATTAATCTGAATGCTTACCTTTTGTTTTCATTATTATTGAACATTGTCTGTGTTCTTATAATATTTCTATGTAAACTAAAATTTCTCTATTTGCAATATATGGAAAAAAAGAGAGTGTTGTTATTAAATTACACCCTTCCTCAATGTCGTGCAATATTATCAAAACTTAAATAAAACATCTGCGCTACCCAACGGTCAAGTTAAGGCACTACTAGATGTAACTTTAATATCATTCTAATTTCAAATAAACAAGATATTAAGAAAATTCAGGTGATGTTTTATTAATCCCTATACTATTTTTGTCGACTTAAAAATAACAATAAATGTTTTTTCAGTTAATCTATTTCCACCACCACCACACACATACCAACCCCCGCCGCGTCTTAAAGCAAATTCCGTAATATATTTGGGAGTAAGAAAACCGTAAAAAAATCATTACGACATTCGAAGAAGGAATTTTGAATAAGTAACAAGTAACAATTTTCAGCAATATATAAACACAAATCTTAAAATTGTTCGATAGAAGAAAAGTTTGCCTCCCCCTATAAAAAATTAATAACATAAAATTTGAGGAAAAATTGGCCAGTTTGTTATTTTTTGTTTTATATTGAAAGCAAATGATTTTCCATAATATATAGAATATAGTCTGCCGGCGACCAAAACTACTAAATCATAACTTGAATAAGCTGTAGCCACAAGATTTTTGACTGTCCAATCACAATACATGAATATTTCAAATAGAAAATGAAAATTAAAAATCCGTCTTTTTAGAAATACATGTGTAATTCGATTTTTACTGAACAATGCACGGTTTTTTATTCGTTCAAAACGTTGTTTAATAGCAAGTTTAAATTATCAAAACCTTGTGACTACCTACAACACGGAGGTGCGTTTTTTAGGGATTAAGAATTTTAAGATTTCTCAAGATTTTTAGTCGGGATATCTCGGGCTGCGTCGTAGAATGTCAACTGAATCGCGCGAAATAATTCCATTTAAAATCGTAAGATATCTTAAAAAACGCACCTCTGGTATTTTTAAAATTTGAATAAATACATATATAATAAATTCTTTTTATTTCTCTTAGGTCATCTTATGTGCTTAAAGAAAAACCTGATGGAACAGACGGGGGAAATTTTCTGAAATAAAGAATTAATATGAGAGTTCAACTTAATTATCATTTCTATAATTTTTTTCTTTAGGACGGCTTTATTATCGAATTCATTCCAATTTCCGAATTTCGCGCACTTCAATATAGAAACATTCTGCTTTATTGGAGTTTCCCTTCGATGGGGTTTAGAAACATTGCAAACTTAAACTGGTATTGATGGATTAAATAACTTAAAATTTCAAATAAACATTGAAAAACCGTAATATATCGCGGGCAAAAAAGCTGAACTTGAGAATCTTTCAATGAACCATCAAATTTTTAAAAAGATATATTGTCACACTCGTTGTCATTCAAATACATGTAGGTATAGGAATTTTGCTAAGCTTTTTTGACTGTGTATTTCAGTCTTACTGAGTGTCACATAAAACTGAAGGGGTTAAGTGCAATTCTAAGGGTCAAATTCACAACTGGCAAGTAGCCGCGGGGCATATTGACCTAAAATTACTCCCGCTTTCGGACCTTTTTGTAAGAATGTTACTGATTGGTCCGCCTCGTTTTCTGTTCTGTGACGTCACGCGTACAGAAATTACCCATTCAATCAGCCAAGGGTAAGATAAGTAAAACGTTCGTAACCCTTGGCTCGACAAGATGAAGGATTATATTAAACATCAAAAGAAAATTCTACACCAGTTTTACTATTCTACAATAGTTTTGAACTGGCCCGTTAATTTGTTATTGTCTAACAAGAAGGGCAGAATTTTTATCGAACTGTTATAAGTGCCAATATATTTACAGACATGTTTATTAGTAAAGCACAGTTCTCTCAAATATCCCACCCAGTAAAACATACCTCATACTGAAACCTCTGTAATGTCAACTTTTTCTCCATTTGATCGAATGTGTAAGGATCTGCTACATAATTGTCTTTTAAAAGGGAATTCCAACACTTCTCAGCTGTACTGATAGATTTGGGTAAACATATTCTCAACAGTTTCTTGTCCTCTGAAACACAAATACATGTGAACCATCTTATGCAAAGGATCATACAGGAAGAACAAAATGTGTACAATTTTGTTTCTTGGCCTGCACAGATTCCATCCATCTCTTTTACATAATTCCTGTGAGCAAAATACATGTGGTCATTCTATCTCACTAATTATTTACTTTTATAATACAAACTCTAGTTGACCAACACTAGCTGTGCTCTTTAATTCATAAATCTACAGTGCAAAAATAAAAATAGAGCATCTCCTACACGTGCAATCACAATAGGTGTAGAACAATTTTCCCCTGATTGTTCAATAATTTCAATCGAATTTTGATTGGTTAAAATCGCAACACTTGGGGAAATCAACTGCACTTTATTTCTGTATGAAATGCAATAGGTCTTTCGGGAAACCCCCGACCTCCAATCTGCAAGTCCTGTGTTGTAGGAACTCTAAAACCCCTCATTCCCCTTCTACATAATAAAATTGCTATTCAATTTATTATAAATTGATATTTTCGAAAGAATTTATGATTAAAAGCATGCAGTTCAGATTCTGAGTTGATGTTTACTGCGAGTCGACAAAGACCACCAAGCATCCCTCTAAACTATAAGCCTGGCAATTACCTTAGCACATAACTAAATAACGCCCTACGGTTGTTATTCAGCCATGTGCTAAGGCAATTGCACTTTATACCCCAATTAACGCAGTGAAAAAGATACTCATCCCTTTAATGGGAACATATAAAGGGGCATTATTTGCACAAAATGCTTCCTAGGTTATCAGCCTTGATAATATAGCTTGCTTTTTAAGTAGAAAAAAATTGTAACAAGTTCCAAGTGAATGCCTTTAATTGGGACCAGAGATATCACAAAAATGCCAAAGTTTTTGCATTATGATGATGGCAAGGCCACCATCAAGGCTGAAGTAATACCTAATAGTCCGGCAGAAATATGGCATATTTTAGCTGAACCTGGAAGTAGGGTTCAAAGTTTTTTTCTTGACTGATTCTTGTAGCCAATGCCTTCCCAAACTAGAATCCGGTTGATGACATCCTGTCATCATTGAGCATTTTGAAAAAATCGAGATGGCAGCCAGGACTATCAAAAAACAAGCCAATGGCTCCGTATATCACTCTCTTTGAAATATTAAACCGATTTGAGTGGCCATTTTATTGTTAAGATATTGAACTGAAGCTATGTAACAAAATAAAAGCACAACATGACATAAGATATGAGTATGGTAATCAAGATGGTAGCCACATCAAATTATAGAATATTTTAAAAGTAATTCTGGATCTATACGAAATAGAAGAAAATTAGAAATGTGTCTTATAGTTTTCTAAATAGACTTTTGTAAGCTTGTTTATGACCTCAAAATATCTGACTAGCTACACCTCTCTTGTTGTGTTATGAAAATCCTCAATTTGAAGATGGCAGCCAGGAAACACAGATTCTTTATGCTTAAAGTTTGAAAAGTATTGTACAGTATACGACTTTTTTAGTAGCTGAAGCCAAGCCCTTCGGGAATCTGGATGATAGTGCATATCCACAATGGAAACAGTTTGGAAAAAGTCGAGATGGCAGCCAAGACCCCTTCAAACATACACATAATTGCTACTATGATTTAAAAATTGATGTAAATTATTTACTTAATTAACTTGACAAGTTGCTAATTTGAAGTTTCCTTATGTAATGAACACCTTAAATGAAGATAAGACTAAGTGTAATTGTCAAGATGGCTAAATGGAAAAACTGCTTGGTTACTAGTGTTAATAAATGTGTATATGTTTTTTTTTTGATCATTTGAAGATACAACTAAAATGTTTTCTTGAGATAAGTTAATCGATTTAAATCTTACATGACTACAAACACCTTTCCATGTGAAAATATTATGCTATTGGTCTGCTGCATTCGCAAGAAAGAGAAAAAATGATCTTACAATGAAATCCAGTTTGGCAGTCGAGATTGCAGTCTGTTAAGAGAGTGTGTAGATTATGAATAGTTTTTTTAAGATACACGTATTTAAATAATACGCATGAGAAAATGATGGTCTGTTTTTTCCTATAGTAAAAACATATTTACAGATGTTAAGTATTACAAAATCTTATTTCGAAGATGGCAGTCTCGCTGTTTTTCCTTCCAGCTATAATCAAATTTATTTGAACTATTGCGACAACAATAGGAACTTGTTGACAAAACATGTATGTATAATTATACTTGATATGTGGTTTCGAAATGACCACTGAGTTTTAAAAGGACCCTTTAGCTTGCTTATTAAAGCCGCTTAAAAAAAATAATTTGCGTCAATAAAATTACGGGTTCTAAAAGCATTAAATTATATTATTGTAAATCACATTCGTTTCAAGCGTAAAGCTTTAAAGTGATCTCAACATAAGTACAGTGTGGTATTTACTGAGACTCATATTCAATTTTATTTTTCGTGACATTCAAAGTAACGTAAGTAACCATTTGTTACTAGTATTCAATATAATTTGAACCTAAAGCGATATGTATAGGTCCACCAGAAGCGTTTATAGTAAGATGTAGACATAAAATGATGAGCACAAGCGTATGCTCGAATTAACTGTTCGGACTATGGCAACTGTTCCACAAAGTGGTAACAAATGAATTGTGCTGAGTAAGCAGTATTGATACCCTAAATTGAATGGTGGCAAAGGATTCTGAACCTTTATTGCGAAAACTGAGGTTACTGCCATACATGCATTATTGTGAGGTAATTTTTCTTTATAGATCGTTACAAATTGATATTCAAGTCTGAAGTTCCGGTACACTAAATAAATATACAAAAAATATCATGTGGTGCATTTTAATTGTGTGTGAGCATAAAATTGAGAATCAATTTGCACCGACAATATAGACAAAAATGGTCACAATCCAAATAAATGTTGGTTTTTTACTTTACTACCTGATTCAACGCTTTTGAATTGGACATTAATGATAAGTTTGAATTATCATTATTGTAATTTTTCTATTTGCCCAATTTGCTCACAATCGTGTTAGCCAGCTCCCTAGGTAAGTAATCCGAGATGACAATTTTAACATGAACAAAAAAAGATGAAAATGATCATAGCTGTACAGTATAGCTACAATACTGTTACCAAATCGTCATTCATCAAAATGAAGATAGGGGCAAGCAAAAGGGCGCTTTTGAACACACACTTTTGACAACATTTCGATGCTATATCCGCACTGAATCACCAACTTTTGGTCATGATTTGAAAAAAAATCAACTGCCATTTCGAGGGGGTGAGATTCGTGGATAAATCAGCATTTTAGTCACTCTGCGCGCTTGTAATTCGCCAAATACATGTAGTTTGAGCAAAGCTTGCAATTGTCGCAAAGACAATTTAAGGGAGTAAATTGCATGTGTTCAAGCATTACCCAATACACAAGGGTAATAGTCAGAATAGTCAATCATCATGCTTACATAACACGTAGAACGGTTGTGATCCGGCAATTTAATTTAGTACCAAATAAGCCTTAGCGGCACAACTTCTTTTCCACTAATAAACACAAATAAAAAAACAAAACAACGGAAATGCGATATTTAGGTAATGTATATGTTCAGGTATATTTCTTGGCTGCCATCTCCAATGTTTTCTATCATTTATGGTATCAGTTATTTAAAACAACTTTGAAATTGACCTTGAAACCATTAATGTAGGCGTAAAATTTTCGAAACCCCCATTAAAATCAATTAACTTAGAATCTTCTCTTTTCTGGCTGCCATCTTCAAATTAAGAATTAATGTAACAACAGATGAGAATTGTCACTAGCCTGATATTAAGAAGGCATAAAATTACTTATAACTATTTACTGAATAAGCCTTAAACCCCTTTCCTAAGACTCTTATGTCACATGGGTCTAGAAATACTTTAAAATGCCATTTGATAATTCTGCTTGGCTGCCATCTTGACAACTATGCTTATTTCTAATGTAATAATATGCATTAATAATGCTATACATTGTTATTCACGAATTATAACAGAAAATAAGACACAAAACACATAGTGATGTACCGAGCTGTTGGCGTAACATTCGATATTCCTGGCTGCCATCTCGATTTTCTCAAAATGCTCAATGATGACAAGATGTCATCAGCCAGATTCTAGTTAGGTAGGGCCTCAGCTACAAGAATCAGTCAAGAGAAAAACTTTGAACCCTACTTCCAGGTCAAGCTAGATATCTGCCGGACTATAAGGTTTTCTCTGAAAATAGTCAAAGTAATGCAAGATGTTCTTTAACCCTTGTCATGCTGAATAAATTTTGGCTAAAAATTTTCATCAAAATCAAAGGGCAAAAATCACTGAAAGTACCAACTGTAGGTCAATTTTTATTTGAAAAATAAATCTATTTACAATTCTGGTATGAAAGTGAGAAACAGGTGGTGTAGACTAACAACAGACTGCACATATGTGCAGGCTGATGTTTGTCTATAGCTTCTGCCAAAGCAGGAATATTCCGAGCTCAGCATGACAAGGGTCAAAAAATAAAATCCTATTTTGAAGCTAAAGTTTTGACTCCACTTTGTAGGAAACAGCCTATATTTGCTAAGATATAAACCCCTATCCTTCTCAAAGTCAATTTTATTTCAAACAAAGGACATGGTTCACTAACTGTAGATTTTGGCCCTGTAAAATCAACTTTTTCTGATTTCTAATGAATTCAATGATACCAAGTTTCCCTATCCCCACACCCCCCACCCCCCTCTCAAATTGTACACAGAATATTTGCTATATCTTTGCCATTTCTTGAAAAATTGGCCTTAAAGTACCGGTAGCCACAAAATTGTAAAATTGTTCATTTTCCAGAAAAATTTGAAATTTATGTAATTTATGTAATTAAAAAAAAATGAAGCCCCATTTGCAACACCACAATATTTCATTAAAACCTATTAGAAGTCGTAACTAATGCTTGATAAAAGAATTGAGGTGTGGCAAGACGGGCTTCATATTTTTTTGTAACTTTAAACAACTATTTTTGAGAAATTTAGGCATTTCTGTGGGTTTATGCTACTTTATTGGCCTTTTTTTCTGAAACTATGTGGTTTTGGAAAACATATACATATTTGAGAGATTGTGTATAGGTTAACAGAAAAGGGTGGGTTAAATTGTGACCATTGGAAATTTGAAAAATGTTGATTTTACAGGGAAAATTTCCAATGTTCCTGAACCCTGTCCTTTCCAGAGCAGTGTAGGGTAAGATCAGGCAGGCTTATCTTGTTCTATACTGTCTCCTAAAGCTTTGTGCAAAGCAGGAACAGGCTGTGAACAGCACAAGAAGGGGTAAAATATATTGCTAAGCTAAGCTTTTCCTAGCACTTTCTTTTAAATTAAAACTATATAAATGAAGGAAGGAATCATTAATCTTAATATCTGGCAGGATACCTTTAGTAATATGTAGTAGGGATTACTACAGGTTCAAAGGTCAACAGTTAGCGTCAACACATGGATTATAAGCTGTGATCATAGCACAGTTTGTAGGTGTCTGTCTCCAAATCATGATGTCCTGTCCAGCATTCAGGATAACAAAACAGTGCACACTGTTTGCAAATTATACCTGGCTTTTCATGCACACTTGCATGCTAAGTGGGGTATAATTTACAAAGAGTTTGCACCATTTGGTCATTCTGAATCCAGTCCCTGAGTGCTGTTAATATGCTTTCCAACAATGAGTGGATAATGTTAAAACTTAGAAGGGGGAGCAGATGGCGGCTCCCTATTCGACACCAACTGCTTTACAAGTGGGTTCCCAAGAAATCCCTACCTGTTACAGAGAAGATCCTTCCAGGGAATAAGGGATTCCTTCCTTCCATCACACAGGTACAATTTAAAGAAAGAGTAAGGCAAAGCATAGGATAGTGATAAATTCTAATATCTTAGCAAATTGAGGGTTTTAACTTCACTTTGATCCTTAAAAACGTAGGGAACATAGTGGAATTAGAACCATGGCTTGTGTAAAATGGATTCTGATTAAAAGATATGCAGCAATCCTAATGGAATCCCTTCCTTTGAAAGAATGTTAGGGTAGCATTGTCCTAAGAAATACCATGAATTCTTAGTTAGGCTTTCTAGCCAAGACATTATAAATGAAATCAGGGATGCGGAATTCCCAGGCCGGACTTATCCGACATTGGCTTTTGTACTTGTGGACAAATACATTTTTCTAGTATACTTGTCCGTGGACAAGTGAATACCAAAACAAATCTAAAATGGCACTAAATAGATCTAAGAGACAAATTATAGTTTTATTTATATCAAAGAGTAGAAAAATTGCTTTTAATGAAGAAAATGCTGGGTTCCAGCAGTTTTTTTCATTAAAAGCAATGTTTCTTAAAATGTATCAATTCACTTTTTTGCAGATGAGTAACAAGTTAACTTAGATTCTAGACAAGTAGAAAATCATCTTTCACTTGTCCATGGACAAGTGAAGATAATCTTTATTTCCACACCCCTGCTGAAGTACTATCAA
Source organism: Fragum whitleyi (assembly GCA_948146395.1). Taxonomy (NCBI): domain Eukaryota; kingdom Metazoa; phylum Mollusca; class Bivalvia; order Cardiida; family Cardiidae; genus Fragum; species Fragum whitleyi. The sequence continues at coordinate 58,074,341 of OX411549.1, read as the reverse complement.
AACAAACAAACGCATATAGAATGTGGTATACCTATGGTCCAGACAGAATCATCAGCCTTTATCACATTCAAAAGTTCTCCCTACAGAAGACAAAAAATATGATAGATCAAGATCAAGTTTGCGAGACAAAATTGCCTCTAAAACATAAAGAGTTTCAAAATTTCAAACCTTGTCAGATGACCTTGACCTTGATGATATTGCTCTCATTATACCAATTATAAAATTGTATCTCAAATAGGCTTATAGTTATTAGAAATGTCATTATCATTTTTCATTATTATTTTCTAAACAATGTGCTCCCCATCTTTTGATACATGGGGGAAAAAAAGAACTAGAACTATCTTTTTACGTTATAACTATACAAATATCCATGTGATAACATCCTGTATGATATTTTTTTATGATATCACATAGTTATTTTTAGAACAATGATATAATGCGGTTATTTTTAGAAACTTGCATTTCAAAACATCGATGAAAACAAGACAAATAGAGGTTATAAGATAAATATGATACATACTTAGTATATTGTATGAAAAAATATCTAACTTGGATGTGAGAGTTGAAAATTGTCTCGGCAAAGCCTCGACAATAATCAATTCTCCCAACCTTGTTAGATATTTTTTTTTCATACAAAACACTATGTATGTATTATATATTTATATGGATATAAAGAAAAAGATATCAAATTACTACATGTACTAGAAATAACAAATTTGTCACAGACACAGATTTAACCCCCTACCCCCTTCCGATTTTTTACCCATGACCTGTTTGACCTTCAGCCATAATCTTGACATTGGGTGTATCCGGTAAAACTCTTTGCAACACACTTCTTCTCACCCAGGGTGCTAATTTATTTTGAAATTCATCCATTAATGTAGAATTAATGTTCCAGACAAGAATAGAACCCCCCCCACCAACACCACCACACACACACACAAACAGAGTTAGCTCTATATACCAACACACACAAACAGAGTTAGCTCTATATACCCACTGCCATTTCATAGTTTGGGCATAAAAAATCTTGATAGACTTGTTTGAATTTCAAAATATTAAAGGCAACACTTCAAAACTCAAGCATTCCAAACATGTAAAAGAAGGAATACAGGATACATAAACCAGTATTTTGAAATTATAAGATACATTTACATAGCATACATAAACCATTATTTTGATATTATAAGATATACACCGCAACTCCATTAAAACGAAATCTGTTAGAGCGCTGAATCCATTATAACGCGGGGTCCGCTTGGCTCCCGAAATTTGGGGGGTCAACCATTTTGGGATGCTGCGGCGATGCTACCCGATCCGCTGTTAACGCTGTTTTGATCGCGATTTTAGATCGAAGGGTGAAAACACTGAGATAAAAATCGATACTGAGCGAAGCCAGGTAAATCAATACAATTGATTTTCACACCTCCTGCGGAGCAGTGGTGGCGATGAATGCCTCAGGTCAGAGAGAAATGGCTAGTTTGATTGCTGACAGACGTAGGCCTATAGTTATATCACTACCGCTGGAGTACCGAATTCGATCACGAGTAAAACCATCACCGTGATCCTTTCCTTACCCCAAACTGCTATCTCACATAGCTTTACGATTAGTAACCCATGGGTGAGTGACTAATAGTCAGAAAGAATGAGTGCCACCGTCGGAGAAACACGTAATCCCAATATTGACAGTCCGGCGCGCTACCAACTGCGCTTTGTCTACGGCAGGGACACCGAAAAGTCTAGCTATGTATTTACAAAGGAAAAATTGTTGGTTAAGGTAGAATTGCCAGAAACAATTACTGTCTTACAAACCTGTACAAGGAGAATCGTAAAAAGTTTAAGCTCACCTCAATAAGTTTTTCTCCTTTCACTGTGACAGAAATATGTCTTGGTTTAATGCTACATTTCACTTCTTTCCCTGTCAAGCCCTCAGACTGTATTTCAATATAAACCTCATCCATTGTCTGCCACCATTGACCCCATGGTGTTACACATGGAACAATACCGCTTGTTTCATCAAAGTTGGCCATGCTTAATTCATCTTTTTGTATGAATCCTGTAAAAAACAGTTACTGTATCTCTCTAATGCTTTTCAGTGGTTGATTATTATAGGGCTAATTCACGTTTTTGAGGGTTTTAACACTTGCAGAGACTTGAAAAATGGTTTAAAGTCAGAGTGCCATGCACAAGGGCGTTAAAGCATTTTAGAGGGTCTGTGGAAATGTTAAAGCCTAAAAGACGTGAATTGACGCTATTATTGCATAAAAAAACCCCAAAAAAAACTATTTATTCAAACAGAATTTACAAAATAATACATAGGACAGTAATATGCTCCAAAACCGATAATGTGTTGGAAAACTTGCTTCAAGCATTGCCCTGTCACTTTTGTTTATACCAATGTTACTTGGCAAATTTATTACGTCACAAAATTTAATGCGGAAACAAGTTCAACATCTTTTTTTATCCTCTTTATTATTGTAAGACATAGAAACTGATAAAGTGTAAAGGCCCAGACTGAGGATATTTAAGCCAAAAAAGCCAGGCATTAACGGCACATGAGTTTACTTATTAATCCACGTTTTCTCCAGTTAACACCCGGTTTACGTCAGTTAACGTATGCCTGTAACAACCGGTAAACCTACATTTTATGCAATAATACTTAATATACTGCTTACCAGTGAACTTATCAAAAACTTATATCCCACTTTAGTTCATTTCACCCTCTCTTATGTTATCTAAGCAGAACCCAAAAAGTTACATCATCATGTAAATTGCATAGCAATCATAAGCAAAGTGTCACGCATAAAGAAAATTTGTCCTAAAATTTTCATATTTTGTCTCATTTTTACATGAAAGAAATAGAATAATTGTTTGTTTTTCAAGTAAGATGGATAAAATATAAATTGATCTTACACTGAAACAAACGATAATCCTCTATTTCTTCTTATAAGAGCGCTTACCTGATAGTAGCTCTCCTAAAATTTTTAACTAATAAAACCCCACTTGAGCCAAGTTACATGATATCATTAAAATGAACAGGTTGAGATGAGGAACAGGTTTATAATCTAATAAAACAACATTCTGAGACACTAAGTAAAAGCAATCAATGTTTTCAAATACCAGCATCTGGCATAAGCTAAACAGTTCGGTAACATTGTTGGCATTGTAACTTACTGAAATTGGCAATGTAGGGCATTTTGACCAAATTACGGGCTGTTTGCCTCCGTGACTTTTGGCAATTTTAATTGTAAAACTTAGAATCATCTCACAAAAGACTATATAAATAATCAAAGGGCTTAAGAATTTAGACTGGAAACAATTTTTCGCATCTGGATCCCTTGTTCATGTCACATCTTTTGTGACTATTGCTTAAAAGTACGAATTGACATGGTAACGAAAGCACCCTACACTATCCAATGTCAAATTCAAAAGGTGAAGAGTGTAAATTGTTACCGCTATATAATAATCTTAACTAGAAAATTGTAAAATCAATTACTTGCTATTAAAACCTCTATTGCTCGCTAAAAAAGAAATGAAAGAAAGCATACACTTTTGTTAACCCGACGCTTACATTTATGTCCAAAAGCATCTGAAAGACATTCAAAGCAATTTATTCAAAACTTTCATTTATAGAAATGTGGTCACATTTGAGGATAAATGTCAGTGTTTCGTGATTTATTTTTTGGAAAAAGAAGTGAAATAAAACTGTTTAACATTTCAGAATCATTTTGTTTGAATAACTAATTTGAAATCCTTTGTGTTATTTTTATCTCCTTTTCTCAATAAAAAAGTTGAAAATTTCGCCTCTGCGTTGAAGAGCTGAAAACAAACGCACGTTTTTCGAAAACGTAGAAATGTCAGACATAATCATACCATCTTCCCCGAATTGGTACAGTACCAAGATAGTCGAATCAAATGCATTTGGTTATTTAGTATTTGGCGCTCGACATGATGTTGTGATTTTTCAATGTCACTCGTTTCCCCCTTCATTCCAAGGCGTTTTTGTCTGTCACCAGGATAAGGTGACTGCTTTGTCTGTATGCAATCATGAGCGTTATTCGACACTTTGCTGTACTGGTAGTGAAAATGGTTGCATAAAATTGTGGTGTATGGAAACAAAAGAGGAAAGGGAGACTCACTCACTGCATACAGTAAGTTAATTTCCTGTGATGCTTAGGCCCTGGGCAGTACCAATGTAGCCTGAAGTCTCCCATATTTGAGCACCTTAAGGTATGGAATTTGCTCATGCACACTCCAACATTGCAATTTTCCCCTGTAAAGTACACTAAAAGTAGTATAAAATTAATTGTGATATTTCCATGTGAAGAAAAATTATATTGGTTACATTAATTAAGTTACATTGTGTGCTGTTTGCGCAAAGGTACACTGACTAGAAAGGCCCAAAAACAGTCTTCCAAATTTGAGCACCTTGACAATTTTCATCCCAAGATCTAGTCCAAATATTAAGACGTCTACTAATGCAACATTCTTTATCTAATATTTACTATTCTGACATTTCATGTTTTACCTTCGTTATTGCAGTGTAACGTCTAAAAGTATCCCTAACTTTTCCCGTTAGCAAAGTCATTTTGCAATTAAAACAACTTTGACCGTGAACAGCACGACAGATCAATAACATATAACTTCTGAATCAGTTCTTACCTGTCACTTCTGAATCAATTCTTTCCTGTCGATCGCCTTAATTTCCACCGAATGTGTCAAATTTTAAGGAAAAAATGTTTCGCTTTCACTTTCACAATGCATTTCCAGCCGTTTTGTTCCAATACTGCATCGCGGTGAATTGGGAAAATAAAAAATGGACGGCAACATAATTTTTAAAACGAAAAATTAATGCGCACAGAAACAGTTGATAAACATCATCGAATTGAACTTAAATTTATATTTGAGACAATTTCATAGTAAAAGGCATTTATATTTCTGATTCTGAGCATTGAACGAAAAAATATATTGACTGCCACGGGTCAAATCGCAAATTGCATCTGAATAATCTGCAACAATATACGGTATAATGTAATGAATATATAAGTTGGTGAAGATTATGTGCAGTAAACGATATCCTTATTGGAATGTTCGGCATTGTTCGACAGTGGAAAACATTATCTAGAGGGTTACTGAGTTTCAATAGGGATTAATTAATGATCTGGTAAGTTCACTTCTCATAAATTGTTGCATGTGACGCATATTTCATTGTTCCCTGTATATATATATAGGTTGCTTGGCATTTCATTCTTAAAGCATGTGCATTTTGAGTCCAAACAGCGAATCGTTTCTTCATTGGGATTTGCACAAGGACGCAAATAGGAAACTGATAAGACCTGACATACACGATAAAAGTCAAAATGTAAAATGACGTATGTCGGGTCTTATAAATAGATCAAATTCATTTATCATACACTTTTGAAACTGACTTACGAATTCAAAGAGACATCTTTCTTTTAACCTAGAATCATTTTAAAATTCAACTACATGACGCCAATCAAGCAACACAAATTTCAATTTAAGGGCCCCAAACAATTTTAAATGGCTGATCAAAAAAATAATTTGGGCAGAAAAGGTGTTATTTTAAGAGAATTAAGTACATTCTCTACACATAAAAGTTTTTTGAAAAATATTTCTGACAATTAGCAAATTTGTAAAAAAATCTTGAGACATCAGTAAGACTGTTAGTAAGATTTTTAAAGTACCCCAACCACTCATAATGCTGTATGGTAAATAGGAGTCAGCTTGTCAGTCGGTCCCAGGGCTTTTTCTGCTAGGTCCTTTGAGAGCAGTAAGGTCCAATAAATGCCCCATCCCCCAATGAAAAGGCCCCAAAACTTTTCCCAATTTTTCATAAAAAATTCCAAAAATTCAATAAAAAATGGAATTAACCAAACAACTTGAAAGTAAGAAAATGTGTCTCATTCACTTTAAGAATTGTAGGAAAAGGTTTTTTAGCTCCACTGACTGAAAGCAGTGGCGTTGTGTCCATCATGCATCAGTGCGTCCGTGCATCAGGTCGTAATTTTTTTCTTTAAAAATCTTCTTAGAAACTACTGGATGAATTTCAACCAAACTTCACAGGAACAATCCTTGGGTGACCCTCTTTCAAAGTTGTTCAAGACATTTTGATCCAATGAAAAACATGGATTTAATGGGCGTGGCTAATTTCCAAATATGGCAAAAAGTGAGTTTTGTCAGATTCTAATTGATGGATACCAATTATATTGTACATGAATGACCCTTTATCAGTCTACCAAAAATTATTGTATTTGGATGAAAAGTATGTATTTTATAGGCAGATGTCATTTCTCTATAATTATGTTATATAGATGAAACTTGCAAAATTATTTCAAGGTGATTGATGGATGTCAACCAAATTTCATTGGAATGATCATTGGGTGACCCTTTATAAGTCTACAAATAATTATTGTGATTGGATGGAAAATGTGTTTTTTTGGGCGGAGGCGATTTCTCAATAATTATGTTATGTAGTGGAAACTTTCAAAATCATTTTTTCCAGAATGTAATTGATGGATATTAACTAAATTTCACTGGAATAATCCTTGAGTGACCCTTTATCAGTCTACAAAAAATATTGTGATTGGATGAAAAATATGTATTTTATGGGCGGAGGTCATTTCTCTATATGTTATATAGTGGAAACTTTGAAAATCATTTTTCTCAGAATGTAAATGATGGATATCAATCAAACTTCATTTGTATGATCCTTTCGTGATCAATTGTCATGCAGCCAAAAATTATTTTGATTGGATGAAAAATGTGTCTTTTTAGGGGGGAGGTCATTTCTCTACATGTTATATAGTTGAAACTTTGAAAATCATTTTCAACATCAGTAGAACCCAAAATATCTAAAAATCTAGTCAAAACTTTGATTTGCTATTTCAAGAATTTCAAGCCTGTGGAGCCACTCAAGCCATTCATGGCTTTCTAGTTTTAAGAATATTTATATATTTTTAGCAAGGAGTAACCAAAACAGTTAAACTTGAAAATTTTCTAATATTGCCATTTTTTTTATATTTTTTCACACATGATTGCTACAGGCTTGTTCCTAAACATGTTGATAAAAAGCCTTGTGTGTGTCAGTCTGTTGCCCGTCGGCAGCTTCTTTTTTTTTCTTCAAATTTTGACAAAGTTTTCTCAGCAACTAATGGACAGGTGTCATTGAAACTTTACAGATGTGATCAGTGCCCGCACATATGTTCAAGTGATATTTCGGTTATGATCCATTGACTTTTGACAGAGTTATGCCCCTTTGGATGTAAATGGCTTTTCATTATTGACAAGCATGGGATTTTAGTCTGCTTTGTGACAATCTAGTTTTGTACGAAAATGGGGCACGGAGTCCTTAAGTATTTATAATCTTATTAAGAAATCTAGAGCTAGTCTTCAGTAATTTAACATAATAAAAAAATGAAATAACAAATTACTGGGTCATTTTGTGAGGGTTATTGAACAAAATACTGACTTTAATTCCTTATAATTAAAGGGAAGTAATTTAAATGTGCTTAACTGACCTGTTATGGAATCACGAAAAAAAGATACACCGTATTTACAGCAAACTTTGCCCTGTAGAATAAGACTTCAATGTTAGTTTAATTATGGAAATATGAAAAAAAAAGTTAATGTTAAATTGTGTTTGAATCAATTATCATAACTCTTTTACAACTGTTAAACTTAGATCTTTAAAAAAATACTCTAAAGAGGAGTTTCAAAGCTGTTTACTAAATGCAGATTGGAGTGCAGTCATTTTAAGTGACAATGTCAATGATGCATGGCTTAATTTTAAAGATACATTTCTCTCGGTATTGGATAAATGTGCACCTTTTAAACATTTAAGAATCAAGCAGAGAACAGAACCCTGGATAAACGATGAAATTTTACACAGTATCTATGCAAGAGATATAGCTTTTAAGAAGTATAAGGAAACAAAACTTTCTCCTTTCTATGAAATGTTCAAAGAACTTCGTAATTCTACTAAATCCCCTATATACAAGGCAAAGAAGGAATACTTTCAAAGTGTTTTGGACCATAGCAAACATGACTCCAAAGCTCTTTGGAAGTGTTTGAAACAACTTGGATTACCTTCAAAGAAGAATGTGTGTTCATCTGCAAATATTGGCTAAAAGATAGATGGTGAAATCTGTTTTGACTTTTTCAATGTTGCACAAAGATTTAATGCTTTTTTCACAACTGTTGCATATAAACTAGTTGAAAATCTACCATCCAGTGATTCATATTATGGTAAACAGTTTGTCAATAAATTTTATATGTCCAAAGGTGTTTTTCCTCACAGTTTTTCCCTTTCCATCGTTACTCAAGATAAAATTCTGAAATATCTTCTCAATTTTAGCCCAAATAAGGCAACTGGGCTAGATGGTATCCCATGTAGATTTATTAGAGATGGTGCACCAATTATTGCTTGTCATTTAGCGCATGTGATAAACCTTTCCATTATTCAAGGCTCTGTTCCTGATGATATAAAGAATGCTAGAGTTATACCCCTGTATAAGAAAAATGATAAAACTGAGGTGGGTAATTATAGACCTGTGTCGGTTTTGAGTATAATTTCAAAGGTGTTTGAAAGAGTCATTTATGATCAACTGGATGATTATTTGTCTTCAAATAAAATTCTTTACAGTTTTCAATCTGGTTTTAGGCGTGGTTTCTCTACCGCTACAACTTTGATTCATTTGTCAGATTTCATCAGATTTAATATGGACCAAGGTAATATGGTTGGGATGGTTTTACTTGATTTGCAAAAGGCGTTTGATACAGTCAATCATGATATTTTATTGATGAAACTTGAATGTATTGGACTCACATCAGATGCCATTAGATGGTTTAAATCCTATTTCTCTGACAGGACTCAAGTCATAGAAGTTTCCAGTGTACACTCCAGTCAGGGTTTTATATCATGTGGTGTTCCACAGGGATCAATACTAGGACCCCTTTTATTTCTGATATATGTAAATGACATGTCTGCTGTGGTAGAAAATAAATTACTTTTATATGCTGATGACTCCGACATCCTTGTCTCCTTGGTAAAAATATCACTGATATAGAGTCGATACTATCTTCAGAAATGGAAAGGGTTAGTCAATGGCTTGTTGATAATAAGCTTTCATTACATCTAGGCAAAACGGAGTCAATATTTTTTGGTTCTAAGCCCCGATTGAAAGGTCAGAGTAATTTAAATGTTTCATGTAATGGTATAAGTATACATGCTACCAATTCAGTAAAATATCTTGGTGCAATTTTAGATCAACATTTAACTTGTGATGAAGTTGCCAGGTCCCTTATTTCAAAGGCTAATGCACGTTTCAAATTCTTGTTTCAAAATAAACAATTCTTTAATCTCCAAACTCGTAAGCTTTTGGTTATGTCCCTCATCCAGTGTCATTTTGATTACGTATGTTCTTTCTGGTATCCTAGCTTAAGTCAGTATTGGAAAAACAGACTCCAGACTACACAAAATAAATTAGTTCGTTTTGTCTTGGACTTGGGCAGCAGGTCTCATGTAGGAGCCGAGCAATTTAGATTACTTTAATGGTTACCAGTCCACAGGCGAGTTGAGCAGTTAACCCTATGTCATGTCCATAACATTCACAGAGGAGTGGCCCCAGATTATCTAAGCGAACATTTTTAACCCATCAGTCAGGTTCATGGCCGTTCGACAAGGTCTAGGGTAACTGCTGTTTCTTCTTCCTTTTTTGATACTGAAGTAGCTTTTTCAGATTCTGGCCGGTTTGCTCTCCCAAAGGTTAAAAACTTTGGTAAGAAGTCTTTTGCTTACAAGGGTATTGTTTCTTGGAACTGCCTGCCAGAGCAGCTAAGGGACATGCAATCCTCTATTTCATTTAAAACTGTTGTGAAAAAATACCTTTTGGACTTACCTTAACTTTTCTCAATCATTTAATTTCATATACATGTATTTTCTAATATTTTCACATCCCCTTTTCTTAAATACTAAGTAATTGTTTTAAGGACATGTCTTGTTTATCTTAACTGTCAATTAATAACTGTGATAAATATATTTATCTTTATATTGATAACATTTAAATGTGATATGATTGTCTGTGATACAAAAATATGATTTTTCTTTAATGTGATATATTCTAATAATTGAATTGTAAACATGACTTTCTGTGCCATGCCTCCATTATCTAGGACCACAATGGAAATAAGAGGATCTAGTTTTCTTCTTTTTTGTGTTATCCTTGGTATTGGAGCGCATAACATGGTGCTTTTTTTCAATTTTTTTCCTCAATGCAAAAAATATTTGTTATACTACTTTTACTATGCCATGTTCTGTACTCTTTTACCTAAATAAACTTATTATTATTATTATTATTATAAGTCTTATTGTGAACCAGTTGGGAATCCTTCATTTTGCAAAAAGAGGAGTCAATTGGACTATTTCAACAAACAAATGCATAGCAATGTAGGGATTTGATTAACCCTTTCCTGTTTAATCCCTGTTTTTTACGTGTCTGTGATTTTATGATTGAGAAAACATTGTGAAAAAAGAAGAAATTGCTTCCGACAAGCAATTTCTTCTTTTTCCACACTATTTTCTACCCTACTGAATGGTTATTTTTCCAATTAAATCCACTTTGAATTTTCGTCTGCAAAACCTTTGAATTTGGACAGGTCCAAAATTTTGTAAAACAGGAAAGGGTTAATAGACTTTCAGATCATGAATTGAGCACCTATATCAGTCTGCTGCTGTTGTATTCGATGTTTTAGTTGCTTATCAACATTATATTCAGGGTGTTAGTATGACATCAACAAAATGGGGTCCCCCCCAAAAAAAGGCTCATATGGGCCCCTGCTTGATAAGTGAACTAATTTTGTTTTTATTTTGCACCTTTACTCATGTTTTTGTCTAAATATTGAAATATTCTCTTGAGAAAGCTGCACAAGATATTTTCCTATGTGTGTACCTTTTGGTTTCAGCTTCCGAAAAAATTGAAGACTGTTTAAAACAGTCTTCAATTTTTCTCCGAAGTTGATCCCAAGAGGGTCCTGGGGACTCCCATAAGCAAGGTTTAGAGTCCTGGCTATTTATTGAAGAGACTCAGACTCACAAAACCTGCATTCCTTAACCCTTTCCCAAACAAGACCGGGTTTTGACGTCCCTATTAGAAAAGGTAGGGAAAACATTGAGGCAAAAGAAGAAAATGCTGATAATCAGCATTTTCTCCTTTTGCCTCAATATTTTCTGGGCTAAAACGTACTTATTTTCTCCTTTAGTTATGATTTGTTTTGTCGTCTGCAGCTCCTTTCAAATTGGACCACCCTAAAATTTTGTCGTTTGGGATAGGATTAAACCCTATATATGGTATTTCTTCAGACTAAAGTGACATGTTTATGTTGGTCACCAGTGCAGCCTGACCTGATAGTATCTGGAGATGACGGCGGTAATGTGGCTGTTTGGCAGTTTGAGGAAGACAGACAGGCGGTCAACAAACCAGATAAAGGCAGCATTATGTGTATGGCACCTTCACCATGTAACCCATCCATAGTAGCTGTTGGGTAAGGATGATTCAATTTTAACATGAACTCGTAAATTGAGAAAATAAAGCTTTTTATTAACAGTGCAGCTTTCAGGACCTTCAGTCCTTTGATTTCTCTTTAAAGTCAGTTTGTTAACCACTTTTACTTAGGAGGGGCAAACAGGTTATGTGGACTTGGATTAAAATGCACATGCATACATGCTCAAGCACAGACTTATATCATTTCTACAAAAAAAACTAGAGAGAGTGTCTATTCTCTTATACCAAGAGAGATCAAAAATTTCATTAATAGTTTGAGATTAATTGTGAGCCTTCATGCAAAATGGCACCATCTGTGAAAAAGATATTGGTTCCGGTAGAGATCAAACGGAGGTGGCATTTGAGAAATTCTTATACATTAGGGTATAATGGTGATTCTAGAGTAGCATAATCAAACAAGAGCAAAAACTTTCTACCCTAGACAGTCTGTGCTGTCAGCACAGTCTGACTAGGGTCTACACTTTACGCACTACCAAGATGGGTCATGTGACTGGTAACATTGTCTGACATAGGATACAAAGCCCAAACTGTAATCTTTTCTTCTACAGTAAGCTCTGGATTTAAGTATGCTCTTTGGACAAAAGAGAATGTATTGATTTATCTTAACACTTGGCATGCTGAACCCGGAATATTCCTGCTTTGGCAGGAGCTATAGCCAAACTTCAGCCTGCACATATGTGCAGTCTGATGTTAGTCTACACCACCTGTTTCTCACTTTCAAACCAGAATTGTCAATAGATTTAATTGACAATACAAATTGACCTATAGTTGGTACTTTCAGTGCTTTTTGCCCCTTGATTTTGATGAAAATTTTTGGCCAAAATTTATTCAGCATGACAAGGGTTAATATTGTTATAACCTATGCCTTTTTCAATAAAAGGAGTCCTTTGGGACCATGGTATTAACTTTGTTATCACAAAACATCTTATAAGCAGAAAGAGCTGTATGTTGTTTTCCTTACAGATACAAGTCAGGTCAGATATATTTGCTGGATGTGAAGAAAGGAGCTATAATTGTATGCAGGCTGCGTGGTCATGATGAGGAAATTCACTCCTTGGCCTGGTGCCCCATACCTGGGGAAGAGTTTAAGCCCTCTGTAAAAACGGATGATATCACAGACCTTGAATCATTTGGTGTGGGTAGGTGTGGCTGGTTGTTATTTTTTGTAGACATTCTGGTCGTTTTTGTAGGCTCTCAGGTGACCTTGGAACAGAATGATTCAGTACTTCAGGGCTTGTGTCTTAGTAAGTTCATGATCCAGGGCCAGTTTTATAAAAGGTCTGAAGATTTATTGCACATAAAAATTTCCTGTCCTCATTTTGGCAGCTAGTGTAGACAAATATAAGGTTGTGCAGATGTAGGTCTATACTGAGACTTCCTACATGTAAGTAAATTGTAGGCTGGTGCGCTTTATTTTCGGTAAGTTTTTCCCCCCTTTTTTGTGTGACCCTCTAATTACATATGATATTTATAATTGCATTTTTATATGTCATTAACCCATAAGCAGGGAACACAATTCTGGTCCAATTTCAAAAAAGAGCAGACAACAATTTTTACTGTTTTCATTCGTAAAAATGAAGTTTTATAAATGAAATCTATGTGTGTCAGTAAATCATGAAGAAATTGAAAAGCAGATTGATGATAATAGAGCATCAACACCTGTGCATCTGATTTGGATCTGGTAGGAAGTAATTTAGCTTCATTAACTATTCACAGAATCCTCCTGGAGAAAGAAACCAAAACTACAAACCTCCACAGACAGTGAGTTTGGTTCCGATGGCTGGTTGTTGGCCAGTGGAAGTAAAGATAAGACAATCAGGGTATGGAGTACATCTAAAGGGAGACAACTACTGCTCATGAAATTACCCAGTCTGGGACGGAGAGAGAAGATGGATGATTTGGGGAAATCCAAACTCTGGTTGACAATCTGTTGGCCTCCGTGGAGTCCTACAAAACTAGTGTCTGGATGTCAGAGGTGAATTTGATTTGATAGATGGGGGGCATATTGTTTTATTGATGTTTGTTTGTCTGTCCATCTGTCTGTCTTTCTATGGAAACTAAACAATTACATTATCATAAACCTAATTAGAAGGATAGCAGCTGTAATCTAGAAAAGAATATAATGGTAGTGCCGGTTACAGAAATAAAAGAAACTTAAAGTTAGGTGCTTCAGCCTGCTGCAATATTACTGAAAAAAACTGTTAAAAGGGCATAAAACTCCATTTTAACAAAGAAACAGTGATTCCTTTGTAACTCAAAACAAATACAGTAGAATCCTCTTAATTGCAACCCTGATAAAAGCAACTTACTATTTAATTGCAACTATGCACAAACAATGCATAGCTCCTTTTAATAGCAACCTCTGACTAATAGCAACAAAGGTAAATACAAATTTGAGTTGCTATTAATATGATTCTACTTTATAAATAACAACCTAGGCATATGGATGATTTAATCAGACACTGCAGAAGTATAAATTGATTTTAAATTTTTCAGTGGGGACCTGTTGCAATGGGACATAACCAAGGATGGTAAAGAGAGATGTAAGAGTTACCAGAACTTGGGTAAAGGGCATTCTAGATTTGTGTTCAACATCTGCCCTGTCAAAACAACACAGGACAGTAACATATTGTGTGCTGTTTCAATGGACAGAACCGTGAGTATTGAATTATAGCCTGTCTCATGATGTTCATGACATATTTCTTGTCAGTTTTCTTCCAAAACCGTGTAACTACAGCTTCTACAAAACTTTAGTTACAATATTTTGGCAGAATATCCACATTCTATTGAACACAAAACTTTGGGTGATAGTGTAGACTAAGCCTCTATGGATGTACAGGCTGATTTTAGAGTACGATGCCGGCTTTCTACATGTGCTTTGTCATTGTGGATAAAACAGGAGCCTGACCAGTTGAAATTTCCTGAAAAATTGGTAATTTGTTTGAAACTAGATTTAAATTCAACAGCCTAAGGGTTAAGATATGCGTTAACTATTTTCATGCCAAAGGGATAATTAATGGTTGTAGTATGTATAGACGAAATCATTCTGCAAATGTGTTTTTTTGTTTCCCTGCATTAATAGATTGGGAAATGTTGTTTCACTGGTGTCTGTCTGTCTGTTTGTCTTTGAAAAGTATTTCAGGGAATTAAACATTTTGGCGTGACTCTTACACTATTCAAGTTACAGTAAAAAGGTGGGGGATAGGGGGAGGGGGTGTGTGCTGATCAACTTGATTTAGTGTGTTCATTCATGACAAAAGATCTAGCTTAAAGAGTCCCTGTCAAAAACTGAAACAATATCTTCATCTCTGTTAGAGAGGTAGTGATATAAACCAAGTGCAATCCAATTCGACAGCTACATTTAAAACCATTTAAAACCTACAACTGTATAATCTGTTCATAAATTAGCAAACTTTTTTACAGATTTCATTTTGGAACACAGATTTAAGATGCCAGATTAGTTCATTACCAACCCTGGGAGGATATGTGTATGCTATCAGTACATCACCATTTGATCCAGGTAAATCTTTGTAGTTGTTCTTTAACCCACATGTGGTGCATAAGACATGAGCCTGTGTGTGACATTTCCAACAATTTGAAATTCTCGTCAGGTGTAAACATTTAGCAGCATAGACACCAACATACTGTAAATATAAAGTTACCTGATGGTCTGTAGATACTTTTAGACCTTATCTATCTACTAAATGCATAGTGAAGACTCTGGTCAGACTGTGCGTATGCACAGCCTGGTCAGAGTCTTTACTTTGCTTCACAAATTTGAAATTGTTGGAAATCTCAAGCACATGCTCACATGAATGTAACAAGAGTTTACGATGGAGCTTATCTATGAAAAATAATGCCCCCTACCCACTTCCGAAAAAGAGGGGATATATTGCTTTGCTCTTGTCGTTCCACCTGTCAGTCTGTTGGTCTATTGGCCCGTCCATTGGTTGGTGAGTTTGTAGACCATTTTTGTGGGGAGCATATCTCAAATAGTATGCAAGCTAGAATCATGAAACTTCACAGGTGAATAGATCTCATTGAGGAGAAGTGCAGTGCACAAGAAACATTACTCCATCATATTTTTTGAGTTATTGTACCTTGTTGAATTTATAACTTGATTTTTGTGCAGAGCATATCTAAAAAAAAATCTTCAAATTAGAATAATAAAACTTCACAGGTTGATAGATCTTTTTGAGGTGAAGTGCAGTGCACAAGAATCATAACTCTACTCATTATACTTATTTAGTTATTGCCCTTTGTCGATTGTCAAAGAATATGTCATCAACCTGCTCGTAAGGTAGGCAAAAATGTTTAACAAGCATGTTTATTATTTGAGATGAATTCATGAAGGATTTTATTTGTTGCAGTGTAAGACATTGTTCATTGACTGACTGGACAAAAGAAATTTGAGCCTGTGCGTGACACTTCCAACAATTTGAAATGTTCATGAAGTACAAATGATGAGTAGCGTAGACAGCCAAAAACTTTAAATATAAACTTACCTGATAGTGTACAGATACTTTGAAACCTTTTCTATCTTCTAAGTGCACAGTGAAGACTCTAGTCAGACTGTGCAGATGTACAGGCTGGTCAGAGTCTTTGCTCAGCACATATTTGAAATTGTTGGAAATCTCACACACAGGCTCATTTATATTTTCATTGGTGAAAAAGCCACCGGTTGAAATATAGCTTTGTTTGATCAGGAAATGAAAAATGATTGGCCAGTTCTATTTCTTTATTGAAAGATGAGACAAAATATGACCTTTTTATCATAGAATCTTTGGATAAAGTTTGCCACATGGGGATGTACTCTTTTTCAGCTCAGCTTTGGAAAAAAACACAAGGTATTGCTAAAGCTTGCAAAAACTTTTACATTTTGTAATATTTCTGGTTCTTCTGAAGGTTTTCACTTGAAACTTGGCACTTATGTTCACCATCAAAAGAGCAACCTATACTATCAAGAGGAATAAATCCAAATGCATTTTTTGAAAATTATGCCTCTTTTTCAATTTAGATTTTATCCACCATCCAGCACTCAACAGCCAAGCATAGGCACATGTAGACGGTGATCTTGTTTATAGGCTACTTTTAAATTATGTTAATTAGCATGAAATGAACAAAAACAGGGTTAAATCTTTCAAAAGAGTGAGTTTGATAATTTCACTGATGGAGTTGTAAAATTATCAATGTTTATACCCCCCCCCCTTTTTTGAAGAAGAGGGGGATAGGGGGTATATTGCTTTGCACATGTTGGTCAGTCGGGCAGTCCGTCTGTAGACTGCTTTTTGCCCAGAGCATATCTCAAAAAGTATGCAAGCTAGAATCTTGAAACTTCACAGATGGATAGATCTCATTGAGGAGAAGTGCAGTGCACAAGAACCTCTTCTCATTATATTTTATGAGTTATTACCCTTTGTTGATTGATGAAAAAAAGCCTATTTACCTGCTTTTATGGGGAGGGCATAAATGTTTTACAAACATATCTTGTCTATTCTATTTTGCAGGTCGTATTGCTGTAGGTGTTGGAGATGCCATGATACGATTATGGAATCTGAATGCTTTACCAGAGTCACATGATATGATCTCACTGTGGCAGGGTATTAGGAGTAAAGTGACAGCTGTAAGTCTACAAGGACTTCCTATATTTAAAATTGTTTTTCTTGTCATATTGATCTTTTCCCGCCCTTGCCATGAAATAACATAGGGGCATTTATTTGCACTGTTTGAGTGCATATGATTGTGTGGGTTTGTGAGTGTTTGTGTGTGTATGTGTGTGTGTGTGTGTTAGCATGTTTGGTATTTGATAGTTCCAGACCAGTTCTGGAGCATAACTTATACATTTATGGATTAATTTCATAAACTTCAAAAGTTCCCCATGTATTAGTGACATGTATAAAATTCAATCTTGTACTCCAAAGATCAAGGTTAAGGTCAAGGTCAAAATAAAGGTCAAGTAACAAAAGTAAACCTATCTTGAGAATTGATATCCATTTTTAAGTTAATTAATTTTGTGATAAGGACATGGTGGAACTTCAATTAAAATTGATCTTGAAGGGAGCCAGTGTGTGTGATTTCAAACAATTTCAGATAACTGCAGAGTAAATACTCTGCCGAGCCTTTTTCATCCGCACAGTCTGACCAGAGTCTTCACTAACCATTCTGTAGATATATAAGGTCTCAGAGTATCTAAAGACCACCAGGTAAATTTTCATTTACAGTTTTTGGCTTTCAAGGCTACTCAATGTTTGTCCCTCATGCAATTTTCAAGTTTTTGGAAATGTCACACGCAGGCTCAAGTTATTTATCCTTGAACCAAATGCCCCTTATTCTAAGAAAAATGAACCTGTGTCTGATATTTCCAACAATTATTAATGTGTGTGAGGTGCAAACATTGAGAATCCCAGACAGACACAAACTGTAATTATAAAGTTACCTGATGGTGTACAAATACTTTGAGACCCTATCTAGCTACTAAGCGCATAGTGAAGACTGGTCAGACTGTGTGGATGCACAGACTTGCAAGAGTTTTTGCTTTGCCTGTATTTGGAATTGTTGGAAATGTTATGCACAGGCTCAAATCTATTTTTGTACGCACATCAAAACTTGGAATTTTTGTTCTTCTTAAGATTATGGAGTGCAGTGTGCAAGAACTGTACCTCTACCTAGCTTAATGGTTTTAGTTATTAGCTCCACTGGCTGAAAGGCTAGCGGGCTATTGTCATGGCGGGGTGTCCATCATCCGTGCGTGTGTGCATCCCTCAGTCTTTAAACCTTTACTTTAAAAATCTTCTCCTCATAAAGTACTGGATGGATTTCAATGTTCCTTGGGTGACCCTCAATAAGATTTCTTCAAAGAATTTTAATCAGTTGAAAATCATGGTTGTAGTGGGCGTGGCTAATTTCCATATATGGTAATAGGTGGCTTTTCTCATAAACTAATTGATGGATATAAACCAAACTTCACATGAATTATCCTTGAGTGACCCTCTATCATTCTACAAAAAATTATTGTGATCAGATGCAAAATGTGTTTTTTATGGGTGGAGGTCATTTCTCTATATGTTATATAATGAAAACTTTGAAAATCATCTTCTCAGAATCTAGCTGATGGATATCTACTGAATTTCACTGGAATGATTCCTTAGGGATCCTTCATCAGTCTGCAAAAAAATTTTGTGATCAGATACAAAATATGTCTTTATTGTCAGAGGTCATTTCTTTATATATGTTATTATATGGTGTAATATCCAATATAGGGTAAAACAAACTTTTTTCAAAGTAGAAACAGATGTATTTCAACCAAAATTCATGAGAATTTTATTTCTGTGAAGATGTATCAGGGTGCAAAAAATATTTGATTTGATGAACAGCATGCTTTTTATTGGCAGAGGACATTTCAACATATAAAGTGAATATTTGATCACCTTTTTGGTATCACCTAAATGATGAATTTTTTCAGACTCATTAGATTTAATGGGTGTAAAGATTGTAGGTTAGATGGAACATAAGCCAATAGAATCCAAATGTGTAGAAACATTAGGTGAAATAGGGAGCCTGAGATACCCATGAGAATTGGTCAGTTTAGTTGATGAAGGTTGACTGCACAAAGTGGTGTAAAGTGGCCTACTGAGGTTCAGAGTGGGGAAGAAAGAGCTGAGTTGACTGCACTCTAATGCAATGGGCAGAATAAATATATTGGATTTAATATTTTACTTCTTATTATCATTAGTTAGGATTTTGTTTTGATGACAAACAATTATTGTGAAGTAACACCCTTATAGTGGTGTTTAATGAAAAGCGGAAAGATCTATAATCAAAATTTTGTTGATAAAGTACCAGTATATTGTTCAGTAACATTTTGTTAGTGTTGAAATTGTTATTTTTTAATTTCAAACAAATTTCACTGGAATGATCCTTGTTTTATACAGCCTTATCATCCTCTGATAATCATTATCAGGATATTCAGGCCTGTGGAGCGAATCAGGCGCTCAAGCACCTCTAGTTTCCCTTTGTAGTTTTACATACACATAGATACAGCAGGTAAAGGGCATATCTTATAACAAGTTGTCACTTTGTTTCCTAATCACAAATTGTATAGATAGTCTAACTAGTCTCACTAATTGTGATATGTGTTTGTATTTCTACAGCTGTGCTGGCATCCCCAGAAGGAAGGTCTTCTAGCTTATGGAACAGATGATGGTAGAGTAGGGATTTATGATACATTATCTAACAAGTGAGTATATACTATAGATAGAGAGTAAGGTATTATGCAAATTTCTAATTTTGAAACTAATATTTGAATTAATGTTTGCAATATCAAAATGATAGTAGTTCAATAATACAATATAATTAATTCTTTATGATTCATAATCTCATATCCCTTATAAGATATATAGTAGATGTTTGATGTAACTGTTGTTATTTCAACTGTTTTATGCTCTTTACAATCAGGGATCTTCCAAATTTCGAAAGTAATGGATTAATGTCTGGGGGTATTTATCAAAATTGATGGGTCACACTTCCTATGTAGCTTCTAGAGCTATTGAAAAAAAGAGGAAAGTGTCCCTTCAATCTAATATAATTGTTGACATTTATGAGAGTTTGGTGACAATCAAAATGGTACAAAAATGCAACAAAAATTGAACTGGACTTCCTGAAATGTCCTAAAAATAAACATTATGTTCACAAATTTCATGTTCAGCGGGAGAAGTGTTTATTTTGCAATTTTCTAAACTAAAAAAATAATCAACCAAATTGCAAACTTTTCCTTTTCTACAGTACAGTTTACTAAATATGTAAGGTTTTAATAAGGGTTTTACAGAGGTTCATTAGACAAATCTTTGATTATTTGCCGCAGTCATAGCACAGTTGTCAGACTGACAATCTAGAGGTCTTGGGTTTGATCCCCAATGCGGCACTCATCCTTCCAACTTTTTAGCTCACCTAAGCACAACGTGCTCAAGTGAGCTATTGTGATCACCTTTTGTCCGGCATCCGTCCGCCGTCAGTCGTCCGTCGTCCGGCAACAATTTCTTTAAATGATATCTCCTCCTAAACTACTGGGCCAATTTATACCAAATTTTACAGAAATGTTCCCTAGGTGGTCCCCTTCAAAAATTGCTAAAAGAATTGAATCATGACTGTAATGCCACCAGGTGCGGAGCACCGGGGGGGAGGGGGTAGTACTTTTGTGAAAATTTTGTAATCTTTAACCTTCTTCTTCTCCTGAACCAGGAGCCCGACAGATTTGAATATTGGTATGGATGATCAGCATATGGACCTTTATAAAAATAGCTAAAATTATGACTGTAGATTCACTAGGTGCGGAGCACCAGGGGGGAGAGGGTAGTACTTTTGTGAAAATTTTGTAATCTTTAACCTTCTTCTTCTTCTGAAACCACAAGCCCTACAGACTTGAAAATTGGCATGGAGGATCAGCTCATAGACCTTAATGAAAATAGCTAAAATCATGACTGTAATGCCACCAGGTGCGGAGCACCAGGGGGGAGGGGGTAGTACTTTTGTGAAAATTTTGTAACTTTAACCTTCATCTTCTAATGAATCAGGAGCCCTACAGACTTGAAAATTGTCATGGGTGATCATTATATTGACATTAATAAAAATAGCTAAAATCATGACTGTAGGGTCACCAGGTGCTGAGTGTCTTGGGGAGGGGGTAGTACTTTGGATCATTTTTGAAATCTTTAAAAACTTTTTCTAATGAACCAGGAGTCCTACAGACTTGAAAATTGGTATGGATGATCAGCATATGGACATTAATTGAATTAGCTAAAATCATGACTGTAGATTCACCAGGTGCAGAGTATCTTGGGGGAGGGGGAAGTGCTTTGTTGAGAATTTTGAATCCCTACAGCCTTTATATTTGACATGGATTGATCAACTCATTAAAGAAAACTTTAAAAGTCTCAGACTCAGCCTGTATATCTGGCATAGATTAGCTGATCACAGACCTTTTATGAAAAAAGCTTAAATAAATAATGACCAGGGGAGGAGCAGAGGGGATCGGGGAAGGATTATTTCAAATTTTATCTGATTGAATAAGTGAAAATCTCTTTTTCTGTGGTTGCATGGACATACTTAGGTAATGAAGCTTTTTAGCTCGACTATTCGAAGAATAGGGGGGCTATTCCAGTCACCCGGGCGTCGGCGTCAGCGTCGGCGTCGGCGTAATGCATTGGTTAAGTTTTTACGTGCAAGTGTTTAAAATCTCTGTTTCTATTAAAGCTATTGCTTTGAAACTTTGCACATGCTTCTGTGACCATAATATCAGCATCAAGACAAAGATTCATTACTCTGATATTGAATTTAGTGGAATTTTAACCCTTTTCGGACTTAGAAATCTTGGTTAAGTTTTTACGTGCAAATGTTGTTTATCTGTAATATTTCTGTTTCTATTAAAGCTATTGCTTTGCAACTTTATACATGCTTCTGTGACCATAATATCAGCCTCTTGACAAAGATTCATTACTCTGATATTGAATTTAATGGAATTTTAACCCTTTTCGGACTTAGAAAATCTTGGTTAAGTTTTTACGTGCAAATGTTGTATTTCTGTAATAACTCTATTTCTACTAAAGCTAATGCTTTGAAACTTTGCACATGCTTCTGTGACCATAGTATCAGCCTCTAGACAAAGATTCAATACTCTCATTTTGAATTAAGTGGAATTTTAACCCTTTTCGGACTTAGAAATCTTGGTTAAGTTTTTACGTGCAAATGTTGTACATCAGTTATAGCTCTATTTCTACATAGACTTTTGCTTGGAAACTCTACACATGCTTCTGTTACCATGATATCACCCTCTTGACAAAAATTTATTACTCTGATATTGAATTTAATGGAATTTTAACCTTTTTCAGACTCAGAAATTCTTGGTTAAGTTTTTACGTGCAAATGTTGTACATCAGTTATATCTCTAATACTATTAAAGCTATTGCTTGCAAACTTTGCACATGCTTCAATGTTCATAACAACAGCCTCTTAATAAAGATTCAATTCTCTGGTATAGAATTTAGTGAATTTTTAACCCTTTATGGACTTAGAAATTCTTGGTTAAGTTTTTACGTGCAAATGTTGTATTTGTGTAATATCTCTATTTCTACTACAGCTGTTGCTTGGAAACTTTACACATGCTTCTTTGACCATAATATTAGCCCACAGAAAAAGATTCTTTACTCTGATATTTAATTTAGTGGAATTTTAACCCTTTTTAGCTCACTTGAGCACAACGTGCTCAAGTGAGCTATTGTGATCACCTTTTGTCCGGCGTCCGTGCGTCGTGCGTCGTCCGTCGTCCGTCGTGCGTCGTCCGTCGTCCGTCAACAATTTCTTTAAACGACATCTCCTCCTAAACTACTAGGCCAATTTTAACCAAACTTGGCAGAAATGTTCCCTAGGTGGTCCCCTTTAAGAATTGCTAAAAGAATTGAAATCGGTGAAAAACTCTGGTTGCTATGGCAACCAAAGTTAAAAATTTAAAAAAATCTTTAAAATTCTTCTTCTTCTGAACCAGCAGCCCTACAGCCTTGAAATTTGGTATGGATGATCAGCTCATAGACCTTAATAAAAATAGCTAAAATCATATCTGTTGGGCCACCAGGTGTGGGGCATCAGGGGGGAGGGGGTAGTACTTTGGGTAAATTTTGTAATCTTTAACCTTCTTCTTCTTCTGATCATGAAGGCCTACAGCCTTAAAATTTTGCATGTATCATCACCTCATAGACCTTAATAAAAAAAGTTAAAATCATATTTGTGGGGCCACCAGGTGCAGAGCACCAGGGGGGAGGGGGTAGTACTTTGATGAAAATTTTGTAATCTTTAACCTTTTTCTTCTTCTAAACCAGGAGACCTACAGATTTGAATATTGGCATGGATGATCAGCATATGGACCTTTATAAAAATACCTAAAATCATGACTGTAGATTCACCAGGTGCGTAGCACCAGGGGGGAGAGGATAGTACTTTTGTGAAATTTTTGTAATCTTTAACCTTCTTCTTCTTCTGAACAACAAGCCCTACAGACTTGAAAATTGGCATGGAGGATCAGCTCATAGACCTTAATATAAATAGCTAAAATCATGACTGTAAAGCCACCAGGTGCGGAGCACCAGGGGGGAGGGGGGAGTACTTTTGTGAAAATTTTGTAACTTTAATCTTCATCTTCTAATGAACCAGGAGCCCTACAGACTTCAATATTGGCATGGATGATAAGCATATGGATCTAAAATAAAATAGCTAAAATCATGAATGTAGGGCCACCAGATGCGGAGCATTAGGGGGCAGGGGGTAGTACTTTGGATCAATTTTGAAATCTTTAACCTTATTTTTCTCCTGGATCAGGAACCCTACAGACTTGAAAATTGTCATGGGTGATCAATATATTGACATTAATAATAGCTAAGATCATGACTGTAGGGTCACCAGGTGCTGAGTGTCTTGGGGAGGGGGTAGTACTTTGGATCATTTTTTAAATCTTTAAACTTCTTCTAATGAGCCAGGAGTCCTACAGACTTGAAAATTGGTATGGATGATCAGCATATGGACATATATTGAATTAGCTTAAATCATGACTGTAGATTCACCAGGTGCAGAGCATCTTGGGGGAGGGGGGAGTGCTTTGTTGAGAATTTTGAATCCCTACAGCCTTTATATTTGACATGGATTGATCAACTCATTAAAGAAAACTTTGAAAGTCTCAGACTCAGCCTGTATATCTGGCATAGATTAGCTGATCACAGACCTTTTATGGAAACAGCTTAAATAAATAATGTCCAGGGGAGGAGCAGAGGGTGGGGAATGATTATTTCAAATGTTATCTGATAGAATAAGTGAAAATCTCTTTTTCTGTGGTTGCATGGACATACCTAGGTAATGAAGCTTTTTTCTCAGGTGAGCGACCCTGGGCCAACGGCCCTCTTGTTGGCCTTAGAAAATCTTAATTAAGTTTTTACGTGCAAATGTTTTATGTTAGTTGTATCTCTGTTCCTACTAAAGCTATTGCTTTGAAACTCTGCACATGCTTCTGTGACCATAATATCAGCCTCTAGACAAAGATTCTTTTCTCTTGACTTTCATATTATTGAATTTCCAATGTCGATATTGATTTGCTGTTACTATCCAGCACTAGGAATAGTCGAGCTTCGCTGTCCTCCGACAGCTCTTGTTTCTCAGGTGAGCGACCCAGGACCAACGGCCCTCTGGTTATCTCAATCTATTTGGTTGCTAATCATATACCTATGTGGGATAGCAGCTGGATCAAAGAAAGGATTTAATGGTAGAAGTGGTGTAAAAATTACCAAGAATCCATTGTTTGGTGCTCCAGCCCTCCTTGATATCACTTAAAGATTGTTGAAAGCACATACAAACTCTTTGACTGCAGTAATTGTGACCTGCAACTTTTTTCTCCCAGCCAACAGGCAAATGGAATTGTTTGTGTTATTCCAAAGCCTTGTATCTACAGCATTATTTAAGTTGTAGTAACAAGCATTTAGAACTATACTAATTATATATAAAGCAAGCTATTTGGATGATTCGCTGAAAGCTTAATAGAAACACAAGATGGCGTCAATAATCTTTGATCTAGTATCATTACAACCAGTGGATTTGCTGAAATAAACAACACTTTTTGGCACCATCAATCTCAGTTTCATTGATTCAAAGTGATATATTTCATATTAAGCCATGTCTTAGGGCACAATGTATATTAATTTCAGACCTCCATCAATATCTACCACCTATCACAGAAGAACAGTGTATGTTGTATCCTGGGGTCCTCCATCCATTCTTACTGGTTAGTTAAAACCCTTGTCATGCTGAACCTGTAATATTCATTCTTTGGCAGGAGGTATAAACAAAGTTAGGCCTGCACTAATTTGCAGTCTGATCTAAGGCTTTACTACCTGAGTTTATTTCTTAAATAAGAAAAAAATTGAAACAAAATAACAAATCACAATAAATATATCTAGTGCTTTCAGCACTTTGATTTTAGTGTTATTTTGTCAGGGTTTTTATTCAGCAAGACAAGGGTTAAGGATGTCCATGTTCAGCTTCCATATTGTCTGCTTTTATTTAAATAAAAAGAATCTTTAAATTTAAATCTGTTTTGTAGAAAAAAACAATGGCTCAGTGTGGATCAGTTACATCTGTTTTGCACTTAGACATCAGTTGGAAAATGGGAAGGATCTTTGTGATATCACTGGAAAGGGGGTTTTAATGATTAAGCCTTGTCATGCTGAATAAATTTTTGCTAAAAATTTGCATCAAAATCAAAGGGCAAAAAGCACTGAAAGTTCCAACTGTAGGTCAATTTTAATTGAAAAACTAAATCTATTGATAATTCTGGTTTAAAAGTGAGTAACAGGTGGTGTAGACTAATATCAGACTGCACGTATGTGCAGGCTGATGTTTGTCTACAGCTCCTGCCAAAGCAGGAATATTCCAGGCTCAGCATGACAAGGGTTAATGAGCTTAATGTTCAATAAATGTTAAATTCACTTGCTCTATTGTCAATAATACAAAGTGTCTGTTTCACACATCATTTTTCAAAACATTAGACCAATTTGAACGATAAGTTTTGAGTTAATTTTGCCCCTTCATTGATAAGACCAGGAACAAATCGTTTTACCGATATTTCTTTATCTGTCTTTAATTCTGTCTGTCTTCAAAAATTGATAAAAAGAAACATAGCTTGATTAATATCTTCAAATTAATTCAGGAAATAATGCAAAAATTTGAAATTGTTTTAGTTGTTTTTTTTGAGGATTTAGTAGAAGAGGTACAGATTAGATGGGGTATGCCAAGTCAAAAATCTTTATTTCTCATTAAAACCATATATTGTGGGTAATCATTTGAATCGTCTCGACAGGATGATTCCAATGAATACCCTCAATTTGGGATTTGTGTGAGAATTGTTTAAATAATATTATTTGAAATTGAAAATACCCCCTCTGTGTGTAGCTCTGGTAAAGCATGTAATGGTTGCCATATTAAGGTCAACAAACAAAAATAGCCAATGATTGGATGGATTTAAGAAACAATATTGTGATAAAAACTTGTGTTTATTGTCCTGCTAAATAGATTCTGGAAGTGGGAAGCAGTCTTTCCATCTATATAGTTGTGGAGATGGTAATATTCTTGAACATCGGAGAGACAAGCTAAATGCTGAGGCTCCATTAATCAACAAGTTGATTCAAACCACTAACCCAGGATATAGGGTATGTTCTACTACCCCAAGGGGTGATTTCCAGGGTTTGGTGAAAATATGTTGGGAATATATAATGAACTCTGTTCATATTGATCCCTGACGGCAGCACACAGCCTTGCTAACTATTTATCCCCAAAGAATGGGTTGATAATCATAGAACTATGTGGGATACCAGCTTGAGGCTAGGAAAGGATGTAATGGAATTACTGGTGTGAGAATTATCAGGAATCCATTGTTAGATGCTCTAGCTTCCACAATATGGATGAAAGATTACTAGAATTGTGTAAAACCCCTTTTAAATAAACAAACTGTGTATATTTATATTGCTCATAGCTATAATTCGTTTAAAATGATGTTAAACTTTCATTCACACAGACTCTTTCTAAACATTGGTCATAAGGATATTTAGATATATGAGCATGTGTGTGAGATTTCCAACAATTTCATATATGTACATTGCAAAGACTCTGACCAGCCTGTGCATCTGCACAGTCTGACCAGAGTCTTCACTATGCATTTAGTAGATAGATAAGGTCTAAAAGTACTTTTAAACCATCAGGTAATATTACATTTACAGTAGGTGGCTGTCTACGCTGCTCAATGATTGCACATCGAGCACTTTTCAAATTGTTGGAAATGTCACGCACAGGCTCATATATAATGTATTTTCCTGGGTTTGCAGAGTTTCATCAATCCACTATGGTCAACATTTTTTCATGCATTTTGTCACACAACATTGTTGAATATTAATAGCCTAAGTGGGATAAGCAGCTTGTGTTATGGATATTTTTGTAGTACTGGTGTAAAAGGGCCAAACCTGATACCAACAAACTTCCCTATTTGCCCAATTTTCCTGATCAGAGACAATGATCCAAAATTGTCTTATAAGTAAGCGAATGGAAACTTGTATAAGTCTGCATTGGTCAGCTAAGAAAAGTTTTTGTCTTAAGAGGGACTCAACATAAGACTATAAAGCCATCATAATTTGATCAATTTGAATGAAAGTTTCAATATATTTAGTCGAAAAAGTAAAGATACCTTTGAATCAATATTTCAGAACCAGACTAGAGTACCAACTCGCAGTGAGATTAGATGGTTCCACGATTTCTCTTTGCTGGTGGTTGGAAATGATGACGGGTGAGTTATCCCATTGAATAATTTTTTGTTATGTTCAAGAGCAAATTTGTTAAACTTTGTCCAGCTGAAAAAAAAATAACTTGGCAAAAGTGCATTAAAATCGAAGTGCAAACAGCCTTGTATTTACTAAATGTAAGTCCATATTTCTTTTGAAAAAATATTTTTTACACTTTCTGGTTTGAAATGGAAAAACAGGTGGAAAAACAAGAAAAAAGTCATAAATGCATTATTATATTAGTCATCAAATGATTATTTATTATCATGTCTGAATAAAGATAAAGTTTCAAATTTCTATGTAATTAACATGCACATACATGTACAACATTCATGAAATAATCCTAAAATGTTTTGATTTTCTTACTAAGGAACAAATTCATTCATTTTCTGGCTTAGATTAAACGTTACGAGAATAAAATGATAAGAAGAAATTCCACATAAAAACCAAATTTTTCATTTGTCTCATCATTTTCTACTTAAAATGGTGTGATAAGCTTAGCCTTTTCAGTAGAAATAGTCAAGTTTTTGTCATCAACTTTGTGGTTATGATGTTTGGGACTATCGGTATTTGTGTGATTGTGTGATTGATTTTTCCCTTGGCGTCATCTTGGAATTACTTAAGATTTTTACTCAAAACTTGTGCGTTTCCTATCACATGAGCCATCCATACTTACTACTAAGGAGAATAACTTATCGTAAATTTCTGAAAAAAAAAAATCCTTCTCTCACTGTTTCCAAATTGAAATGTACTTATAATTTCTAAACTTTCTCAATTTGGATCTTTGTTTTCTGGTTATGTTTGTTGTTTGTTAATATGGCTTATATTATATCCTACAGCACAGTAGAAGTGTACAGACCACCTTCTTTCGAGCTTCTGGCTACCATCCAAGTACAGCATAAACTGATCAACTGTCTGAGATGGCATCCACACATAACCATGGCATCTCCAACTGGGTCACCATATAAACACTGGCTGGCTATTGCATCGAATGAGTCAATCATATCCATTGTTGATTTGTCTAATGTTTTAGGTACGTAGAATGTGTATGAAAATTATGTCTTCCTGAGAAGGTATCTTCACATAACCATGACTTATTATACCCCCCACCTACGAAGTAGAGGGGGGTATATTGGTTTCACCATGTCTGTCTGTCTGTCCATCCGTCCGTCCGTCCGTCCATCCGTCCATCCGTCCGTCCGTCCGTAGACCTTTTCGTTTCCGGACTCTAACTCAAGAACCAAATGACCTACAATCATGAAACTTTATACAAATGTTCCTTATGACCCAAGGAAGTGCCCTATTGTTTTTGGGTCACATAGGTCAAAGGTCAAGGTCACAGTCAGCCTTTGTTCAATTTTCGTTTCCGGACTCTAACTCAAGAACCAAATGACCTACAATCATGAAACTTTATACAAATGTTCCTAATGACCCAAGGAAGTGCCCAATTGTTTTTGGGTCACATAGGTCAAAGGTCAAGGTCACAGTCAGCCTTTGTTCAATTTTCGTTTCCGGACTCTAACTTGAGAACCAAGTGACCTACAAGCATGAAATTTTATGGAAATATTGCTTATGATCCAAGGAAGTGCCCTATTGATTTTGGGTCATATATGTCAAAGGTCAAGGTCACAGTCAATTTTTGTTTAATTTTCATTTCTGGACTTTAACTCAAAAACCAAGCGACCTAGATTCATGAAACTTCAGGCAAACGGTGCATATGACCTCAATATTTGTTACAAACACATCCTGCACTAACAGCACTTGCATTCTGACAAAGTGCTGGTGGGGGGTATAAGTCCGCTCTGCGACAGTTCTAGTTCTACCAGGCTGCCATACAAATCTGGTTGTATATAGCTTCAAGTGAGTCTATCATATCCATTGAGGCTTTTCTATTGTAATAGGTATGTATGATAAATATATAGTCAGTAAATGATCAAAATGTTGTTAAGCTGGAATAAAGTTGTAAATAAGACATGTTGGTTGCCCAGCGATGCTAAGCCACTGATAATGTAACACACACAATTAAGAAAATCTGGTAATTCATGCACAATAAATGATTAAAGAACACATTTTTCTCTGAGGCTACAATTTGAAATTGCCAATATCTCATATAATCCCAAAGAGGTGAAAATACGCTGATGTAAAAATTACCAAATTTAAGGATAGGTTCCTTTATGTTTGGTTACTGCTGTCATAGCGCAGTTGGTAGCATGTCGGACTGTTGATCTAGAGGATAGACCTATGTGTGATAGCAGCTAGAGGCTTGGAAAGGATGTGATGGTTGTACTGGTGAGAGAAATACCAGGAATCCATTGTAATGTGCTCCAGCCGTCGGGATATGACTGAAAATGTTGAAAGCGGCATAAAACTGCAATCAATTCCTTATGTCTGGAGCATCTATACAGGAACAGACAAGAAGGGTAAACTATGTATATATCAGTTCAACCATTATATTATGTTGTTGTGACTCATTTGAATCGTTTTGACTAGATAATTTCAATGAGTGCCCACAACATAGTTTTTTATCCCCCGAAAGGGATATAGTAATGGTCTCAGTCTGTCATTCTGTCGTTCTGTCATTCCATCACTAAATTTTTTCCAGAGCATATTTCTTAATGTATAAAAGCCATCAACTTGAAACTTTATAGGTGGATAGATCTCATGGAGGGGAAGTGCTGTGCACGTGCACAAGAATAACAACTCCTGCTTACATAGTTTTGGAGTTATTGCCCTTTGATTAGGCTTCAGTTTACTATCAAGCTTTGATGGAGGGGGGTGGCCATGTCCGACAAAGCTCTTGTTCAAATAGAACTAATGAAATATTTTCAGTCTTGAATTTAGATTTCCCCCCCTCTGGCTGTGCATCTAATATGTTTTCGCACTTATTCTTCGGTTTTTATTGAAGACAGGCTTGCCTGTCTTTCAATATAGGGATCGTCGCCATCGGATTCTGATAACAAACCTACATGTGTCATTACGCTCAAAAAAGTAGACCCATTCATAAAAATAAACGCGGCAAAAATAATCAATGGTGTAATAATATACCTTATAATTTTGGTGCTGACCTTAATTCTTGCCGGGACCTCAGGGGAGTGAACACGTGATCTATGCAGAAGTCGCCTGCAGAAACGTGTTTTGCTTTCGAAAGTGGTGCTGTTTTATGGCATTTTTGGCTGCAATCTTTTGCATTTGCTCCAAATATTCAATAGCATCCTACAACTGTTTTTATGCATTGACAAGCCATTTTCAGTTCGGAAATTTAAATTTTCGTTGTCGTTTGAATATTATAGAAATTACACTTTTTAAATGACTTTTCATTTGTAGTTTAAAATCGGAATACGAAAAATTCAAATAACCAAAATCTGCAAGTCGGTATAGCAATTCAGTGCCTGTATGACTGTGTTAATGGGCAAACTAAAGGTCTGAGCATATGTAAGTGAGAATTTCTTCAATTGAAATTGATACGACAATCTTCAAATAAGGAAATATAAAGAATGTCTTATTTTTACCTTAATTTTTTCAGCGCCCGTCTCTAGTGAATTTTTGCCTCCACGAATATTCTTTTTGTATCGGAAAACTTCCGTAACACGTTGAAATTATTCTGGGCACGTTATCGTCCATTCGGTGAAATAAGTAAATCCTATTACAAGTTCCCAACACGTTTGCACATCAGACAAGATTTTCAACAAAAATGTTCAAACCGGTATGTCTTATATTGAGGTAAAAAATCTGCTACTGGCCTCTAATTAATAACAATTGGGGGATTGGGCTTTCAATGTCATGAAATGCTCCCCATGAAATAATGTTTGTTTCATTCCAAAATGATTTCTCATTTTCCAGACTCAGTAGATATAGAGAAGCCCTTACAGATAACAGGCAGTTTACAGACACTTGAGTGTCACACGCAGAGAATAACTGGTCTGTCTTGGAGTCCACACACAGACGGACTCTTGGTGTCTGTCTCCTATGATGGCAATGCTCTGGTAAAATGTCTCTTTTATATTTCGTTCTAATATAAATTTTATTGTTACACAATAAGGGGGAGCCTTTGATAAGATTGAAAAAATGCAGTGTTTCTTAAATCTTAAAAGTTTATTATACACCCCCTCTCCCCTCAAAAAAACATAGTAAATGTATATAGGAGTCAGCTTGTCAGTCAGTTTGTCTGTTGGTCTTAAGCTTTTCTTGTCCGCTCAATTTCTAAGAAACAAATGGGCTGATTTCATTGAAACTTTAGAGTTGGATGTGATAAGCATCAGGCAGAGATGTAAAGTGATATTTTGGTTACCATCCATTGACTTTTGACAGAGTTTTGGCCCTTTCATCGAAAATGGCTGCTTTTCATTACTGACTAGCACTTGTAGGGGGATATTACTTCTCTTCGTGACAGTCTTGGTTGTTCTCACTCCAGGAATGGGATGTTGCTAAAACTGCAACACTGGCACGACATCATGGTTACAGGTTGTTAACGCAGAGTTTTGGCCTTGACCTTTATGACTTGATTGATTCAAACATTCATTGTCCTTACTACAGGTATAGGATACTATTATAGGTACAGTAATGGCATATTGTCAAGGTCATCTGTTGTGTGTAGACTGGTGTGGCCTTGACTTTAATAATTGATTGACACTATCTTATGATGTTTCCACTCCATTGACAAAAACATTTACTGATCTCATTCAAGACCGAGGATGTTGCTTAAGGTACAATACTGGTATGTTACCAAGTAAATATAAATCATATGTTATCTGTAAGACCTTGACCTTCATAACTTGACTTATACATTCATTGTTCTCAGTACAGGTGTGTGACGCAGTTAAAGGTACAATAACCATGTAAAAGATCTAATAGAACCCTGGGGTTCTGTTAGAATCATTGTTTTTCCATTAGAAAGGGATAGGCTTTTAGTAGGCTACTCTACATATTGATGCCTCAGTGAAAAATAGATGTAACAGACTATAAACGTATAGGCAGTTACAAATGATTCACGCTTAGCCATCCATATTTGTAAGGAAAGTAAAAAATGTCCAAAAATAAGCAGAATTCACGCAAAATATCAACATTTTATTGGGGGAAAGATGCATTAAGCCTGAGCCTCTGATGAATTTTTAGAGACATTGATTTTGTTGGTATGGGCCTTTATTAGAGGCTTCAAGAGTTAGTAAACTCACATCAAAAATCATCAATTTAAACTTCTGAAAAGGGCGGTTGCATTTTATAAGAGCATGGATCTCTATTATAATAGTTATGGTTAACTTGTAACTATGGTCAAATAGGTGGTGTGTTCTGTGTAAAGGGGTTGAGAATAATCCTTGATGAATTAATTGACATAATTTTATATAACTTCCAGGTATGGGATGCTGTTGAAGGTACAGTACTAGCGTGTTACCAAGGACATATAGGTCGTTTGTTGTGTGTAGAATGGAGTGACCTTAACCCAGATAATTTGATTGACTATATATTATATCTTTTCCAGGTATGGGATGCTGTTGAGGGTACAGTACTAGCTTGTTACCAAGGTCATATAGGTTATCTGTTGTAAGTAGAGTGGAGTGGCCTTGACCAAGATAATTCGATTGACCATTTTATTATTACTTTTCCAGGTATGGGATGCTGTTGAGGGTACAGTACTAGCTTGTTACCAAGGTCATATAGGTTGTCTGTTGTAAATAGAGTGGAGTGGCCTTGACCAAGATAATTTGATTGACCATTTTATTATTACTTTTCCAGGTATGGGATGCTGTTGAGGGTTCAGTACTAGGGTGTTACCAAGGTCATATAGGTCGTTTGTTGTGTGTTGAGTGGAGTGGCCTTGACCCTGATGAGGTCATGACAGGGGCGGATGATTTTAGTCTACATAAATGGAAGATATCCTTACATGGAATCAAAGATGGCCAACTAGGTATGTATGACTTTCTGTTACTTTGCTTTTCATTTTTGAGAAGAACAACTTTGTAATAAGAGAAATATTCTGAAGGGTTGCTCTTCTCCTGATCTAGTCATATTATAAAAACTCTGCAATGGCATATAGTCATTCGGTTTACAAAAAAACTTTTGTATTAAAGGACCAAATTCATTTAGGTACCTCAAGGAGAATTCACTTGTAAATTGCATAAGTAATTTAAAAATTGTTTCCTTGCTTTAAACATTATCATATCCAAGCCCAAACTTTGACTTTTTGTTATATCTTAAGTATTACAAAAGGCACTTGCTTGAAACTTGGAATAAATGTTCAATATCTTAAAAATTTGTTTTGTGATTGTTGAAGAAAATATGTATAGAAATTAGCTTTGATAAGTAGTTGAAATAGCTATCATAAATATGAAGACATAATTGACATAATTTACTGTTTCTCTCTAGCTGAACTTAAAAAGAAGAAAAAGAAGAAATTCAAGAAGAAAGAGACAGATACTGGTGCAACAGACAACACACCTACCTCTGAAAGTACAACTGAATCTCTTACTGAACAAACTCCGAATGGAGAAAGCTCTGAGCTTGAGCTTCAGAAGAAAGCTTTGCTTGAAAAAGTGGATAAAATAGTAGAAAAGGAAATATTTGATGGTATGTGTTAGTATAAATTTGACGGACTATTTGTTCAATATGTAATATTCTGATGGTTATGTATTTATGAAGGTTAACAGTGGCCATAAAATACCACTACAGAAGTGGTATTTTATGGCCACTGTTAATCCTCTTAAATTACAATATTAAGCTTGTGGAGAAATTTGGCTCCCATTCAATCCAGAAAGAAAAATTGATTTGACAAAAATTAAAAAAAATTCAGTACAGATAATTTTTTGGCAAAAAAAAACCCCTCATAAATAACAAGTGATGGAAAAAACTCAAAAATTACGCAAAAGCAGGAAGTAGTATTTAAAGAAATGTTCTTTTTGCTATCTACATTGAAAAATATAAAGTTGCAGTTTCTCCCTTACACACAAAATATCAGGGCGCATAAATTCTTTTTTCATCGTCCTATATTAGATTTAGCATGAAAATTTCTAAAATTGTACTTGCCGTGTTTATTAGCTCACCAGAGCACGACAAGCTCAAGGGGAGCTTTTGGGATTATATGATGTCTACCGTCAATCATCAACTTTCTGCAACTTCTTCTCTCTTACTACTGGGCAAATGTCAACAAAATGTTGCCAGAATGTTCCTTGGGTGCCCTTTGTAAAAAATTATTCATGAAATCTGTGAGGTCTGCCAGTCTACGCAATCAGCAAGGTCTGACTGGGGTCGTACCTCTACACACTTCCCATATGGTACCCTTTTGTGTGATGGGTCCCATTTTCTTCATTTGGTAATGGTTAATATTTTGGCCATACAGATGTATAGAAAATGACTAGAAACAGTTAAAGAACTTCAAACACTTTGACACAATTTTTCATAACATACATTCTAAATAATGCAGTTCCTGTCCCTCATTCAGGTCAACTGCTCCTAAAATTGTGTCAAGGTAATTGAAAAGTCTAACAATGTTTTGGGGGTATAAAGGAGTCAGATTGTTAGTCAGCCGGTCTGTCAGTCGGTCCATCTTTCTGTCTGTAGCATTTTCTTGGCTGCTCAATTTCTCAGCAAAGCTGATTTAATTGAAACTCTACACATGTGATCAGTATCAGTCAGAATGTGCTTGTGAAATGTTGGTTAGGATACATTGACTTTTGACCAAGTTATAGCCTTTTGATGGAAAATGGCTTTTCATAATTGACAAGCACTTGTAGGGGGGGAAGGGGGTATTAGTCCACTTTGAGGCAGTCTAGTTTAAAACAAATTTATCTCGATATAAAATTTAGAGCTGAAAAACGTGTAATTCAAAATACTTATAGGCTGGCGAAATCATGTGACCAATTTCATAGGCTATGACATAGGTTGGTAAATACTGTTAATGGTGGAGTAAGACCCCATTCCAACAAACAAATTCTTCCTACAGTCAATCTTGCTCAAGCTACCACGACTATTAAGCGACCATTTTTATTAAACGACAGCTTTTAAAATCCCCTTCTATAAATCCAAATATCTGGAAAAAAAGATATCACTGATATAAAAAGTTTTGTAAATGAATCCTATTCTGTTAAAACTCACCAGAATCGTCTGAATAAGACGATTCTGTTGAGTTTTTTACATCTTAGAATTCTTGAGAATTTTGCAATAATATACTTATATATAATTGAACGTCGCCTGAACGTGGAAAAACGATGTTGACGTCATATCTTTTATGACATAAATTTAAAATGGCTGTATGAGTTAAAATAATTATGTAGTTGTGTTAAAAAATTTATGTTTTCTTGAAAAACTCAATTTTTGCCGAAATATTGAAATACATAGTGTTTTATTAAATGTACATATATTCAATTTTTGAGCTGTCAACAAAACATGTATTACTCGACCATTATCTTTAACTACCACTTTTTTATGGTCCCATTCCTGGTTGCTTAATACAAGTTTTACTGTATTTTATTTGTAACAGATGATGGCCACTCTGATGGAGAAGAGGAAAGTAACAAGATTTCATTTATGGCGAGCACATCTAAAATAGGTAAGTATTCATACTTAATGTTTATACCTCCGCCACTCATGAAAGTAAAGCTTTTTGTTGTTCACTCAATGAAATATGAATAGATCTTACACTGAACAAAGACGATTATCCTCTATATAAAGTAACTTCTTGGTATCACATTTCTCATGAAATGAAAGCAATACTAAAACTATCCAAATATTATTTTAACTTATCTTTAAAAAAAACAAAACCTTTGCAGGGACCATAATTTCAAGATCTTTAAATCATGTCCCTCTCAGTTAATATTAAGTAATACTGTTACAAGCTGAGTTCACTGTGGTGCTGTTAGCAGATCTACAGATAGAGGGGGCATTTTGAATTTTAGATTGAATAATTTTATTAAAACTTGAGCAAATCCTATATTTGGGCAGTCATTGGAATCGTCTCATTGAGACGATTCAAATTAGTACCCACAACACAGGGTTTCAATAAATAATAATGATTTTGGACTGGTTTTACCCCCTCTTATCTGTACCTGTGTGTTAGGCAACCAAAATATCATACCTTCAGCTTTATTCAAGCTGTAGTTAATCCATTTTTGTTGAAATTTTAACATATTGACTATTAGGAATGCAACCTTTCTCATCAGGATGGGGGCCAATCTAAACTTTAGAATATTTTTGTTTTAAAGTAGTGGACCAGTAATAGTTCAGCAACGTTTAGGGAGTTATGAACTATCAGGGTGTTAGCCGAGGTATCCTTATGATGTTTATTAGAAGGCTTCCTCAACATTGTGATAGATCATAAGTTCTGATATTGCTGTACTATTACAGGTCAACTACCTTAATAAGTTGTACGCAGAAAGTTACATAAAAATGAGATACTAATAAGAAGATATTAAAATATTATGATTTTCTGTACAATATGTTTATGACTTATAAATGTAAGTGGCTTCTAACCAAGTAAACGGGTTAGACACTGGTTCTTCGTCGGTCTGTATCTAGATTGTTCTTCCTGGAAGATTGTTGAAAGTGGCATTGAACCCTTTTCAAAGAAACAAACTAGATTGTTATACTCTTAATCTTTTGTAGGTGAAGTATCTGCTGTGAAGAAGAAAAGACGTCCCAAGTCCATGTTTCCAGTGACAAGCAAGAAAGAAAACAGAGGAAAACAGTTCGTGCTGGACGATATTGTTACACTAGCTAAACTTTTATTTGGTGAGTGTCTAACAGAAAGGAAAACATTGCTTATGCCATGATATTGAAGGAAAATGGTCTTAACATCTTTTTAATAATTGAAATAGAGAGTCACAATACACACAAATCTATTTTTAGAACACATATATTAATGTTTGTTTTCTTGCCATTTGAAGATAGCTGGCAAAAATTCTGAGAAAAAATTCTTTTAAGTTTATTCACTCTTCTAAACAAAATTGGCATGGCTGAGTAAGTTTGAGATGTATAATGGAAGTGGAAGGGAATTTTTCCAGTGCCTGCAACATTGGACTGCTTACAGTTTAAAGGTCAAGGGGGGTCCTTAAAGACCTACTTTTGAGCTTCTACTGAAATAAAGTGAAACTGATCCTGTTAGATTTCCTACAATTTTAATTCGGGTAAAGCAAAGACTCACATTCACACAGTCTGACTCGAGTATTCACTTTGTAGATAACATAAGGTCCAGAAATGCCTTTAGCCAGAGAGCAAATGTTCTCATTTCTATAATGCTTTTTAATTTATTCACTGGCTGAAGGCCAGCGGGCTGTTGTCATGGCGGAGTGTCCATTGTGTATGCGTGCCTTGATGCGTAAATTTTTCTTTAAACATCTTCTCCCCCTAAACCAATGGGTGGATTTTGACAAAACTTAGCCTGAATGTTCCTTTGGTGACCCTCTTCTAATGTTATTTAAGAAATTATGATTGACCCCAAAATACGGACGTGGCAGGGCCCAAAATCTTAGAACAATATCTCCTCCTGAACCATTGGGCCGATTTCAATGAAACTCTACCTGTTTGTTCCTTGAGTGACCCTCTTCTAAAGTTATTTAAGAAATTTGGATTGACCCCCCAAACTATGAGCGTGGCAGGGCGTGGCTTATTTTGAGCAAGAAATCTTTGAACCACATCTCCTCCTTAACCATTGACCCTTTTGAAAATCTGTTTGTAAAATTTTGATTATATGGGCGTGGCACGGCAGGTCTTATTTTGAGCCTGAAATATTTGAACAACATCACCTCCTGAACCTCTGGGCTTATTTTTAGCTCTACTGGCTGAAAGCCACTGGGGCAATTGTCATGGCGTTGTGTCCGTCGTGCATCCATCTGTCTGTCCTTGCGTCCGGTCGTAAACTTTTCTTTAAAAATCTTCTTCTCAGAAACTACTCGATGGATTTCAACCAAACTTCATTAGAATGATCCTTGGGTGACCCTCTTTCAAAGTTGTTCAAGAAATTTTGATCCAATGAAAAACATGGATTTAATGGGCGTGGCTAATTTCCAAATATGGTAAAAAGTCTACAAAAAATCATTGTGATCGGATGAAAAATATGCATTTTATGGGCAGAGGTCATTTCCCTATATGTTATAAAGTGGAAAATTTGCAAATCAATTTCTCAGAATCAAATTTTTGGATATCAACCATATTTCACTGGAATGATCCTTGAGTGACCCTTTATCAGTGTACCAAATATTATTTTGATTGGATGAAAAATATGCATTTTATGGGTGGAGGTCATTTCTCATTATGTTAAATAGTGGAAACTATGATAATCATTTTCTCAGAATGTAACTGATGGATATCAATCAAACATTTTTGGTATGATTTTTGGGTGACCCATTATCATGCAGCCAAAAATTATTATATTTGATGAAAAATATGTTTTTAAAGAGCGGAGGTCATTTCTCTATCTGTTATATAGTCGCAACTTTGAAAATCATTTTCAACATCAGTAGAACCCCAAATATCTAAAAAATCTAGTCAAAAAATTTATTTGCTTTTTCAAGAATTTCAAGCCTGTGGAGCGACTCAAGTCATTCATGGCTTTCTAGTTAATAAAACTTTACCAGAATGTTCTTTGGGTGGCCCTTTTGAAAAATTGTTTGCGTAATTTTATACATGGGCTTGGCAGGCTGGGCTTATTTTTAGTCTCAGTAATGAATGGGTGGTCAATGTCTTTTATCAATTTAAATTCTTGGAATAACACCGTCTCTTCAACAATTAGGCAAATTAGGCAAATGTGAATGAAACTTTGCCAGAAAGTTACTTGGATGGGATCCATGTGATCAATAAAATTCAGGTGTGCGGTTTAGGGCCATTCTGGCCCTCTTGTTTTAAAGTGATATCTAAATAGTTTCCTTCCATTTAATTTTACATAAGTTATATGAGTTCACCCCTCTTACTCTTAGGCCTCTTGTTTTGATAAACTCACCACCTTATCAGTGAAATTATCAAATACTTATACCCCCACATATAACAAAAGTTATATTTTCTCTTATAGCCCAACCGCTTGTGAAAATGAAGCTTTTGTTGTTTACTAAATGAAATATAAACCAATCTCGCACGTAAAAAAATGCTTATCCTCTGTTGCCTTGTGTGTCTGTCAGGCTGCTCCTCCCTCACACCTCAAATTCTTGAAAATGTCAAGCACATACTTAATTATCCATTGCTGTTTTCTGCAAAGTGGATATAGCAATGGTCTCTGTCCTTCATTTCATCTTTCCGTCATTGCGTCACTAAACTTGTCCAGAGCATATCTCCTAAAGTATAAAAGCTTTCAACTTGAAACTTTTTAGGTGGATAGATCTCATTGAGAAAAAGTGCAGTGCATAAGAACTACAACTCTTGCTTGCAAAATTTTGGAGTATAAAACTTTTTTTAATTTTTATGCCCCCCGATCGAGAGATCGGGGGCATATTGTTTTACTCATGTCCGTCTGTCCATCCGTCTGTCCGTCCGTCTGTCCGAAAACTTAACCCGAAAACTTAACCTTGCCAATTTCTTCAAGCCTTTTCAAGATACAAAGCTAATATTTGGCATGATGATAGATCTCAATGATCCGCATCCGCTGGTACCAAAGTCAAGGTCATGTGACAAGGTCAAGGTCGTCTGTCAAGGTCAAACTTTGAAAAAAACTACCCCGAAAACTTAACCTTGCCAATATCTTCAAGCCTATTCAAGATACAAAGCTAATATTTGGCATGATGATAGATCTCAATGATCCGCATCCGCTGGTACCAAAGTCAAGGTCATGTGACAAGGTCAAGGTCATCTGTCAAGGTCAAACTTTGAAAAAAATGCTGTTACGGGGGCATTCGTGTTTCACAAACACATCTTGTTATGCTTAGATTTTGTCCTGTGCTTATCTCCTAAAGTATAAAAGCTTTCAGCTTGAAATTTTTTTGGTGGAGAGATCTCCTGGAAGAGAAGTGCAGTGCAAAAGAACAACAACTCTTGATTGCATAAATTTGAAGATATTGTCCTTTGTTATTTTTGATACTTAGATTTTTCTGAAGCATATCTTTGAAAGAAAAATAGCTATCAACTTGAAACTCTTTAGGCCAATAGATCTCATGGAGGAGAAGTGCAAACACAAGAAGTACAACTTGTGCTTGCATAATTTTGGAGTTATTGCCCTCTGTTATTTTAAATACTAAGATTTTTTCTGGAGCATATCTCCTTAAGTTTAATAGCTATCAACTTGAAACTTTATGGGTGGATAGATCTAATGGAGAAGAAGAGCAGTGCACAAGAACTACAACCATTTCTTGCTTAATTTTGGAGTTATTGCCCTTTGTTATTTAAAACTCTAACTCTTTGTTCGTGGCATATCTCTTTTAGTATAATACTTAGATTTTGTTTGGAACTTACCTCCTAAAGTATAAAAGCTATCAACTTGAAACTTTTTCGGTGGATAGATCTCATGGCGGAGAAGAGCAGTGCACAAGAACTTTAACTCTTGCTTGCATAGTTTTGAGTTATTGTCTTTTGTTATTTTAAATACTTAGATTTTGTCTGGAGCATATCTCCTTAAGTTAAATAGCTATCAACTTAAAACTTTAAAGGTGGATAGATCTCATGGAGGAGAAGAGCAGTGCACAAGAACTACATCTTTTGCTTCATAATTTAAGAATTATTGTCCTTTGTTTTTATCCTCCCTGAAGGGAGAGCATATAACAGCCCCTTTGTCTGTCTGTCCGTCCGTCTGTCCATCCATCCATAATTCTGTCTGTCCGTCCATCCCCACCTATTTCTCCATAACCCTTGGGCCAAATCAAATGAAACTTACCATGTGAACTCCCTATGATATAGTGATGATGTATCTGTGACGGTTTTTGGATTTTAGGCCTCGTCACAGGAAAAGGGGAAAAGGTAAAAAACCAGTTTTTCCCAAATTTCTCCTTGTCTAACAGTCAGAATTTAGTGAAATTTTATAATTGTGTAAAAAATCAGAAGCCCTTTACTATAAACGATTTGAAATTAATGTAAAAAAAATATATCATGGAAAAAGAGGGCTAAATGTTTGTTATCTTTAAGCTAGCGTGTAAAATACAGTTATTCTTTCATTTCTCCTAGTCTTACACTCAGAATTTGATTAAATTTCACATTTCAGTAGCAAACTAGATGCCCTATACCATAAACTATTTGAAATTTGTCTCTAAAAATATGTCATGCAAAAAGGGGGTTTAATGTTTGTCACCTTTATGTTAGCTGTATAAGATAACACCTTATTTGAGTCCTTGCAATCTGACCACAGAGCATATCTCCTAAAGTATAATAGCTATCAATTCAATTCAATTCAAATCTTTTATTGTACATATAGGCCACTGGCCCAAAATACTTTACAATACAAAAAAAGCAAAACAGTTATCGGGTTAATTATTCAGTTAAGTTAATTAGTTATTGGATCTTTCAATATTTCAGAAGCTTTTACCTTCATAATAGCATTTATGTAGATGGCCAATTTACTGATTGTTGATTCTTTTTGAGCCCTCGTCAGACTATAGAAACATTCAGCATTTGTTTTACCTTCATACCAGTTAAACAAATATTGTTTTCTTTCTGAAATATATTGGAAACAATGAAAAAATACATGATATTCATCTTCTATATATAACAGTTTATGATTTTGATTACAAAAGTTACATATTCTATTATTTCTTTCCACACCTGTATGTCTGCCAAGTTCAATATTAAATTTATGATTTGAGCACCTAAATTTTGCAAGTGATATTTTCAAGGATGTGGATAAATCAATACTTAAATATTTTTCCGGAGTAAGCATAGATTTCATGAACTTATATGTTGAACACCGAGATTCCATATTAATTGCGCTATTCCAGTTCTGTTTCATACAATCCTCAATACGTTGTTTAAAGAGTTTTACAAATAAATCAGGATTACCAACTGTTTTAGACAGCCAGATATGTCCAAAACCATATAAATATAATAAATGTTTAATGTTCAATGTCCAATTCCGTCTACCAATTTCATCCAAGTTAGTTAACATAGTTAGACAATTTTTAGGAAAGCGATTTTCATCCATATGCAATAACTTTATCCAATATTTAATACATTTTGTAAAGTAGTCGACACATAATGGTGTTCTCCCACACTCTCCTAAAGCCATACTATTATTTGTAGATAAGCTTACCCCGAGGAACTAATAACTTGAAACTTTATGGGTGGATAGATCTTATGAAGGAGAAGTGCAGTGCACAAGAACTACAACTCTTGCTTGCATAATTTTGGAGTTATTGTCCTTTGTTATTTTTGATACTTAGATTATGTCTGGAGCATATCTCCTAGAGTATAATAGCTATCAACTTGAAACTTTATGGGTGGATAGATCTCATTGAGGAGAAGTGCAGTGTTCAAGGACTACAACTCTTGCTTGCATAATTTTGGAGTTATTGCCCTTTGTTATTTTTAGGAAAGCGATTTTCATCCATATGCAATAACTTTATCCAATATTTAATACATTTTGTAAAGTAGTCGACACATAATGGTGTTCTCCCACACTCTCCTAAAGCCATACTATTATTTGTAGATAAGCTTACCCCGAGGAACTATCAACTTGAAACTTTATGGGTGGATAGATCTTATGAAGGAGAAGTGCAGTGCACAAGAACTACAACTCTTGCTTGCATAATTTTGGAGTTATTGTCCTTTGTTATTTTTGATACTTAGATTATGTCTGGAGCATATCTCCTAGAGTATAATAGCTATCAACTTGAAACTTTATGGGTGGATAGATCTCATTGAGGAGAAGTGCAGTGTTCAAGGACTACAACTCTTGCTTGCATAATTTTGGAGTTATTGCCCTTTGTTATTTTTGATACTTAGATTTTGTCTGAAGCATATCTCTTAAAGTTTAATAGCTATCAACTAGAATCTTTATGGGTGAATAGATCTCATTGAGGAGAAGTGCAATACACCTGAACTACAACTCTTGCTTGCATAATTTTGGAGTTATTGCCCTTTGTTATTTTTAATACTTAGAGTAATTAGGAGGCAAATCTCTGACAGTACAAAAGAATCTTTAATCTATTAGGCTTCAGTTTACTATCAAGCTTTCTTGGCGGGGGATGTCCATGTCCAACATGGATCTTGTTTTTGTGACAATGCCTAATTCGGGGAGCAGTATCTGTCTCTGACAGTTCTTGTTTTAAACTGTTTCTCTTTATCAGGGGGCATATCTCTTAAAGTATAAAAGTCAAATACTTAGATTTTGTCCAAAGCTTATCTCTGAAACTTTATAGATAGATAGATCTCATAGAAGAGAAGTGCAATGCCCAAGAACTACAATTCTTGCTTGCACAATTTAGGAGTTATTGCCCTTTGTTATTTTCAATAATCATATTTGTCAAGAGCATATCTCCTTAAGTATAAAAGGTATCAACTTGAATCTTTATAGGTGACTAGATCTCCTGGAGGAGAAGTGCAGTGCACAAAGATCTTCAACTCTTGCTTGCATAATTTTTTAGTTATTGTCCTTTGTCTTTTAAACTCTTGCTCTTTGTCGGGGGCATATTTAAAGTTTAATAGCTATCAGCTTGAAACTTCATCGGTGGATATTTCTTATTGCACAATTCTTTAATTCTAAAACAGACTGTTATATATTGGATAATGGACTTAATAGAGTGCGCAATAACTATAACTCTTGCTTGCATAATTTTCCAGTTATTGCCCTTTATAATTTTTGATACTTAGATTTTGTAGGAGGAATTTCTCTTAAAGTACAAAAGAATCCTTTATTTATTAGGCTTCAGTTCACAATCAAGCTTTCATGGCGGGGGATGGCCATGTTGTTGATTTTGCAATGTGATGTAATTTATCTATTTATCTGGTTGGATTTCAATTATTTACAATTAAAAATACATTCGGGAACGGGCTTCAACAAAATCAAAATTTAGTCTAAAGAGCCTTTCCTTAGAAATGGCTTATTATATTGTCTAGACATAATTCTTCTAAGACTTCCTTGAAAATATGTTAATTTA
Source organism: Fragum whitleyi (assembly GCA_948146395.1). Lineage (NCBI taxonomy): Eukaryota > Metazoa > Mollusca > Bivalvia > Cardiida > Cardiidae > Fragum > Fragum whitleyi. The sequence goes on along the minus strand of OX411549.1, from coordinate 58,029,413 downwards.
ATTATGTATTCATTCCACAAAAGAGAAGCTTTTCCGAGAGAAAAAAGAATTCCACTGGACTGATTGTAGTTTTTACTTTAATCATTTGTTAATCCCAGATACAGAATTAATTGAATTGTGGAATCACTGAATTCATTCAAATTTTTCTAGAATTTAGAAATTTTTAGCTCGTCTTCCTTTGGAGAAAATCTGAGGTATTCTAATCGCCTTGACCTCGTTGGCATTGTTGTTGGCAAAAGTGTTGGCATTGGGGTGATAACTTTAACCTTGGTCATACCTCTGTTGTTATTGAAGATACATTCATGAAACTTGGCATGTGTGTTCACCATCTGAAGAGCTATCAAGACTATCCGGGGGATAACTCTGAAAGCATTTTTCTAAGAGTTATGCAACAGCAGCCGAGCGTTGCACCCATAGTTTAAGGTGTAGATGTAGGAGAAGGTGAATGAATTTTAGGTGTGACAAACTTTAACCTTGGTCATATCTTGGTGATCATTCAAGATATTTGCTTGAAACTTGGCAAGTAAATTCTTCATCACAAGAGCTAACAAATACATGCAGTGTAGCTTGACATCTGCTTGTTGTGCTCTTGTTATACCCCTACATCCAAATATCATTGGGTATGTTCTTTTACAGGTTCTACAATCAGATAGAAATGAGAATTGTAAACTTAAAAATGTATTTCAGTTACATTTAGTAATTGTTTGTCTAGGAAGGGTTATTTTGAATTACAAATCATTCTAATGCATATTCCAATGATAATTTGTTTATTGACATTTGCGTACAGTAGTCATAACTTAACAGGACATGGCTGCACGAGATGAGATTATAATGTAACTGTAAAGTTGCCAATACACCATCAATATTTTTGGCAATTTAAGTGATTCAAGTCTTCAACATGATCAATTATATTGCCAATCAACAGAATTGGGTCTCTGCAAATGTTTACACCCTCATAAACATAATTATACCCCCGACCTACGAAGTCCGTCCATCCATCTGTCTGTCCATCCATCCATCAGTCCATCCGTCCGCCCATCCATCTGTCCGCCCATCTGTCCGTCCGTCCATAGACTTTTTGGTTTCCTGACTCTAACTGGAGAACTAAGTGACCTACACTCATGAAACTTTATACAAATGAGGCTTTTGACCCAAGGAAGTGCCCTATCGATTTTGGGTCACATAGGTCAAAGGTCAAGGTCACAGTCAGCCTTTGTTCAATTTTCGTTTCTGGACTCTAACTCGAGAACCAAGTGACCTACAATCATGAAACTTTATGCAAATATTGCTTAAAATCCAAGGAAGTGCCCTAATATTTTGGGTCACATACATCAAAGGTCAAGGTCACAGTCAGCCTTTGTTCAATTTAGTTTCTGGACTCTCACTCAGAACCAAGCGTCCTAGAATCATGAAACTTCATGCAAATGCTGCATATGACCTCAATATTTGTTACAAACACTTCCTGCACTAATAGCACTTGCATTCTGACAAAGTGCCTGTTGGGGGTATAAGTCTGCTCTGCGACAGTTCTAGTTGACACTATTATTGCATAAAAAGACAGATTATAGTATTTATTCAAACAGAGATTGCAAAATAACTCATTGGAACGCTTTACAACTAGCTCCAAACCCACTAATGTGCTGGAAAAATTGTGCAATGTATTGCACTGTCTCTTTTGTTAAAACCGACATTGCTGAGACTGAGGATATTTTAAGTAGAAAAAGTCAGGTGTTAACGGTATTTTAATTCATTTATTAGACCCCCACCGGTTACCGGTTGGGGGACTATAGGTTTGCTCGATTCCGTCCGTCCGTCCGTCTGTCCGTCTGTCTGTCCGTCTGTCCGTCTGTCCGTCACGCTTTTGTCCGGGATATATCTTCTAAACCATATGTGCTAGCAACTTCAAACTTGGTACACTTATAGATCTCATTGAGGAGAAGTGTCATGTTCAAGAACCGTTACTCTGCCACACCCACTTTTTGAGTTATTGCCCTTTGTTGTTTTTACCCTTACATTCTTGTCCGGAACATATCTCCTAAACTATGTGTGCTAGCAAATTCAAACTTGGTACACTTATAGATCTCATTGAGGAGAAGTGTCATGTTCAAGAACCGTTACTCTGCCACGCCCACTTTTTGAGTTATTGCCCTTTGTTGTTTTTACCCTTACATTCTTGTCCGGATCATATCTCCATAACTTTGTGTGCTAGCAACTTCAAACTTTGTACACTTATAGATCTCATTGAGGAGAAGTGTCATGTTCAAGAACCGTTACTCTGCCATGCCCACTTTTTGAGTTATTGCCCTTTGTTGTTTTTACCCTTACATTCTTGTCCGGAACATATCTCCTAAACTATGTGTGCTAGCAACTTCAAACTTTGTACACTTATAGATCTCATTGAGGCAAATTGTCATGTTCAAGATCCATTACTCTGCCACACCCACTTTTTGAGTTATTGCCCTTTGTTGTTTTTACCCTTACATTCTTGTCCGGATCATATCTCCTAAACTTTAAGTGCTAGCAACTTCAAACTTTGTACACTTATAGATTTCATTTAGGAGAAGTGTCATGTACAAGAACTGTTACTCTGCTATGCCCACTTTTTGAGTTATTGCCCTTTGTTGTTTTTACCCTTACATTTTTGCCGGAACATATCTCCAAAGCTATGTGTGCTAGCAACTTCAAACTTTGACAATTATAGATCTCATTGAGGCGAAGTGTCATGTTCAAGATCCATAACTCTGCCACTCCCTCTTTTTGAGTTATTGCCCTTTATTTTCGTACCCTTACATTCTTGTCCAGATTATATCTCCTAAACTATAAGTGCTAGCAACTTCAAACTTTGTACACTTATAAATCTTTTTGAGGACAAGTGTCATGTTCAAGAACTGTTATTCTGCCACGCCCACTTTTTGAGTTATTGCCCTTTGTTGTTTTTACCCTTACATTTTTGTCCGGATCATATCTCCTAAACCATAAGTGCTAGCAACTTCAAACTTTGTACACTGATAGATCTCATCGAGGACAAGTGTCATGTACAAGAACTGATACTCTGCCATGTCCACTTTTTGAGTTATTGCCCTTTGTTGTTTTTAGTCTTACATTCTTGTCCGGATCATATCTCCTAAACTATAAGTGCTAGCAACTTTAAACTTTTACAGTTATAGATCTAGTAAGTAGGAGATATATTATAAGAGAGGATTTTTTGTTATCCGGTGGGGGACTCCTGTATTGCATCGCAATACGACATGCACTTGTTAATCCTCTTTTCTCCCATTAATGCCTGTTTTTTTTTTTAGCTTGCCTGTTTTCAGAAGACCTGAGGTATTGCTATGGCCTTGATGTTGCCGTTGGCGCTCTAGTCTTGCAAAAACTTTGACATTTTGTGATATCTCTGGTTCTACTGTAGGCATTCATTTGAAACTTGGCACACATGTTTACCATCAAAAGAGCAACCTATATTATCAAGATAGATAACTCTAGGTGCTATTTGTACAAATATATCCCTTTTTCAACAGCCAAGCGTAGGCACCCGTAAGTGGTGCTCTTGTTTCCGATAAGGTATGCCTGTAACACCCCAATAATGTAAATTTTATGGAAAAGTGATTCATTATCCTCCCCTTTTAATGGAATTTTTACTGTTTTCAGATTAACACATTCTTTTTTAAGGTTTTACAAACAATTGTCTTATATGTGTCATAAATATTTTACTACTGAAAACTTTGCACATGCTTTCTTGTCTAGCAGCAATGACATACACTTCAAGGCCAGTTTTCATTACTTGAATATTCATTTTATCGAATTATGTTCAAGGTCTACATTTATTTTTTGTTACAATCCAGCACTAAATAAAGTTTAGCTTTGCAGATGATTGAGAGCTCTTGTTAGGTCTATTTGTTGAAGGCAAGATGAGCAATAGTAAAGATGTATTTATAGTTATTTCCTATTAAGCTATCCATATGTCCTTAAACAGTTATACATGTAGTATATGCAAAAACAGTGTATCCTTTTATGTATCATTGCCCCAGTTTGTGATTGTATGTCAGAAATTTTCAGACTAATAGTTAAATAAAAAATTAGATTTATTATAGTAAGTATATAGTATACTAAAATGATAAAATATGGTAAGGAACAAAGTTTAGGTAGAACCCTTGGCTTGCACAGATATAAGAATATATCACTTAATTTAGCTTTTCTTTCCTGTTTCTTTAAAATTCTATCTATGGAAATGAAGGGCAGGACCCCTGATTATCCCAAGGGGGACCCTTCTAAAAAACAGTAAATGTTGTTCTCTGTTATGTGTAAAACAGTTGTAACTGCCTATATGGTTATAGGCAGTTACAACTGTTTCAAGCTCAGATGTGAAAATAGTTAAGGATTTGACGTTGTTAGAGTTACAACTTTGGGAAAACAGTGGGTCTATAATTGATTGAATTATCTGAGAAGATAAATATTGCCAAACAAACTGGAAAATGTCTAGAATCCCAAGATGCTAAAAGCATGTTAGATATATCTGTTTGAAACTCAGTGATCCTTTCATTAAAATCCTCTCTGTGACAATGATGCCGTTGGAAAGCATGCCATTTAATTCAAGTCTTTTGGTGTAGGTAGTTTCTTTAATGAGGAGGTATTATTTTTCTGGAACGATATTGACTATTTTGAAATAAAAAAAAGGTCGAAGATGATAAGCGTTGAAACAAAGTACATGTTGTTTATTTTCCAATATAATGTACTTTATAACCCTAATATTGGGGTTGGTTTTCCCATTAATTCATCATTAAATGATTTCTTGGAAACAAATTGCTCTCATAAAACTTAATTGAAATGAAACTCCCTGTATTTTATTCCCCTATATTTCAGAGCTCTAAATTCATTTGTAGATCATAGGATTTTAGAGGAATTCAAAATTGTTGCTTTAACTTTTAATAACAGAAAAATCATATTATTTGTTCAGCTGTTTTGACAAGACCAGTTTTTATACGCCCGAAGGGTCGTTTTATGTTATAGCCTCGGTTGTTCATCTGTCCGTCCGTCTGTCCGTCCGTTAGCAATTTTTTGTGTGCGCGACTCCTCCTAAACTATCAATGGGAATAAGCTGAAACTACACACAATTACTCCCTATGATGTCTAGATGTGCATAAGGCCTTTGAAATTCAAATCGCTCCAGTCATTCTTGAGAAATCTTGAATTATCTGCTCTTTAATATAACCAAAATCACTGTTTTTTGTGTGCTCAACTACTCCTAAACTATCAATGGGATAAGCTGAAACTACACACAATTACTCCCTATGATATCTAGTTGTGCATTAGACCTTTGAAATTCAAATCCCTACAGTCATTCCTGAGAAATCTTGAATTATCTGCCCTTTAATATAACCAAAATCACTGTTTTTTGTGTGCGCAACTCCTCCTAAACTATCAATGGGAATAAGCTGAAATTACACATAATTACTCCCTATGATGTCTAGTCGTGCATAAGACCTTTGAAATTCAAATTGCTCCTGTCATTCCTGAAAAATCTTGAATTATCTGCCCTTGAATTTAACAAAAATCACTGTTTTTTGTGTACACAATTTCTCCTAAACTATCAATGGGAATGAGCTGAAACTAGACACATTTACTCCGTATGATGTCTAGTTGTGCATAAGACCTTTGAAATTCAAATCGCTCCAGTCAATCCTGAGTAATCTTGAATTATCTGCCCTTGAATTAAACAAAAACTGTATTTTGTGTGCAACTCCTCCTAAACTATCAATTGAAATGAGCTGAAACTAGACACAATTACTCTCTATGATGTCTAGCTTTGCGTAAGACTTTTCAATTCAAAATGCTCCAGTAATTCTAGACTTATCTTTGATTATCTGCCCTTGAGTAGATGAAAACAAAATTTCTTGTCGGCTCATTTTCTCCTACATTATGGATGGGAATGAAAGGAAACTTGCCACAATAGCTCTGTAGGTTGTCTTTTTGTGCTTAGGACTAAATATATTTTTATATTTAAATGTTATGGCACCAGTTGTCTGTCTGTCTGTTTGCAATATTTTTAGCTATCATTCAAGCTCACGCTACTGACAAGCCAAGGTTACTGACAAGCCCCTTCGGGCGTATATGCGCTGCTCTGCGAAGCTCTTGTTATTCTATGATTTCAAAAATGTGGGGGATTGCAGCACGAAAATTGATGCCAATGAGAATTGTGGTAATTCATGCTCTTTGTTTATAGTAAACAAGGGCGTAACTCCCATTACGCAATTTATGCAAGTGCGTAAAAGAAATAATCATCTGTTGAATGATATCATGGATGAATGATCATAACATCGGGACTACAGCTTATTGAAGCTGTAGTTACGATGTTTTGATTATTCACCAACGCTCAAATTACAGAAAAGGGAAGCATACGGTGGGCATTCATCTTTTGTCACAGTCCACAATATCGCCTTTATTCTCTATATTCTTTGGTTGATGCCATCTGAGTGCGTATAAATTTCAAAGTCCTAGCTATACCTATGGTAAAAAATCCCCCACAAATCCAGAAAATATGGGGGATCTTTGGAAAAAGTGGGGGAATCCCCCAATCCCCATGCCTAGAATAAACACTGGAAGACTTGAAAGTATTGTTACGAATGTCATTACTTAGATGGCATTTGTGTTGAAGTTAGTATTGTTGTTGGCATTTGCGTTATTGTGACAAATTTTGACCTTGGTTATATCTCTGTTGGTATTTAAGATGGATACTTTGACTATCAAGGGGATAACTCAGAAAATATTTTTTGTAAGAGTTATGCCCCTTTTTCAATTTGGATTTGTTTACATTATCCAGCACCTGCAGCACAGCCTTGGCACCTGCAGGCGAAACTCTTGTTGACCTAATTTCAGACATTTTACTTTTTTTTTCTTATAGTATACATACAGGGGAAGGGTTTGTGCCTCAAACTCATTCTGTTTTCCTTAGACCTGTGCGCAAAATATAAACATTTGATTTTGGGAAATGGTGCATAAAACCTCTGTTGAGTGTTTAGCAAGATTGATTTTTTGACTGCCCCGGTGGCCTAGTGGTAAATGCACTCGACCCGTGACCTGGAGGTCCGTGGTTCGAGCCCCACTGTCGCCGTGGTGTGTTTATGGGCAAAACACTTAATAGCCAGCCCCAGTTCACCCAGCTGTAAAATTGGGTAGCAGTGGCTTAAAAACCACTGCCTCTCTCTCAGGGACGTGAAAACATCAGGATTGGGTGTTCGAGAGCGATTCAATAAGCTAAAGCTTTCGTCGCAATCGAACTAAAATAAATTAGTATAAACTAAGATTGATTTTATTGGTATGGGCCTTTATTAGAGGATTCAAAATTTTGTAAAATCACATAAGAAATGGTCGATTTTAACCTCCAAAAATTTGGTATGGGGTTTTATTAGAGCTTGTGGCTCTATTAGAAATTTTACGGTATATGATTTTCTACCATTGATTACAAAAAAAACTCTCACTGGGTTTTTTTCCCTGCCATCTGATATGTTTTCTAGTTAAACAAGGAAAACACTTTTTTTTGAAGTTGTGCTGTAGGAAAAAATAAGGCCAACAGTAGATGACACAAGGTTCTTTTCATCAGTGAAAAAATTAAACTTTATCGTGTGGTTCACGACACAAAGCTGTGGCAGACAGTGTAGTTGAAGATCAGTCTGCATAAACATGGTAGGGAAACTGTACTTGAAAATGATACATCCAAGTTCATAAAACATGTAAATGCCCCTTAATGAATTGAGATCTGGGGCTTATTGTTTTACCTCTGTCCGTTTGTCCATCCATCTGTGTGTCCCTCTCATATCTCTTTGTTCAAAAATGTATCCAGCAAATTTTAACAATTTCTTGCCTATGACTTCAAGAGTATGCAAGATACATCAATCATATTTGACTAGATGGTAAATCTAATCATTTAATTTCAAGGTCATCCATCAAGGTTTCTGTAAACAAATTGAGAAAAAATTCCCATTAAAAGCAATATGATCGTTTCCTTGAAATACAACTTTCAAAAGGCTCTATTCTTCTACATTTTACAGTGAAAGAAAAAAAAGGATAAGGTCTTAATTGACATGTTTCTAGAAATGTGATGGTGTTTTGCTTACTGAATAAAATTCCAATTAATTCCAATTTATATCTGCCCAGAATGACTCTACTTGGACATTTTCTGTTCATTAACACTTTTCTGTACAGTATCGTGATTTGACCTTCGTGTGCTTTTATTCTTGTGAAAATATTGTGGAAAAAGCAGAAATTGCTTGTAGCAAGCAATTTCTCCTTTTCCCACAACTGTGTTTTTCCTCATAGGAAGGTTTGTTTTCAGATAATGCACCCAGTTTTCTTAGTCTTCTCCAGCTTCTATCAAATTGGACAAGTCTAGAATTTTGGGAAAAGGGTTGACCCATTTACAAATGCAAATGTAGTTTTATGTGTTCCTTTGAATTGGCATGATAGAAGCCATTATGTATACTTCCAACAAATCCTGATCTGGTTGCAATTAATTCCTTACCATACAGCAAAATTTTAGACTTCTCCAAATTCAAAAAAGTTCAACAACTTTTTTTTATGCCCAACTTCAAATAAGAAGAGGACTATTGCTTTGCACTTGTCATTCAGTCTGTTGGTCAGTCTGTCTGTAGACTGTTTTTTGTCCAGAGCATATCTCAAAAAGTATTCAAGTAGCTAGAATCATAAAACTTCACAGGTTGATAGATCTCATTGCAGAGAAATGCAGTGCACAAGAACTGTAACTTTACTCATCATGTTTTTTCAGTTATTGCCCTTTGTCAATTGACAAAGAATAATGCTATTGACCTGGCCCTATAGGGGTGTATAAATGTTTTTCAAGCATCTCTTGTTTTATGAAATGAGCCTGTCAGTGAGATTTCCAACAATTAATTAACCGCAATGCAAAGACTCTAACCAGCCTGTGCATCCGCAAAGTCTGACCAGAGTCTCCACTATGTGTTTTGTAGATAGATAATGTCTCAAAGTATCTGTAGACCATCAGGTAACTTTACATTTACAGTATGTGACTGTCTACTCGGCTCAATGTTTGCCCCTCATACACATATAAAATTGTTGGAAATGTCTCTCACAGGCTCAAGTTAGAAATTCTCTACATTAAGAAAACATTGTGAATAATGACTAGGAATACTTTCCTAAGTGTCAAAACTCTATATGTTTGCAAAAAATATTGTCAAAATTCAACAAAATGTTGTAAACACAGATTTATTCTTGCTGTAACGAAAACTCTTTGCTCACACAATGATAATACGGTTGTGAAAATAAAACAAACAGTAAATCCTTCATTCCTAAAAGACCTTAAATGAAATGAGGTTACAAAACAATGTTCAACTCATTGTTCAAGTTATAGAAGGGGAAAAGATGAAGTAAGAAGACTGTGAATGCCAATCTAATATCACAATAAATGTAATGGTTATTTTTATTAATTGCTAAAACAGCTCAATATTTTATTTATTGTCTTATGTTGCATTTGCATTTGGAGAAGACTAAAATATACAGAAAGCAAAACTTTGCTCATCTTTGTCTATGAAACAACAACTCAAGGGCTCGTGACCCTTAAACCAGGGTTTTGACCCTCAAAAATTTGCCCTTTCTGTTGTTTTGACCCATTCGAATGAGTTTTGACCCCCAGAATTTCATGGTTTAGAAGTCAATGACTCCTCAATTTCAAACGCTAGTACAATCCCTGAACTTAGTACATGTATTATTGTGGAAAATAAACAATCTAGGGAAAGAAGATAATGCCCATTTTTGCCTATACCAAAATAACCATATCTGTAAATATTTATTAATCTATATTACTATTAAAAGGTAAAAAATATAAATAAACAGAAAATTATGCTCATCTTGGCTTATACCTAGATAATTGTAATAATTTATTACTCTGTATTTCAGTAAAGGAAGGAGAAGAAACAAAGATTCAGAAAGAAGACTATGCCCATCTTGGTCTATACCTAGATAATTGTAATAATTTATTGCTCTGTATTACGGTAAAAGAAGGGGAAGAAACAAAGATTCAAATGGAAGACTATGCCATCTTGGTCTATACCTAGATAATTGTAATAATTTATTGCTCTGTATTACAGTAAAAGAAGGGGAAGAAACAAAGATTCAGAAAGAAGACTATGTTCATCTTGGTCTATACCTAGATAATTGTAATAATTTATTGCTCTGTATTACAGTAAAAGAAGGGGAAGAAACAAATATTCAGAAAGAAGACAATGCCCATCGTGGTCTATACCTAGATAATTGTAATAATTTATTGCTCTGTATTACAGTAAAAGAAGGGGAAGAAACAAATATTCAGAAAGAAGACAATGCCCATCGTGGTCTATACCTAGATAATTGTATTAATTTATTATTCTGTATTACGGTAAAAGAAGGGGAAGAAACAAAGATTCAGAAAGAAGACTATGTCCATCTTGGTCTATACCTAGATAATTGTAATAATTTATTACTCTGTATTACGGTAAAAGAAGGGGAAGAAACAAAGATTCAGAAAGAGGACTATGCCCATCTTGGTCTATACCTAGATAATTGTAATAATTTATTGCTCTGTATTACAGTAAAAGAAGGGGAAGAAACAAAGATTCAGAAAGAAGACTATGCCCATCTTGGTCTATACCTAGATAATTGTAATAATTTATTGCTCTGTATTACAGTAAAAGAAGGGGAAGAAACAAAGATTCAGAAAGAAGACAATGCCCATCGTGGTCTATACCTAGATAATTGTAATAATTTATTGCTCTGTATTACAGTAAAAGAAGGGGAAGAAACAAAGATTCAGAAAGAGGACTATGCCCATCGTGGTCTATACCTAGATAATTGTAATAATTTATTATTCTGTATTACAGTAAAAGAAGGGGAAGAAACAAATATTCAGAAAGAGGACTATGCCCATCTTGGTCTATACCTAGATAATTGTAATAATTTATTATTCTGTATTACAGTAAAAGAAGGGGAAGAAACAAAGATTCAGAAAGAAGACAATGCCCATCTTGGTCTATACCTAGATAATTGTAATAATTTATTGCTCTGTATTACAGTAAAAGAAGGGGAAGAAACAAAGATTCAGAAAGAAGACAATGCCCATCTTGGTCTTTACCTAGATAATTGTAATAATTTATTATTCTGTATTACAGTTAAAGAAGGGGAAGGAACAAAGATTCAGAAAGAAGACTATGCCCATCTTGGTCTATATCTAGATAGGAGATCGACATACATCTGCCTACAGACTGAGGGTAAGTCCTTTCATTTATTTCTTTCTCCAGCTGAAAGAGCTAATGAATTTGTTTTGAGAATATTTGTCTGCTGATTCTTATGTTTGTCTGGTATCCATCCTACATTGTCGAGATAAAAACTCATGAATATGTATGGATTAACAACAAAAACAGAGTAAATAAAAAAAGAGAATGCACAAATCACAATTTTTAGCTTGGCTGATTTCAGAAAAAACCTGAGGCATTACTATTGTCATTAAATTGAAAATAATCTAGTACAATTTGATGGATCAAGGTGAAATCGTTTTAACTCCCTTTATGTTTATAGGGATGTACAACTGTTTCGCATAACTTGATTGTAAAAAGTGTGCAAGTTAAAGTCATGAAACTTCACAGGTGGATAGATCTCATTGATGAGATGTGCAGTGCATAAAACATGTATCTCTACTCATCATATTTTTATGCCCCTGTATCGAGAGATCGGGGGCATATTGTTTTACTCATGTCCATCTGTCTGTCCGTCCGTCTGTCCGAAAACTCAACCCGAAAACTTAACCTTTGCCTTTTCTCCAAAAGTATTTAACATACAAAGCTGTACATCAAAGTCAAGGTCATGTGACAAGGTCAAGGTCATGTGACAAGGTCAAGGTCATCTGTCAAGGTCAAACTTTAAAAAAAAAAAAAAATGCTGTTCCGGGGGCATTCATGTTTCACAAACACATCTTGTTTCTTGAAGTTTTGCCCTTTGTTAATTGACAAAGAAAATGGCATTGACCTGCTCTTTCAGGGGGCATAAATGTTTTACAAACACCTCTTGTTTAATATTTTAATTTTATTTTTATTCTTCATTTTGAGCTAAACATAGCCTGACAGACTCCATACAGACAGATAGACAATTCATTAAACATAGTACCTTTTTGGTTAGGGATATAATTATAATTTTCCCCTGGCAGGCCGGAGCCTAAGTAACAGGTTGATGCACTCAAGGTTAAGGTAAATCAGCCTTTATCCATTATTATTTACTTCTAAAGAAAGTCGACATGATTAGCTTGAGACCGTAAATCGTCGGTTGGTAACTGAACCCTCCTAACTTCAGCTTGTCCAAGCTGAAGTTACGAGGCTTTGGTAACCCAACGATGAAATGCGTTCACTTTCTCTTAGCATGTGAATCCTTTTGGTTTAAGGATGCAGTTATTTGCATGCTTTCACGATTATTGCCCTAATTACTTTTCATTGAGCCCAAAATATTTAAAAGATAACTTGCCAAATTACATCACGGCTAAGCCCTGCCCTTCCAGTTCATGGACAACGCAGAATAACATGTTGTTGTAATGTTTTGGCTCATATTATTCGTCAGGAATTGTCAATGAGTGCGTATATATGGCCTTGTACTGTTATTGACAGAAATTACATTGTAGTCTAGATCATCCATCCCTTACATATTTATTAGTACCACATCTGACTTGTCCATTCTAAACTAGTTGTTTTGATGATATTTTTGGAGGGGTTCTCTTGTATGGTGTATAATATTTATAATATGACCTATGTCACTGGAGTGAAATAAATTTTTGAATATTTTTGATATTACATGGGTGTTATAACAGAAGTGGAATAACTATGCAAATGAGCTAAGAATGTTATATTTTTGTTGCAAAAATGACGTCATAGTGATTTTGATGATGTCAATTTGCAAACGGGGTTATATGTTTCCTGGAATAACTTGAAAAATATATATCAAGAATTTCCTAGATTTATTGCTAAAATTCAAGTCATATTGTAAATAGAATACTAAATTATGTTCATTTAATACAGAATTTATTAAACTCATCATCTAAAACAGATAAAAACTCAGCGTAGCCTGTTTTTTTTTGTTTATAGATGACTTGTTTGATAAATTCGGTATTCAATGAACACTATTTAGTATTCAATATCCTCTATGAATGACATCAACTTGCGCTGTTATTGACAGAAATGTCATGACATTGTAGTCAGAATCATCCCTTACAAATATATTTTTACAACATCTGACTTGTCCATTCTAAACTAGTTGTTTTGAAGTTATTTTTGGAATGGTTCTCTTGTATGGTGTATAGATATGTATTCAGCACTTTCCGCTGTTATTGAAAGAAATGTCATGACATTGAAGTCAGAATCATCCCTAACATATCATCAAATCTGGCTAGTTCATTCATTGTAAAAGACTTTTGTGTTTAAACAATATTTTTATGAGGGGATCTCTAATTGTATAGTTTATAGATATGAATCGCATGGCCTTGCACTGCAATTGACAGAAATTACGTTACATGTAAGGGGTTCATCTCTCTTATTATTATTTTTATGCCCTGTATCGAGAGATCGGGGGCATATTGTTTTACTCATGTCTGTCTGTCTGTCCGTCCGTCCATCCATCTGTCTGTCCGTCTGTCCGAAAACTTAACCCGAAAACTTAACCTTGCCAATATCGTCAAGCCTATTCAAGATACAAAGCTAATATTTGGCATGATGATAGATCTCAATGATGCGCATCCGCTGGTACCAAAGTCAAGGTCATGTGACAAGGTCAAGGTCATCTGTCAAGGTCAAACTTTGAAAAAAAGAATGCCGTTACGGGGGCATTTGTGTTTCACAAACACATCTTGTTTTCAGTCTAAATTGATAAACTTTGCAATTACTTGAAATTAAAATTAAAATATAGAACAAAATAGAAGAAATGGAGGAAATTGAGAAATTGCTGTAGAAGCAATTGTTCCTTTTCTACATGCTTGAACTTCTTTGATTATAAGGGCCATGACAGTCAGTCAATTTTCTAGAAAGGATCTTAAGTTGTAGATGGCATAATTCTTCATTCCTAAAATTGCAGAACTTAATTCTAGTAACCCATAACTAGCAAGCTTTAATGTTACGGACAAGAATTTACATATTCAGTACCAATTTCAGTGCTGCAGATAGAAGCTGTAAAAAGGAATTTGAAGTTTTCAACATTCTAGCGACAAACCCTGTGTTTTGGGTACTCATTGAAATCGTCTCATTGAGACGATTCAAATGAGTACCCAGAACATAGGGTTTCGATAAAAAATAACAATTTCAGAATCGTATTACATCTTCATATCTAAACCTGAATGCCCTTGTAACTTCGTCCCATATTTGTAAGGACTAAAATGACCTAGTTCCTACAGTAGACAGTCGTTTGCATTTTTTGTCACATAATTATCCTTTGTAACCTAAATGAACTTATTGTAAGGGATAGGTTAAATATAAGCAAGATGCTCCCAAGTAAGACCATAATCCAAAGAAAGCTTCACAATTACTCCTGTGTACAACACAAAGTGTCCTTTATAGTTTCATTGTTTTAGATGTTGTCATCTCGTTGGCTTTATTTGGGTTGACGTTGTTGTTGGCTTAGGCAGCATCATAAGCATTTGAGCTCTAATCTTTGTCATTGCTCTGTGGTTATTGAAGATATCTTCATGAAATTTGGTGTTTAGGTTGACCATCACAAGAGCTATCAAAAGGAATAACTCTGAAATCATTTAGAGTTTAAGACCTATGCCCCTTTTGACTAAGATTTTTTGCATTAACCAGCTCCTGCAGCCAAGCGTTGGCATCTGTAGGTAGTGCTATTGTCAAGACATGCAATGGTATGTATTTTAAGCTTGCAGACAAAGTTGTTTCATAAGAAGTCTATCTTTTTATGAAAAAATTCTATCATTTTGGCTTCAAGATAAAGAAAATAAGATACAAAGAGAGTATTAATTTATTCACGTGAAAGGTATGAAACTAAAAACCTTATTACACTTATGTATGAATCTGCTTTGCGTATTCATATTTTGATAAGGTTTTAAGTTTCATACTTCCATAAAATCAACAAATACCCTCTTCATCTCTTAAAAGAAGAAGAGGCAGCATAATGAAGGTCAATTTTATTTAAGAACCCATGCCAATTCTTGATTATTTTGGCAGTCATCCAATGTGACCTTGACCATGAAGCCAGGTTAAGTTACTTCTCATTGATTGTTTTCCAGTAATACATTAGATTTCTCTGCCCTGTACTGATATATCTAATATTTGAAAGAGAAAATATCAAAATGAATCAAAGGACAAGTAAGAAAAGTCTGTACTTTCCAATCCCTGAGTGTGTGGTGTCAATGGTCTAGAGGTATAGTATTGGCCTCTCGACCAAAAGGTCTTGAGTTCTATTTCTGGGAGTGGCTATCAATCTTGGTACTTTCAACTTTAGAAATGAGTGATACTAAATTTTCCAGGAAGCAGAATCGAGATCTAAGTTGTGAGAACTTGTTTCACAATCGATGTAAAATGAATAGATTTAAAACAGACCACCCCTGCTTCATTGAATATATACCCTTTGAATGCAACGTTAACCTGTACTTACTGAATTTAAAATCAAATTCAAACAAGTTTTCAATGAAAAAAAAATTCAACCAATTTGATTATGACCCAAGATTTTCCTGCAATAATTAAGTACAAAGCAGGCAGTATTGGTGACAATCAGTCTGTATGTCTATGCAGGTCCATCTCAGTTTATATTCATTGAAAAAAAAAACAACTGTAAAGAAGAGTGGCAGCCAGACTACCCATGCCCATTGTGTATACAAATTTTGTGTACACCATGGGCATGGGTAGTCTGGCTGCGACATCTTCTTTACAGTTTCTTTTTTTTTTTTTTCAAATACAGCTGCAGTCATAGCACAGTTGGTAGTGCGTCAGACTGTCAGTCTTGAGGTCCCGGGTTTGATCCCCGGCACTCATTCTTTGTGACTATTTGTCTCTCTCCAATGGGTTGATAATCGTAGACCTAAGTGAGATAGCAGCTGAAGGCTAGGAAAGGATGTGATGGTTGTACTGGGGAGAGAAATACCATGAATCCATTGCTAGGTGCTCCAGCTTCTGTGATATAACGGAAAAATGTTGAAAGCTGGGTTATACTCCATTCAATTATCTTTATAGTGTTTTTTCAAAGGGAATTATATCATTACAAATCATACAATTAAGTCCCCTGTCTCTAAAAAGACGTTTCTGTTCAGCACTTGTTAAAACAAACTTGGATTAAGTAGGCCTATGTAAAATAGCATACAGAGGCTAGGAAAGGGTGTAATGGTAGTACAGGTGAAAGAAATAGCAGGAATCCATTGTTAGGTGCTCCGGCCGCCACGATATAACTGCGAAATTGTTGAAAGCAGGGTAAAACCCATTCAAACAAACAAACAAAATTAAGGAGGCATGTAATAGAACTACAACAATTTTTTTTTTTCTGAAATGCAAACAAAATTGACAGAGGCAAGTTTATGGCATGGTCAGAATCAATTGGGTTTTACACATTTAAAAATGTTGCCTGAAACTGTTTCGAACTTGTAAAAGGATTTAAAAGTTTTATATTTTTAGTTGTCTGGGTAATGAATCTCAGTAAACAGTTGTCTGCAGGATGATGTAAATTGTTGGGCATGTGTTTTAAATTCATGTAACTGAATTTATTACCCACCTTGATTATGCTGTTGATAAGCAGTTGGTTTTACAAAACAGAATCATTAGGATAGCTTGGTTTTTACAAAACCTGATTAATAAAATCTCATTTTTGTAGCTTTATTATAAGCTGAAAAACTAATTTGGAATTTTAATTACGCTCTCATATTTCACTTTGACAGCTTAGATTAAGAAAAAATAAAGATTAACAGGTATAATAAACTGCTTTATTTGTCTTGCTTTCCTAATTTTAAAGTGAGAGGATAGGTTGTGGGCTTCCTAATTTTGGAGTGAGAGGATAGGTTGTGGGCTTTCTTAATTTTGGAATGAGAGGATAGGTATTGGGCTTTCCTAATTTTGGAGTGAGAGGATAGGTTGTGGGCTTTCCCAATTTTGGAATGAGAGGATAAGTATTGTGCTTTCTTAATTTTGGGAGCCGCGGCAATAGCGCAGTTGGTAGCGCGCCGGACTTCTAAACCAGGGGTCTAAATTCGCACGGGTTCGATCCCCGGCCGCGGCAATTATCCTTTCCGACATTTGTCTTCCACCAATGGGTAGATAATCGTAAACCTATGTGGAATAGCAACTGGAGGTTAGGAAAGGGATGTGGTGGTAGTACTGGTGTGAGAAATACCAGGAATCCATCGTTAGGTGCTCCAGTCGTCGCGATATAACTGAGAGATTGTTGAAAGCGACGTAAAACCCTAATTCAAATCAAAATCTTAATTTTGGAGTGAGAGGATAGGTATTATGCTTTCCTAATTTTGGAATGAGAGGATAGGTATTGGGCTTTCCTAATTTTGGAGTGAGAGGATAGGTATTGGGCTTTAGTGAGAGGATAGGTATTGGGCGGGCTTCAATTAATCAGCATTTTATTGTCAAGGATCCAAGATTTAATACCCCAAGGTTTAAAGGGACGCAGGTTTTGCATATGTGCAGTCTGATGTTAGTCTACATTACCTGTTTCTCACTTTCAAACCAGAATTGTCAATAGATTAGTTTTTCAAAATAAATATTGACCTACAGTTGGTACTTTCAGTGCTTTTTGCCCTTTGATTTTGATGAAAATTTTTAGCCAAAATTTATTCAGCATGACGAGGGTTAATATTGATAAGTTTGTGAAAGAACAATAATTGTTGGGTTTTGTGGACAACAAAAGCTAAATTTTCTTCATTAAAACACTATAGCTTTTGTTGTCAATTGAGGGGGAGAAACTGGAAGCTTATGTAAATATATTAATTTCATTGTCCTTCCGAATAGCTTGCCTGTTAAAAAATTATTTGGTAGTCTTTTCTGTACAATTCATCATAAAATATTTACTTATTTGAATTCGAAGTTGTTCATGACATATTCCTGCTAAACACAAAGCTTTAGCAGACATTATAGACTAAGATCAGCCTGCACATATATGCAGTCTGTTCTAAGCCTTTACAGCCTTCTTTGTACATGTACTAGACTGGCATTCAGTCCCAGAGTTTAGATTTATAAGTAAACAAGGTGCATAACCACTTTAAACCACAAACCAACCAAACGCATATATTAAGTTAATTTTCTTTTATCTGAAACTCTTAAATCAGGCTTAAAGACATGAAACATTATTTCTATCTTTCTTTTTTCATATATACCTCTATTTAAGAGACTGTCACCAGTCTATACATGTACTTGATTATCATGGAAATATATTGTCCAAGAGTGGCTTATTTTGTTAAAAAAAAAACAACAACAGCCATTGGAAGGGTATTTGCAAAACTATTGTAAGTGCCTAGAGTAACATAGGCACTTACAATAGTTTTGCCAAAACCCATCAATTTGTAGGGAAACAAATTATGTTCAGCAGAATGAGGGCCAAAGATAGATGAAATCCAGACAATAGAAATCAATTATTATGCTGAAAACTAATTACTGGATTAATTGTTTATAAGTATCATTGGTGCTTGTATAACCAAGAAAGAAAAAGAATAGGTTCATTATTTCAGTTTCAATTAAATGATATGAATGAATGGTACAGGATAACCTATCTTTCAACATGCTGTATTAATCAATTTGATTTTTAGCTTGGTTCTTAATTAGAGAAAATCAAAATCAGGGCTGGAGGTTATAAAAATTTTTCTCATTGCCAAATCAGAATTTTCTCAAATTTCAAATCGAGATTGAAGCTGTAATTCTGAAATGATACTGTAATAAATGAGTAAATATAAAAGATAATATTAATTAGTTGTTCATTGATATTATGTTATATGATCATACATTTATTTAAATTCTAAAGTTGAGAAAATTCTCAGTTGAGTATGAGAGAGTTTTATATTCTCAGACCAAGATAGTATTCTTCAAGCCAGAGGTCAATCATTGGTCGGGGTTTAATGGATGGTAAATGCACTAGCAGTGTTGATGTTACTGTAAAATATTGTAGAAAGTAATGTTTAACCCCCAAAGAAACAAATAAACAATTGTAGTTAATGTAAGTTAAAAATCAATTAGCATGGTTGCGGCGAGGATGCCAATATAAAATGGGACCACCATGGCTTCATCTTGACAAGATGTTAACCCTTGTCTTGCTGAACCTGGAATATTCCTGCTTTGGCAGGAGCTAAAGACAAACATCAGCCTGCACATAATATGCAGTCTGATGTTAGTCTAAACCACCTGTTTCTCACCTTGAAACCAGAATTGTCAACATATTTAGTTTGTCAAACAAAAATTGACCTACAGTTTGTACTTTCAGTGCTTTTTGCCCATTGATTTTGATGAAAATTTTTGCCAAAATTCATTCAGCGTGACTAGGGTTAAATTCAAAGAGGTGAAATACAAAGAAAAAGGTTAAAGACAGTAATATTGCGTGAGCAATTGTTATGATATGAAATTTTTCTGATGATACAAGCTGTTAAATTATTCTATCATCTCCCAAAAAATTGTAATAGGATTTCTTTGATCCACAAGGGAAATAATGTTGTCATGTTTGTGTATTAGACATCATTGTTGATTGATTGCTCAATACCATTTTCTTGTCAATTGAGGGAGAGAAACTAGAAGCTCTTATATAAAATATCTTTTATCCTTTCATAGCTTGGCTTTTTTAAGCTTGACTATTTTGGATTAAAATGTCAAGGTACTGTATTTCTCAAAATAAACGCTCCAGGGATCTGTACATAACATAGTCAAGGAGCCTGTATTTCCTATGCATTTTCTGATTGAAAAATTAATCTCAAATTAGAGAAGAAGTCTCATAAAGTCACTAAGATTTAGGCATTTGAAGTGGGGGTTTTTAGTAAAAAATATTATTAGAGGAAATATGGTATTCTCACCAGTGTCGATATTCTAACTAGTGTGGTTGGTGTTGGCTTAATGGTGTGACTAACTTTAACCTTGGACAAATGTCTCTTCTTATTGAAGATTTCTTCTTGATACTTGGCATGTGTATTAACCATCCAAAAAAGCTTTTTTACTCTTTCCAGCATCTGCAGCCAAGGTTGCACTCTTGTTGGATAAATTATGGTTATCTTTTCTGTATTTGCATACAAAGCATTTTCCATTTAGAATGTCCTTTATTATTTCAAATTCATAGCTCTCAATCTTTCACTGAATTAAAAGAATGCTTTGAAAACTATTTTACACAAACCATATTTTTGCTCATCAAAAGCAAAGATAGGGGTACTTTTATAATTTAGCCCTGTCTCCAAGAAAAATATCTGTTTGAAGGTTGAAGAACAGGTACCATGCTTTGCTCATAGACAGAAACTTAAGTATGTGCAAAGGAGCAGTTATATGTCTTAAATTTGCATTCTGAGGGAGAGGGATAGACATATGGAAAATGTCCTTCATGTTTGTCTTTGTAAGTATTCTTTATGTCAGCAAAGAAACTGACTTAATTTAAGCAATGTTTAATGCTTTTCTCACAATATCTTCTCCAGGGGTGTTGAAATTCAGATTTGTCCATGGACAAGTAAAAAATGATTCTCTGCTTGTCAAGAATTAAAATTAACTTATCCACAAAAAAGTGAATAAGCACAAATTTTGGGAAAACTGTCTTTAACTAAGAAAATGCTGGGACCTAGCATTTTTTTCATTAAAGATATTTTTATACCCCCCGCTACGAAGTAGAGGGGGGTATATTGGTTTCACCATGTCTGTCTGTCTGTCCATCCGTCCGTCAATCCGTCCATCTGTCCGTCAATCCGTCCATCTGTCCATAGACCTTCTCGTTTCCGGACTCTTACTCAAGAACCAAGTGACCTAGAATCATGAAACTTTATACAAATGTTGCTTATGACCCAAGGAAGTGCCCTATTGTTTTTAGGTCACGAAGGTCAAAGTCACAGTGAGCCTTTGTTCAATTTTCGTTTCCGGGCTCTAACTCGAGAACCAAGTGACCTACAATCATGAAACTTTATGCAAATGTTGCTTATGACCAAAGGAAGTGCCCTATTGTTTTTGGGTCACATAGGTCAAAGGTCAAGGTCATATCCAATTTTTGTTAAATTTTCATTTCCAGACTCTAACTCAAAAACCAAGCAACCTAGAACCGTGAAACTTTATGCAAATACAGCTTATGACTAAAGGAAGTGCCCTATTGTTTTTGGGTCACCTAGGTCAAAGGTCAAGGTCACAGTGTGCCTTTGTTAAATTTTTGTTTGCAGACTCTTACTCAAGAACCAAGTGACCTACAATCATGAAACTTCATGCAAATGCTGCATATGACCTCAATATCTGTTACAAACACATCCTGCACTAATAGCACTTGCATTTTGACAAAGTGCTTGTGGGGGGTATAAGTCCCCTCTGCGACAGTTCAAGTTTTCTTCCCTTTAATTTTAACATTAGGATGATATATATCTTAGATCAGTCTTGTGAGCATGCAAAGATTTGTCCTGGTATTTACTTGTCCATAGGCAAGTAGCCTAGAATACTTGTCTGCAAGTAGGAAAGCCAGAGTTTGGAACTAAGAGGAATCTCGGACTCCTTGTTAAACAGTTGGGACTCCTTAATTTTGCAAGCAAACAGTCCAGTGGAATCCCAGGATCATATGAGAATTGTATGAGCAAATAAAAGATCTTTTAACAAAGACAACATAAACATGTATCTAGTAGTATTTTGAAAGAAAAAATATCTTCTTTAAGGAAGGAACAATTTGTGGCAAAAGGAGAAATTGCTTGTAACTCGCAATTTCTTCTTTACCACAAAGTTCTCCCAATATTAAGATTTAGACTCTTTACTTTGAGCTTGGACTTCTTGAATACGAAAATATTGAGTCTGATGGACTCCTGACTTACAGAAGTTAGTGTCCATCCCTGAAAGCCCATGTTGGACAAGTCAGACGTGGGAATTCCACACACCTGTCTTTTCTATAAGATGCATTCTTTCAAATTTCACCCTCTTTTCATTGTCATCTGTAATCTCTTTCAATTTGGAGCCCTCTATAATTAAAAAAAAAAAAAAAACAGGTGGGTGTAAATTGCTTTTTAGCTCCACTGGCTGAAAGCCACTGGGGCTATTGTCATGGCGTTGTGTCCGTCGTGCGTCCGTCCGTCCGTGCGTCCGTGCGTCCGGTCGTAAACTTTTTCTTTTAAAATCTTCTCCTCAGAAACTACTGGATGGATTTCAACCAAACTTCACAGGAATGATCCTTGGGTGACCCTCTTTCAAAGTTGTTCAAGAAATTTTGATCCAATGAAAATCATGGATTTAATGGGCGTGGCTAATTTCCAAATATGGTAATAGGTGGCTTTTCTCAGAATCCAATAGATAGATATCAACCAAATTTTACATGAATGATCCTTGAGTGACCCTTTATATGTCTACCAAAAATTATTGTGATCGGATGAAAAATATGTATTTTATGGGCGGAGGTCATTTCTCTATATGTTATATAGTGGAAACTTTGAAAATCATTTTCTCAGTATCTAACTGATAGATATCAACCAAATTTTACATGAATGATCCTTGTGTGACCCTTTATATGTCTACCAAAAATTATTGTGATCGGATGAAAAATATGTATTTTATGGGCGGAGGTCATTTCTCTATATGTTATATAGTGGAAACTTTGAAAATCATTTTCTCAGTATCTAACTGATAGATATCAACCAAATTTCACTGGAATGATCCTTGAGTGACCCTTTATCAGTCTACCAAATATTTTTGCAATCAGATGAAAAATATGTATTTTATGGGCAGACGTCATTATTCTATATGTTATACAGTGGAAATTTTAAAAATCATTTTCTCAAAATGTAAGTGATGGATATCAATCAAAATTCACTGGAATGATCCTTGAGTGATTTTTTTATCAGTCTACCAATTTTTTTTGCGATCAGATTAAAAATATGTACTTTATTGGTGGAGGTCATTTCTCTATATGTTATAAAAGTGGAAACTTTGAAAATCATTTCAACATAAGTAGTACACAAAATATATAAAAATATAGTCAAAACTTAGATTTGCTATTACAAGAAATTCAAGCCTGTGGAGCGACACAAGCCATTCATGGCTTTCTAGTTTAATTTCTTTTTGGGTGAGCCTGTTTATATTGTTTCTACATATAAAATGTGAAAAAAAAGCAATTAAAAAGTTGCAAATTCCTTTCCTTGTCAGTGTGATTGGGAAGGTTCTGAAAATTAATTTGACAACAGGATTGGATTTTTTCACACCATTCTACCATGTTCTCAGATAGTGTTACCATTTCATGATTGTGATGGGAAATTATTGACGGTTTCTCTAACATGTTTTGAATCCTGATTTGTCTGTCCCAAATGATTCTTTAAAGGCCTAATTCCATTCAGGATTTGTATCCTTTTAGGAGATTGCATAAAGTCAGATTTTCTTGCTGGCACATAAACTTTAAAAAATCTCAAAAGCTCATTTAGCATCTATAGGAGCAAGTATATTGTCATTGAAATATGACTGGGAATGAATGAACGATTGGGAAACAAGTTCTTACAACTTAGATTAATCCCTCTTGATTCTGCTTCCTGGAAAATTCACCAGTACTCGAGCGGAATGTGTGGGCCTATGAAAGAACCAAGATCGATAGCCGCTCCCGGGAATCCAACTCAGGACCTTTAGGTCAAGAGAACGACGCTTTACCTCTAGACCACAGGCACCACACGTGTCTGATATGTGTGATGTAGTAATCTGTTTGCACTGGCAATCAAAGCTTGTTTGCACAAATCCAGGGTTCAGCACGAAACAGTTGTAACTCCCAATATGTTTATGGGGAGTTACAACTGTTTCTCGCTGAGCCCCCAAAGTACTGCTTGGTTCAAGAATAATGTCATATACCAGCTAGTTAAGTGGTAATGCATTGGGCTGTCAATTTTGGGGTTTTGAGTTAAAAACCCTAGCTCCATCAACTTTCATCAGACATTGGACTAAAGCCAATTTGACACAAGTCATTTGTCTCGCACCGAAAGGGTGTTTTATAAGTGTTACATATAAGTGGGATGAGCAGCTGGTGGCTTGGATGAAATGTTGTGGATGTACTGGTGTGAAAAATGACAGGAAACCATAGGTAGGTGTACCAGTCGTGGAGATATAACTGTTAATTGGTTACTTGAATTTATCAGCAGAGCAATTCAAAAATCCTGTAACTACAGATTTTAACCCTTGTCATGCTGAATAAAATATCTTGACATATTTTCAACAAAAACTAAGTGATCAAAGCGCCTAATGCACTAAATGTGAGAGGGAATTCATTTTGAAAATTATTTTTTTGAGCTTTTCTGGTTTCAAAAAAGTAAAATCAGGTTCTATAGACAAAGATCAGACTGCACATTATGTGCAGCCTGATGTTTGTATATAGCTTCTGTCAGGGCAGGAATATTCAGGGTTCAGCATGACAAGGGTTAACAATTATTAAGGACATGGATACAAATGAGTGGGATGAACTTAAAGAGAAGGTTGCAAGTGTTTAGCCTAGCAAATAGAAATGACCTTGACCTACAACCATAACTCTAGCTTGCATGGCACTTCTACACCATGATGTTGTTTCCTGGACATTTTGGATGTAAAAGAATGATATGTTTGAGTGTAGAAAGATTATAAAAACCCTATATTTAATTGGATTAAAAAAGTTTCTTTAAAGGAGTTGAGAGGTCCATTAATTTTATCCATCAGTTCTTTTTAGCTCACCTGAGCACGAAGTGCTCAAGGTGAGCTTTTGTGGTCCCATGATGTCCGTCGTCCGTCGTCCGTCGTGTGTCGTGTGTCGTTCGTCGTGCGTCGTGCGTCGTCAACATTTACCTTGTAGACACTCTAGAAGCCATATTTTTTGCTCAATCAACCTGAAAATCGGTCAGAATGATTGTCTTGATGAAATCTCGGTCAAGTTCGAAATTGGGTCAAGTGGGGTCAAAAATGAGGTCACAGGGTCAAATATTAGAAAAACCTTGTAGACACTCTAGAAGCCATATTTTTTGCTCAATCAACCTGAAAATTGGTCAGAATGATTGTCTTGATGAAATCTCGGACAAGTTCAAAATTGGGTCAAGTGGGGTCAAAAATGAGGTCACAGGGTCAAATATTAGAAAAACCTTGTAGACACTCTAGAAGCCATATTTTTTGCTCAATCAACCTGAAAATTGGTCAGAATGATTGTCTTGATGAAATCTCGGACAAGTTCAAAATTGGGTCAAGTGGGGTCAAAAATGAGGTCACAAGGTCAAATATTAGAAAAACCTTGTTGACACTCTAGAAGCCATATTTTTTGCTCAATCAACCTGAAAATAGGTCAGAATGATTGTCTTGATGAAATCTTGGACAAGTTCCAAATTGGGTCAAGTTGGGTCAAAAATGAGGTCACGAGGTCAAATATTAGAAAAACCTTGTAGACACTCTAGAAGCCATATTTTTTGCTCAATCAACCTAAAAATTGGTCAGAATGATTGTCTTGATAAAATCTTGGACTAATTCAAAATTGGGTCAGGTGGGGTCAAAAATGAGGTCACGGTGTCAAATATTAGAAAAACCTTGTAGACACTCTAGAAGCCATATTTTTTGCTCAATCAATCTGAAAATTGGTCAGAATGATAGTCTTGATGAAGTCTAGGTAAAGTATGAATTATGGTCAAATGGGAATAAGAATAAGGACACAGGTTCAAGTTTTAGAAAAACCTGGTAGACACTCACTCTTTAAGCCATAATTCTGCTCAATCAACTTGAAAATTGGTCAGAATGACTTTCTTGATGAACTTGGGTCAAGTGGGGTCACAAACGAGGTCACAGGGTCAAATCTTAGAAAATCCTTGTAGACACTCTAGAGGCCATAAGTTTTGCCCTATCATCCAGAGAATTAGCCAGATTGAAATTGTCTTCAAACATCTGTCTGGTTTGAATTTGGGTCAAGTGTGGTTAAAAACTAGGTTAAGAGGTCAGATCTTAAGACTGTTAACTCAGGTGAGCGCTTTAGGGCCACTATGGCCCTCTTGTTATTAGAATGCTTGTTTATTTGTAAATATTCATGTTTCTGTCATATTTATGTACTCTTTTAACATTTTTAAGGCCAATTGCAACCAGCTTTGCCGAATTTCGCAAATAAAGATTTGAACTTTGAAATTAATTGTTTGCAATGTCATATACACATTCAGTAACAAATCAGATGGATATTTTTGGATGATTTTGTTTACCAGTGGGTGTGATAGACCTATTTTATTACCTGGCTTCTGCTGTTCAAAAATAGAGGCTTGCTAATTAAAAGAACATACAGGTGTCAGTATCAATAATCAGTTACCTTGTCCAGGTGTGAAGTTCTGTAATGCCTAGGGTTTGATTGATTGAATGGAGTTTTACGCCGCTTTCAACATTTTTCATTTAAATTGCGGCAAATTGAGCACCTAACAATGGATTCCTGGTATTTCTCCAACCAAAACAACCACCACATCCTTTCCTAGCCTCCAGCTGCTATCCCGCTTAGGTCTACGATTATCAACCCATATGTGAGAGACAATTAGTCGGATGGAATTAGTGCTCAAGTTGGGGATCAAACCGAGGAACTCTAGATTGACAGTCTGACACGCTACCAACTGAGCTATGACGGCAGCTCGTAAAACCTAGGGGCTCTGACATGTTACATATATGATACAGTTGAAGGCTCTAGTTTGTTAACCCTTGTCACGCTGAACGAGCAAATATTTCTGCATTGGCAGGAGCTATAGACAAACATCAGCCTGCACATATGTGCAGTCTGATGTTAGTCTACACCACCTGTTTCTCACTTTCAAACCAGAATTGTCAATAGATTTAGTTTTTCAAAAATTGACCTATGGTTGGTGCTTACAGTGCTTTTTGCCCTTTGATTTTGATGAATATTTATGGCCAAAATTTATTCAGCATGACAAGGGTTAATGAATAAAAAGATTGTACTTGCAAGTAATAAGTTCATCTGTTGTAAGGCACTCAGGGATGAAGGTTTTGCAAGTCTGAGACTCTCAAATAAGTAGCCTGGACTCTCAGAACTATCTGATGTGAATCCCATTGACCCTCTGTGGATCAACTCCAGAAAAGAAAAGTTCTACATCTAGAGTAGGAGCTTTCAAACATTAAGAAAGGACCCCTAAGATCCCAATTGTTGATTCCTTTGGACCCCACTTTGTTGAAGTCAGACGAAATCTTGGACACTTGGACTTATGTCTGTCATTATTGCATCTGTCTATCCATGGAGTTTCTGTCATAATTGCACCTGTCTGTCTGTCTGTCTATACATGCATTGTGCAAACAAATGTTAATATAACAAAATGAAATTCAACCAGTTTTTGCAGGAATGATCCTTCGGTGACCCTTTATCAGATTTCTTGAAAGAATTTAGATTGGATAAAAATACATAGCTTTAATGGATCAGACTTATTTACATATATGTGGCTTTAATTGAAATTACTTCTGCAGAAATTTATATCAACCAGGATTTACAAGTATGATCCTTTGATTACCTTTGATGAATTTTCTTAAAAAGAAATTAATTGATTAAAAACAAGGTTTTGGAAATGAAGATATATTGTAAAAAAAAAACTTGAAAAAGCTAGTATGTTTCTCAGAAATTTTATCCATGTTTAAAAGAAATCAAATTTTTGAAAAAGAATTTCGATTTATGTAAATATCATATCTTTGCTGTTGATTTTTGTAAAATACCTTTTTGGAATACAAGGGAGATAATATTATCTGAATCAGTACAGTTGCTTTCCTTGTGATCTTTGAATATAGTCTTAATACTTAGTCTGGTGATGAACTAACATTGCATTCATTAAAAAAACATGAAGCTACACTTTCTTTACCATTACCCATTATATTGCCAAAAATATAAATTCCCAAAACCATTATAGTACCAAACCATTCCATATTTCTCAAACCATTATTTTTTCCTAACCATTATACATGTATTGCCAATGATCCATCATTATAGAGCAGCTAGTAGTGTAATGGATTGCAAATCTATAGGTTCCGCACTCAACCCCTCGATGGCAGCACTTTTTCTTTTCCACTATTTATCTTCCACCTATGGGTTGATAATCATATACCTATGTGGGGTATAGCAGCTGGAGGCTAGGAAAGGATGTAATAGTAGTACTAGTGTGAGAAATCCCAGGAATCCATTATTAGGTGCTCCAGCAGCAGCGATATAACTGAAAGATTGTTGAAAGCGTCCTAAAACCCCATTCAAACAAACCTTTATATTTCCCAATCCATTATAATTCCCAAACCATTATGATTCCCCAAATCATTATGTTTTCCAAACTATTATAATTTCAAATTATTATATTGCTAAAACCATTTAATTTCTTAAACCATTATAATTCCCTAACCGATGAATTTATTGCCCAAGCAATTATATTGCCCAGAACCATGATATTACCTAAACCATTATATTTCACAAATGATCAAATCTTTAACGGTTCTCAGATAATATATTTCTGATGAGAGGATGGTTTTGTGCAAAAATTTAAAAGAATTAATTTTCACTGATTGCAATTACTTTCAATTTGAATGTCATTTTATTAACCCTTGTCATGCTGAACCGGGAATATTCCTGCTTTGGCAGGAGCTGTAGACAAACATCAGCCTGCACATATGTGCAGTCTGATGTTAGTCTTCTCCACCTGTTTCTCACTTTCAAACCAAAATTGTCAATAGATTTAGTTTTTCAAAATTAAAATTAACCTACCGTTGATTCTTTCAGTGCTTTTTGCTCTTTGATTTTGATCAAAATTTGTAGCCAAAATTTATTCAGCATGACAAGGGTTAAGCAAGCTAGTTCAATAGTGGGTACCTTTCTGTTTGACGTCATTAAGATAATAAGAAAGTTAATGCTTTGTTTACACACATATTTTATGAGCTTTTGAGGTAAACCTATTATCATATTTCATGAGGTCATTGATGAAATAATGAAACCTTGTTTACCATGCTCAAACTGTTACAACACACCAACATTTCACCCTTTCCTGTGCATTCCCGAAATTTTAACATCTCTATGATTTTACGCTTAAGAAAGTAATGTGAAAAAAAGAAGAAATTGTTGGTAACAAGCATTTTCTTCTTTTCGCACAATATTTTTCCCCTTACCATAGATTCATTTCCTGTGCAGTCCTGTAGTTTTACATTGGTATGATTTTACACTTATGAAAATAATGTGAAAAAAGAACAAATTGGTGGTAACAAGCATTTTTCCCTTTTCCCTCAATAGGATAAATGATTACCCTTAGGCAAAAAAAAAGACGTAAGGAGTAATATAATAGTTGTGGGTACCATATATACTATTCACACAATATTTTCTTCAACTAAAGATTTTTAGCTCACCTGAGCACGAAGTGCTCAAGGGAGCTATTGTGATCTATCAATTTCCGTCGTCCGTCTGTCTGTCATGGTGTCAACATTTTCTTTAAACAACATTTCCTCCTAAACTTATGAGTCAAAATCAACCAAACTTGTCAGAAATATTCCTTGGGTGGTCTCTTATAAAAAATGCTAAATGGAAAGGATCCGTGCAAGATCACAGGAATAGGGGCCTTAATGACAAATTTCTTGTTTATACTCTAGAAGCCACAAATTTGGTCCAATCTTCATGAAACATGGTCAGAATGTTTGTTAGGTCATGGGGATAAATTCTGTGGAAAATGGGAAGGATCCGTGCCATATCACAGGAAAAGGGGCCTTAATTACAATTTTCTTGTAAGAGCTCCAGATGTCACAAATATGGTCCAATCTTCATGAAACTTTGTCAAAATGTATGCTAGGTCATGTAGATAAACTCTGTTGAAAATGGGAAGGATCCGTGCCATATCACAGGAAAAGGAGTCTTAATGAATATTTACTTGAAGTATCAGGTGAGCGATTTAGGGCCCTCAGGATCCTCTTGTTTGTTTATTTGCAAAGGTGTTTCATTGTCATCTGTAACTTTGTCAGAGTGAGTTTTAAGTAGATATTTCTAATAAAAATGAATAAATCAAAGGTTAGGAATTGTCCCTTAAACACCTTGGACATTATTAGTCCCCTACCGGTGTTCACACTGGAGGGGACTATAGGTTTTGCCCTCCGTCTGTCCGTCCGTCCGTCCGTCTGTCTGTCGGTCCGACTGTCCGTCTGTCTGTCCGCTCAAATCTGGATCCCGCGATAACTTAATAACTAAGCAAGCGTTTTTGATGAAAGTTGGTATATGACTAGATGGCAATGTGTAGATTATGCACATCATTTTATTTTTGTTTTTCGACTTAAATTGAGGTTGCTATGGTTACAGAAATAGTGAAAATATGGCCAAAAATGGGATCCTGCGATAAGATAATAACTAAGCAAGCTAGTTTGATGAGACTTGGTATATGACTAGATGGCAATGTGTAGATTATGCACATCATTTTATTTTTGTTTTTAGACTAAAATTGTTGTTGCCATGGTTACGGAAATAGTGAAAATATGGCCAAAAATATTGGATCCTGCGATAAGTTAATAAGTAAGCAAGCTAATTTGATGAGACTTGGTATATGACTAGATGGCAATGTGTAGATTATGCACATCATTTTATCTTTGTTCTTTGACAAAAAGTGCGGTTGCTATGGTAACGGAAATAGTGAAAATATGGCAAAAAATGGATCCTGCAATAACTTAATAACTAAGCAAGCTAACTTGATGAAACCTGTTTTAAAATGTAAAAAAATTTATAAGCCATGTTAGTCAGGGTGGTGATGCAGCAGTATTAATCACCTCCAGTGAAACTTCTCATTTCTTACCAACAAGACTGAAGAAAAACATCTTGGATCAGACAAGGTAACTGTTATTGATACTATTTCTTGCATCTGTCTATTGCTTGCATGAATTGTATAGTGGGCACAGCAGAGACAACAACTCATGTAAGTCTTGTTTAACCCTTTCCAAAAGAAGACCTGGTTTTGACGTCCCTGATAGAATTGGCGTGGGAAAACATTGAGACAAAAGACCATATTGAGTCAATGTGAAGCCGGTAGGGGACTTTATGTGTTGCATACAACACCAGATACTTGTTTTCTAAGGCAAGTGCTAATGCTTATGTCAACATCTTCCAGTGATGCCAATTTGACGACAATGACCCCATGTTTTTGTGACCAAAAAATTGTTGAAGATGTTTTAAACCAAAAATATACACTCATCTATTATCAGTGACCTGGAAAAGTCACGCTGAATTAATGTCAATCATTTGACCGAAAAATTATGCTCCTGAGTGCATGGTCAGGGCACTTTGTGACCTGTTTCACTTGACCTGTTTGTGAATGAAGGTATGGAGCTTTTGATGTTGAAAGGAATTACAATTTGAAGTTAAAAAAAATTGTCAATTCTGCTTCAAACCATATTTTGTTGATACTCATTGGAATCGTCTTGACGAGACGATTCCAATGAGTACCCACAACATAGGGTTTATTTGATAAATAACAATTATAGACTGACATTTTACTTTGATAACAAGACCTTGTGGGTGTAGAAAAAGACAGTTCACCAATTGTTTCCCTATTGCTTCCAGTTCACTGCATCTGTTTACATTGCCGTAATCATTTAACTGCAACTGTGGATGAACTTTGTAAAACGATACTGTGTTTTTCTGCTATTTTGGAGGGAAAAAAAATCGGGGCATTGTGTAACTCAAGTTATGTAAGAGAGCTAAGCTGGGAGCTATTGTGCATGTGATTGTGGAATTATAGAACTGACAGGGTGATGGATTTGTGGAATTGAGATGTTATAACTGTGTTATACAAACAGCTCAAGGTATGAATAAAATGTCAGTGTGCAAATAAACTGTCAGAATTTCAATGTATTTCTCCATCGAAATAACAAGTTTTCATTGATTGAAAACATCGTGAAAAAAGGGAAAAGAATCTGTTTCTAGCAATGGAGGAAAGGGGGGGGGGGACCCCAGCCAAAATTTCAATGTATTTCTCCATTGAAAATGCAAGTTTTTTATAATGGAAAAGATGGTGAAAAAAGAAGAAAAAATCTGTTTCTAGCAATTGTTTTCCCAAAATTTTATCAAATATATAAATTTCTTTCGTGGAATTAAAAAAAAAAAAAGGTATTAAACATTGCTGATATGCCGTAAAAGGTCTAATAGAACCGCGGGGTTCTATTATAACCATTGCATTTCCATTAGAAAGGGATGGGCTGTTATAAGAGACTTTGTTACCCTTTGAAAGCTCAGTGCAAAACAGTTGTAACTGCCTAAGCATATGGCAGTTGCAACTGTTTTGCACTGAGCTATTGATATTTGTTAAGAAGACGAAAAAAAAAAAATGGCCAAAATTAAACATTATTAGCGCAATATATGAACATTTGATTGTGGAAAAATTGTATTAAAAAAAACTTTTCAAATTTTAAAGTGACCTTGATTTTGTGGGTATTGGATTCAAATTTTTGTAAAATCACAATTTTTATGCCCTTCTCGATCGGGGCATATTGTTTTACTCATGTCCGTCTGTCTGTCTGTCTGTCCGTCTGTCCGTCTGTCTGTCTGAAAACTTAACCAAACTTAACCTTTGCCTTTTCTCCAAAAGTATTTGACATACAAGGCTCATATTTGGCATGATGATAGATCTCAATGATCTGCATCTGCTGGTACTAAAGTCAAGGTCATGTGACAAGGTCAAGGTCATCTGTCAATAATATTTCTACATCATGTCAGAACTCTTGATCTTTCACAATTTTAACCAAGGTTTCCAAATGAAAATCATTAAGAAACCTTGGCTAACACTGCTAAGTTCATTACTGCTGAAATGTTGCGGATCTAGTACAGGTCCACTACCTTAACCCTTTGCTGTTTAATCCCTGCTTTTTACGTGCCTGTGATTTTTTGATTGAGAAAACATTGTGAAAAAAGAAGAAATTGCTTCTGACAAGCAATTCCTTCTTTATCCACACTATTTTTAACCCCACTGAATGGTTATTTTTCAAATTAAATCCACTTTAAATTTTCGTCTGCAAAACCTTTGAATTTGGACAGGTCCAAAATTTTGTAAAACAGGAAAGGGTTAAATGAATTTTGATAAAATATGTCTGTTAATTAGTGTAAAGTTGTCTATATTCTGATTTTCTGCCACAGGTGGTTGTATGTTGATTTCTTCTGTGTTTGTCCTTCTGTGTGTCTGTCCATGGGTGTGTCCATGTCCTGTGTGGGTTTCTTACATAGAGGAAATCAAAGTTTGGAATAAAAGGGCATTTCAATATTCATTTTGTTATTAGCTTTGCTGTTTTCGAAGGAAACACGAGGTATTGTGATCACCTTGCATCATTCACTGCTGTTTGCATTGGCGTTGGTGTTGGCATGACAAACTTGACCCTGCTCATAACTTTTGAATGGTAAGTGATAAAGCCATCATATTTCACATGATCATTGCTTTGGACAAGACCTTTCTGTAGGTACCAAGTTCAAGGTCATCACTGAAGGTCAAGGTCATTTTTCAAGGTCAAATTTCTATTGAAAATTTAACCTTAGTCATAACTTTTGAATGGTAAGTCATAGAGCCTTCATAATTCACATGATTATTGCATGGGACAAGACCTTTCTGTAAGTACCAAGTTCAAGGTCATCAAATAAGGTCAAGGTCATTTTTCAAGGTAATTTTTTTTTTTTTTAAATTATTCTTGGTTATAACTTTTGAGTGATTAGTCAAAGAGCCTTCATACCTTTCCGCAGGTACCAAGTTAGACTGGCATTCGGTCCCAGAGTTTAGATTTATAAGTAAACAAGATGCATGACCACTTTAAACCACAACCCAACCACACACATATATTGAGTTAATTTTCCTTTATCTGAAACTCTGGTCTTCAGGCTTATACATTATATAGACATGAAACATTATTGCTATCTTTCTTTTTTCATATATACCTCTATTTAAGAGACTGTCACCAGTCTAGTACCAAGTTCATACATTTGCCTTTGCCTAAGAAAATGATAAACAGTAAAGCGCTGTCACCCGCTTACAGTGCTCTTGTTTTCTTTAGGAGGCAATTATTTTTTGTGTTCAGAGAATCAATACAGATGTCATTCTAGATTTTAATTAAGAGAAGGTGTTTAAAGATCGCAGCTGCTCATTTGTCATAATTAGAAATAATTAGGATAATGACTGGCTGCATGTAAAGCTTAAATTCTGGGCATGAGGTATCAAAACATTTCACATTCTCAATTCAAAATTTTCTCAAATTTCAATTTGAGATTAAAGTCGTTATGAATAACAACTTATCAATATTAACTTTTATTTTCATACCTTTATTTAAATTTAAAATTTGAGGAAATTCTCAGTTGAGCCTGAGAAAAGTTGTATAACCTTGAGCCAAGATAGCAGGTTTTAGATTGGTCCAAATTCAAAGGAATAGCAGACTATACTTGAAATGAAATAAAAAATTTTTTTTTTACAATATTGATTTAACGAGGTAGATAACCAAGTTGAACCTTTCAGAACTCAAAATGAGTTAACTTCTCTTTAAGAAACAGGCGTTGAGAAACTGGACAATGACTTTATATTTACACAAAGTACTGCAACAGCCAATTTTCACCTAAATAGTTATGAGCAAAAGGGAATTGTGGTAACTTGATGTTTCTTGTGCACAAGAGAACATTTTCAGTGGGTCTTATTATTCAGTCAGTGAATTGGTGATAAAAATTAAAAAAAAAAAGAGAGACTTTCTACTCTGCCATTTCATGCATTTTATGGCCATTATAAAAAATAACATGTTTTTATTAATTATTCTTGCACAATTAAATATGGCTGCGTCGGATATGCTAGATGAGATTTCAAGCTGAATACTGTTTCAATTCAATAATTGAAGAGCAAACTTCAAGAACTGGTTCAAGAACTAGTTCTTAGAATTCAAGAACTAGTTATTGAGAACCAATTCCAGAACTAGGAATTTTCATGCCCCCGTATCGAGAGATCGGGGGCATATTGTTTTACTCATGTCTGTCTGTCCGTCTGTCCGAAAACTTAACCAAACTTGACCTTTGCCTTATCGAGAGATCGCTGTTACGGGGGCATTCGTGTTTACACAAACACATCTTGTTTAACTGCCATTTAATGTTTAAGAACGAATTCTTTAACTTTTTTAGAGGAGCTTTGAAAACAACATTTGTTATTTGCAACAAAAATTCAAATGATGGCTCAAACAACACTGATTGTATCCTCTTTATCCATAGAATTATAAATATTGTAATGTCCAAAGATCAAAGAAAATAATTAGAAAACTCATAAGGTGAAGAATATCACCTGTGATTCAATTTAAACCCTGCACACTGAAAGCAAAATCTGAGGGGTTGTTGTGCAAAACTGTTTACTGTAACTATATTTCCGTTTATTGATTGTCATACCATAGCATATGCCCATATGAGCCATATCCCCTGAAGATGGTTAGTTGTAACAGGGAATATTGCAAGGATACATGAGGAAACTACTGCTGTGATCCACCATGGTATTTTAACGTACTCAGTGTAAAGCAGCGTCTCACAGGACCTCCGGTTAACATCTCATCAAAGACAATTTGTTTGTTAGTGTCCCAGCCCGTGAATCACAAACGTGAATCACAAACCCACGCGATGGAACTTCAATGGTTTTGAAGTCCTGTGCTCTACCAACTGAGCTAATCAGGCTGACATAAACAATGAATCAATGACAATATTTTTATCCCCCCTCTTTAAATAGATCGGGGGTATATTGTTTTATTGGTGTAAGCCACTGTCTGTCTATCCACCTGTCTGTCCATCTTTCGTTCTCTCAGTCCATCCCTCTGTCAGGAAAAAACTTACCTTGTGAACCTTAAATTTCCCCATTTCTTAATTACTATTTGGTTTATATTTTATTTTTGATATTGCTCATATTCCTCTCTTTGATACATATAGATAAGATAATACTTACTTCGTGTTTTGTATGAGAAGAATAACTAACGAGGTTGGGGGAATTTATAATTGTCAAGGCTCTGCTGAGACAATTATCAATTCCCACAACCAAGTTAGACTTTTTTTACACTTATTATGTATTATATTTATCTTATAACCTCGATTTACCTTGTTTTCATCAATATTTCCAACAGAAATACAAGTTTATATTGATAACCGCTTTATGTCATTGTTCTAAAAATGTCCATATGATATCATAAAAATATTATATGGGATGTTTTAATAACACTGATATTTGTATAGCTATAAGATAAATATGATTGAGTGTCAAGGTCGAGGTTACGAAATTGATCCTCGGGCATGCTTCGATCAATTGCCCTGTCAATAAGTTTAGACAAAGTTTCGTCGATCTTGGGTCTCCATTTTTTATTTTCACTGTAAAGTCCATCGAAGTCCCGTAACAATCTGTCAGCAGACGATGCCAAATCTTCAGTTTCATATTCGGTTTCACAAACAGCTTGCTTACCCTATCGTCAATTTCTAAGCAATTGTCATCACTTGTCAATGCCATAACGAGTGAATATATCAAACTGTTGTTGCATTTTTGCAATGTTCAGTAACAACATAGAAACAATGTCAGTTTTTTGTTTCTTGAACTTTTGTTTGCCTTCCTCCATATTAATAAAAAAGATTAAAAGGGAAATGGGGGCACAAAGGATTGAAAGCTAACAAGAATGAATTATGGAAATCGGGATAATAAGATAAAATCTAAAGGATACCAGAACTAACTTGATTTCCTTGTTAGGCATTTCAGAAAAAATAGACCAGATCATGATCTAGAAAGAATATTGATTTTTTACAAGTTTTTTTTGTAACAATTAATCCTTCCCCTGAACAAAAATGAAGTCTTTAATAGCTGCAATGAATCATGATTTTTAAGAAGAAAATGTCAAAAATTGAATTACTGTGGCAAGTTCCAGCAGGTAGAAATTTATTGCATAAATATGGAAACCTCAATTAAGAAATGAAGAGTGTATTTGTAGATTTCATGGAGATATGAAACTAAAAAACCTAATCACACTGTATGAATACGCAAAATGAATTCAAACAAGAGTATGGTGATTAGTGTTTTGTTTCATACCTTCATAAAATCAACAAATATTCTCTTCATATCTTACAATTTAATTTCATGCAACAAAAATGTAAGATTCATCAATATTGAAAGCAAATTCTTACAGGACTACTTTTTGTGGAAGCTTACAAAATTATAGATGTGTACTCAAAATTGATTTCATTGAGAAATAAAACTAATTTTTCAACCAATCAAATTGCAGAAAAATTGGTGGAATTATCTTAAATTAAACTATTGTCTTGTATTCCTGAAAACTTTGTGTCTTTCTTTCTAAAACCTTGGCAAATTTGCATTAAAATCAAAGTGCTGAAAATACTGGATGAATTTATTGAGAGACTTTCATTTTGAAATTCAATCTTTATTAGATATTCCTAATATTGAATTCCTATATTTGAAAATGAATATTAGTTGGTAAAGATTCAGACCAGACTGCACAATTATATGCAGGCTGATCTTTTTCTATACCTCCTGCTTAAACAGGAATATTCTGTGTATTGCTTGTCAAGTTTTCAATTAAAGGCTAATGGAATTGGAATATCCACAAAAATATATATTTAGCATTTTAGAATGAAGTGCTATAAATTTATCTTTGTTTGATAATGTTAACCCTTCTCATGCTGATCCAGGAATATTCCTGCTTTGGCAGGAGGTATGGAGAAACATCAGCCTGCACATATGTGCAATCTGATCTTAGTCCATAGAACCTAATTTTCCTTTTTAAACTAGAAAAGTTTCAGAAATTTTATTTTCAAAATCAAATGCTGACTCACAATTAGGAGATACAGAGCTTTCAGCACTTTGATTTCTATATAATTTTGCTAAGATTTTATTTATTCAACATGGCAAGGGTTAATATCATAATACTACATCTTTTTCAATCTGTTGATACAGTATTTTATCTTATAACTATACAAATATCTGTGTGATAACAACCCGTATGATATTTTTTATGATATCACATAGTTATTTTTAGAACAATAATATCATACAGTTATTTTTAGAAACTTGCATTTCGGTAAGAAACATCGACGAAAACAAGACAAAAAGAGGTTATAAGATAAATATAATACATTCTTAGTGTATTGTATGAAAAAAATATCAAACTCGGTTGTGAGAATTGACAATTGTCTCGGCAGAGCCTCGACAATTTTCAATTCTCCCAACCTCGTTAGATATTTTTTTTCATATAATACACTAAGTATGTATTATATATTTGCACAATTACAGATAGAAGAGGACATTCTGGATTTAAAATAAAAATATTTCAGTTAAAAAATTACAAACGCTATGTTCCAGGGCCCCGTTTTACTAACAAATGTAAGATTAATTTTTGCGTAATTACTTGCAACATCAAACCTGATTGGCCCGATCTGATTTCTCATCCAATAAGATGTCTTGTTACACTGTTTACAAAAAATCATGGTCGTAAGATCGTTTGTAAAACAGGGCACCAGTGCTCATTGAGATCATCTAATCAAGACAATTCAAGTGAGTACCCACAACTTGGGGTTTCATTGAAAAATAAAGATTTAAGACTGGCATTGTGCCCTCTTATCTGTACCTCGGAATAATCTCTTCATATTAGAGAAAATGAAACTCATGATATGCAGAAGGAAATATTTGAAACAGAACTGTTCAAGTCATGCATGTCACGTGTTAGCATGTGCAATAAAGATCGTAAAAGATTGTTTTACGAGGGTTTTATGTTGAGCTGGTGAGATGCATGTCTTGGATTACAAATCATTTGAAATGTAGCCTGTTTTACATATAGATTACCAACCTGTTTCTCAAGTGGCGCCTTCTAAATCTTCAATTGAAAAAGGAATATTCCTAATTTTTCAGGAGGTATATAGACAAAAATCAGACTACACATATGTGCAGTCTGATCTTAGTCCATACATCCTGATTTTAGTAGTACATAGAAGTGGAAGAGAAAAAGCTCAAGGCATTGCTATGTAACTTTGGATAAGACATTTTGTTATATGTCTATAATTACTTCAAGCTTTAATTCCCTTCATTCCCTTGAAACTTGACATGCATCCTCAATATCAAAAGAGCAACTTTACAATCAAGGGGGGCAACTCAAGATTCAATTTGTCAGAAATACACCCATTTTTCAATTTGGAATTTTTCCAGCACCCAAAAGCCGGTGATTTTGTTATATCTCTTACACTTGCAAAACACATACATATATTTTAATTATACCCCCCACCTACGAAGTAGAGGGGGGTATATTGGTTTCACCATGTCTGTCTGTCTGTCCATCCGTCTGTCAATCCGTCCATCAATCCGTCCGTCCGTAGACCTTTTTGTTTCCGGACTCTAACTCAAGAACCAAGTGACCTAGAATCATGAAACTTTACACAAATGTTGCTTATCACGCAATTAAGTGCCCTTTTGTTTTTGGGTCACATAGGTCAAAGGTCAAGGTCACAGTGAGACTTTGTTCAATTTTCGTTTCCGGACTCTTACTCAAGAACCAAGTGACCTAGAATCATGAAACTTTACACAAATGCTGCTAATGACCCAAGGAAGTGCTCTATTGTTTTTGGGTCATGTATGTCAAAGGTCAAGG
This sequence comes from Fragum whitleyi, assembly GCA_948146395.1. Lineage (NCBI taxonomy): Eukaryota > Metazoa > Mollusca > Bivalvia > Cardiida > Cardiidae > Fragum > Fragum whitleyi. The sequence goes on along the minus strand of OX411549.1, from coordinate 57,989,655 downwards.
TCACAGTGAGACTTTGTTCAATTTTTGTTTCCGGACTCTAACTGGAGAACGAAGCGACCTACAATCATGAAACTTAAAGCAAATGTTGCTTATGTCCCAAGGAAGTGCCCTATTGTTTTTGGGTCACATAGGTCAAAGGTCAAGGTCACATTGCCCTATTGTTTTTGGGTCACATAGGTCAAAGGTCAAGGTCACAGTGAGACTTTGTTCAATTTTCGTTTCCGGTCTCTTACTCGAGAACCAAGCGACCTACAATCATGAAACTTAAGGCAAATGTTGCTTATGACCCAAGGAAGTGCCCTATTGATTTTGGGTCACATAGGTCAAAGGTCAAGGTCACACTAAGACTTTGTTCAATTTTCGTTTCCAGACTCTAACTCGAGAACCAAGCGACCCTCAATCATGAAACTTAAGGCAAATGTTGTTTATGACCCAAGGAAGTGCCCTATTGATTTTGGGTCACATAGGTCAAAGGTCAAGGTCACAGTAAATTTTTGTTTCTGGACTATAACTCAAAAACCAAGCGACATAGAATCATGAAACTTCATGCAAATGCTGCATATGACATCAATATCTGTTAAAAACAAGTCCTGCACTAATTGCACTTGCATTTTGACAAAGTGCCCGTGGGGGGTATAAGTCCGCTCTGCGACAGTTCTAGTTTTATAATTTCTTTCTAATGGAACAGTGCTACTTTATTTGTTCTTTATTTGTCTGGTCGAGGGTGGTATGTTTGAGTCAGAAGACAGACTAAGGGATAATTGATTGAGGAGAAAAGACATTTGTAAACAAAAGTTCTAGAAATGATTGTCTAGAAAATGGTCATTTTATCTGTATTTTATTGGATTGTATTGTAGAAATTATTCAACCTTACAGCATCTGGCTGTCTTAACCAGAATTTATTAGCCATGTTGGAATAAGGCCATACTGTTAGCCCTTATCCTGATGAATTAAGAATATACTTTAAACAAATTGTCAATTTTCAGGACATTTTAATTGGTCATGCTCTAAAGTTTAATTAAGCAGGGGGTAGGGTGTGTAGGCTTTGATCAGACTGCAAATCTGAGCAAGCTGATCTTAGACTATATTGTCTTCCAAAGCTTTGAGTACAACAGGAAATTTCTTTAAGGTATAGATCCACAAGTTTAAGTGAGTGATCGAAGGTCAATTTTGTCTATACCTGTATAGACAAAACTGACCTTTGATCACTCACTTTTAATTGCGGAACTATAGTTGACCCATAATAGTTCCACAACATTTCAATACACATGATCTTTCACAGTGTTAACTGAGGTTTCCTAATGAAATCATTAGGAAACCTCGGTCAACATTGTTAAAGTTCATGACTTCCGAAATGTTGGGGAACTATTACGGGTCCACTACCTTAATGCTGGCATATGTTTTTGCATTCTGAACTCAGGGCATGATTGTGAGACACACTTATTTGTTAAGGAATGGCTTGTAATAGGCCTTTCAAACAGAAACTGAATGTTACAACAAATGGTTTGCCGAGCAGTGATTTTCTCTTGGAATTGACAGAAAAGTTAATCATTTGAATCTCCTGGGACTCTATTAGAAATTGGATCACTATAATTTGTGATCCTGTTACTTGATCAATTGAAATAAAATTAGGTTAAACAAGAATTATTTGGTCATGAACATTTTTTACGGAGGCTGTCATAGGATCATAAATGGATTTGATCCCAAAACAGACAGTGTTTCTTTAGTAGTTGATTAAAATTGAGCCTGTGCGTGACATTTCCAATATTTTGACATTTTCATGAGGTGCAAACATTGAGTAGCGTTGACAGCCACATACTGTAAATGTAAAGTTACCTGATGGTCTACAGATACTCTGAGACCTTATCTATCTACTAAATGCATAGTGAAGACTCATGACAGACTGTGCCGATGCACTGGCTAGTCAAGGTCTTTGCTTTGTACATGTTTAAAATTGTTGGAAATCTCATACACAATTATAATTGACAGGTAACAACAACCTGAAATCTGATTTGTATTGGAATGTCTAATATTGCTAGAATCTGAGGCATTCACTTCTCCTGCAAAAGTTCAAGAACTGGTTCTTGAATGTTCTAGAAATCTAAATGAAAGTTCAAAGACTCCTAGTTTTAGAACTGGTCATGAACTTCCATTTAATATTCCTTAACTAAGTGGTGTTCAAGAACTAGTTCTAGAAGTTCAAGAATTAATTCTTGATGCTCAAGTTCTTGAACTGGTTCCTAAACTAGAAGATCTTGAACTGCTAAATTACATTTAGAAACTTCAAGTACTATGCAGTCTTTTACTTTTTTTGTAGGGATTGATAATGGTTTCAATCAACCCTTGTAATTTACTAAACCCAGAATATTCCTGCTTTGGCAAGAGATCTAGAAACAGATCAGAATGAATATAGAATTGCAGTCTGATCTTAGTCAATACCTCCTGTTTAATCAATTTGAGAAAAAAATGACCCACAATTTGATCTCTCAGAGTGCTTTTAGTCCTGAAATTAAATGGTTGGAGGTTCACTTTAGAGGAATGAATAGCTGGTGGCTGGGCTAAGATGGTGTGGTAGCTCTTTTGTTAGTAACTTATGGAAGAAAGTTGCTCCAGCTTTTGCTATTTTACTGAAATACCATTTAAAGCTGTGCTAACCTGAGCACTGATTTGTTCCTTGTGACGGATTTTATCATTGCTCAGTTGTTAAAAGTTCAATTTTTGTGGCTATCAATCTAGAGGTTCCTGGTTTGATCCGCGACGGCTACATTCATTCTTTCCGACTATTTGTCTCCCACCAATGGGTCGATAATCATAGACATATGTGGGATAGGGACTGGAGCTTTAAAAGGAAAGGATATATTGGTAGTGCTGGTGTGAGAAATACCAGGAATCCATTGTTAGGTGCTCCAGCCGCCAAGATATAACTGAAAAAATGTTGAAAGTGGCGTAAAACCCCATTCAAACAAGCAAACAAATCAATTTTTTGTACAATAATGATATTGACTAAGATCATTGGTGAAGAATCATTTCGATGTCTGGAAATGGTTTCAGAGAAATTCACTGAATTGACTGATGTCAAAACTGGATAATTGATGATTGCTACTCAAAACATAAGATTGCCATTATGCTCTTTGGTTTGCCTGTCTTATCAGTGGTTCACTTTTTGTTGCCATTTTCTGATAAAAGAGATGTGGCGTAGCTTTGAAAGTGACCCATATTTGGATTAGAGAATTTGTTTACTTTGTCATTTGAAAAAAAGTATATTCCTTAATTGTCTTGCGGAATCAAAACCTTGGTTAAGAATGCATTAAAATCAAAGTGCTTAAAGGACTGGATGTATTAATTGTGAGTTAGTATCTATATTGAAAATATGATTTATAATATTTATCTGGTTTAAAAGGAAAAATCTGGTGTTATAGACAAAGATCAGACTGCACATATGTGCAGGCTGATCTTTGTCTGTGCCTCCTGCCAAAGCAAGCGGGCTCTGCATGACAAAGGTTCAGATAGCATTATATGAAAGTGGGAGTGAATTCATAAAAGGGAGAAAGTGCAAGTTATTAAATCCCCTGATGTGAAATTTTTATATGCTTGAAAACGAGTGTTAGCTGCAAGCACTAGAACCCATTTAGGTCAAAAGCTAGTGTGTTGGGCTGTCAATCCTCGGGTTTTGAGTTTGGTCCCCAGCTCTGCCAACATTAATACAAATTTGGACAAAAGTCATAAGTCTGTGACATTTGTCTTCCAACAATGGGTGAATGATTAGTTGTATACCTGTCAGCTAGGATGAGCTCTGATGAAACTATGGTTGTACTCAAGGTGTGAATCAACTGAGGAATCCATGGGTAGTTGTACCACCTACCACAATATAACCAATACTCTACAACAATATAATCAATACTCTACCACAATATAACCAATATTCTACCACAATAATAACCAAATCTCTACCATAATATGACCAATACTCTACCATAGATTGTGAGATTGTGCATGGATTTAATGTCCCATCCGAAAGATAAGAGAAGCACGGGATTAAACCAAGGACCTGCTGGCATCATAGTTTGTAGCGCATTGGACTACATGTCAACCTAGAGTTCCCGGGTTCAATCCTGATGGCTACACTTCTCCTTTCCCACTATTTGTCTCTCACCAATTGGTAGATAATTGTAGACCTAAGTGACATAGCAGCTGGAGGCTAGGAAAATATGTGATAGTAGTACTGGTGAGAGAAATACTAGGCATCCATTGTTAGGTGCTCCAGCGGCTGTGATATAACTGAAAGATTGTTGAAAGACGTGTAAAACTCGATACAAACAAATAAACCAAGGATCAATACACTGGATTTCACTGCATTACCACTGGACTAAATCGACTCAAAGAAACTTAAAAAAAAATGCATGACTGTTTCATCAAGATGACACTACTACTTGGTGAAAGTCCTACTTTATAATAGATGATAACACTGTGTCTATGTAATTCCAAAACCTCATAACTACAGCTTTGATAAAGCTGTAGTTACAATGTTTTAGAATTACATTGATGACTGGCTGTTATATTGCGACATGCCGTATTTAGGGTACTGGGTTGTAGCTGATAAAATCTTCGCCTTATCTGAATTAGATCATCAAGCGATTGTGGTATTTAAAATGCGTTTTTACTGCCATATGTAGCATTTCTCCCAGAAAATCTTCCGTGTGGTCTGTACTTTTGGTCAAAAGTCTGAGAATACTTATTACTTTATAAAAGCCCTTTTTTGTGTTGAAATGATTTTTGTTGAATTTTACGCGGATATGTCTCTGATCACATGGCACTTTAGATCTGCCCTTATGCAAATTAAGAACTAAAAATGATTTGCAGGAAGTTTTTTATATAAAGTGATTTTTTTTCCTATGATATGACTTAAAGATTTTTAAAAGCAGAGCTAGACACTATTTCAATCATTCAATCAATCATTCATTCAATCAATCAAACCTGAAGTTCTTATACATACTATTCCATTCAATCATTTTTAAAAAAGAACGTCAACAGGTCTAAAATTATAACTATATAGAAAGTTTGCAGGATTGGGGGAAACAAGCCTCACACATCACATTGTCGAGACAATTCAAATTAGTACCCACAACATAGGGTATTGTTTAGAAATTACAAACTTGGACTGGCTTTACCCCACTCTTATCTGGACCTCTGTGTAACAACTATGTGCATCGCCAATTCAATTTGTCCACAGAAAAGAGAGAAGATGAAAAAAGGGAAGAAAAAAACTACTACACCAAAAGTAGGGTACGGTAATGAAGAACATAAAAGGAACTTTAAATGGTTGAAAGAATCCATTTGATTTTACTAGGTCATCGTGATCAGTTACTCAAACATTTGGGAGTCCATTATCATAAAAAAGCTTCTTGTCCTAAATAACCCTGCACCATTTGAAATACTATAGACTATAGTGTTGGGGAATCGGTTTCAAAACACAATAATTGGTTTTTAGTTTGAAGAGTAAATCAACTAATGATCAATTGCAGAATTGTTTTCTTACTCTTAGAAATTAATAATACAGCACTCCCAGTATCATCCTTTGAGGAATAGAATATGAAAGTTAAGTTAAAACTTATGACCTAAAGACTCATTCTGCAGATTTTTCTGCCAAACTCCATGGCTCAGCCTGAATCAGTTGTAACTGCCAATAAACATAGCTTATTGATTTTTACAATTTAACCATTGTCATACTGAATCTTGTTGAATCTTGTAAGAGTTATGGCATTTTTGTAAGAGTTATGCCCCTTATTTGACTTAGATTCTTTTGCATTAGCCAGCACCTACAGCTGAGCAACTCAGACTATGCAGAAGCAGCTTACTGCTCTTTGCAAAAATAAAACAATTGGGTCAATATAACTGGGTTGGAGTGAAGGGTATCATGGCCTGAATATAGGTTTAGTAATCTTACAGGATTAAACAAATACTGCTTCTGTTTGACTTTCTGGAGTAATCGTGAACACGTGAGTCAAGTCTAGGGTTACAGTGAATATGGCTTACAGTTTGTATTCTCATGGAATAATATAATAGATCATGGATTGAATTTATTAGGTCGAAAAATAAGTCAAAAGATTATTCATATTTTGCAATATTTTTTTATCTTTTTGCGGTAAACACTAATTATCATACTTGCATTTTGTTAAAAAATTAAGGGAGTTTAATACTCCAAAGCCTTGTGGAATTTATTAATATTTGTACTTGAAATGTCTGTCTGTGCTATTATTTTACTTTTTATCGTTGTCGGGGGTAGGGGATGATAATAGAGAAAATAGAAAAGTTAATGTTGATCTTTTTACATCATTTAATATACGTACATCATACTTGCACATAGATATTTTGTAAGATTCTATATTATTGACGTACGTAACATTTAAACTTACAACTTATAAATTCAGTAATATTATTTTCATGAACAATGTCCAGATATTTCTTTATAAATAAAAAAAGGAACAATCCGTTCATATGAAGACTTTCATACAAGAGTTGTGTTATAGTGGTTGTTTGGAATATATTTTTGTAATACCGATACATTTAATAAATTGATGTTGGATAAAAAGGAAACAGCGACATGGTTTATAATGCAGAAATATGTCAGGTAATTAATACCTTATTTCCTCAAATAAGAATGCCCTTCACATTAGTAGACCCCCTCCCCTTTCAATATTTTGTTAGAAAAATCCACTTAAGTTGGTTGAAAATAACTTTAATTTAAAAATCATATTAGTCCTTTTCTCTAATCTAAGACTAATTTCTTCTAAATGATCATTTAAATGAGTGTTTAGACAGAATTAGCCCAAAAATTAAGGGAGAAAAAGAAATAAAAGTTGTTTTAATCAATCTTTTGTGTGTAAAAACTGGTATGAAATGAAAGTTCCCTGTCCTTGTAGTGTTTGGCTATAAGGGGTGTTTATGAAGAGAACAGTGGTAGGTACATTTCGATGGCTCAGTGCAAAACAGTTATAACTGCCTATAAGCATATAGGCAGTTACAACTGTTTGGCCCTGAGCCAATGATTTGTGAATTGATGTTGGTTAAAAAGGAAACAGCAACATGGTTTATCATCTTTAAATGTGTATGGCAATATTTGTTTTTTTATGCAAACCCCCTTTTGTTATTGATACAATCAGAGGCGTAATAATACGATTATAGTCATAATTATGTTGTACTGAATCCTGTCTGTCACTCTGTCTGCAAAACTTGACATAAAAGTGTTACAATGCCAATCCGCGATAACATACTGTATCTAGACTTTGTTCTAATTCAGTTCTGCAAATCTATTCTAGCATAATCCTGTATTTTTGCAAAACATCATAGGTAGACTTCAATGGAAAAATTGTAGAATTTTGAGTTCTAGAATTGTTCTATAATTATTGTTCTATGTATGCACTAGAATCGTTCTAGAACAGATGTAGAGCAGTTCTAGTAAAAATCTCTTGAAAATTTCTAAATATTTCTTAATTTGTTTAAGACCTCACAGGGCTGTCCCTGTGGGCAGACTTGACCTTAAAACTTTTTAGCTCACCTCAGCACGAAGTGCTCATGGTGAACTTTTGTGGTTAGGTGGATGTCCATCGTACGTCATGCGACGAGCGTCGTGCGACGTCCGTCGTCAACATTTGCCTTGTATGCACTCTAGAGGCCACAGTTTTTGCCCGATCAACCTGAAATTTGGTCAGAATGATTGTCTTGATAAAATCTTGGACGAGTTCGAAATTGGGTCAACTGGGGTCAAAAACTAGGTCACAGGGTCAAATCTTAGAAAAACCTTGTATGCATCCTAGAGGCCACATTTTTTTGCCCGATCAATCTGAAATTTGGTCATGATGATTGTCTATATGAAATCTTGGATGAGTATGAAATTGGATCAACTGCAGTCAAAAACAAGGTCATTGGGTCGAATCTTAGAAAAACCTTTTATGCACTCTTGAGGCCACATTTTTAGCGCTATCAACCTGAAATTTGGTCAGAATGATTGTTTTGATGAAATCTAAGACGAGTGTTAAATTGGGTCAACTGGGGTCAAAAACTAGGTCACAGGGTCAAATCTTAGAAAAACTATGTATGCACCCTAGAGGCCACATTTTTTGCCTGAATAAGCTGAAATTTAGTCAGGAGGATTGTCTTGATTAAATCTAGGACAAGTTCAAAATTGGGTCAACTGGGGTCAAAAACTAGGTCACAGGGTCAAATCTTAGAAAAACTATGTATGCACTCTAGAGGCAACAGCTTTTGCCAGATCAACCTGAAATTTGGTAAGAATGATTATTTTGATGAAATCTAGGACAAGTTCTAAATTGGGTTAACTGGGGTCAAAAACTAGGTCACGATGTCAATTCTTAGAAAAACCTTGTATGCACTCTAGAGGCCACATTTTTTGCCCCGATCAACCTGAAATTTAGTCAGAATGATTGTTTTGATGATAGTTTTAATGAGTTTGAAATTGGGTCAACTGGAGTCAAAAACAAGGTCATGGGGTCGAATCTTAGAAAAACCTTGTATGCACTCTAGAGGCCACAATTTTTGCCAGATCAACCTGAAATATGGTCAGAATGATTGTTTTGATGAAATCTTTGGCCTATTTGAAATTTGGTCAACTGGGGTCAAAAACTAGGTCACAGGATCAAATCTAAGAAAAAAATTGTATGCACTGTAGAGGCCACATTTTTTGCCCGATCAACCTGAAATTCAGTCAGAATGATTGTTTTGATAAAAATTTGAATGAGTTTGAAATTGGGTCAACTGGGGTCAAAAACTAGGTCATGGGGTCAAATCTTAGAAAAACCTTGTCAGTCAACCTGAAAATTGTAAAAAAGGAATCTCTAGTTTTATAGAAGCAACAGTATGGTTAAGATGAGTGACAATCATTCATCATTCTTTTTCTAGACCTACTTTTAAAAATTTAAGACAGTTCATTCAGGTGAGCGATTTAGGGCCACTATGGCCCTCTTGCACTTGTTTATTGCCAAAGTCTAAGATACAATATGCATGAAATATGTATACACATGTATTTGGTATGATGACTAAACTCTGGCTGAGCCTAGTGGTGTCAGATCTGTGAATTGGATCTGGCAATGAATTATTCCTCTTGTCTGTTACTGGATTAAATTATGATTGGTTCTTAAGGGAGCCATTGATCAAAGGGGGTTTAATGGATTTTATAACTAGGCAAATATTTGAATGATACTGCAATAAACCCTATGTTGTTGGTACTCATTTAAATTGTCCCCACAAGACAATTCAAATGAATACCCACAATATGGGGTTTGGTAGATTAATGACGGTTTAAGACTGTTGTTAACAATATCGTTATCCCCCGCCGAAAAAATTTTTTATCCCCCGCCGAAAAAATTTTTTTGGGGGGATATTGTTTTTGCCATGTCCGTCCGTCCTTCCGTCCGTCTGTCCGACAATCGTTTCCGCGCTATTTCTTGAAAACTATAGACCCGATTTCAATGAAACTTGGCACACAGCTTCACTACAATGAGGACATGCGCATAACGTCGGGGTTACCCGGTTCGACGGTCAAATTTAGAGTAACTGCCCCTGACTGTTTAAGCCATATACATACATAGTGATATTCGTTTCCGCGCTATTTCTTGAAAACTATATACCCGATTTCAATGAAACTTGGCACACAGCTTCACTACAATCAGGACATGCGCATATCGTCAGGGTTATCCGGTTCGACGGTCGAATTTAGAGTTACTGCCCCTGACTGTTTAAGCCATATACATACATAGTGATATTCGTTTCCGCGCTATTTCTTGAAAACATTAGACCCGATTTCAATGAAACTTGGCACACAGCTTCACTACAATGAGGACATGCGCATATCGTTGGAGTTACCCGGTTCGACGGTCGAATTAAGAGTTACTGCCCCTGACTGTTTAAGCCATATACATACATAGTGATATTCGTTTCCGCGCTATTTCTTGAAAACTATAGACCCGATTTCAATGAAACTTGGCACACAGCTTCACTACAATGAGGACATGAGCATATCGTCGGGGTTAACAGGTTTGACTGTCGAATTTAAGAGTTACTGCCCCTGACTGTTTAAGCCATATACATACATAGTGATATTCCTTTCTGCGCTATTTCTTGAAAACTGTAGACTGGATTTTAATGAAACTTGGCACACAGCTTCACTACAAAGAGGACATGTGCATATCGTCAGGGTTACCGGGTTTGACCGCCGAATTTAGAGTTACTGCCCCCTGACTGTTTAAGCCATATACATTCATTGTGATATTCGTTTCCGCGCTATTTCTTGATAACTATAGGTTGATGTAGATAAAAATTAACCTGTACCTAAGTTTGATATTAACTTCATTCACAATGAAAATTTGTTCAGCGGGGGATATCAATTCAACGAATTTGCTTGTTTGTACCTTTGGTTTAAATTAGGGGAAAAAATAACAATGGTATTCAGGTCTGGAAAATGGAAGCTTTGACTCTATGTTGCCTATGGAACCATTTTAGACTTGTGATAAACGCTACTCCTCTTATCAATGTACGAGGGTTGTCCGGAAAGTTCGTAGACATCGTCTAGTACATACATGCTATATGTCTCGGGCACTTTAAGATTACACGTCAATATTCACTGTTATTCAAGCAGCCGTTATGTGAATTTTCAAGGACAGTCTCTGATAAGTAATAAAATTACATGGGATTTTGTAGAGACATATTAGTTTCTGCGGCGCACAAAATAACGTAACACACAATCTGATTTCAACAAAAAAACGGCTACTTTTAGTCCAAACTATTAAAGTAGCAATCACAGTTATTTATCTATGTTGTGCCAATATTTAACCTACCTGTTGTATTATGTCATGATTTTAAAAGAGCAAGCCTTGTTCACTTTTCAGAAAAAATGTGTATTGCTTATAACCAATGAAAAAATGAACACCAAATTTTGCTGCTTTGTTTTGCAAAGTATTACATTAATGAAAAACAACAAAAATGAACTTGACTGAATTTCAAGTTACCACAAATTAACCATAAATGTTTCAATCATTGCTGGTAGCTGAAGCAAATTTAGGTAATGTGTATCCTGGATTCCAGTCAGTCCTTTAACATTCGTTTTCTTAAAAGCCATACCCAAAACGCGCAAAACTTATTTCTTTGTTTTGTTCACTGATCTTGATTTTTATAAAAAGAGAAAAAATCCTCTCATATAGTGTTTATCGACTTTGACTTCTATAAAGACCTACATTTCGCCGAAAATCTCAGAAATTAATTAATGAAACGCATATTTTTCTTGTCATATCATTTTTTCCCGCTAATACCATGACGAATTTTGTTTTTTCAGAATTTTTGAATGTAAAATAATGATTATGTCCGTCTGTCTACATGTTAACTTTCAGCATTTCATACCTACTTGTTACTCAATACTATATTAAACGGAACAGCGAATTGTATAACCAAAAATAGTACTGATTTGCATAGGGGCCGAGTCAAAAGAGTAAGATTTTAAGTGAATTGTATTACTATAAAATCGAGTTTTTCAATATAATTAAGTTTGTCTAAGATTTTTTCTACCGTTGGATATCAAATCTGTGTATATTCTCTCTTTCTTCAAAAACTGTTTGACCAGATAATTGATTATTGATTTTAATCATTCTGAGGTGAACCCTATATTTACATGTTAAGACCAATCAAAAAGCATTATTTAACGAAGTAGTTGGGAATTTCACGAGGAAAACTTGATGAAAAGGGGAGTACTAACGGTAAAAATCACGTGCTATTTAAGTTTAAGATGATATGACCGTCGATATGCTAATTAGCATGTCCAAATAAAGAATAATGGACATTTCATCTGTCAAAAGTTTAGTATAAAACCACATGTTTTTACTATATATGTTGATATTTTCTTACTTTTGAATAGCCTCCATCACCCCTCGTGTTTAAGAACGGATAATGCAAAAATTTTAACATTAACTAGATAGACAAAATCATTATTTTGAAATCATTTTATTTTCAAAAAATATCTTTTGGAGTGGTATTAAGCTGAAATTAAGATTTTACTACATACAAATCCTTTATTCAAACACAATTTTATGTAATTGATGAAAAGGTTGGTCCATATATATAGAAGTCAAACAGACTATACCCAACTAAAACGCAGACTTAGCATTAAAGCAGCATTGCCTTAAAATAACATAAATTACTAGTAAATAGAAATTTTCAACTGAAAAAAAAACCCATGTATTGAGAAGGATTTGCAATTTGTTCCTGTAGTTGTTATAAAAGGTTCAGAGGTATATTTCTTCTCGTTTTCCGGATTCTAAAGAAAAAATGCAGATATGCTGCTCCGCTGAAACGTCTGACGGCGTCATTGTCTGTTCCATCTTGCGCAAGGTTTGCTATGATACTCTTCATTCATCCGAGTATCTATAAAGCGATCACCTTGAAAATATTACAAGATAAAACCCATAAGTTGGGCACAATATATACACGTTAAGTTTGATATTCTCAAAAGATCTAACCCTTGAAAATATTGTTTTAGCTTTCAATCGTTATTGGTAAACGTTTGAAATTTCGATGTGCTCCATGAACTGCTAGGTTGGGTTGCTAAGGCAACTGCCATATACATGTCAAGAAGATTTTTTAACATTTTTCTTCGGGTATGAAGTCAGTGACAACTAGGGTAGCAAGTAACATAAGAATTATGAATAAAAAGGAAGTAGTTAATGAGAGTTTCAGACTGTCTACAAATTTTTCGGACAACCCTGGTATGTCTTGAATAATGGTAGAATAAAACAACAACAGTATTCAGGTCAAGGCTGAGGCTGTTGACAGTTCAAGAATCTTCAGAGCTGTGAATTAGATCTCTTCAAGCTTTTTCTGCCAAATAAAAACAAATTTTTCGGACAACCCTGGTATGTCTTGAATAACGGTAGAATAAAACAACAACAGTATTCAGGTCAAGGCTGAGGCTGTTGACAGTTCAAGAATCTTCAGAGCTGTGAATTAGATCTCTTCAAGCTTTTTCTGCCAAATAAAAGCTTACACTCTACATTAATTGCCATTTAGGTTAGAGGGAACCAATACATTTCCCGTTGTCGACCATTATAACAAAAGTCTTAATAGCTTATCCCCAAAATGTCATCGGAAGTCAAGCCTTATATCAAATTAAAGAAAAATCTATCGCGCATCCAAATAGACCATTTCAAATATAGCATGAGCCCTTTTATCAATGAGTAATGACGTCCTCTTTAAGATAACCCTTCCCACTCACCAAAGTTCACTGTCGGTTCCGGAAAATACCCCAATGTCTAGAAAATGCCTCTTAAGACCCGAAATAGATTCTCACCTCTCCCATTTTGCATCTAACTTGTAGAAATATTGTTAATCTCCAAAAATAAATTATCATATTTGATCATAATGGACCAATCAGAGGCCGCCCTTATCTTTGTTTATTTCACCGTTAATTCCCTAGACAAAATGTGACAGATGGCGGGAGATTGTATTAGTTCCCTGTAACCTAAAGAGAAAATAAAATGGTCATTGAATTCATTCTTTAAACATCAAAATAGAGAAATATCTTATTCCGATAAAATTGGAAAGTTTCAGCCGGTTATGTACTAAACGTACTGAGATATGGCCATATCCCTTAACTCGGGCAACGGAAATTCACACAGAAAAAGAGTTGGGCTAGAAAACTCTGCCTCTAAAAACACTTGTTTTCGAAATTGAATAGTGGAGTCTGGGTGCAATTTAGACTCTATTTCTATACATTTTACACTTCAGCGGTTTATTCTTAATATTTTTTAAAATTGCTCTGTTCTGGAAAATCAGCTCCTTCTACCTTTAATTGGCTTCCCTTACAATTAACCCTTATCCTTACCCCAAAATTACCATTTCTTGATATCTTTTAGGGTTCATTACCATTTTTTAAATCCAATAAATCGTAAATCATGTATCAACTTACGCAACTTAATATTGCTGACTTTAATAAAATAATTTAATGGGTTTAGTGTAATAGATAAGGAAAAAATAGGCCCTTATCCTTAGTGCTGTTGGGACCAAATAATACACATATGCGTGCGAAACCGTGGTTTGTGCTATCATTTTATAGATAAATCGACCCGATGTTCTCATCAAGGTGTCTTTCAGTCTGCAAGTATATTTTTCATGCAAGATTTTCCTAAAAATTTTAGAAAAAATATTATTTTTATGTCGAAATAACCCTTATCCTGCAACATGTTTTCTCGTGTTTGCTGAAAAGATTGCATAAAATTATATGTTTTTATTAACAAAAATGCTTACAATTATTATTTTCTTATAAAGATACATATTGCACACTTTTTCTGCAAGTTTGATAGCATTCAATCAAATAGATTTTTGTAAATGTAGCAATAACCCTTATCACTAGCATGTCAGCTTAGTGCTGTTTCCTGCCCTAAAAAGCCGCCGAATCGAGTTTAGATATAAAGAAAGTAACGTTTTCACCTCAAATATAACCCGTACACTTGACAAGCTACAATATAGTTCCAAATTCAAGTCTTAGGACCAATTTCTAAGAAATCTGGGCGAAAAATAACCCTTATCTTTATAAAAATGGGATAATACTTTTTATCACCATGTCATTTATTTATAACTAATTTTTTTTTGCGTTTTTATTTCCAAACTATCGTTTCAATATCAGATTCGCACACAGAAATATGTTGAAGACTACTGCGTATGGTTTTAAGGTACTTGGTCGAATAGTTTTTGATATACGAGCCGATAACCCTTTGCCCGGGTCAATCGAAAAAAGTGCTTTAGTGCACTAAAAAGAAGCCAAACAACGCAAAAAATATGATCTAACCTGCATTTTCTAACCAGATTTATATCGTTTGTTACACAATTTACAATAAACAATCAAAAAGTTGCTTTTAAAAACAACTGATAACGATTTTAGGCATAAATAGACCCTTTTCCTTTCAATGATAAGGTGCGATTTTCTAATTTATTTTAACCGAAATGGCACATTTAGATAAAAAAGATATATTTTCAATAGCATTTTAGGCGCACAAATATGCCTAACAGTTCTGTTAGTATTATAAAAACCAAATTTAGCATAATGTTTTTGGCAGAAACTGGAAAAAAGCCCATCGCGCCGGACCTCCCCCCCCCCCCCCCCCTCCCCAGAATGCCTCACCTATATATACTGTAAACACAAAGCAATGCGCTTGCTTTAAAATGGATTCTTTGCGGCATGTTGTAGCCTAACTTCTTTGAAAATGATATTTCCTTTCCAATTTTGTCAAAGGAAGTAATGAAAGAATGAAATACACATGAAAATTATTTGCAAAAAGGTGCAAAATTACGACCTGACAGTGTGTTTTGGATCTAAGAATAAAACAAAAAGGTGTCAGATGGTCCCTTTTCGCTTAACATCTCCTTCAAATAGGACGTACAACGACTTGTTATGTGAAACGAAGTTTGTTTGAAGTGTCTAAGCGCGAGGAAATGCGGGTTACAATATAAAAAGTCGAAATTATAGTATATTTATATATGTATCGCATTTAGGTTAGAGGGAACCAATACATTTCCCGTTGTCGACCATTATAACAAAAGTCTTAATAGCTTATCCCCAAAATGTCATCGGAAGTCAAGCCTTATATCAAATTAAAGAAAAATCTATCGCGCATCCAAATAGACCATTTCAAATATAGCATGAGCCCTTTTATCAATGAGTAATGACGTCCTCTTTAAGATAACCCTTCCCACTCACCAAATTTCACTGTCGGTTCCGGTAAATACCCCAATGTCTAGAAAATGCCTCTTAAGACCCGAAATAGATTCTCACCTCTCCCATTTTGCATCTAACTTGTAGAAATATTGTTAATCTCCAAAAATAAATTATCATATTTGATCATAATATATTATGGACCAATCAGAGGCCGCCCTTATCTTTGTTTACTTCACCGTTAATTCCCTAGACAAAATGTGACAGATGGCGGGAGATTGTATTAGTTCCCTGTAACCTAAATTACCCTTTGAATAATTTTAGACTGGCAACTCATTTGAATTATTTTAGACTGGTGTTACACTCCTTATCAATGCTACAATCTGGCTTAAATAAGGGGAGAAAAACAAACAAACGGTATTCAGGTCAAGGCTGAGCTAATGTTGACAGTTCAAGGTTCTTCAGAGCTTTGAATTAGATCTCTTCAAAGTTGATCTAGAAAATGAAAGCTTGCAAATGGAAGCAGAAATACAGCTGCAAGTGACAGATGACATAAACAAAATGTCTGGTGAAGCCCTACAGTGGTATACAGATAGCAGAGGGGATTGCCAGTCTAAAACCTTTATTTCTCATCGAATCCCTAAGTGGTGGGTACTCATTAGAGTCATCTTGACAAGACGATTCCAATGAGTACCAACAACATAGGATTTATGGATGTATTTTGAAATAATTTAGTTTGAAATCCAAGATACCCCCTCTTTCAGTAGTTCTTGCCCTTTTATAAGATTGAGATTCGTCACTCAAACACGGATCATCTACTAAATCTTTTCTATGTACATCATGTAAGAGATAGAATCAAGAAGAGGTCAACCAAAGGTCACTGTTAGATTTGTTTGTTTTTAGCTCCACTGGCTGAAAGCCACTGAGGCTATTGTCATGGCGTTGTGTCCGTCGTGCGTCCGTCCGTCCGTGCGTGCGTGCGTGCGTGCGGTCGTAAACTTTTCTTTAAAAATCTTCTCCTCAGAAACTACTGGATGGATTTCAACCAAACTCCACAGGAATGATCCTTGGGTGACCCTCTTTCAAAGTTGTTCAAGAAATTTTGATCCAATGAAAATCAAGGATTTAATGGGCGTGGCTTATTTCCAAATATGGTAAAAAGTGAGTTTTCTCAGATTCTAATCAATGGATACCAATTAAATTTTACATAAATGATCCTTGGGTGACCCTTTATCAGTCTACAAAAAATAATCGTGATCAGATGGAAAGTATGCATTTTATGGGCGGAGGTCATTTCTCTATATGTTATATAGTGGAAAATTTGAAAATCATTTTCTCAGAATGTAATTGATGGATATCAACCAAATTTCACAGGAATGATCCGTAAGTGACCCTTTATCAGTCTACAATATCATTGTGATCGGATAAAAAATATGCGTTTTATGGGCAGAGGTCATTTCTCTATATGTTATATAGTGGAAAATTTGAAAATCCATTTTCTCAGAATCTAATATTTGGATATCAACCAAATTTCACTGGAATGATTCTTGAGTGACCCTTTATCAGTGTCCCAAAAATTATTTTGATTGGATGAAAAATACGCATTTTATGGATGGAGGCCATTTCTCAATAAGTTAAATAGTGGAAACTATGTGAATCAGATTTTTGGTATGATCTTTGGGTGACCCATTATCATGCAGCCAAAAATCATTTTGATTTGATGAAAAATATGTCTTTTAAGAGCGAAGGTCTTTTCTCTATCTGTTATATAGTTCAAACTTCGAAAATCATTTTCAACATCTGTAGAACCCCAAATATTTATTTGATTTTACAAGAATTTCAAGCCTGTGGAGTGACTCAAGCCATTCATGGCTTTCTAGTTATTGGATTTAACACCACTTTCAACATTATTGCAGTTATAAAGTGGCAGTTGGTGCACCTACCCATGGTTTCCTGTTGTTTCTCACACCAGTGCAAACACATTTCATTCGACCCACCAGCTGGTTATCCCACTTTGGTATAGTATTTATCGTACACCCATTGGTGAGAAAAAAAGACTTGTGTCAGTATGAATTTTGTAAAGTGTTGGATAAAAGGTGGTAGGGATAGAGTTTGAACTCAGGACCCCAGGATTAACCGCCCTATGTGCATTACCACTTAGCTAGCCAGACTCCGCATCACTTTCAGAAAATAGTGTTTTAGAAAGGTAGAATGACAAGCCTCTAAACCTTTTCTAGATACAACGCTTTGGTATGAATCATGATATCATCGATGTTCTTCTAAAACCTTGTAACTACAGCTTGGTCAAAGCTGTAGTTACAAGGTTTTTGGAAATACAAAGAAAATACATAACTTTAGATCCCAAGGTCATGTGACAAGGTCAAGATCATCCGTCAAGGTCATAGTTTTAAAAAAGGATGTTTTTGTATTGCACCAACACATCTCATTTCTAATAGAATTATCCCAATACAATATCAAATCTGATTGTTTTGGAAAGAATTAAGATGTAGTTGTCTGATAGCAGAAGACGGTTAACAGGTCCCAGATGTATCGGGGCTTTATTTTCTGAGAATAATTCCTATTGATGGGCCAACACAGCTGGGTTGAATAATTTTCCTGTTTGAAATGGTCTCTATTGTCTTCAGTCATTAACTCTTTAATCGGTATTTGAATCTAGGACACTTTTATTGTCTGAAATAAAAGAGGTTGAATTTATTGTACTCAATAGATTTTGATAAATGGAAAATAAATGTAAGCCCCTTAAATATAGATCTCTTTGAGTGCATACGTTTACAGATACCAAGCTGAGGGCACTATGTTAAGGTCTAGTCTTGCCACCAGACTATTCTTTATATTGTTTTTTGAACAAAGGGAATTAAATCATTACAAATCTTACAATTAAGTCCCCTGTCTCTAAAAAAATTTTGTTCAGCTCTTGTAAATACTAACTTATATTAAAGAGGCATATCGTCAGTGTACGGCTAAAATCTTGTAACTACAGCTTGTTTAAAGCTGTAGTTACGAAGTTTTGGTAGAAAATGGACAATATGATAGAACTATGACAAAAATATTTTCTAAAAATGAAAACAAAAACGAGGCCAGTCTAGTTAAGGTCAAGTGTCTGCCGGACTTTATCTCTGTCTTGCTGAAGCCAGAATACTCCTGTTTTTGCTGGAGATAGACTAAAGATCAGCCTGCATGTATGTGCATTCTGATCTTAGTCTATACCACCATATTTCACTTTTAAACTTAAAGATAATTGAGTCTGTGCATCAGACATTACCAACAATTTGACATGTGTGTAAGTTACAAGCATTGGGCAGCTTTGACAGCCACACAATGCCACTTTTAGGTTGCGGATGCACAGTAAGGCTGGCCAGTCAGTCTTTGCTTGGTGCACATTTTAAAGTATTGGAAATGTCATGTATAGGTTCAATTAAAAAATAATATGTATATATCTAAGTAATAGATAATGCATCTGGTGGTTTCAGCATTTTGATTTTACTTCAGTTTATTTAGGGTAAACCAAAAAACTCTTGGCTTGAAATGAGGCCAATATATTTATGATCGATACAATGGCTTATTTTGATCTGCATGTCTCATCAATGGGCTTACGTCTCCAATATATTATTACTTTATATACAAACAGCCCAAAATGACTGGTTGAGAAGTAGTCCTTGGAGTCCACTTTGTCGTCTGAGGTTCAAATTTCGATTTCCGCGCAGTTGTTAATAATTTCAATTTTTGGCCTAAAAAAATAATTATTGTTCCCCATGATAGAGGCTAGAGTGCAGACAGGCATTTAGAATTGTGAAAATAAGTGCTAGATTAGGGACGATAGAATTTATTGTGGGAAACAGACGTAACTAGCTTGTTTCAAGCCATTTTGAGGGGTCAGCACAACACTGTTGTAAGTGCCTACAAATATAAAGGCACTTACAATAGTGTTGCACTGACCTCTCGAAATTATTCTAAAGTCCTTTACCAATGATGTTCAATGAATAGTCAGTATTTCTGCTTTTGGTGTTGACATCCCTTGAATGAGTTACAGCTGTTAATTTTATTCAATCCATAAATGTTTTAGAAAAAAATAAGATGAAAATTAAAAAAAAAACAAAAAAACAAATACTCAAAAATCGGAATCTCATTGTAAAGTCTTGGTATATTTGATTGCACACCTTGTTAAGTTTGAAAGGGATTATTATGAAATGTTAATTAAGCGGATTATGTTACAACAGTCAGGTCATAACAACTTAATTTGTTATTCGGATTATCCAACTACCTGGCGAAAAAGATTAACCCTTGTCATGCTGAACCCGAAATATTCCTGATTTGGCAGGAGCTATAGCCAAACATCAGCCTGCACATATGTGCAGTCTGATGTTAGTCTACACCACCTGTTTCTCACTTTCCAACCAGAAATGTCAATAGATTTAGTTTTTCAAATAAAAAAAATGACATACAGTCGGTACTTTCAGTGCTTATTGCCCTTTGATTTTGATGACATATTTTAGCCAAAATTAGTTCAGCATGACATAAGGGTTAAGTAAAGTGAAAGAGTAAAAAGAAAAACATTGTTGGAAAAGTAGAAATTGCTTGTAGCAAGCAATTTCTCCTTTAACAACATTTTTTTAAAAGTTATTTTGTTCAATGCTGTATAATGTGGCATAAAACACAGTTATAGATCATTGGATTACCTGATTACTAAATTGTCGACTTGCAAAGGTACTCTATCAGGGTTAGAGGGAGGAACTTTGGTCTAAAATGTTTAATCCTTGATGAAACCCTATGTTGTGGGTACTTATTCTAGTTGTCTTATTGAGACAATTCCAAGGAGTACCTTCAATACAAGGATTGTGCATCTATTATTGAAAAATTTATAATCTGAAATGCAGAAGAACCCTTTTATCTGTAGGCTTAGACTGGCCTCAATTGTTTTTGTGAGCATTTTCAGAAAATATTTTTGTTGTAGTTCTGTTACAACCCTGTCTGGCAGCCTGACTACTGTAGGCTACATTATCTTTTGACTGAATGTTTTCATTCAGAAAATATTACCATTTTGGTAGAAACACTGTCCCACTATGGTACATGTATATTGTAGCGCAGAAACATTTGCATGCAACAGCCTCATGGCAAGATATTAATGACTCAGCTCAAAACAATTGCAACTGCCTATAAGTCTATAGGCAGTTACAACTATTTTGCACTGATCCAGCAATATTTCACAGTAATTGGCTGTTACTGAATTCTGAGGGAAACATAATTATCTGGATTACTATGACGGAAATGGTTATTAGTATCATATAGGTATACTACAGGCAAGATATTAATGACTCAGCTCAAAACAATTGCAACTGCCTATAAGTTTATAGGCAGTTACAACTGTTTTGCACTGATCCAGCAATATTTCACAGTAATTGGCTGTTACTGAATTCTGGATTATTATGACGGAAATGGTTATTAGTATCATATAGGTAAACTACAGGTCACGCGTCTACTATATTACAATGTAAATAGTATACGTTATTATCTGTTAGATTTGCGATATGAGCTATTCCTGTATCATCGTTGTTATTGGAGTTAATTATAGATATTTTATGTGGTATTGTGCAGGATTTATGAATTATGAAGGTTTTCTTTGATGTATTTACAAGATAATTTGGTAAGCTCTTTGATGATATCTTCATTACAAAGGTGGAAAAAGGTCGTATAAAGTACACTGGCCAGACAGTCTATTAGTAGCCGCCACCATAGCGCAGATGGTTAGGCATAAGACTTCCAATCTGGAAGTCGTGGGTTCGATCCCCGGTGGCGGTAAATATCCTTTCTGATGTTTGTCTCTCACCAATGGGTAGATAATCATAACCTATGTGAGATAGCAGTCGGAGGCTAGGAAAGGGTGTAATGGTAGTACAGGTGAAAGAAATACCAGGAATCCATTGTTAGGTGCTCCAGCAGCGATATAACTGCGTAATTGTTGAAAGCAGCGTAAACCCATTCAAACAAACAAACAGTCTATAAGTAACTGAGCAGATCTAAATAATATACTTGCTTTTTCGTTTGAAACATGATAGAACTGTTATATACTGAAATAGTTGAATTATTGTTGTCATGAAATAGGAGCTGTATTTGAATATTTTGTGTGATGTTGTGTTTGATATATGAGTAATGTAGGTGTATATACTACCTTTAATTGCTATCAAATTGCTAAATGATACTTAGTTAATTGAAGGTAGTAGACCCGTAATAGTTCCGCAACATTTCGGAATTTATGATCTTTCACAATGTTGACAGAGGTTTCCTAATGAAAACCATTAGGAAACCTCGGTTAACACTGTTAAAGTTCATGACTTGCGAAACATTGCAAAACTATTACGGGTCCACTACCTTAATCACATAGAACTTGCATAGTGTCCTACTTATTCTTTTTCATTCTAAACCTGGAGTTTTCCTACTTTTGCATGAGGTATAGCGCGGTTTTATTGACCCGAATCTGACCCCTGCTATTTAAATTAATAAAAATCTGAATATTCCTACTCGGCTTTGCACGTGCTTTAATAGGAATGAATAACAAACAGTATTGAAGGTAATATATATTTTGTCAATTGATAAAATATGTCCGTAATTGTTATTTAAGCATTTCTTCCACAGAGGTCAAATTCGGGTCAAATTAACCAAGGTATATAGACAATTGAATTGTTATAATCTTAACTGTCTGTCCCTCCATACATCCGAATGTAGGCAATATCTTCTTAACACATCTCCTCCTTCATTAACAGATGTATTTGGATGAAATTTTCACAGAATGTTCTTAGTCACCTGACCATGGCATGTTGTTGGGGTTTGGATATATTCTACCAGGTGATTATATAGCAGCCAGCATATATTTGGCTTGTTTGTGACGAACAATTTCTTCTTTTTCCACAATATTTATGGTAATTAAGTCAAAAACTTCATAGATGAAATCCCTTCTCATGCTATTCAGGACATTAGCCTAAAGTAAGAAGTAAGAAGCAGTATAGACTAAGATCAGACTGCATAGACATGCAGTCTGATCTTAGTCTACACCGCCTGCTTTCTACTGAATCAACATTGGGGAAAACTTGAGGGAGACTAGTTTTAATGTCCATCAGTTACACAGGCATGACCAATAACTGGCAATTTGTTTCAGGAGAATAAGTATTCAATTATTGGACTCTACAGGAAAGGGTTAACCTATTCTAGTTCCTTTCCAGACATGTAAACAACCTGTCC
The DNA here is from genome assembly GCA_948146395.1 of Fragum whitleyi. Taxonomy (NCBI): domain Eukaryota; kingdom Metazoa; phylum Mollusca; class Bivalvia; order Cardiida; family Cardiidae; genus Fragum; species Fragum whitleyi. The sequence continues at coordinate 57,966,692 of OX411549.1, read as the reverse complement.
ATGGCATTAATAAATGCACTTTAAGGAGTAAGTGCAAAACTATCATATAAGCATTTATGTAATATGTACTTTATAGAATGTTTGTCACATATAATCTCAAGAACAACAAGTCCACAACTGGACCATAGCTGAATATGACCCATGTTGGCTGGGGTCCAACCAACATGGAATAGAAATATTGAAATTTTAGGTTTAGGTTTACTAGAACATTGCACTTACTACTGAGCCAAAGAAGGTGTCAGGCATTGTATTTAGGTTAGTTTTAGTATATACTAATACATTTAAGTTTGATTGCTATGAAAGCTTAAGCTTTTAGAGTTGCTCTTGAAGGCTCAATCTAGATGTTTTCATGTCCCTGAGAGAGGCAGCTAGTGGTCTAGTCTAAACCTAGACTGGCCTTAGTCAAGTTTGTTTGCATTTTCAGAAAATAATCTTTGTTGTAGTTCTATTACAAGCCTCTTTGATCCAAGTTTGTATTAACAAGTGCTGAAAAAAACCCTTCTTTTATAGACAGGGGACTTAATTGTAAGATTTGTAACGATTTAATTCCTTTTGAAAAAATACTGTAAAAGAGAATCCGGGTGGCCAGACTAGTTTAAACCCACTGCTCCCTTATTTTATAGCTGGATGAACAGAGAATTAAGTGTTTTGCCCATAAACACACTCTGGGGATGGTGAAGCTTGGACCATGTACCTCCTGGTGACGAGTAGCCATTTAATTCTTTGACAAAAAATAAATGAGTCCTAATCCACTTGCATTATCGCCTTAATCTGACCAGGGACACATCCAAAGATGGTCCGTTTTTGTCTGACATGTCTCACAGATTTCCTGATTTTCATCTGAGTAAAAGAGGAGAGATAAGGTTAATTTCCCCGATATATCAGAACATTGAGTAATTTGCCATAATTATCAGGGCATTGATATCTAAGAGGTTCTACCATGCTCATCTTACTGTCAGTCTAAGATCAATACTTGATCCTTGGTGAAACCATTCAAATTCCACAGCTGTAGATAGAGGGGAAAATTTTGGAGTTTTTGATCCAAGTATAGGAAATACTTGCCCAAACACCATGTTGCAGGTACTCGTTGGAATCGTCTCAAGGAGACAATTCCAAATGAGCACCCACACCATAATCATAGGCACTTACAATGGTGTTGCACTGACCACTCGCTATATATTTATAGGCTTTTACAAAAGTGTTGTCCTGTGACTCCTCAACATATCCTTTCCGATAATATTTTCTCACCAATGGGTTGATATTCAGGAATCTAAGTGAGATAGCAGCTGGAGGCTAGGAAAGGATGTAATAGTTGCACTGGTTCAAGGAATGTGCTCGAGCCTATATATTAGGTTACTACATCCTTATTCATTATTTTTTCAAGATCAAGTGCCAGAGATCTGAGAAAAGTATCAAAAGCTGTGTTAAACTCCGTTGAAACAAAAGAAAACTATCTTGCAGTTGTTATTCCTTCTTGTAATAGCTTTGAGGGTACTCAATTTTAGGTCTGTAAGTAATTAGATAAATACATAAATTTAACTGAAAAAGGTAAGATATACAATATGCCTTTCATTCCTTGAAATTAGATCAATTATAAGATCTATTGCAAAATTTGAAGACCTGTTATTTTTGCTAAAAGAAATAGATTCTCGCAAAATTACTTACTGTGTAGAAGAAAACCAAAAAAGAAATTGAGGTTGAAATTGAAATGTTGGGATATCATAATAGATTTAAAATCATTAAGAAAATGGCATATTTTGTATATATTATTTTTTCAAGGGGGTGCATTAGAATATTGATTATTATAACAATAAATATCAGTATTTATCAAAGACTTTTTGTGCAAGGGCCAATCTCACAATAAATAAATTGTTCAGAGCTTCAATAATAAATAAAGCCTTGAGAAAATGTCATCTGCATGTCAGAATAATGGAGCACAAAACCTATAAATAGAATGTTCATAATTGATTCATTTAATTGAGCAATTAGCTAATTCAATGTTCATGCATCACTTACCCTTGTGATTAAGTTTTATCAATCCATGAAAAAAGTAAATTACATGAAATCTTCATGAGAAATTGACATGCGGATCCAGGGTGATTCCAGGGCAGGAGTCAGTTACTGAGGGTGTGGTCCATCTCACCCTTGGACCATCTCACCCTTGGAGATTGAGCAAGAATTTGGTTATGATGTTGGAAAGTTTTATTAATCAAAGTAGGGTTCAAGAATAAAAATGTAACTACAGCTTGATTGTATGGCATGCTCCCCGAAGGAAAATTACTAGAAAATTACATTTTTGGTTTAATTGACCCATAGTTGTTACGATACACAGTTGTTCAAAAATTAAGAAAAAGATTACTAGAAGAATTATTCATGAAATGAAAATTCGGAAGAGTCACTTGATTAACTCTTGTCATGCTGAAAAAAATCTCGGCCTAATTACCATTAAAAGCATGTATGCATTAATTATACCCCTCCCCCCACCCCAGCTTTGATGAAGTGGATAATATAATGGTCTTTTCTGTCCGTCTGAAGTAAAAACTTTTGTCACACTTGGCAAATATGAATTACAGCAACTTAGAAATCGTAAGAAGTCAGTTATTGTTTTGAATATATAAGATATTGAATGAATGGTCATGGAATACCGAATTTATTAAGCCAGTCATCTATAAAAAGATAAAAATCAAAGTACTGAAAGTACTCATAAGTTGGAATGCGTTCAAGAGACCATGACATCAAGCCGCTAACGAAGCTGACGCCTCCCGCCCAGGTGATCACATAATACGTTTCGACTTTTGACTAAAAAATTCACCAAACCGCGCTAAAATATGCGCAAGGTCAGATGACAAGGAACATTTTGTAAAAGTTTCATCCAAATCGGTCCATAAATGGAGGAGGAGTTGCGTTCACAAGATTTTTCAAATGAAGGCCTCATTTTCCATGACACGGCTAATATTCACCAAACCATGACAATAGGCACTAGGTCAGGTGACTAGGAACTTTCTGTGAAAGTTTCCTCCAAATCGGTCCATAAATGAGGGAGAAGTTGTGTTAAGATTTTTTTTTTACATGAAGGCTCCTTTTCCATGACGCGGCTGAAATTCACCAAACCGTGACTTTATGCGCAAGGTCAGGTGATTAGGAACATTATGTGAAAGTTTCATCCAAATCCAACAAGAAATTTTGGTGGAGTTGTGCTCACAAGAAAAGTGGACGTATGTACGGACGGACGGACAGACGGAGAAGACGACGCCAATATACGACTGCCTCCAGCTGCGTATAGAAATGAAATCCGAGAAAATACTATTCCTGCTCTGTCTAAATAGCAAAATTCAAGACCAGCCTTTAGCTAACGCAAATTTATGCGTAAATTAAACGATACATGTTTTTTGGCCTCTGAAGGCAAAACACATGGGATTGGTAAACTCGTTCAGATATTTGAAAAACAAAGGCTGTAATAAACTTTTGATAATCTTCAATGATATTTAAAGGATCGCGCACGTGCGTATTTCTGCACAAGTGAGTTTATGTATAAGCGATTTTAAAGAAAATGGACAAAAGCAGAAAGAGAAGATAAATGTTTGCCTATAGACCCGCAATTTAGAGTGAGTGATCAAAGGTAAATTTTGTCTATACAGGTATAGACAAAATTGACCTTTGATCTATCACTTAAACTTGAGAATCTATACCTTCATCGATCCTTGCTACGTTCACCATCAAGTGAAATTGTCGCTCGATTTGGAAATGGGGTTTATTTTTTTAAAAGAAGCAATAAAAAGAGAATATTTGCTGGATCGGGTTGTTAATCCAGATATATAATCTGCAGATTTTGCGCGTTTCTTATAATGGTTTACGAAACAAGTAGATAAAAAACCATTACGGTATTTTTTTGAAGTGTGTAAAAAGTTCGTTCAGAAAGAGAAACTAGACCTCTAAAAGAAGCTATAACATAATTCTACGAAAAGCAGGTCGCGATGTTACCAAATAAGCAGATCACGTGATTGGCTTGTGCTATTGCCACAATTCTACGAAAAACAGGTCGCGAATTACCAAATAAGCAGATCACATGATTGGACAGTGCTGTTGTCAATAGCTTACTTTATTGGACTTGACTTATCACATGATTTCCAAATATAGTATTGCAACATTTGCTACTAGTAAATTCTTAGGCAAGTTTCAATAAATTTCGTTTAAAACATAAATTAGCGTGTTAATAATTTGCATGAAGTGATAGTGGTGTAATTGTTCAACATTATTACTTCTTGGTGAAATAAACTTTATGTCTGTGTCAAGTTGAGATATACAAAATAGGCCGGAGTGTATTCACATCCTGTTCACGTGATATGTGTTATCAAAAAACCCGAAATGAAATTATCTTGTGTTCATTTTGCGGTTTTGTTAAATCTAAGTTGGAATTGCTCCGCATTCCAACTTAACTAGGCTGTGCTGAGTTTTTAATCTGTTTTAGATAATGAGTTTTATAAATTCTTCATTTTATGAGCACAAATTTTATATTCTATTTATAATAAGACCCAAATTTTGGTGAAAAATCGTCAAAATTCTTGAAACTCAACATTTCAATTTTCTGCGAAGCTTATGCTGTTCAAAACTGACTTCACAATATATATACAATGAGGTCATTTTCAAGGTAACAAAATAGCATTGCTATTTTGCTCTGAGCTTATTTGCATAGTTATTCCACTATAGTGTAATAACACCTGTGTAATATCAAAAATATTCAACGGGGTTATAAAAAGAAGTTATATTTTCTGGTTTAAACAGGAGATTTCAGCGAGACAAAGATCAGACTGCAAAATATTTGCGGGCTCATCTTTGTCTATTCCTCCAGCCAATGCAGGAATAACCCAGTTACAACATCATATTACTGAAATAGCATACTGGTTTGACAGAAAAAAGATGATTGCATGTTGTTGGTTCAATTGTAAAACCTTGCAACTGCAGCTTTGATAATGCTGTATTTACAATATCTTAGAGTGAAACAAATGATGTGTTATTTATCCAGGGGGCAGTACTTTGATTTACAACTGACAGAATAGTTAATGAAGAAATTCACACCTACAGGGCAATATAAAAAGATTTGTTAACGACCCTCTCTGCTTATATCATGTACATAACAGGGGGCTCTGCATAACGACAGTCTTTATGGAGAAAATATCATTTCCTTGAGTAAAAAAGAAAATGTCTCATGCATCTAAGAGTAACAAAACAAACTTAGGGGAGGGAAGGGGGGGGGGGGGATTCAAAATTAATTTCAATTGACAGAATAGTTAGTATGTAATTTACACCTACTTGCAATCTCTATGCTTATGTCATGGTACATAATAGGGGACCCCGATAGCGGCACTCATCCTTGAGCAGGAACCCAGTTGGTAGCACATCAGACTATCAAGCTAAAGGTCCAGGGTTTGATCCCTGACAGCGGCACTCATTCTTTCCGACTATTTGTCTCTCACCAATAGGTTGATATGTGAAGACCTTTGTGAGATAGCAGCTAGAGGCTAGGGAAGGATGTGATGGTTGTACTGGTGAGAGAAATGCCATGAATCCATTGTTAGGTGCTCCAGCCGCTGTGATATAACTGAAAAAATGTTGAAAGCGGCGTAAAACTCCATTCAATCAATAGGGTCTCCGGCTAACAGCAGACTTTGTGGAGGACATAACATTTTTAGCTCACCTGAGCACATCATGCTCAAGGTGAGCTTTTGTGATCATTGAATGTCCGTGGTCCGTCATGGATCGTGTTGTCGGTCATGCGTCGTCAGGCATCAACAATTTAAGTGTTTACACTCTAGAGGCCACAAATATGAACCAATCATCATGAAACTTGGTCAGAATGATTGTCAGGTCACAAGGATTAACCCTATTGAAAATGGAAAGGATCCGTGTCATTTCACGGGAAAAGGGGCTTAAATAACAATTTTCTTGTTTACGCTCTAGAGGCCACAAATATGCGCCAATCTTCATGAAACTTGGTCAGAATAATTGTCAAGTCACAAGGATGAACCCTATTGTCATTGGGAAGGATCTGTGTCATATCATGGGAAAAGGGGCCTTAAGAGGCCACAAATACGGTCCAATCTTCATGAAACTTGATTAGAATATTTGTCAAGTCACAAGGATGAACCCTATTGAAAATAGGGAGGATCTGTGTCATATCACGGGAAAAGAGGGCCTTAATGACAATTTTCTTGGATACGCTCTAGAGGCCATAAATATGGTCCAATCTTCATTAAACTTGGTCCGAATATTTGTCAAGTCACAAGGATGAACCCTATTGAAAATGGAAAGGATCTGTGTCATGTCAAGGGTAAAGGGGCCTTAATGACAATTTACTTGTTTACACTCTAGAGGCCACAAATATGGTCCAATCTTCATGAAACTTGGTCAGAATATTTGTCAAGTCACAAGGAAGAACCCTATTGAAAATGGGAAGGATCTGTGTCATATCACGAGAAAAGGGGCCTTAATGACAATTTTCTTGTTTACGCTGTAGAGGCGACAAAAGTGGTCCAATCTTCATGAAACTTGGTCAGAATGTTGACAATGTCTCAAGGATGAACCCTTTTGAAAATGGGAAGGATCTGTGTCATATCACAAGAAAAGGGGCCTTTAATAATGACAATTTTCTTGTTTACGCTGTAGAGGCGACAAAAGTGGTCCAATCTTCATGAAACTTGGTCAGAATGTTGACAAGGTCACAAGGATGGACCCTTTAGAAAATGGGAAGGATCCATGCCATATCATGGGTAAAGGGCCTTGATGACAATTTTCTTCTTTACACTCTAGAGACCACAGTTCTTAAAAGTACAATTGCGACTTTTGCAAGAAAATTTGATAAACATTAATTTAGACAAATTTACACAGGTGAGTGATATAGGACCATCATGGTCCTCTTGTTTAAGAAAAGAAAATTGATGTATCAAAAAGTAACTAGAACAATAGGGTTTTGGGTTGGTGTGTTTTCTTATTATGACAGACAGAATAGTTAGCATGAAATTGACACCTATAGTAATATAAAGATTAACAACCCTCTCTATGCTTATGTCTTGTACATGACAATGGCTCCCTCTAAAAGCAGGCTTTATGGAGAAAATAACATTTCCTGAAAAAAAATATGATTAATAAAAGTGTTGGTTGATTAAGTTGTTGTAGGACAATAACATTTGATATCATGTGGAAAGAAAAGGCTAACTTTGTCTTAAAAAAACGGAACTGGGACAAAGCCCTGGTGGGGGACATTAGTCATCTTTTCTACTGAGCTCTAGTTTCAAACAGAATTTCACTTAGCAGGATAAGGGTTAAACATCAAAATTGAGCATATACAGATCATAGCCTGCAATCTTTCCCTTTTCTTCCACAATATTTGAGTAGCATTTTTGATGGTGAATCTTGTAACAAAAGTGCTAAGAAATGCCAGTTTTCAGAGGTTGGTCAATGTAATTTTGATGCATTATCTTTAAGGACCATAAGATAAGACCAAGCAATATTTTTCTAGTTACTTAACCCTTTTCTGTACCATGGCCTGGTTTACCTTAAATGGCTGCTCTCATCCTTTTGACTATTTGTCTACCACCAATGGGCGGATAATTGTAGACCTATGTGAGATAGCATCTGAAGTCTAGGAAGTTTGTAATGGTAGTACTTGTGTGAGAAATATAGGGAATCAATTGTTTGATACTACATCGATCTATTCTTAAAAGCAATGTAAAAACCCAATTCAAACAAGAAAGAGCCTTAATCATTAGCTGTTTAAACTGATCAGTATGTGTTTCATCTTTTATCTATTGCTTGAATTGGACTTGATGCCACTTTTAACAATATTTCAGACTTTTCACACTGGCTTTATAACATAAACTGGATTCTACCTTATAATTCTTCTGAGACTCCAGCTGCTCATCTCACCTTAAGGTTTAAAAATATCCATTTATTGTCGCGAATCGAGCGCAAGGACAGAGATTAAGATCCTCAATTCAAAATGGTTCTTCACTGTCTATATATTTTATCAGTAACCATATATCTTAGGGAAGGTCTATCTCATTTGCATATCCACTGCAACTTACCTCCCTTTAAGCTGTTACATTATTGGGGAAAGACAAATCTTAAAGGATCACAGCCACAGGGAATTTCCATGGCTCAGCAGAAAACAGTTGTAACTGCCTATATGTTTTTAGGCAGTTACAACTGTTTCGAACTGAGCCATCAATTTGGTAACATGTCAGAGAGTCCTAATTGTTGCCTAGTGGTTCTATCCCTGGTTGCAGGAATTTCTTTCTGGCATACGTCTACAATCAATTGGTTGATAATCATAAAATTAATTGGGTGAGCAGCTGTAGGCTCAAAAATGATGTTTTGGTAATATCCCTGTTAGAATTTTGTGAAATCCATAGTTTGTGCTCTATTTGCAATGATATGACTGAATAATGTTAAATAGTGGCTGAATAATGTTAAAAGTGGTGTTAAACCAAAAAAAATGGTGTTAAAACCTGATCATGCAAATAACTAAATGTCAGTAAGGAAATTTGCTGCAATCAAGGATCTTACCTGGGCCCCACGGTACCAACATATTGTTGGCTCTGTGCGAAACAGTTGTAACTGCCTATAAACATATACGCAGTTAGAACTATTTTGAGCTGAGCCATCAATATTCCCTAAAGATTATAAGGAAGCTTGTACTTCAACCATGAAAGACAAGTTGCCTTATAGGTGTTTTAATTATCTGACAATGGAACATGTTTAGCAAAGGTTAACACATTAAACAAGATTTTTCTGAAGTCAGAAGTGATGAATTTTGTAATAATTACTGTCAAAAGGCCCACTTATTATGAAATATATTACCTATTTGTAGCTGTCTTGACCTTCTGTGTATAGCCGCCGTCATAGCGCAGTTGGTAGCGCGTCGGACTATCAAACTAGAGGTCACGGGTTCGATCCCCGACGGCGGCACTCATTCTTACCAACTATTTGTCTCTCACCAATAGGTCGATAATCGTAGATCTATGTGAGGTAGTAGCTGGAGGCTAGGAAAGAATGTAATGGTAGTACTGGCGTGAGAAATACCAGGAATCCATTGTTAGGTGCTCCAGCCGCCGCGATATAACTGAAATAATGTTGAAAGCGGCGTAAAACCCCATTCAATCAATCAATTGACCTTCTGTGCTGTTTCTGTTACATATGTTTGCCTGTGTGTGTGAAATTTTCTCAAAACTGGTGATATAATCTTCCAAGTCCAGTTGCCTTAAGTAAGCTGTATTTATAAGACAAGTCAGTCATCTCAGAAGAAACATGTGTGTTTAGCAGGGGTGTGGTAATACTGATATTTCTGCTATTGACTTTGGACAAGTGAAATATCATTTCTTACTTGTCAAGGATCAAATTGAACTTGTCTGTATAGGAGAATGGATAAATTTTGAAAAAAAAAAAAAAATAAAAAAATAAAAATAAAAAAAATATATATATATATTTATATTTCACAGAAGAAAATTCTGGAATGTTATGTATTGCCTAGATTATTTTAAAGTCTCATTCATACACTCTCTCAGATGCACAGGCTCATGTAATTTTCAACAATATGAAATGTGCATGATTGACAGACAATGAGCAGACTGTACAATCATGCAGTTCATTAAAATATTCACCCCAAATGTGAACAGAGATACAGGTCCCCAAATATCTTTTGCATTTGCAGTGAAGATTCTGATCAGACTGAAGATGCACAGTCTGATCTGAGTGTTGATGTTGCCCAAACATGAAATTGTTTGAAATGTCAGGTATAGATTCATAGTCATAGGTCCCGGGTTCAATCCCAGACGGCAGCACTCATTCTTTCTGACTATTTTCTCTCACCATTGGGTTGATAATCGTAGACCTATGTGAGATAGCAGCTGGAGGTGAGGAAAGGATATGATGGTTGTACTGGTGAGAAAAATACCAGTTATCCATTGTTAGGTGCTCCGGCTGGCTGCAAATTAACTGAAAAATTGTTGAACTCCATTCAATCAATAGATTCATATAATGCAACAGTATCAATATGTTCAGAAAAAGGTTTTCAAGGAAACTCAGTTTAGATGCCTGTTGGGCAATAAAAGATCTTAACGATTTTGTATGACATGTTTTGTATTTTCTCTCTTTAGGGGACCATCATCGTAACAATGAAAATATGGACTATTTCTATCAATTAGAAATATGGAAGGGCAACATTAATGGAGTTCTAAAAGCGGCACGTCAACGGGATGAATTGTCGGACTGGCTTGTGGCCATGACACCGATGGGTAAGAATAGAAACCTTATTTATGTGTTTCCTCTTGTGAGAGAGCTTTTCATCCTTTTTCTAGACAAGAAAAATTAATCGTTGTTTAGCTGAACCTGGAATATTTCTATAACAATAGGAGGTATAGTAAAAGATCAGCCTGCATTTATTTGCCGCCTGATCTTTGTCTATATCGCCTAATTTTCATCTTTTGACTCAACTGATTTAACTGATCAGAGAAAACCCGTGGTATTGCTACAGCCTTGGCATTTTTATCCCCTGCTGTTTTCGGCGAGGGGATATAGTAATGCTCTCCGTCCGTCATTCCGATTCCATCATTCAGTCCTTCCGTCACTAAACTTGTCCGGAGCATATCTCCTAAAGTATAATAGCTATCAACTTGAAACTTTATGGGTGGATAGATCTCATGGAGGAGAAGTGCAGTGCACAAGAACTACAACTCTTGCTTGCATAATTTTGGAGTTATTGCTCTTTGTTATTTTTAAGACTTAGCTTTTGTCCAGAGCATATCTCCTAAAGTATAATAGCTATCAACTTGAAACTTTATGGGTGGATAGATAACATGGAAGAGAAGTGCACAAGAACTACAACTCTTGCTTGCATAATTTTGGAGTTATTGCTCTTTGTTATTTTTAAGACTTAGATTTTGTCTGGAGCATATCTCCTAAAGTATTTTAGCTATCAACTTGAAACTTTATGGGAGGATAGATCTCATAGAAGAGAAGTGCAGTGCACAAGAACTATAACTCTGGCTTGAATAATTTTGGAGTTATTGCCCTTTGTTATTTTTTAGACTTAGATTTTGTCCGGAGCATATCTCCTAAAGTATTTTAGCTATCAACTTGAAACTTTATGGGTGGATAGATCTCATGGAAGAGGAGTGCAGAGCACAAGAACTATAACTCTGGCTTGCATAATTTTGGAGTTATTGCCTTTTGTTATTTTTAAGACTTAGATTTTGTAGGGGCTTAATTTCCTAAAGTAGAACCCTTAATCTATTAGGCTTCAGTTTACTATCAAGCTTTCTTGGCGGGGGATGGCCATGTCCGACATGGCTCTTGTCATGGTAGTTATTATAGTCCTTGTGCAAAAACTATGTCATTTTGTGCTTCTTTGGCTCTACTTAAGGCATTCACTTGAAATATTGCCCACATGTACACTATTAAAGTGGCAACCTATACTATCAAAGAGAATAACTCCAGATTCATTTTGTGAGACCAAACAGACAAGCAAGGGCTTCCATAGATGGTGCTATTGTTAAATCTTTATCTTTTGGGGAAGAAACATTGTTGATTATGAGCTTGTCAGACTGGCTCGTGGCCATGACACCGATTGATAAAAATAGAAACCTTATTTATGTGTTTCCTTTTCTGAGAGCTTTTCAACTTTTTGTGAGACAAGAAAAAATAACCCTTGAGGCGCTGAACCTGGAATATTCCTATTACAGCAGTAGGTATAGACAAATATCAGACTGCATATATATGCAGGGGGCTTAATGACAATTTTCTTGTTTACACTCTAGAGGCCACAAATACAAATGTATAACCCAATCTTCATGAAACTTGGTCAGAATGTTTGTCAGGTCACAAGGATGAACCCTATTGGAAGGATCTGTGACATATCATGGGAAAAGGTTCTTTACTCTGATATTGAATTAAGTGGAATCCTTTTCAGACTTCTTGGTTAAGTTTTTACATGCAATTGTTGTATATCAGTTAAATCTCTATTTCTACTTGAGCTATTCCTTTGAAACTTTGCACATTTTCTGTTAGTATAATATGGGCCTCTAGACAAAGATTCATTACTCTGATATTGAATTTAGTGGAATTTTAAACCTTTTTTGACTTAAAAATTCTTGGTTAAGTTTTTACGTGCAAATGTTGTATATCTGTTATATCTCTATTTCTACTAAAGCTTATGCTTAGAAACATAGCACATGCTTCTGTGACCTTAATATACAGCCTCTAGACAAAGATTCTTTACTCTGAAATTGAATTTAGTGGAATCCTTTTCGGACTTAGAATTTCTTGGTTCTTGATTTTTTTTACGTGCAAATGTTGTATACATATTAGTTCTAATACTATTTCTACTTAAGCTTTTGCTTGGAAACCTCGCACATGCTTCTATCACCATAACTTCAGCATCCAGACAAAGATCCTTCTATCTTGACCCTCATTTAATGGAATTTTCCAATGTTGATATTGATTTGCCGCTCCTATCCAGCACCTGGAATATATTGTCAAGCTCTGCAGTCCTCTGACAGCTCTTGTTAGAATAACTGTCTATCTATCTGTGCGTCTGTCCAAAATCAAATAAATTTCTTTGCAATCTAATTAACAGATTTAAACTAAAAAGAATCCTTTTGGCACTAAAAAAAAAATTCCATAGAATTGAAAATTCATTGTTAACCCTTTCCTGTTTTACAAAATATTGGACCTGTCCAAATTCAAAGGTTTTGCAGACGAAAATTTAAAGTGGATTTGATTTGAAAAATAACCATTCAGTAGGGTAGAAAATAGTGTGGAAAAAGAAGAAATTGCTATTCAGAAGCAATTTCTACTTTTTTCACACTGTTTTCTCAATCATAAAATCACAGGCACGTAAAAAACAGGGATTAAACAGCAAAGGGTTAAGTGATGATTATACCATAAAGTTTCAAAGTATATGTGACCCATCACACAAAAAGGGACCATCTGGAAACTCTGTAAAACAAATATTTCAAAACAGGATTTGATGTAGCATAGGCCGCCATCATTGCGCAGTTGCTAGCGCATAGGACTGTCAATCCCCGATGGCGGCACTCATTCTTTCTGACTATTTGTCAAGATTGATAATCGTAGACCTATGTGAGGTAGCAGCTGGAGGCTAGAAAAGGATGTGATGGTAGTACTGGTGAGTGAAATACCAGGAATCCATTATTAGGTGCTCCAGCTGCTGCAATATTACTGAAAAAAGTTGAAAGAGGCGTAAACTCTATTAAATCAATCAGTCAATGGATGCACCATAGGTTAAACAGAAGGAGGATTTTGGAAATACTTAGGAAGGTAGAAAAAACATTGTAGTTTCAGAAAATTTGAGCATTGCTAAGAGTTTCAACCATTGTCAGTTTGCGCAGATCCTGCAGTCTGTCTAGGGTTGGGACTTTTCGCATTTCCCAGATGGTCCCTTTTTGCGTTACAAGTCACATATAGTAAAAATGTAGTGAATAATATGCAGAATTAATTAATACAATGTAATACAAAAACAGAAATTTCTTTTTCATTATTCTCTTCGTAAGTTTTTGACTAATAAAGATGTTTTTACATTGTACTTGTTTACTGAGAGTAAATAAAACCCACACATTTCTTAGAACATAAAAAAGATATAGATAGGACAGACTCCCCCTAAAAAAGTTCTAGAACTGGCTGTGCAAGAACTTTAACTAGGTCTTGATCTTATAGAAAAAACTAGTTCATGAACTTCTAGAACTAGTTCTTAAACCAGTTCAAGAACTCTTGAACTATTCAAAGAAATAGTTCTAGAAGTTCAAGAATTTGTTCAAAAAATTAAAAGGGAAATTTAAGTATTTTCCTTCTGATTGGATAGCATTTTGAAGGTGTTGTGCAAAACTGTTGTGTCTATAAATACCTAGGCACTTTCAACAGTTTTGCTCCTACCCCAGGTGATAGTCTCTCCCTTGAAGGTTTAAGTTCAATATAGACCATAGCTAACAAAAATTTATTGATGAAGGTTAATGAAATAAGGTTGCTTTGACATGTCAGTAGCCCTTCCTTTTTCACTCAGCTGTTTTGGAACAAAGAGTTGAGTTATTGTCATTGACATTGTAGGTTAAACATTGATGAGGCGTAGGTGGTATGTTTAAACTTTAAAGCCACAGTCTGCTTTTAAAGTAAAAATATTGCTCTTTAACCCTTTCCTGTTTTACAAAATTTTGGACCTGTCCAAATTCAAAGGTTTTGCAGATGAAAATTTAAATTGGATTTAATTTGAAAAATAACCATTCTGTAGGGTAGAAAATAGTGTGGATAAAGAAGAAATTGCTAGCCAGAAGCAATTTCTTCTTTTTTCACAATGTTTTCTCAATCATAAAATCACAGACACATAAAAAGCAGGGATTAAACAGCAAAGGGTTAAAGAATATTCTTTAAATATTTTGTTCTTGATTTAGTCTTATGAAAGATGACTTACATAAAAATACAAATCAATCAACAAACGGCGGCTTTTTTGAGAAACGCATAATCAGTTGTATAAAGAAAATATTAAAGGAGGTTTGGTCACATGAAATATGCCCACATGTGGAAGTGGTATTCAAATTTGAGTCCGAAATGTTGCAAGTCATAAATATTCATCAAGTTAGGCCTATATTTAGATCATCCCATCATAATCATTTGGCTTACTGAATATTGATTTGACATATTCAAGCTTATCTTTGAGAATAAAAGGTCTAGATTTTGTGTACATACTCGTCTAAGATCATTGTCTTGCGTTTCGGAAATGTTTACGAACACAGACAGAGGCTTCAACCTTGGCCATATCTCATTTATTATCAAGATATTTACTTCAGGATACTGCTCAAATTTATTGTTATAGTATGTGCAGTTCTTGGGGTTGTGGCGCGTCGGACTGTCGAGCTAGAGATCCTGTGTTTGATCCCTGATTGCTGCACTCATTCTTTCTAACTTTTTGTCTTTCATCAATGGGTTGATAATCGTAGACCTGTGTGGGATAGCAGCTGGAGGCTAGGAAAGGATTTAATGGTTGTACTTGTGTGAGAAATACCAGGAATCCATTGTAAGGTGCTCCAGCCGGCATGATATAACTGAAAAGATTTTTGAAAGCTGTGTTAAGCCCCATTCAAACGTAATAATAATAACTGGGTTGAGGATTGACTTAATCAGTGCAGCTCTGCACTCAGAATAAAAAGAAAAACATTTGCAAACCCTTTATCCAGTTTTGCATGCCAGTAAATATGCTAAGCCAGGTACCGTTTACCTAACATTTCATGAACTTTTTCATCCTTAATACAGGACAGGGCTTGTCTTAGAATCAAAGGTTGTTCTCTTACTACACAATCTTGCATTTCAAAGCACAGGAAAAAGACATCTGCTTATAAACATGTTGGAAAAATGAAAAAATTGTTTGCTTTTGTGTGTTTAAACTTTGATTTGTCCTGTTTGCAGATCTCCTGTCATAAACAAACCAAGAGAAAAAGAGCTTAAATTAAAGTATCCCAGATTGACATTATGACCTTTTCCCTTTTACTGAAAATGAATTTTGTTTCACACAAATTGCTGCTCTTCAGGACATTTCAACCAAATTTCCCAGCAAAAACCAAGAAGGATTGATTGATTGATTGGATGAAGTTTAACACTGCTTTCAACATTATTTCAGTTATATCACGGCAGCTGGAGCACCTAACAATTGCCTCCTGGTATTTTCTCTCACCAGTACAACCACCATATCCTTTCCTCACCTCCAGCTACTATCTCACATAGGATTATCAACCCATTGGTGAGAGACAAATAGTTGGAAAGAATGAGTGCCACCGTCGGGGACCTGTTGAATTACAGTCCAATGCAAAAACCAATTAGGAAGCAGCTGCAGGTAGTATAGAATAAGATCAGACTGCACATCTGTGTAGGCTAATCTTAGCCTATACTGTCCGCCAAAGCTTCAGTGCAGCAGGAATATGTCCTGAACAACATGATAAGGGTAAAAACTTTATCCCAGTTAAATGACAGTATGACCTTAATCAAGTGCCATAAACTCTCTGTTTTTAGCTGTAACTAGAGACCTTGGCTAAATTTGTAAAGATAATTTCAAAGTACAGATTGCCTTGGAATCAAATTTGAGATGATTATTTTTAGCTCACCTGAGCACGAAGTGCTCAAGGTGAGCTTTTGTGGTCGCATGATGTCGGTATTGTGTCGTGTGTCGTCCGTCGTCAACATTTACCTTATAGACACTCTAGAGACCACATTTTTTGCCTAATCAACCTGAAATTTGGTCAGAATTATTGTCTTGATGATATCTAGATCAATTTCAAATCGTGGTCAAGTGGGGTCAAAAATGAGGTCACAGGGTCAAATCTTAGATAAAACTTAGAGACACTCTAGAGGCCATATTTTTTGCTCAATCAACCTGAAATTTGGTCAGAATGATTGTCTTGATAAAATTTTAGATGAGTTCGAAATTGGGTCAAGTGGGGTCAAAATTGAGGTCACAGGGTCAAATTTTGGAAAAACCTTGAAGACACTGTAGAAGCCTCATTTTTTCCTTAATCAACCTGAAAATTGGTCAGAATCAATTCCTTGATAAAATCTAGGTCAAATTAAAATCTGGGTCAAGTGGGGTCAAAAATGAGGTAACAGGGTCAAATCTTAGATAAACCTTGTAGACACTCTAGAAGCAATATTTTTTGCTAAATCAACCTGTAAATTGGTCAGAATGATTGTCTTGATAAAATTTTAGATGAGTTCAAAATTGGGTCAAGTGGGGGTCAAAATTGAGGTCACAGGGTCAAATTTTGGAAAAAACCTTGAAGACACTGTAGAAGCCTTATTTTTTCCTTAATCAACCTGAAAATTGGTCAGAATCAATTCCTTGATAAAATCTAGGTCAAGTTAAAATCTGGGTCAAGTGGGGTCAAAAATGAGGTAACAGGGTCAAATCTTAGATAAACCTTGTAGACACTCTAGAAGCAATATTTTTTGCTAAATCAACCTGTAAATTGGTCAGAATGATTGTCTTGATAAAATTTTAGATGAGTTCGAAATTGGGTCAAGTGGGGTCAAAATTGAGGTCACAGGGTCAAATTTTGGAAAAACCTTGAAGACACTGTAGAAGCCTTATTTTTTCCTTAATCAACCTGAAAATTGGTCAGAATCAATTCCTTGATAAAATCTAGGTCAAGTTAAAATCTGGGTCAAGTGGGGTCAAAAATGAGGTAACAGGGTCAAATCTTAGATAAACCTTGTAGACACTCTAGAAGCAATATTTTTTGCTCAATCAACCTGTAAATTGGTCAGAATGATTGTCTTGATAAAATCTCTGTCAAGTTCGAATCTGGGTCAAGTGGGGTCAAAAATGAGGTCACAGGGGTCAAATCTTAGATAAACCTTGTAGACACTCTAGAAGCCATAATTTTTGCTCTATCAACCTGAAAATTGATCAGAATGATTGTCTTGATAAAATCTTGAACAAGTTTGAAATTGGGTCATGTGGGGTCAAAAATGAGGTCACAGGGTCAAATTTTTTAAAAAACTTTGTAGACACTGTAGAAGCCTTATTTTTTCCTTAATCAACCTGAAAATTTGTCAGAACTAATTTCTTGATAAAATCTAGGTCAAGTTTAAATCTGGGTCAAGTGGGGTCAAAATGAGGTCACAGGGTCAAATCTTAGATAAACCTTGTAGATACTCTAGAGGCCATATTGTTTGCTTAATCAACCTGAAAATTGGTCTGAATGATTGTCTTGATGAAATCTCGGTCAATTTCGAATCTAGGTCAAGTTGGGTCAAAAATGAGGTCAAGGGGTCAAATCTTAGATAAACCTTGTAGAAACTCTAGAAGCCATATTTTTTGCCCAATCAACCTGAAAATTGGTTAGATTGATTGTCTTGATGAAATCTCGGTTTAGTTTCAAATAGGGTCAAATGGGGTCAAAAATGAGGTCACAGGGTCAAATATTGGATAAACCTTGTAAACACTCAAGAAGCCACATTTTTTGCTCTATCAACCTGAAAATTGGTTGGAATGAATGTTTGATGAAACCTCGGTCAAATTCAAATTTGGGTCAAGTGGGATAAAAAATGAGGTCACAGGGTCAAATTTTGGAAAAACCTTGTAGACACTGTAGAAGCCTTATTTTTTCCTACCTGAAAATTTGTCAGAATCAATTTCTTGATAAAATCTAGGTCAAGTTCAAATCTGGGTCAAGTTGGGTCCAAAATGAGGTCACAGGGTTAAATCTTAGATAAACCTTGTAGACACTTTATAAGCCATATTTTTTGCTCATTCAACCTGAAAGATGGTCAGAATGACTGTCTTGATGAAATCTTGGTTTAGTTTCAAATTGGGTCAAGTGGTGTCAAAAATGAGGACACAGGGTCTAATCTTGGAAAAACCTTGTAGACACTTTATAGGTCATTATTTTTCTCAATCATCATGAGAATGTGTCAGTTTGATAGTTTTTATAAAATCTCAGTCTGGTTTGAATTCGGGTCAAGTGTTGTTTTAAGCTAGGTTAAGAGGTCAGATCTTAAGCCCATTAACTCAGGTGAGCGATTTAGGGCCACTATGCATGGGTGAAAGTTTTCCGTATTATTACGGAATTCCGTATTTTGGTCGGCCGCCGGGACCATTTTTCCAAATCGCATAAATCCGATGAGAAAAGTTTGGAGGGGGTGAGGGGGGTTAACATTATATTTTTGTGATCAGATCGGAAAATTCTCGGAGATCTCTCCTGTTATTCATTATCAGATGTCGTAAGAACAGAACGAAATAATATAAACCACGGTTTGATGGGAAAAGACTCACGATTATCCGTAAGAGTTAAAACTCCGAGCATCGGAAGGCCTCGGGGATTCGGCGAATAGACGAGAAAGTCCGAGCGGTGTTCCGATAGAGAAACGAGGTCACCCGAAAAGAAACTTATACGACGATTACCAAATATAGAAATTTCCGTTTCCCGAAGTTCGGTGTACGAAATGTAATTTGTAAGATCGGCTGTGATTGGTTTAGATTCCTTCCATTATCCAATCTAACGTCGCATAACATAAAATAATACGACCTGTTAATTGTTTACATTTCCGCTTCATGAAATCGCATGGAAATACAAAATCCTGTTTCGCTATCGAGGGAAACCGCCGAGATTATACGAAAGTGTTTGAGGATGGCGTAAAAAAATAATCAAGTTGGAAACGGTTCAACGAAAGAGATGCTGGTGGGGAGAAATGGGTCGATTTGCTTTGGAGGGAAGGTGACCGGTCAACTCGGCCTATTCTTAACTCGGCCCAAAGTGAAAAATCAAACGGAAAAATCTCTACCAAAAAAAGGTAGAATAGTATTGTAAAAGCTTTTCTCAGTGGTTTGTAAATGCTATTTCTTAGGAGCTCCCGGGGGCCTCCGGCCCCCTGGACCCCTGGCCAGGGCATTGCCCTGGACCCACCGGGGGCCCTGCGGCCCCCAGGCCCCCAGCTATAAAGTTCCTTATTTTCAAAATTTACTACTTTCACCCATGACTATGGCCCTCTTGTTTACATCAACCATTTGTGAATATAAGTAATGTGAGAAATTTGGTATTCATTACTAAAAATGCATGTCATATTGAGCTTGTTACTGAATGACTTTTGATTAGGCAAAAGAGTGGTATAGATTTTGTAATTAAAATTATGAAGAAGTTGTTGGTCTTAAGTTGGAACCTGGAATAAATTCTCTAAATCAGA
Organism: Fragum whitleyi; assembly: GCA_948146395.1. NCBI lineage: Eukaryota > Metazoa > Mollusca > Bivalvia > Cardiida > Cardiidae > Fragum > Fragum whitleyi. Next base: position 57,946,958 of record OX411549.1, on the reverse strand, counting down.
TAAAAATTTGGCTGAAATCAATATCAGAATCCTAATCAAGTAAATAAGCTTTACCTTTAAGGTAAAATTTACTTAGAGCAGTATAGTTATCTTAACCCTTGTCATACTGAACCAGGAATATTCCTGTTGTGACAGGAGGTATAGACAAAGATCAGCTTGTACCTATGTGCAGTCTGATCTTGGTCAACACCACCTGTCTGTCCCCTTATAAGGCAGAGTTCTTAATGAATTTAAAATCTTCAAAAAAATTATCTATAACCTTGGATTCTAGGGCTTTCAGTATTTTGATATGAGTGCAAATCTGAAAGAGAATTTTGATTCAGCATGACAAGGCTTAATAAGATGATTCAAAGCAGGATGATTTAAAAATTGACCTGCAATAAAGGTGATAGGTTGGATAATAGAACATCTCCCTCCAGCCCAACCAACCCATTTCCCCACCTCACCCTCCAAGAATTATTTTTAAAAAAATATGAATTGCTTGAAAAACTCTTCTTAAACTTGAGTTCTAACATTTCTGTCCAGTAATATTTTGGCTGGTAAATGTAAGTCAAGCTGTCAGCGCAACTCTATTGTAAGTGCCTATAAATATATTGGCATTTACAATAGTGTTGCATTGCACCCTCAAAGCACGAAATTAGCTCAGAAAGCATCAAAATGATATAAAATGCCAGCTATCCATCTTGTAAAGTGCTAATTTTGCTTCCAGGAGCTTTTAGTTCTCTGTGTAATGTGTCAAATTAGGTGGTATATAATCTGATTGTTTAAGAGAAAGTTTTGATGCATTAGTCTGCTCCTGGACATAGACAAACTTGTCTGGGCAATCCCTGAATGTGAAGAGTGTGTATGAATGGGATAGAAAGCGAGTGCAGTCCGTCCGTCTGTCCGAAAACTTAACCCGAAAACTTAACCTTTGCCTTTTCAACAGATCGCTGTTACGGGGGCATTCGTGTTTCACAAACACATCTTGTTTGTGACTGCAAATAGTCTTTTTGAAAAAGGCGCTCATATAAAATGCTCGTCATCTTTTAGCAATGCCGTGGTACACAAAACCTGTCGAGATTCATGTGCATGATATACTACCATAGTATATCTGTAAATACAAGGCTGGGAGTTGTATCTGTGATTTATACTTTTGAAATACTATTCTCTGATTGGCCAATTTGCTTGAAGCATGGTCTAATGGATCAGTTACATTATGTCTTAGCTGTGTTCAGGATGATCAATCATTATAAGAAATTTTATCCCAAACAGCAGGAGAAGGGTTAGAATTGCAATAAATCAATAAATCGTAGATGAGGAGTCAAACAAGAAACTTTTTAAGGTAGTGGAACTGTAATAGTTCCGCAACATTTTGGCACTCATGAACTTTAACAATGTTGACTGAGGTTCCCTTATGAAAATCATTAGGAAACCTAGTTATCATTGTAAAAATTCATTACCAAAATTACCGAAATGTGGAGGAACTATTACAGGTCCAGTACCTTAAATGATACATAGAAATTCAAAAAAATCTTGAAAATAACATGTCAAAGTTTGAAAATTTGGTAAGGTAATACTACAACTTTCAAGAGTATTTTAGTAACAGAAAATTCAGAGGTGGATTTCCAAATTAAAAGAAAACATTTGAATTACATAAAGCCTGTATGTTTTTATGAATGAATGAAATTCAGTCACCTAATTCATGAATTATCTTTGGCATTTACGACCTCTGTATGAATTTTTGGTTGAGTGCCAGGTAAACATAGGAAACACTTGCTACAAACTCTATGTGAGTAAATCGGTGATTTAGCACGTTAAGCTTGTAAGTGTCAAGTTATTGTGTAGGCATTTAAGATGTTAACCCTGATCCTGCTGCATTTGAATATTATTTCTAACAAACTGCAGATTTTTAGCTCGGCTGTTTACGGAGAAAACCCGAGGTATTGCTATAGCCTCCGTGTCCTCGTCGTTGTCTTTGTCATGCGAAAACTTTGACATTTTGTTATATCTCTGGTTCTACTGAACTCATTCACTTGAAACTTGGCACACATTTTCACCATCAAAAGAGCAACCTATACTATCAAGGGGGATAACTCTAGATGCATTTTGTGCAAATCATGCCCCTTTTTTGACTTAGATTTATTCCCACCATCCAGCACTTGACAGCCGAGCGTAGGCACTTGAGGCGGTGCTCTTGTTGTTGTTTACATTCCAACCAGTTTTTCCCACAAGATTTAGATCAAAGGCAGGCAGTGTAGAATAAGATTAAACTGCACATCTGCCAAAGCAAGGTGTACTGCAGAAATTAACCATAAACAGCTTTAGATGGGAGTTAAAGTTTAGGATATTGGAATGTTAGTAATGAATCATGTGATTGATCTGGTAATAAATCATGTGATTGGTCTTTGTTCTTTGATTGGCCAAGACATTTTGCATGAGTACTGGTGAATTTTCCAGGAATAAGAATTAGAGGGATTAACTTAAGTTGTAAGAAATTGTTTCCCATTTAATGCAAAGTAAATAGGTTTAAACTAATAGGACCTGGGTTTCATAGCTTTGGTTATAAAATGTTTAAATTACTGACGTTCAAAAGGTATGTTCAACAACTAAAGCTAACATGGGTCCATAAATCAAATTTTATTGTAAAGAAGAATAAAACAAAAGCTCATAAAGTATTTTGGAAATGGGGCCAATGAACTTTTTGGCTTAGGCTGTTTAGAATTTAGGGTTTGTTTATAACTTTCTAAATGTCATGTGAATTCTTTCCTTGTTTGTTGCATCATGCTCTTATCTACAGTTTGAGGGGTCAGTGCAACACTATTGTAAGTGCCTAAAAATATATAGGCACTTACAATAGTGTTGCACTGAATCCTCGAAACTGTTGGATTACCCTGGCTTCCATACTGGTGTTCCTGGGTACCCTGTCCCTTAGGTAACCTGTCCTCAATTTAACAAGAGCCATGTCGATCATCATCATCAGGCCATCCCCCGCCGTGAAAGATTGATAGTAAACTGAAGCCTAATAGATTAAGGATTCTTTTGTACATTAAGAGATTGACTCCCTACAAAATCTAAGTATTAAAAATAACAAAGGGCAATAACTCTAAAATAATGCAAGCAAGAGTTATAGTTCTTCTGCACTGCACTTCTCCTCCATGAGATCTATCGACCCATAAAGTTTCAAGTTGATAGCTATTATACTTAAAGAGAAATGCTCCAGACAAAATTTAAGTATTAAAAATAACAAAGGGCAATAACTCCAAAATTATGCAAGCAAGAGTTGTAGTTCTTGTGTACTGCACTTCTCCTCCATGAGATCTATCCACCCATAAAGTGTCAAGTTGATATAGCTTTTATACTTTAGGTTATATGCTCCGGACAAGTTTAGTGACCCAACCTCAGATCCTCGGAATCACGGAAAGACAGACGGAGACAATTACTATATTCCTTCGCCAAAAGCGGCGGGGGATAACAATTAAAAACTTTTTAATCACAGATAATCTGAAGGAAGTAGTCTATAGTATTAAACAACTAAAGCTAAAATTGGTTTATAAATCAAATTTTATTGTAAGGAAGAATATAACAAAGCTCATTTTAGTATTTTGGGAATGGGATGAAAGTAAAATTTAAGACTTTGTTTATTACTTTCAAATGTCACAAGTTCTTTCCTTGTTTGTTGCATCATGGCCTTGTTTACTGTCCAATGACCCTAGCTCCCATGCTAAACCTTATAGGTCTGTCACACGTTAACGTTTTTGCAAGCATGTGCAATGTCTTGGATTTTAAGCTCACCTGAGCACATCGTGCTCAAGGCGAGCTTTTGTGATCATTGAATGTCTGTTGTGCATCGTCTGTCATGCCTCGTCTGGCGTCAAAAATTTTCTTGTTTGCACTCTAGAGGCCACAAATATTATCCAATCTTCATGAAATTTGGTCAGAATGGTCTTCAGGTCACAAGGATGAACCCTATTGAAAATGGGAAGGATCTGTGCCATATCACGGGAAAAGGGGCCTAAATGACAAATTTCTTCTTTACACTCTGGAGGCCACAAATATGGTCCAATCTTCATGAAACTTGGTCAGAATATTTGTCAGGTGACAAGGATTGTGAAATGGAAATGGAAATGGGAAAGAACTGTTCATTATCACGGGAAAAGGGGCCTTAATGACAATATTCTTGTTAACACTCTAGGGTCCACAAATATGGTCCAATCTTCATGAAACTTGGTCAGAATATTTTTCAGGTCACAAGGATGAATCCTATTGAAAATGGGAAGGATCCATCCCTATCATGGGAAAAGGGGCTTTAATGACAATTTTTATGCCCCCGTATCGAGAGATCGGGGGCATATTGTTTTACTCGTGTCCGTCTGTCTGTCTGTCTGTCTGTCCGTCTGTCCGAAAACTTAACCCGAAAACTTAACCTTGCCAATATCTTCAAGCCTATTCAAGATACAAAGCTAATATTTGGCATGATGATAGATCTCAATGATCCGCATCCGCTGGTACCAAAGTCAAGGTCATGTGACAAGGTCAAGGTCATCTGTCAAGGTCAAACTTTGAAAAAAAATGGCGTTCCGGGGGCATTCGTGTTTCACAAACACATCTTGTCTTCTTTACACTCTAGTGGTCTCAAATATGGTCCTTTCTTCATGAAACTTGGTCAGAATGTTTGTCAGCTGGCAAGAATTAAGCCTTTTGAAAAATAGGAAGGATGCGTACCATAGCATGGGAAAAGGGGCCTTAATGACAATTTTCTTGTTTACACTCTAGTGGCCACAAATATGGCCCAATCTTCATATGAAACTTGGGCAGAATGTTTGTCAGGTCTCAAGGATGAACCCTATTAAAAATGAAAGGATCACAAGAATGAACTCTGGTGAAGATGGGAAGAATTCATGCCATATCACAGGAAAAGGAGTCTTAATGATAATTTACTTGAAATAACTCTTATGGCCCAAACTTTGTGAAACTTGGTTTTATGTAGAAGTTATCTTCTTTATGACATCTGCCTTTTATATATTGATGTTATGTCCCTGTGATCAAAGAGACTCAGGTGAGCAATCTAGGACCATCATTGTCCTCTTGTTAGAAATATACTGGGATCGTGTTTGGTACACAATGGACTCATTCCACACAGGCTATAACAAGTTGCTATACATTATGATAAGCTTTTTACCCTGAAAATTTAGTGCATGTACAAAATTTCTCAGCATGTGATGAACATGTTGACAAATGTTCCACTCACATTCCAAACATGTTCAATACACTAGAGTCACGCTGTGCCCATGTTCACATACGCTTTAAGTAAAAAAAACCCCTAAAGTTAGATTAAGATAGACCACAAAACAGCCAGCTATTTTCTAGTCTGCCTCAAATTCTCTGAGGCCATTTACAATGCCTTGCTTATTATCCCCCGCCGTTTTCGGCGAGGGGATATAGTAATACCCTCCGTCCGTCATTCTGTCATTCCGTCCTTCCGAGGTTCCGTCACTAAACTTGTCCAGAGCATATCTCCTAAAGTATAATAGCTATCAACTTGAAACTTTATGGGTGGATAGATCTCATGGAGGAGAAGTGCAGTGCACAAGAAATACAACTCTTGCTTGCATAATTTTGGAGTTATTGCCCTTTTTTATTTTTAGCTCCACTGGCTGAAATACACTGGGGCTATTGTCATGGCGTTGTGTCCGTCGTGCGTCCGTGCGTCCGGTCGTAAACTTTTTCTTTAAAAATCTTCTCCTCAGAAACTACTGGATGGATTTCAACCAAACTTCACAGGAATGATCCTTGGGTGACCCTCTTTCAAAGTTGTTCAAGAAATTTTGATGCAATGAAAAACATGGATTTAATGGGCGTGGCTAATTTCCAAATATGGTAAAAAGTGACTTTTCTCAGGTTCTAATTGATGGATACCAATAAAATTTTTCATGACTGATCCTTGGGTGACCCTTTATCAGTCTATCAAAAATTATTTTGATTGGATGAAAAACATGCATTTTATGGGCAGAGGTCATTTCTCTATATGTTATATAGTGGAAACTTTGAAAACCATTTTCTCACAAACTAATTGATAGATATCAACCAAACTTTACATGATTGATCCTTGGGTGACCCTTTATCAGTCTACCAAAAATTATTGTGATCAAATAAAAAATATGTATTTTATGGGCGGAGGTCATTTCTCTATATGTTATATAGTGAAAACTTTGAAAATCATTTTCTCAAAAACTAACTGATAGATATCAACCAAATTTTACATGAATGATCCTTGAGTGACCCTTTATCAATGTACCAAAAATTATTGTGATCGAATGAAAAATGTGTATTTTATGGGCGGAGGTCATTTCTCTATTTGTTATATAGTGGAAACTGTGAAAATCATTTTCTCAGAATGTAAGTGATGGATACCAACCAAATTTCACAGGAATGAACCTTGAGTGATTCTTTATCAGTCTTTTAAACATTTTTGTGCTTGGATGAAAAATATGTATTTTATGGGCGGAGGTCATTTCTCTCTATTTTATATAGTGGAAATTTTGAAAATCATTTTCTCAGAATGTAATCGATTGATATCAATCAAACTTCCTTAGTATGATCCTTTGGTGATCCATTATCATGCAGCCAAAAATTATCGTGATCGGATGAAAATTATGTCTTTTATTGGCGGAGGTCATTTCTCTATATATATAGTGGAAACTTTGAAAATCATTTCAACATAAATAGAACCCAAAATATCTAAAAAAGATCTAGTCAAAACTTTGATTACAAGAATTTCAAGCCTGTGGAGCGACTCAAGCCATTCATGGCTTTCTAGTTAATACTTAAGTTTTGTCCGGAGCATATCTCCTAAAGTATAATAGAAATCAATTTGAAACTTCATGGGTGGATAGATCTCATGGAGGAGAAGTGCAGTGCACAAAAACTACAACTCTTGCTTGCATACTTTTGGAGTTCTTGCCCTTTGTTATTTTTAATACTTAGATTTTGTCCGGAGTATATCTCCTAAAGTATAATAGCTATCAACTTGAAACTTCATGTGTGGATAGATCTCTTGGAGGAGAAATGCAGTGCACAAGAACTACAACTCTAGCTTGCATAATATTAGAGTTATTGCCCTTTGTTAATTTTAATACTTAGATTTTGTCCGGAGTATATCTCCTAAAGTATAATAGCTATCAACTTGAAACTTTATGGGTGGATAGATCTCATGGAGGAGAAGTGCAGTGCACAAGAACTACAACTCTTGCTTGCATACTTTTGGAGTTATTGCCCTTTGTTATTTTTAATACTTAGATTTTGTCCAGAGCATATCTCCTAAAGTATAATAGCTATCAACTTGAAACTTCATGCGTGGATAGATCTCTTGGAGGAGAAATGCAGTGCACAAGAACTACAACTCTAGCTTGCATAATATTAGAGTTATTGCCCTTTGTTAATTTTAATACTTAGATTTTGTCCGGAGTATATCTCCTAAAGTATAATAGAAATCAATTTGAAACTTCATGGGTGGATAGATCTCATGGAGGAGAAGTGCAGTGCACAAAAACTACAACTCTTGCTTGCATACTTTTGGAGTTCTTGCCCTTTGTTATTTTTAATACTTAGATTTTGTCCGGAGTATATCTCCTAAAGTATAATAGCTATCAACTTGAAACTTCATGTGTGGATAGATCTCTTGGAGGAGAAATGCAGTGCACAAGAACTACAACTCTAGCTTGCATAATATTAGAGTTATTGCCCTTTGTTAATTTTAATACTTAGATTTTGTCCGGAGTATATCTCCTAAAGTATAATAGCTATCAACTTGAAACTTTATGGGTGGATAGATCTCATGGAGGAGAAGTGCAGTGCACAAGAACTACAACTCTTGCTTGCATACTTTTGGAGTTATTGCCCTTTGTTATTTTTAATACTTAGATTTTGTCCAGAGCATATCTCCTAAAGTATAATAGCTATCAACTTGAAACTTCATGCGTGGATAGATCTCTTGGAGGAGAAATGCAGTGCACAAGAACTACAACTCTAGCTTGCATAATATTAGAGTTATTGCCCTTTGTTAATTTTAATACTTAGATTTTGTCCGGAGTATATCTCCTAAAGTATAATAGCTATCAACTTGAAACTTTATGGGTGGATAGATCTCATGGAGGAGAAGTGCAGTACACAAGAACTTCAACTCTTGCTTGCATACTTTTGGAGTTATTGCCCTTTGTTATTTTTAATACTTAGATTTTGTCCAGAGCATATCTCCTAAATTATAATAGCTATCAACTTGAAACTTCATGTGTGGATAGATCTCTTGGAGGAGAAATGCAGTGCACAAGAACTACAACTCTAGCTTGCATAATATTAGAGTTATTGCCCTTTGTTATTTTTAATACTTAGATTTTGTCCGGAGTATATCTCCTAAAGTATAATAGCTATTAACTTGAAACTTTATGGATGGATAGATCTCATGAAGGACCTGTGCAGTGCACAGGAACTACAACTCTTGCTTGCATAATTTTGGAGTTATTGCCTTTTGTTACTTTTGATACTTACATTTTTGTCTGGAGCAAATCTTCTTAAGTACAAAAGCTATCAGCTTGAAACTTTATGGGAGGATAGAACTCACGGAGGAGAAGTTCAATGCATAATAGCAACAACTCTTGCTTGAATAATTTCGGAGTTATTGCCCTTTGTTACTTTTTATACGCCCGAAGGGTCGTATTATGTTATGGCCTCGGTCGTCCGTTCGTCTGTCTGTCCGTCTGTCCGTCCGTCTGTCCGTCCGTTAGCAATTTTTTGTGTGCGCGACTCCTCCTAAACTATCAATGGGAATAAGCTGAAACTACACACAATTACTCCCTATGATGTCTAGTTGTGCATAAGACCTTTGAAATTCAAATCGCTCCAGTTATTCCTGAGAAATCTTGAATTATCTGCCCTTTGATATAACCAAAATCACTGTTTTTTGTGTGCGCAACTCCTCCTAAACTATCAATGGGAATAAGCTGAAACTACACACAATTACTCCCTATGATGTCTTGTTGTGCATAAGACCTTTGAAATTCAAATTGCTCCAGTCATTCCTGAGAAATCTTGAATTATCTGCCCTTTAACATAACCAAAATCACTGTTTTTTTTTGTTTGCGCAACTCCTCCTAAACTATCAATGGGAATAAGTTGAAACTACACACAATTACTCCCTATGATGTCTAGTTGTGCATAAGACCTTTGAAATTCAAATTGCTCCAGTCATTCCTGAGAAATCTTGAATTATCTGCCCTTGATTTTAACGAAAATCACTTATTTTGTGTGCGCAACTCCTCCTAAACTATCAATTGAAATGAGCTGAAACTAGACACAATTACTCTCTATGGTGTCTAGTTTTGCATAAGATTTTGCAATTCAAAATGTTCCAGTTATTCTAGAGTTATCTTGGATTATCTGCCCTTGAGTTGATGAAAAACAAAATTTCTTGTCGGCTCATTTTCTCCTACATTATGGATGGGAATGATGAAAGGAAACTCGCCTTGATGACTCTGTAGGTTGTCTTTTTGTGCTTAGGACTTAATATATTTTCATATTTAAATGTTATGGCACCAGTTGTCTGTCTGTCTGTTTACAATATTTTTAGCTATCATTCAAGCTCATGTTACTGACAAGCCAAGGTTACTGACAAGCCCCTTCGGGCGTATATGCGCCGCTCTGCAAAGCTCTTGTTATACTTAGATTTTGTCCGGAGCAAATCTCCTAAAGTATAACAGCTATCAACTTGAAACTTTATGGGTGAATAGAACTCATGGAGGAGAAGTTCAATGCATAATAGCTACAACTCTTGCTTGAATAATTTTGGAGTTATTGCCCTTTGTTATTTTTGACACTTTGATTTTGTAGGGGGTTAATTTCTTAGAGTTCAAAAGAATAATTTATATATTAGGCTTCAGTTTTACTATCAAGCTTTTTCGGCGGGGGATGGCCATGTCCGACATGGCTCTTGTATTTTTAGCATCATTTGACACCTTGATGTATGTATGCAAGGAGTATACCTTACAGCTAGATACAGACAGTAATATCTCAAAGCAGCTAGATATTTTCTAGCTGTCACAAGGTCTCTGGGGCAAACAACAATGACTTATTTACTATTTTTTCAGCATCATTTGATACCTGGATATCAGTAAGTGATGACTATGCCATACAGTTAGAGTCAAGGTTCTTGTTTTTAGCTCACCTGAGCACGAAGTGCTCAAGGTGAGCTATTGTGATCGTAGAATGTCTGTCGTCCGTCGTGCGTCGTCCGTCGTCCACAATTTCTTTAAACATCTTCTCCTCCTAAACCAGTGGGCCAATCTTGATGAAACTTGGCAGGGATGTTCCTTGGGTCAAGCTCTATCAAAGTTGTTCAAATAAATGAAATCCACCCTTAACTTTCCCTTTACCCTTAACAAAAAGGGTGAAAATATGAAAATCTTTAAAAATCCTCTTCTCTGAAACCAGATGGCAGACAGCTTTCATATTTGGTATGTAGCATCATCTCGTGGACCTCTACCAAGTTTGTTCATATCAAGGCCCTCAGGTCATTTTTGGGCTTTGCCCGGGCCAAACCCTTTTTACATAGAATCAAAGAGCGAAATCTTTAAAAATCTTCTTCTCTGAAACCAGAAGGCAGACAGCTTTCATATTTGGTATGTAGCATCATCTAGTGGGCCTCTACAAAGTTTGTTCATATCAAGACCCTAGGATCATATTTGGGCTCCATCCGGGCGTAACCCTTTTTACATAGAATCAAAGAGCGAAATCTTTAAAAATCTTCTTCTCTGAAACCAGATGGCAGACAGCTTTCATATTTGGTATGTAGCATCACGTAGTGGGCCTCTTCAAAGTTTGTTCATATCAAGACCCTGGGGTCATATTTGGGCTTTGCACAGGTGCATCCCTTTATCTCTTATGAGCACTAAGCGTAAAAAAATGAAAATCTTCAAAAATCATCTTCTCTGAAACCAGAAGGCAGACAGCTTTCATATTTGGTATGTAGCATCATCTAGTGGACCTCTACCAAGTTTGTTCATATCAAGACCCTAGGATCGTATTTGGGCTTTGCCCGGGCCAAACCCTTTTTACATAGAATCAAAGAGCGCAAATCTTTTGAAATCTTCTTAAATCGAAATCATAGGGCACAGTGCTTTCATTTTTGGTATGTAGTATCACCTAGTGGGCCTCTACAAAGTTTGTTCATATCAAGACCCTGGGGTCATATTTGGGCTTGGCACGGATGCATCCCTTTTATCTCTTATGAGCACGAAGGGTAAAAAAATGAAAATCTTCAAAAATCTTCTTCTATGAAGCCAGAAGGCAGACAGCTTCAATATTTGGTATGTAGCATCATCTAGTGGACCTCTACCAAGATTGTTCATATCAAGACCCTAGGATCATATTTGGGCTCCAACCGGGCGCAACCCTTTTTACATAGAATCAAAGAGCGAAAATCTTTTAAAAATCATCTCTCATCAAAACCAGAGGGCATACTGCTCTCATTTTTAGCTCCACTGGCTGAAAGCCACTGGGGCTATTGTCATGGCGTTGTGTCCGTCGTGCGTGCATCCGTGCGTGCGGTCGTAAACTTTTTCTTTCAAAATCTTCTTTTCAGAAACTACTGGATGGATTTCAGCCAAACTTCACAGGAATGATCCTTAGGTGACCCTCTTTCAAAGTTGTTCAAGAAATTTTGATCCAACGAAAAACATGGATTTAATGGGCGTGGCTAATTTCCAAATATGGTAAAAAGTGACTTCTCTCAGGTTCTAATCGATGGATACCAATTAAATTTTACATGAATGATCCTTTGGTGACCCTTTATCAGTCTACAAAAAATTATTGTGATCAGATGAAAATTATATATTTTATGGGCGGAGGTCATTTCTCTATATGTTATATAGTGGAAATTTTGAAAATCATTTTCTCAGAATCTAACTTACAGATATCAACCAAATTTTACATGAAAGATACTAGGGTGACCCTTTATCAGTCTATCAACAATTTTTTTGATCAGATGAAAAATATGTATTTTATGGGCGGAGGTCATTTCTCTAAATGTCATATAGTGGAAACTTTGAAAATCATTTTCTCAGAATCTAACCAATAGATATCAACCAAATTTTACATGAATGATTCTTGGGGGACCCTTTATCAGTCTACCAAAGATCATCGTGATTGGATGAAAAATATGTATTTTATGGACGGAGGTCATTTCTCTATATGTTATATAGTGGAAACTTTGAAAATCATTTTCTCAGAATCTAATGGATAGATATCAACCAAATTTTACATGAATGATTCTTGGGTGATCCTATATCAGTCTACTAAAAGTTATTGTGATCGGATGAAAAATATGTATTTTATGGACGGAGGTCATATCTCTATATGTTATATAGTGGAAACTTTGAAAATCATTTTCTCAGAATGCAAATGATGGATATCAATCAAACTTCATTAGTATGATCCTTGGATGATCTATTATCATGCAGCCAAAAATTATTGTGATTTGATGAAAAATATGTCTTTTATGGGCGGAGGTCATTTCTCTATATGTTTTAATAGTGGAAGCTTTGAAAATCATTTCAACATCAGTAGAACCCAAAATATCTAAAAATCTAGTCAAAACCTAGATTTGCTATTACAAGAAATTCAAGCCTGTGGAGCGACACAAGCCATTCATGGCTTTCTAGTTGGTATGTAGCATCATCTAATGGGCCCCTACCAAGTTTGTTCATATCAAGACCCTTGGGTCATATTTGGGCTCCACCCGGGCTCATTCCTTTTAGCTCATCTGAGTAGGATGGGTGAAAATAGGAAAACCTTCAAAAATCATCTTCTCTGAAACCAAAAGGCAGACAGCTTTCATATTTAGAATATAGCATCATCTTATGGACCTCTTCCAAGTTTGTTCATATCAAGACCCTGGGGTCACATTTAGGGTCCACCCAGGTGCATCCCTTTTAACATAGAATCAAAGAGCAAAAAGGCATATCTTTCTTGCTCTTCGCTGAAAATGTTCCATGGTATTGATCTTAGGCAAATGTCTTCTTTTTGACATCTGCCTATCTAATTAATGTGATGTCCCAGGGGTCAAAGAGACTCAGGTGAGTGATCTAGGACCATCTTGGTCCTCTTGTCTATATTTTCAGCATCTTTGACACCTGCATGTCAGTATGTGAGGACAATGCCTTACAGTTAGAGTCAGATGGTCAATACCACAAAGTCTCAGAGGCCATTAATACTGTCTTATTTTCTATATTTTCAGCATCATTTGATACCTGGATGTCAGTATAGGAGGACTATGCCATAAAGTTAGAGTCAGATGGTCTTTTCAACAAAGGAGCCAGCTATTTTCTAGCCTGCCATAAAGTCTCTGAGACCATTAACAATGTCTTGTTTACTATACAATTTCTGTATTTTCTGTATCATTTGACACCTAAATGTCAGTAAATAGAGGACTATGCCTTACAGTTAGTGTCAGAGGGTCTTTACCACAAAGCAGCCAGCTATTTTCTAGCCTGCCACAAAGTCTCTGAGACTATTTACAATGGCTTATTTACTATGATTTCAGCATCATTTGACACCTGGATGTCAGTATGTGAAGACTATGCCCTACAGTTAGAGTCAGACGGTCAATACCACAAGGCTGCCAGCTATTTCCTTGCCTGCCACAAAGTCTATGAGGCAATCAAACTCTTCAAAAGACACAAGTTATTCAAGTGAGTACCTAATAGCATGTTGGTAGACCTGCTGAATAAAAACCTGGGCAAAATTGCAATTGAAATTAAAGTCCTAAAACACTGAAAATGTTTAATTGTGGTTAAGTACATATTTCAAAAATATTACTTTTAAGCCTTTATGGTTTAAAAAGCAAAATTAGGTGGTGTGGACTAAGATCAGATTGCACATATGTGCAGACTGATCTTTGTCTGTACCTCCTGCCAAAACAGGAATATTCAGCCTGACAAGGGTAAATAGCATGCTGGTAGACCTGCAAAAGTTACTCAGTGCAATCAAATTTAATGAGGTTCTAATAATCACAGATAAGTTCTTTATTAAAAAGTTGAAATTATTCAACCACAAATTTTAATTACCAGATTTTATTTTAATTTCTTCTATGATAAAAGCTAAATAGATTAAATGGATTAGAAAATAACATCCTTTCCCCTGAAGGCTCTTGCTTGATTGAACCAAATGGGTTCAAGTCCAAAAGAGATAGAAGACAACGAAATTGTTTGGTTCGAACAGTTTGAATTCTTTCTCTACAATATTTTGACATGCTAATTCCTTATGTATACTCTGTTATAATGTCCAACTTATAATTTCGCAGGTTTCTGAAGTCACGAACTCTAACAGTGTTAAACAGGGTTTCCTAATGATGTTCATCCTTCTGTATTACTACCAATTTTGTGTAGCAAACCCCTCCTGCAGTCTTGCTTCAATATTGTTTCAAACAATTTCCCAATATTTAGACCAGTTCTGCTTCATGTTTTTTTCCAACAATAATCAAATAGAAAGCAGTGAGTGTTGATAAAGGTCAGACTACAAGTATGTGCAGGCTGATCTTAGTCTTCTAAAGCTTTGTGGACAGCAGGAATATGCTGTGAACAAGACAAGTTAAGGTAGTGGACCCGTAATAGTTGCAAAGTTTTGGAACTCATAATCTTTCACAATGTTGACCGAGGTTTCCTAATGAAAATCATTAGGAAACCTCAGTTAACACTGTTCATTACTTCCCGAATGTTGTAGAACTATTAAGGGTCCACTACCTTAATTAACACGTCACCTCTTTTGTCTATTTCATTACAGGGAAGCCATTGCGTTGGCTAAAGTGAGGTTATCTCCCCTTGACCCAGCCCTAGAAGAGCTGTATACATTATGGGCACAACAACTCACGAAAGATGGAAACTATGAACAAGCTGCAAAATGGTAAGTACTGGAACCAACCCTATGTCTTTTTGATCAAAGCAGTCCTGCGCTCAGTGCAAACTGTTTGCCAGTTAAACTCCCACTTTGCATGCATATGCATATGCAAAGAGGAATATAAAGTACAAACAGTTTGGATTGTTTTATCATCATTAATGCAGGGCTGGTTTCCATAACCCTAGGCATTACTTTAGCCTTTGTGAACAGTCCATCTTTCTTAAGCGACAACGTTTATTTAGCGACCATTTTCATAGAAACTGATTTTAAAATCCCCTTCTTCAAATTAAAGTATCCTAGAAAAGTAGATTTTATTGGTACATGTATGTAACTTATTTTTAAAGAATCCTATTTGGTTAAAACTCATTAGAATCATCTCAATGAGAGGATTTTTCAGAGTTTTAACAACATAGGATTATTGAGAAATGTGCAAATACATACACATTCACTAAAAAATATGAAGGAAATGACCATTCTCTAAAACAATCACTTTTTGGTGGTGTCATAAGTGGCTGCTTAATGAAATCTTCAATATATTTGTCATAGTCAGCATTAGCCTTATTCTTTGAAAACATTGATATTTTTTGGTAACACTGGTTTCTATTAGAGGTATTTACTTGAAACTTGGAAATTATGTTCTATATCAAATTAGCAACCTATACAGAGGTACAGTTAAGAGGGCTAAAGCCAGTCCAAAATCTTTAATTCTGATTGAAACCCTATGTTGTGGGTACTCATTTTAATCGTCTTGACAAGACCGATTCCAATGTGTACCCACAATATAGTATTAATGTAGGTATATTTAAAATCATCTTATTTGAAATCTGAAATACCCCTTCTATCTGAAGCTTTGCAATACTAACATGAGACCAAACGATCCAATTCTAGCTTCGATATTTATCCACTATCCAGTATGGGAAAAGGTTTATGTTCATTAATATTGTGTTTATTGAAGACACGTTTCCCTACGTGACCAATTTAGAGATCTTTTAAAAGTACACCATATTTTGAGTTACTATTTTGGAGGATGGTAACATATTGTTTTACGATGAAACTTATTTCACAAAAAACATTAATTTGATCAAGTGAAACAGCCTGTAAGCTAGTAATATTTTTTTTATTAGCTCGGCTGTTTCGGGACACAACCTGAAGTATTGTAATAGCCTTGGAGTTGCCATTCAAAAAGTGATATTTTGTGATATTTCTGGTTCTACTGTAGGCATTCACTTGAAACTTGTCACACATGTTGACTGTCAAAAGAGCAACCTATACTATCAAGGGGGACAACTCTAGATGCTTTTTGTTCAGATTATACCCCTCTATATGCTGTTAGAATTTTATCCACCATCAAACTATCAACAACTGAGTGTTGGCACCCATAGGTGGTGCTCTTGTTTGCTTTATGATACAATGTATTAGCAATAATATTTAGTTAATCTACATTACCTCCAATGTTTTATCAAATATAATGTCAATCTACATTACATCCAATGTTTTATCAATAATATTGTCAATTAACATTACCTCCAATGTATTATCAATAATATTGTCAATTTACATTACCTCCAATGTTTTATCAATAATATTGTCAATTAATATTACCTCCAATGAATCATCAAAAATATTGAATCAATCTACATTACCTCCAATGTATTATCAATGATAATGTCAATCTTGTAGACAATATAATTGATAATACATTGAAGGTTATGTAAATTGACTGCATATTATTGTCAATATATTTATACCAAAAAAACTTTGTTTGGGGAGAATATGGTAGTCATCTTGTCTGTCAATCCCTCAGTTGGTTGGTCCATCCTTCTGTAGCTTTTTTATACCCCCAACCTACGAAGTAGAGGGGGGTATATTGGTCTCACCATATCTGTATGTCTGTCCATCTGTCTGTAAGTCCATCAGTCAGCCCATCTGTAGACCTTTTTGTTTCCGGACTCTAACTCAAGAACAAAGTGACCTACAATCATGAAACTTCATACAAATGTTGCTTATGACCAAAGGAAGTGCCCTGTTGTTTTGGGGTCACATAAGCCAAAGGTCAAGGTCACAGTCAGCCTTTTTTCATTTTTTCGTTTCTGGACTTTATCTCAGGAACCAAGCAACCTACAATCAAGTAAACTTTATTCAAATGTTGCTTATCACCCAAGGAAGTGCCCTATCGTTTTTGGGTCACATAGGTAAAAGGTCATGGTCACTGTCAATTTTTGTTCTATTTCAGTTTCTGGCCTCTAGCTCAAGAACCAAACGACTTAGAATCATGAATCTTTATGCAAATGTTGTTTTGGGGTCACATAGGTCAAAGGTCAAGGTTACAGTCAATTTTTATACGCCCGTCGAAGACGGGACGTATTATGGGATCACCCGTGACGTCCGGCGTCCGGCGTCCGGTGTCCGGGCGTCCGGGCGTCCGGCGGCGTCCACTTCTTTGTCCGGAGCATAACTCTGTCACTTGAAGTCCGATGGACTTCAAACTTGGCAATTATATTCTTCTCATCATTGCGGAGTGCAGTGCACAAGAACCATAACTCTATCTGGCCTATTTTTTGAGTTATTGCCCTTTGTTGTTTTTCAGACTTGAATCTTGTCCGGAGTATGTCTCTAAAAGTATAATAGCTAGGATCATGAAACTTCATGGGTGTATAGATCTCACCAAGGGGGAGTGCAGTGCACAAGAACCACAACTCTACCTGGCCTATTTTTTGAGTTATTGCCCTTTGTTGTTTTTCAGACTTGAATCTTGTCCGGAGTATATCTCTAATAGTATAATAGCTAGGATCATGAAACTGCATGGGTGTATAGATCTCACCAAGGGGGAGTGCAGTGCACAAGAACCATAACTCTACCTGGCCTATTTTTTGAGTTATTGCCCTTTGTTGTTTTTTAGACTAGAATCTTGTCCGGAGTATATCTCTAAAAGTATAATAGCTAGGATCATGAAACTTCATGGGTGTATAGATCTCACCAAGAGGGAGTGCAGTGCACAAGAACCACAACTCTACCTGACCTATTTTTTGAGTTATTGCCCTTTGTTGTTTTTCAGACTTGAATCTTGTCCGGAGTATATCTCTTAAATTTTAAAAGCTAGGATCATGAAACTTCATGGGTGTATAGATCTCACCAAGGGGGAGTGCAGTGCACAAGAACCATAACTCTACCCGGCCTATTTTTTGAGTTATTGCCCTTTGTTGTTTTTCAGACTTGAATCTTGTCCGGAGTATATCTCTTAAAGTATAATAGCTAGGATCATGAAACTTCATGGGTGTATAGATCTCACCAAGGGGGAGCGCAGTGCACAAGAACCACAACTCTACCTTGCCTTTTTTTGAGTTATTGCCCTTTGTTGTTTTTCAGACTTGAATCTTGTCCGGAGTATATCTCTAAAAGTATAATAGCTAGGATAATGAAACTGCATGGGTGTAAAGATCTCACCAAGGGGGAGTGCAGTGTACAAGAACCACAACTCTACCTGACCTATTTTTTGAGTTATTGCCCTTTGTTGTTTTTCAGACTTGAATCTTGTCAGGAGTATATCTCTTAAAGTATAATAGCTAGGATCATGAAACTTCATGGTTGTATAGATGTCATCAAGGGGGAGTGCAGTGTACAAGAACCATGATTCTACCTGGCCTATTTTTCGAGTTATTGCACATTGTTGTTTTTCATACTAGAATCTTGTCCGGAGTATATCTCTAAAAGTATAATAGCTAGGATCATGAAACTTCATGGGTGAAAAAATTATTCATTCAAAATAACCTCAGTTCTATTCAAACCCCCAGTTAATACTAAGCAGTGTGACGGGCGTATCTTGTGACAATTTGGCACCTTGTTGTTCAATGTTTCCGTACTCTAATTCAAGAACTAAGTGACCTAGAATCATAAAACTTCATGGAAATGCTGCATATGACCTCAATATTTGTTACAAACACATCCTGCACTAATAGCACTTACAGTTTGATAAAGTGCTGGTGGAGGGTATAAGTCTGCTTTGCGACAGTTCTAGTTGTGTCTGCAGCAATATAAATATATGAAAGAGAAAAAAAAAGAAAGAAAAATTTAATAGAGGAAGGAGCTTTTGTGACATTGAGCCTGGTCTTTAAAGTACATTTTTATTGTAGTACATAAAACAAGATGTTGTTATGAGCGTTGTTGTGAACTTTATGACAGCTTGAAAAGGAAGTTTGTTTTATGATCATTGGTAATCCTGATAACAAACATGAAACCCATTACCTAATTTTTATGTAGCTATTGTTTGCTCTTGTGGTGTTTTTGGTGTTTGGTCAATAGTCAGTCTCTGAAGTATGTTTCGAGGGGTCAGGGCAACACTACTGTAAGTGCCTATGAATTTATAGGCACTTACAATAGAGTTGCACTGACCCCTCTGTTTGCCCTTCGGTCTGGTTGGTTACTTGATTGGCAGTCACACTTTTAACACAGATTGACCACCTTTCATCTGACTTTTTGCGAAAGTCTTTTGAATACATACATAATATTATAATAAAAAGTAATGAATTGCAAAAGCTTAAATTAGAGAAAATTTTGAATAAGTCTTATTTTATTATTAGAATAAAGTCTTAATGAAAAATAATACCTTTTTGAGGCACATTACTTTGCTCATACATATGCACACAAAAAAACCAACATAAGATCATTTCTTAAAATTAAATAAGGTTATAATTATTGTTTGACTAAAAGATAATTTGTTATTTTAGCTTGAATCATTTTTAGCTCCACTGGCTGAAAGCCACTGGGGCTATTGTCATGGCGTTGTGTCCGTCCGTCCGTGCGTGCTTCCGGTCGTAAACTTTTCTTTAAAAATCTTCTCCTCAGAAACTATTGGATGAATTTCAACCAAACTTCACAGGAATGATCCTTGGGTGACCCTCTTTCAAAGTTGTTCAAGAAATTTTGATCCAATGAAAAACATGGATTTAATGGGCGTGGCTAATTTCCAAATATGGTAAAAAGTGAGTTTTCTCAGATTCTAATAGATGGATACCAATTAAATTTTACATGACTGGTCCTTGGGTGACCCTTTATCAGCCTACAAAAAATCATTGTGATCGGATGGAAAATATGCATTTTATGGGCGGAGGTCAATTCTCTATATGTTATATAGTGGAAACTTTGAAAATCATTTTCTCAGAATGTAATTGATGGATATCAACAAAATTTCACTGGAATGATCCTTGAATGACCCTTTGTCAGTCTACAAAAAATCATTGTGATCGGATGGAAAAAATGCATTTTATTGGCGGAGGTCAATTCTCTATATGTTATATAGTGGAAACTTTGAAAATTATTTTCTCAGAATGTAATTGATGGATATCAACAAAATTTCACTGGAATGATCCTTGAATGACCTTTTATCAGTCTACAAAAAATCATTGTGATCGGATGAAACATATGCATTTTATGGGCGGAGGTCAATTCTCTATATGTTATATAGTGGAAACTTTGAAAATCGTTTTCTCAGAATGTAACTGATGGATATCAACAAAATTTTACTGGAATGATCCTTGGGTGACCTTGTATCAGTCTACCAAAAATTATTTTGATTGGATGAAAAATATGCATTTTATGGGCGGAGGTCATTTCTCAATATGTTAAATAGTGGAAACTATGAAAATCATTTTCTCAGAATGTAACTGATGGATATCAATGAAACATTTTTGGTATGATCTTTTGGTGACCCATTATCATGCAGCCAAAAATTATTTTGATTTGATGAAAAATATGTCTTATAAGAGTGGAGGTCATTTCTCTATTCGTTATTTAGTTGAAAATTTGAAAATCATTTTCAACACCAGTAGAACCCCAAATATCTAAAACTCTAGTCAAAACATTTATTTGTTTTTACATGCGTTTCAAGCCTGTGGAGCGACACAAGCCATTCATGGCTTTCTAGTTATGTAGCAAAAAGGTCTTAAAGAAAAATAAGACCTCTTGTGGGCACATTACTTTGCTCATACATATGCACAGGAAAAAAAGCCCAACAAAAATCATTTCTTAAAATCAAATGATTATAATTATTGTTTGGAAAAAAGATGATTTGTTATTTTAACTTGAATCATTTTATTGTCACAAAAAGCAAAAGAAATTTTTATTTCCTCAAATGATGAAGCGCAGTGCTAATCTATTGTCAGTTAACAGTGCAATAAATGTAAATATCACTGCATATTTTAATGTTTGAAACCATGTAGTTTCAACCATCTACAGATGTTGTCAGAAAATATCTGTATAGAGCATAATGGGAGAGGCAGCTAAAGATTGTTTTGACATCTTCAACCTGTTGAAAACCTTTACCTTTTGAAATTGGTCTTGGAATGTTGACTCTTAATCATGGGGTCTTAGATTCAATATTAGTGGCCAATTTGAATTATCCTCTCCAACCTACAGGTGGATATTTTGAGGGACTAGCGCAAGACAATTGTAAGTGCCTATATATTTATAGGCACTTACAGTAGTATTGCACTGACCCCTGGATTTGTTAAGTCAAGAGGGATGTGCTACAGCTCACAAACGATGGGGTGGTAGTAATTATTTGCAGAATACATAGAATTTGTATGAAACTCTCAAAGAATGTTCCTCATTATGGGACCATTGGCATACTGTTGCGATTTCACACATCTATGCAGGTTGAATCTAGAGGTCCTGGGTTCGTTGCCCCAAGGCGGCACTCATTCTTTCCAACCATTTGTCTCCCACCAATGGGTTGATAATCGTAAACCTATGTGAGATAGCAGCTGGAGGCTAGGAATGGATGTAATGGCTGTACTGGTGTGAGAAATACCAGGAATCCATTGTTAGGTGCTCCAGCAGCCACGATATAACTGAAAATATGTTGAAAGCGGTGTTAAACTCCATTCAATCAATCATTCACTCTGCGCAGGCTGAAGCTGGTCTATACTATCTGCCCAACTTTTATTAACAGCTTGAAAATGCTATGAACAGTATGATAAAGGAAATGTAAACCCAAAATGTCTAAAAAGTCTCAAATATATGTTGTATGAAAAATGTTTTATCAATTTCAGCCATCTTGCCATGAAGCAAGTGCAGGATGCAGCTAAATTACTGGCTAGACGGTACGACCAATCCAGTTTGAGGACAGCGGCCCACATTTCTATGATCGCCAACGACAAACAACAGGGTGTAATGTACACACAGAGAGTGATTCAACAACATTTGCTACAGTACGAGTGGAAGGATGCGTACACGTTTTTACAGGCACAGAAGGAAACGCAGGTATTATCAGGTTTCATCACTGTCCCAAAGTTATGGGAGCTATTTAATCAGTTCAATGCAAGGGATTTCTTCTTGATTCCTTCAATATTTTAAATGCAGAGCTTGTTTATTAATTTACCGTGGTAATATACTATCACAATGACTTAGAATTATATGCATGTTTCATAAACTTATCTTGTTGAAGATTCATTTGGAGGCTTTCTTTTGGTGTAAGATTGATTGATGTTCCATGGAAAGTGAAAATATAGCTTTTGGTGTTCATAAAATGAAATGTCAATCGATCTTACTCAAAATACAAATAATTATTTTATTTCTTAACTTCTTATTAATGCATAAATAAGACAACAAGTGAAAATTTTTGGACAAATTTTCTTAAAGCCCGTCAATCTGAATGTGATTGCTATGCAACGTTAATGATGACATCATGTTTTAGGTTCTTCTAAGATGACATCAGATTGGGTGAAATATACAAAATTGGGGTATAAGTTTTATTATAATTTCACTTTAAAGGTGGTAAGTTTATCAAAATGATAATCTACCTTATCCGATATACCACCAAAAGGCATTAAAGAAAGTGCATTCTAATTAGACATATAATAGATATGTAATTTCACCTAGAGCAGATTTCTTTTCTATATATCATGTCCTTATTGTTCATTCAATCTATGAATAAATTAAACAAATTTATATCATTTACATGCAAATTGTCTCGTATTTCTCTGTATATCTATTGTTTCTAGTCTATGTACATTTAGAAAAATGATGCCTCATGCCTTACACAGCTATTCTGAAAACATTGTGACTTTCAATATGATCTGCATCTATAAGATCAGGGCCCAAGGTTATAAAACTTTTCTTAGTCTCAATTCAAAATTTTCTCAAATTTCAATTTGAGATTAAAGCCTTATTTCTGTTTTAATACTCGTTTCAATGTTTTAACATAAAAGATAATATTAATAAGTTGTTTTAAATAACAACTTATTAATATTATCTTTTATCTTTATTCATTTATTCAAATTTCAAATTTCAGAAAATTCTCAGTTGAGCCTGAGAAAAGTTTTATAACATTGGGCCCAGTTGTCTATCTCTCCGTGTGTCTCCCTATGTTTTCAAAACTTAACAAAGAGATATTATATATTCTGTTTTTCAATGACTATGAAAGATATTTATAACATAGGTAGCTTTCAGGGGGTGAAATCCCTAGTAGGCAAAACTTTTGCTATTTTGTCAGCAAACAAGTTAAAATAGAATACTTTTTGGAGTGTCATAGGCAAAGTAAAACTGAAAGAACTAAAGAACTCATAAAATAAGCATTTCTATGAATTGTAATGAATCATTCCAAATCATTAATTTGGCTTATAAAGGCATACAATGAATCAGTTTCATTAGAGCTTATCAAGTAATCATATTAACCCTTTCCTATTTTACAAAATTTTGACCTGTCCAAATTCAAAGGTTTTGCAGACAAAAATTGAAAGTGGATTTAATTTGAAAAATAACCATTCAGTAGGGTAGAAAATAGTGTGGAAAAGGAAGAAATTGCTTGTCAGAAGCAATTTCTTCTTTTTTCACAATGTTTTCTTTATCATAAAATGACAGGCACGTAAAAAGTAGGGATTAAACAGCAAAGAGTTAAAGACAACAACTCACAGATGAGCATTATTTTGTGCCCATATCTATCTTCAAAAACAATCTTGCTTTTAGTTTTCTCAATGTTAGAGCTTTCAAATGTTCAAAGAAAGACAATTTTTAGCTTGGTTTGAAGAAAAACTGAGGTATTGCTATAGCTTTGTTGTTACCCTCGTTGTCATTGTCGTGGGAAAACTTTGACATTTTGTGATATCTCTGGTTCTAGAGAAGGCATTTACTTGAAACTTGGCACACATATTCACCATAAAAAAAATAACCCTAGATGCAATTTGTGCAAATTATGCCCCTTTTTAGACTTTGATTTTTATCCAAAATCCAGCAACCAACTGTTAAGCGTAGGCACCTGTAAGCGGTGCTCTTCTTAAAGCTTTACATTAATATCGTTATGTGATGTGGGAGTAATGTTATACAGGTGTAAATATAACACTAAATATGACAGACTCTGATTGATCATGGCCCTGTGTCATAATCAATCAATAGAAAATTGACCTTAAATTACACTGGTAGAAAAAAGAAAACAGCTACTGGTATACTCAAAATGTAAAGTGAATAATATGTTAGTATCTTAAAATATCAATGTTATCAGGTCAAGGTTGGCCATCATGATAATTTTTAGCTCCACTGGCCGAAGGCCAGCGAGCTATTGTCATGGCGAGGTGTCCGTCGTGCGTCCGTGCGTCCGTGCGTCCGTGCGTGCGTAAACTTTTCTTTAAACATCTTCTCCTCCTAAACCAATTGGTGGATTTTGACGAAACTTGGCAAGGATGTTCCTTGGGTGACCCTCTTTTAAAGTTGTTCAAGAAATTTGGATTGACCCCCAAATATGGGCGTGGCAGGGCGGGGCTTATTTTGACCCCGAAATCTTTGAACGACATCTCCTCCCAAACCATTGGGCCAATTTCAATGAAACTTTACCAGAATGTTCCTTGGGTGACCCTCTTCTAAAGTTGTTCAAGAAATTTGGATTGACCCCCAAATAAGGGCGTGGCAGGGCGGGACTTATTTTGACCCTGAAATTTTTGAACGACATCTCCTCCTAAACCATTGGGCCAATTTCAATGAAACTTTACCAGAATGTTCCTTGGGTGACCCTCTTCTAAAGTTGTTCAAGAAATTTGGATTGACCCCCAAATATGGGCGTTGCAGGGCGGGGCTTATTTTGACCCCGAAATCTTTGAACAACATCTCCTCCCAAACCATTGGGCCAATTTCAATGAAACTTTATCAGAATGTTCCTTGGGTAACCCTCTTCTAAAGTTGTTCAAGAAATTTGGATTGACCCCCAAATATAGGCGTGGCAGGGCGGGGCTTATTTTGACCCCAAAATCTTTGAACGACATCTCCTCCCAAACCATTGGGCCATTTTCAATGAAACTTTACCAGAATGTTCCTTGGGTGACCCTCTTCTAAAGTTGTTCAAGAAATTTGGATTGACCCCAAAAAAGGGCGTGACAGGGCGGGGCTTATTTTGACCCGAAATTTTTGAATGACATCTCCTCCAAAACCATTGGGCCAATTACAAAGAAACTTTACCAGAATGTTCCTTGGGTGACCCTCTTCTAAAGTTGTTCAAGAAATTTGGATTGACCCCCAAATATGGGCGTGACAGGGCGGGGCTTATTTTGACCCTGAAATTTTTGAACCTCATCTCCTCCTAAACCATTGGGCCAATTTCAATGAAACTTTATTAGGATGTTCCTTGGGTGACTATCATCTAAAGTTGTTCAAGAAATTTGGATTGACCTCCAAATATACTCGTGGCAGGGCGGGCTTATTTTGACCCCGAAATTTTTGAATGACATCTCCTCCTGAACCATTAGGCCAATTTTAATGAAACTTTACCAGAATGTTCCTTGGGTGACCCTCATCTAAAGATGTTCAAGAAATTTGGATTGGATGAGATCCACTGGATCAATAAA
This sequence comes from Fragum whitleyi, assembly GCA_948146395.1. Lineage (NCBI taxonomy): Eukaryota > Metazoa > Mollusca > Bivalvia > Cardiida > Cardiidae > Fragum > Fragum whitleyi. The sequence goes on along the minus strand of OX411549.1, from coordinate 57,921,207 downwards.
ATTCAGGTGAGCGGTTAAGGGCCATTCTGGTCCCCTTGCTTTAATCTACATCTAAATAGTTTTCTTTCTTGTAATTTTACATATAAGTTAATTAAGTTCATTCCTTCATAAGTCAGTTTCAACCTAGAAAAAGTCTGAATTCCTTCTGAATGTTGTTCACTTTCATTACCTTCTATTTGCAATATCTCTCTTTCAAATCTTGAGATTTTAAGCCAGTGGAGCGATACAGGCCCTCTTTGGCCTCTTGTCTCAATGCAAAGAACAGGGCCTTCGATTATTTAACTTTTTTCATGTCAATGAGATTATTCTCAAATATGAAATTCAAAACAATGTTAGAACATAAAAGATAACAGTCACAAGTTGTTATTTGTAACAACTTATTGATAATATCTTTCATCTTCATACATTTATATTTAAGTGTTAAAACAGAATTAAAACTCAATTTTGAAGTTAAAATGTGATTGATACAATGTTTTGTGGTCATACATTTATACAAGTATTATAACAGAATTACAGCTTGAATCTGAAAATTGAAATTTGAGAAAATTTTGAGTTGAGAATGAGAAAAGTTGATAATTTAAATATAAAAAAAATAAAAAATTGATATTTTGAGGCACTCATTCTATTCATCATGCAATCATTACAGGCTGGGTCTTAGAAAGCCACTTTTTAAGTTAAACATTGTCAAAATGTAATTGGGGAGTAGTGTTATAGAGGTGTTAATATAATACAAAATATGACAGGCTTAGATTGATCGTGTCCTTTCATCATAATCCATCAGATCTCATTTAGGAGAAGAGCGGTGCACAAGAACCATACCTCTACTCATCATATTTTGTGAGTTTTTGCCCTTGTTGATTGACAAAGTATAGGCTATTGACCTGCTTTGGACATTACAAATTTCATTGTAATATTGAAAGTCCCTGACGCAAATTTCTCATTGTAGATTTGCAATCATATCTGTACTTGGATATGACCAGTCCAAAAGTAGCATCATATTCCGAGGACAGAAATCTAGATCTATGTCAGAATATCTGTCTACAAATCTGGAAACTGTTTTAAACAGAGAGACAGATGAGAAGACAGTCTAAATCTTCATTTCTCTATCAAACCCTGTGTTGTGTGTACCCATTTGAATTGATACTTTCAGTGCTTTTTGCCCTTTGATTTTGATGAAAAGTTTTAGCCATAATTTATTCAGCATGACAAAGGTTAAATCAGCAGGATAAGGATTATCCCTTATCAAACTGTATGAAAACCTTGGCAAAATTATCATAGAATCAAAGTGCAGAAAAACAAGAGAGGCAATTTATGCTAGTTCGTACAATGTATTTGATTTTGAAAATACAATTCAAAATATTTCTACTTTGAAAATGAAAATCAGGTGGTATAAGCTAAGATCAGACTGCACATAAGTGCAGGCTGATCTTTATCTTTACCTCCTGCTAAAGCAGGAATATTTTCGGTTCATCATGACAAGGGTTAATTATTAATTATTACGATGATTTCCCACGTTTCAGGTGTTTTTAGCTACAAGCAGTATTCACGAGATTGTTGTGTCAGAGCTGACTAGAGTAGGTGTACTGAACATTGACAAATCACGGTTTACAGTCTGGGATCAGAAAACGCCTCAAAAAATAGTCCTTCCTGGTGAGTATAATTGACAGGCAGTGTGAAAGCTATTTTGTATGTGCGTGCATATCTATAGGCTATGCCATGCTTTTGTATTAACTGTCATTTAAAACTTTTTTAGAGAAAACCCGAGGTTTTGTCATCATCATATTTCCGGCAGTGTTGGCATTGGCATGGCAAACTTTAACCTTGGTCTTATCTCTGTTGGTATTGAAGATAATTTCATGAAACTTGGAATGCGTGTCTACCATCAAATAAGCTAATAACAGTGGCAGTGTTCTTATTATGCCTCCTATCAAAGAAGAGGGGTGTAATGCTTTGTACTTGTCAGCTGGTTGGTCTGTCCAACTGTTGACTTTTTTTGTCCAGAGCTTAAATCAAAAAGGATGCAAGCTGGAAACATATAACTTCATGGGTGGTTAGATCACATTGAGAAGGAATGCAGTGCACAGGAAACAGAATTGAGAGGGATTTATCTAAGTTGTTAGAACTTGTTTCCCAAATGGATGTAAAATAAATAGGTATAGGTTTAAAAAGTCAGGGAAGTCAAAAAAAAAGGATTGTTAACCCAGAAATGGTTGAGTGTAAAGAAGCATTTCATGACCACAATGCATGCACATTTCTGGTTTCTGTGACAGATTTGAAGAATGACAGAAATGCTAATTTCCTGAACAATGAGATCTCAAATATATCAGCTTTTCTAGAGCTTCTTTTTATTTCCCTGGATTAGCTTGGTGTTTTGGTTTTCAAGATATTTTAGGCTATTACCATATTTCTCCTGGTGCTGTCATAGCACAGTTCATAGCGCGTTGGACTGTCAATCTAAAGGTCCCGCGTTGGATCCCCAATGGCAATCATCCTTTCCAACTATTTGTCTACCACCAATGGGGTGATAATCGTAGACCTATGTTGGATATCAGCTAGAGGCTAGGATGTGATGGTTGTACTTGTGTGAGAAAAACCAGGAATCCATTGTAAGGTGCTCCAGCTTCCGCAACATGACTGAAATAATGTTAAAGTAGGGTAAACCCCCATTCAAACAGATCAAAAAGTGTATTTCTCCTTGTAACTCTCCCTAAACATAACATGATCAGGGAGCTTTTATTTAGTATGCATTTTCTAATTTTAAAAAATTATTAAAATTGATGTCTATTATACCCTTTTCCTTTTAATTTTTAGGTGAATTTCCTCATGATTGTTTAGAGGAAATTCATCCCAAATTATAGAAAAAAGTCTCAAAAAGTTCCTAAATTTATGCATTTGAAGTGGGTTTTCTTTGTAAAAAATGTAGGGTGCTACCATTAGGGAGCACGCTATAATTAGAGGAAATACAATGTTTTATAAACCATATTTCCTTTTGTTATAAACGATATTTTTTCTCCTCTTAAATGCTAAAAAACGGGTGGGAGGTGGTTGTAGTAATTTCTTTCTCTGTAATTGGTCCATAAACATCAATTTTAACCCTTGTCATGCTAAATAAAAAGCTTGATATAAATACAAGATAAGCAAAGTGCTAAATGATTTGAATTTTCAAATTATGAGCCAGAATTTATTTTGAAAATACCGGTATAATTTTTCACACTTTTGTTGTTTTAAAAGGAAAATCAGGATGAACAAACAAAGATCAGACTGCACATATGTGCAGACTGATCTTTGTCTGAACCTTCTGCCAAATTACGAATATTCCAGGTTCAGCATGACAAGGGTTGAGTAAGATTAGCAAAAGATTAAGTGGTATTACTTGTGTCACCAGGCAACAAGTAATTCCAACAAGGATACATAGTTAGATGCTCCAGCCATTGAAATATGACTGATAAAATGTTTTGTTATATTTTCTTTGCAAATTTGGAGGAACAGATATTTGTGCTTTGATTGCCTCCTAATTTAGGAAATGATATTTTTCAGCTAGACGAAATATGATTGATAATTTCAATGAAGGACATATTCATAAGCTCATCTGCTGGATAAATCATACCCCTTTATTCACAGTCCATTTGCCTTGCCTGCTTATATTCATTTATGTGGAGAAAACTTAGATAAGCCTTAATGAAATGTCACAAAAATTGGCATTTTGTTCAAAACAAAAGTTTTGCAGGATAAGATTTAACTCAAGTACTGTCAGCTTTGATTTCACCAAAAAGGGATAAAAATTTTAAGGAGCATGGGTGTTTAATAGAGTTCTTACCGTATGAATAGATGACCCAAGGAAATTGATCACTAGAATTAAATCCATAACCCATTTATCAGGATTTTGACATCATTTGACAAAGCCCTTGTAATAGCTATCAATAAGCAGAGGCCCAAATATGAGGGGGTAAAGCCAGTCTGAAATCGTTATTTCTCAATAAAACCCTTTGTTATGGGTACTCATTTGAATTGTCTGGATGAGATTGCAATAAGTACCTACAACTTTGGGTTTGTGGTAAAGTTATAAAAATACTATGATCTGAAATTCAAAATACCCCCCTCTATCTGCTGCTCTAAGTAAGTGTACTGTTATAAATTCTCTTTAAATGATTGATGTTATGCACCTCAATAGTAGTAGCTGTCATAGCGCATTTAGTAGCATGTGGGACAATCATTCAAAGCTCCCGGGTTTGGTATAACTGAAAGATTGTTGAAAGTGTCGTAAAATCCCATTTAAACAAACAAATCCATAGTAGCATTTTGGAAAGTACTGCCTTAGTCAAGCTCTTTTCCTGAATCAGTTTCTTTGCATATTGAAATGGATTGTACTGCCTCAGACCAGCTTCTTTCCTGAAACAGTTTCTTTGCATATTGAAATGTAGTCACAAAGCAAACTTACAAGGTACACTATAATCCAATTTCGAAATGAATTTAAAGATAGAGAATAATTACTATCAGAGACCTCAAAATAAACCCTTATCCTAATGAATTTGAATTTAATTGCCGGCTTTTTGGACATTTCAATTAGTCTGATTAAGGTTTTCACACAATGAATCAATGATTAGTTTGAAAGCACGGATTCCAGCCCTGCGTTCAGGATAACAAAGTGGTGAACTACAGTCAAACCTGTCTTAAGGTAGTGGATCTGTAATAGTTCCACAACTTTTTGGACCTCATGATCTTTCACAATGTAAATCGAGGTTTCCTAATGATTTTCATTAGGAAACCTCAGTCAACATTATGAAAGTTCTGAGTGCCAAAGTGTTGCAGAACTATTATTGTTCTGCTACCTTAAACAAATACCTAAGGGATATTTGAAAAATGCTTGCTTAAGACGGGTGCTTGCTTAATAAAGATAAATTTCAGTGCTATTTCTTTATTTGAGAACTCAGTTGGTGCTTGCTTGATACAGGTTGCTTGGTGAATACAGGTTGACGCTAAGACAGGTTAGACTGTATTTGTCAAGTATAGCCCACTTTATATGTGCAGTAGAGTGCAAAGTGGGGTATTATTTGCAAACAGTTTATAGCACTGTTTTATTGAACCAAATTTGACCCTTGCTATGTAGATGAATAGAAAGCTGATAATTCATACTCAGCTTTGCATATGCTTTAATAAGAATGAATAAAAAACATTATTGAATGTTATACATGTATATATTTTGTTAATTGATAAAATATGTCTGGTAATTTCTATTTAAGCATTTTTTTCACAGAGGTCAAATTCGGGTCAAATAAACCAAGGTATACAACGATGCAGGTCTTTGCTGGCAGGTCTCACTCTTTATTTTAAACCAGGACTTGTGTACAGCAGGAAGCTAGTAGCAGAGGTGATCATTGAAAAAAAAAGAAAAAAAGAAAATATTTCATTATCTTTTTGCAGAGTTTATTTTGGACCAAGGGGATGTTGATTGTTTGGCGCCATGGCAACCATATCTGGTTGATGGCCATACATTTCCACACCATATTTTGAGAACATGGTACTATCACCTGGACGTTTCAATGGACACCACTAGTCTTGAGGACATGTATAAAACACTGAGTCTTCTACATGCTGGGAGACAGTCCCAAACTGATTTACCACAAGTGAGTGTGGATGAAATTTAATTTGAATTTAAATATGTAGCCTTTTGTCCTAACTCTTGTCATGCTGAATGTAGGATATTCCTGATATGGCAGGAGGTAAAGAAGATCTGCCTGCACATTTGTGCAGTCTTATCTTTAATCTTAACCACTTAATTTTCCAATTTTAAAGTTTGAAAAAAAGAAAATAACCATGAAAGGATGAAAAGTATTAATTTTATGGGCAGAAGTCATTTCTCTATATGTTATATAGTGGAAATTTTGAAAATCATTTTCTCAGTATATTCTTGATGGATATCAATCAAACATTATTGATATGATCCTTGGGTGACCCATTATCATGCAGCAAAATATTATTGTGATTGAATGAAAAATATGTGTTTTATGGGCAGAGGTCATTTCTCTATATGTTATATAGTGGAAATTTTGAAAATCAATTTCAACATCAATAGAACCCAAAATATCTAAAAATCTAGTCAAAACTTTTATTTGCTATTACATGAATTTCAAGCCTGTGGAGCGACTCAAGCCATTCATGGCTTTCTAGTTTGTGTGCGCAACTCCTCCTAAACTATCAATGGGAATGAGTTGAAACTATACACAATCACTTTCTATGATGTCTAGTTGTGCATAAGACCTTTGAAATTCAAATCGCTCCAGTCATTTCTGAGAAATCTTGAATTATCTGCCCTTGAATATAACCAAAATCACTGTTTTTTGTGTGCGCAACTCCTCCTAAACTATCAATGGGAATGAGTTGAAACTACACACAATCACTTTCTATGATGTCTTGTTGTGCATAAGACCTTTGAAATTCAAATCGCTTCAGTCATTCCTGAGAAATCTTGAATTATCTGCCCTAGAATTTAACGAAAAACACTATTTTTTGTGTGCACAACTCCTCCTAAACTATCAATGGGAATGAGTTGAAACTACACACAATCACTTTCTATGATGTCTAGTTGTGCATAAGACCTTTGAAATTCAAATCGCTCCAGTCATTTCTGAGAAATCTTGAATTATCTGCCCTTGAATATAACCAAAATCACTGTTTTTTGTGTGCGCAACTCCTCCTAAACTATCAATGGGAATGAGTTGAAACTACACACAATTACTCTCTATGATGTCTTGTTGTGCATTAGACCTTTGAAATTCAAATCGCTTTAGTCATTCCTGAGAAATCTTGAATTATCTGCCCTAGAATTTAACGAAAAACACTATTTATTGTGTACACAACTCCTCCTAAACTATCAATGGGAATGGGCTGAAACTTGGCACAATTACTTCCTATGATCTCTAGTTGTGCATAAGACCTTTGAAATTCAAATCTTTACAGTCATTCCTGAGATATCTTGAATTATCTGCCCTTGAATATAACCAAAATCATTGGGTTTTTTTGTGCTCAACTCCTCCTAAACTATCAATGGGAATGAGTTGAAACTACACACAATCACTTTCTATGATGTCTTGTTGTGCATAAGACCTTTGAAATTCAAATCGCTTCAGTCATTCCTGAGAAATCTTGAATTATCTGCCCTAGAATTTAATGAAAAACACTATTTTTTGTGTGCACAACTCCTCCTAAACTATCAATGGGAATGAGTTGAAACTACACACAATCACTTTCTATGATGTCTAGTTGTGCATAAGACCTTTGAAATTCAAATCGCTCCAGTCATTTCTGAGAAATCTTGAATTATCTGCCCTTGAATATAACCAAAATCACTGTTTTTTGTGTGCGCAACTCCTCCTAAACTATCAATGGGAATGAGTTGAAACTACACACAATTACTCTCTATGATGTCTTGTTGTGCATTAGACCTTTGAAATTCAAATCGCTTTAGTCATTCCTGAGAAATCTTGAATTATCTGCCCTAGAATTTAACGAAAAACACTATTTATTGTGTACACAACTCCTCCTAAACTATCAATGGGAATGGGCTGAAACTTGGCACAATTACTTCCTATGATCTCTAGTTGTGCATAAGACCTTTGAAATTCAAATCTTTACAGTCATTCCTGAGATATCTTGAATTATCTGCCCTTGAATATAACCAAAATCATTGGGGTTTTTTGTGCTCAACTCCTCCTAAACTATCAATGGGAATAAGTTGAAACTACACACAATTACTCTCTATGATGTCTAGTTGTGCATAACACCTTTGAAATTCAAATCGCTCCAGACATTCCTGAAAATCTTGAATTATCTGCCCTTGAATTAAAGGAAAATCACTGTATTTTGTGTGCAATTCCTCCTTAACTATCTATTGAAATGAGCTGAAACTAGACACAATTAATCTCTATGATGTCTAGTTTTGCATAAGACTTTTCAATTCAAAATGCTCCACCCATTCTAGAGTTATCTTGGATTATCTGCCCTTGAGTTGATGAAAAACAAAATTTCGTGTCAGCTCATTTTCTCCTACATTTTGGATCGGAATGAAAGGAAACTTGCCATAATGACTCTGTAGGTTGTCTATTTTGTGCTTAGGACTAAATATATTTTCATATTTAAAGTAGTTCCTGATTTATCTGCCCTTTACTTCACAAAATAGTTTAAATTTACAGATTTTATTTTTGTGTGTGTGTGCACAACTCCTACAAATTTAATTGGATTGAAATGAATCTTGCCATAATGTAACTCTGATATTTGGTTAAGCATAAGACTTCAGAAATTCAAAAAGCTTGGGTCTTTCTTGTTTTATCTGCCCTTGAATTGATTCAAATTCACTATATTTCTTTTGTGAGCAACTCATCACACTTTGAATTTGAATGAACTGAAACTTGCAAAATACAATGTAACTGTTTGGCATATAGTTGTGCATAAATTCATTTTCAATTTACACTCAAAAGGTCATACTATGTTATGGCACCAGTTGTCTGTCTGTCTGTTAGCAAAATTTTTAGCTATCATTCAAGCTCTGACAAGCCAAGGTTACTGACAAGACCAATCGGGCATATACGCGCCGCTCTGCGAAACTCTTGTTATCTATAAATACCATTTTTGTATGTTCATCGTTCAAACCTTTATTTCGACCCAGTTTATAACAATACTGCAATGACGTCATTTAGGTTGCTATTATATCCCCCACCTACAAAGTAGAGGGAGTATATTGGTTTCACCATGTCTGTCTGTCTGTCTGTCCATCCTTCCATCCGTCCAAGTCTGTCTGTATACCTTTTCGTTTCCGGACTCTTAACTGGAGAACCAAGTGACCTACAATCATGAAACGTAATAAAAATGTTGCTTATGACCCAATGAGGTGCCCTATTGTTTTTGGGTCACATGGGTAAAGGTCAAGGTCACTGTCAGCCTTTGTTCAATTTTCATTTCCGGACTCTAACTTGAGAACCAAGTGACCTACAATCATGAAACTTTATGCAAATGATGCTTATGACCAAAGGAAGTGCCATATTGTTTCTGGGTCACATAGGTCAAAGGTCAAGGTCACAGTCAGTTTTTGTTGAAATTTCGTTTCCGGACTCTAACACAAGAACCAAGTGACCTACAATTATGAAACTTTATGCAAATGTTTCTTATGACCCAAGGAAGTGCCCTATTGGTTTTGGGTCACATAGTTCAAAGGTTAAGGTCACAGTCAATTTTTGTTGAATTTTCATTACCGGACTCTAACTCAAGAACCAAGGGACCTAGAATCACGAAACTTCTTGCCATTGCTGCATATGACCTCATTAAATGTTGCAAACACATTCTGCACTAAAAGTACTTGCATTTTGACAAAGTGCTTGTGGGGGTATAAGTCTGCTCTGGGACAGCTCTAGTTCTAGACACGTATAAGACAAGGGTTCATCTGATGGCTGTTTGTTATAGAGGAGCTTTGTGTTAAATAAATGACAGATTGTTTTCTTGATCTACCAAATTACCTTAAACAATTGGAGGGGTCAGTGCCATTCTATTGTTAGTGCCTATAAATATATAGGCACTTACCATGGTCTTGATCTTAGCCCTCAAGTAACCATCTCTGCTGATGACCCCTTTTGACCCCTTGAGGTGGCACATACCCTTTCTGACATTATTCTAAACAAACAAACTAAGAGACAATAATTGCTTTTAGTTCACACCTAAACAATTTAGACCAATGACATCATTCATTTTGTATCAAATGAGAGTGAAATATATAGATCCATGTTGTACAACCAGAACAAGGCTGCTGTGCAATACGGATTTTATTCCAAAACGAGGCAACCTATCTTGTACGTTGAAAGGGAGGCAAGCTATATTGTACGATGAAATTGAGGCTTCAGTCCCGAAAATCTATGTCACCACTTTTCAAGACTCTTTCAATGATCCAAACCCTCTGTTTGGAGGTATTGCAATAAGTTTTGTCTTGAGAAGATTCTTGTAATCTACATTTATTACATTCAGAGAGAGACACAAAAGGAATAGACCGAAACTGATCTGGAAAAGGATGTCGAATGCAAGTCACTATAAACATGATAAAATTGAAAGAAACAACTGTTACAAAAATAGGAATCTCATTGAAATATTTGTTTCAAGTGTCAAACAGTTCTTACTGATTATAATGTATTATTAACATAAATCAGATTGACTACCTATTGAAATGTACATTTTCATGTTGACAAAAGATTTTTTTAAATCAAGAAACAACAACAACAACAACACTTTGTATTTTTCAATGTGACTTGCATTCTTCTTTTTTAGCTCCACTGGCTGAAAGCCACTGGGGCTATTGTCATGGCGTTGTGTCCGTCGTGCGTCCGTCCGTCCGTCCGTGCGTCCGGTCGTAACCTTTTCTTTAAAAATCTTTCCTCAGAAACTACTGGATGGATTTCAACCAAACTTCACAGGAATGATCCTTGGGTGACCCTCTTTCAAAGTTGTTCAAGAAATTTGGATCCAATGAAAAACGTGGATTTAATGGGCGTGGCTTATTTCCAAATATGGTAAAAAGTGAGTTTTCTCAGATTCTAATCAATGGATACCAATTAAATTTTACATGAATGATCCTTGGGTGACCCTTTATCAGTCTACAAAAAATCATTGTGATCGGATGGAAAATATGTATTTTATGGGCGGAGGTCATTTTTATCTCCACTGGCCGAAGGCCAGCGAGCTATTGTCACGGCGGAGTGTCCGTCGTGCGTCCGTGCGTCCGTGCGTCCGTGCGTGCGTGCGTGCGTCCGTGCGTAAACTTTTTCTTTAAACATCTTCTCCTCCCAAACCAATGGGCGGATTTTAACGAAACTTGGTAGAAATGATCTTTGGGTGGCCCTCTTCTTAAATTGTTCAAAGAATTTTGATTGGCCCCCAAATATAGGCGTGGCAGGGCGTGGCATTTTTTCACTTTGAAATCTTTAAAAATCTTCTCCTCCAAAACCATTGGGCCGATTTCAATGAAACTTGGCATGCATGTTCCTTGGGTGACCCTTTACTTAAATTGTTCAAGAAATTTTGATTTGCCCATAAATATGGGCGTGGCAGGGCGGGGCTTATTTTGAGCCCGAAATCTTTGAACGACATCTCCTCCTGAACCACTGGGCCGATTTCAATGAAACTTTAACAGAATGTTCCTTTGGTGACCCTTTACTTAAATTGTTTAAGAAATTTTGATTGGTCCATAAATATGGGCGTGGCAGGGCGGGTCCTGTTTTGAGCCCGAAATTTTTGAATGACATTTTCTCCTGAACCACTTGGCTGATTTCAATGAAACTTTACCAGAATGTTCCTTAAGAGTCTTTTTTCAAAAAATATTTGCTAAATTTTGATTGGCCCAAAAATATGGGCGTGGCAGGGCGGGGCTTATTTTAAGGCCAAAATCTTTGAACGTTATCTCCTCCGGAACCACTCAGCCAATTTCAATGAAACTTTACGAGAATGTTTCTTGGGTGACTATTTACTTAAATTGTTCAAGAAATTTTGATTGGTCGATAAATATGGGCGTGGCAGGCGGGGCCTATTTTGAGTCCGAAATCTTTGAACATCTCCTTTTGAACCTTATGTTTAAATAAGATGGGTAAAGGGTTGCAGGTTCATTGTGATTGAGTATTTTGATGCAATATGGACCAGAACCAGTTAATCATTATTAAATAGGTTTTAGGAAATTTCGGAGTGTTAATGTATTCATTTTAAAGAAAGCTTTATTTAATGAAAGTCTAAAGATTTTAAAGCCAGTGGAGCGATACAGGCCCTCTTGGGCCTCTTGTTCTATATGTTATATAGTGGAAACTTTGAAAATCATTTTCTCTTAATCTAACTGATGGATATCAACCAAATTTCACTTGAATAATCCTTGAGTGACCCTTTATCAGTTTACAAAAAATCATTGTGATTGGATGAAAAATATGTATTTTATGGGCGGAGGTCATTTCTCTATATGTTTTATAGTGGAAACTTTGAAATCATTTTCTCAGGATGTAACTGATGTATATCAACCAAATTTCACTTGAATGATCCTTGAGTGACCCTTTATCAGTTTACAAAAAAAATCATTGTGATTGGATGAAAAATATGTATTTTATGGGCGGAGGTCATTTCTCTATAAGTTATATAGTGGAAACTTTGAAAATCATTTTCTCAGAATTTGATTTTTGGATATCAATTAAATTTCACTGGAATGATCCTTGAGTAACACTTTATCAATTTACCAAAAATTATTTTGATTGGATGAAAAATATGCATTTTATGGGCAGAGTTCATTTCTCTATATGTTATATAGTGGAACCTTTGAAAATCATTTTCTCAGAATTTGATTTTTGGATATCAATTAAATTTCACTGGAATGATACTTGAGTGACCCTTTATCAGTGTACCAAAAATTATTTTGATTGGATGAAAATTTACATTTTATGGGTGGAGGTCAATTCTCAATATGTTAAATAGTGGAAACTATGAAAAACGTTTTCTCAGAATGTAAATGATGGATATCAATCAAACATTTTTGGTATGATCTTTTGGTGACCCATTATCATGCAGTCAAAAATTATTTTGATTTGATGAAAAATATGTCTTTTAATAGCAGAGGTCATTTCTCTATCTGTTATATAGTTGAAACTTTGAAAATCATTTTCAACATCAGTAGAACCCCAAATATCTAAAAATCTAGTCAAAACATTTATTTGCTTTTACAAGAATTTCAAGCCTGTGGAGCGACTCAAGCCATTCATGGCTTTCTAGTCTTTCAAATGCCGCAAATGGTTAATTCTGCAACTTTTTGTGTATTCTGTGAATTAAACCATGTCATTTAATATGATCATGTACAATACTGAATTCATTTGATTCGTACCCTGAAGTATCAGTCTATATTTTGACTCCGCTGTCGCCTCGTCAAATATAGAATGATTCTGCAGGGTACTCATCCAATAGAATTCAGTATTGTACTCAATAATGTTGAATAACCTCTTAATCTAGGTTTTCTGTAAAGGGGGTTCGTTTTCCAATAATAACCAAATATTTATTAGATTTCCTTATAAAAAATGACGTCATTACGATTATCATAGTCAAATTTCTGAAAAATTTGCCGTTTTGGGGGGGGTATGAGTATTGTATGAACATACCTTGTATTTTCAGGTATTGATCCAGGTCTGTACAGACCTAACCCTGTGTATGCTGTCGTTGATGATGTCAGAGACGCCGACGGCCATGACTCATCTACTACAGGCCGTAGGTTGTCTTCACGAGATGGGACATTTAGACGTCATGCAGGGACTGTTACGGTTCTTTCTACCCCAAGGTAAAACTGTTTTGTCAGATTTTGTGAGACCCTAAAGTTTTTCAAAATTTTATTAAGAGTTTGAAGAGAGTATATGTTGATTCTATAGAGGTATGAAATTACAAACCTAATCACAATGTATGAATACCCAAAGGGGATTCATACATGAGTGTGATTAGGTTTTTAGCTCCACTGGCTGAAAGCCACTGGGGCTATTGTCATGGCGTTGTGTCCGTCGTGCGTCCGTCCATCCGTGCGTCCGTCCGGTCGTAAACTTTTCTTGAAAAAACTTCACCTCAGAAACTACTGGATGGATTTCAACCAAACTTCACAGGAATGATCCTTGGGTGACCCTCTTTCAAAGTTGTTCAAGAAATTTTGATCAAATGAAAAACATGGATTTAATGGGCGTGGCTAATTTCCAAATATGGTAAAAAGTGAGTTTTCTCAGATTCTAATCAATGGATACCAATTAAATTTTACATGAATGATCCTTGGGTGACCCTTTATCAGTCAACAAAAAATCATTGTGATCGGATGGAAAATATGCATTTTATGGGCGGAGGTCATTTCTCTATATGTTATATAGTGGAAACTTTGAAAATCATTTTCTCAGAATGTAACTGATGGATATCAACCAAATTTCACTGGAATGATCCTTGAGTGACCCTTTATCAGTATACAAAAAATCATTGTGATTGGATGAAAAATATGCATTTTATGGGCGAAGGTCATTTCTCTATATGTTATATAGTTGAAACTTTGAAAATCATTTTCTCAGAATGCAACAGACGGATATCAACCAAATTTCACTGAAATGATCCTTGAGTGACCCTTTATCAGTGTACTAAAAATTATTTTGATTGGATGAAAAATATGGATTTTATGGGCGGAGGTCATTTCTGTCTATGTTATATAGTGGAAAAATTGAAAATCATTTTCTCAGAATCTGATTTTTGGACATCAGCTAAATTTCACTGGAATGATCCTTGAGTGACCCTTTATCAGTGTACCAAAATTTATTTTGATTGGATGAAAAATATACATTTTATGGGTGGAGGTCAATTCTCAATACAGTCGATATTGCTTGAGCGACCACGTCTATTAAGCGACCAATTTTATTAAGCGACCACCGGAAAAATCTCTTCATTGTAAGCAAAATCTCTGAAGAAAGGACATTTTTAAAGAAAAAATGGTAATTGTTGAATCTTATGTTGTTCTAACCCATTAGAATCGTCTCAATAAGACTCTCGATTCTCAATTTTCAAGCCTGTGGAGCGACTCAAGCCATTCATGGCTTTCTAGTTAGTTTCATACCTCAATGAAATTGATAAGTATTCTCTTCATATCCTTTAATTTAATATCATGAAGCAAAAATGTTATAAGATTCATCAATAATGAAAGTATTTGCTCAAGGTACTTTCTTTTTTGTGGAAACTTAAAAAAAGCTGCATACTCAAAATTGTTTTCATTGAGAAATCAAGCAAAGCATATTCCTGCCTAACACAAAGCTATTGTAGAACAAGAATAGCAGGTCTACCAAAGTATTATTGAGAAAAATATAATGGAGACTGAACAAAATTATCTTGATATTGGCAATTGGTTTGTAACAAAATTTAAATTTAGCAAGATATGGGTAAACCATGACTAGTGGTTCAATTTTTTGTGAAAAAAAACTTTGAAAGTAGGGAACAATGGTTTATTAATCCCTAGAAAGTATTAAGAACATGAAACTGCTCTATTGAAATGAAATACTAATAACATAGACAGTTTGACATAAACGCTTCAGTTTAACTTCTCTAATGGGTGCATAAAATTTCAAAACATTTTCCTGGGTTTCAATTTACTGCTGCATGAAAGTAAAACAGGGGTTTAAAAATGAATTAAAAATATTTTAAAAGGATGTAAAAATTTTGTTATACAGTCAGATGATACTGTTGATTAAAAAGCAAAATTTAGTTCAGTTTTAAATTTAGGTACTCTTTATAGCTTCTTTCCCATTAAGAATGTTTCATAACCTTTATCATATTGATAAAAACTTGATATTAAAACCAAAGTTGTGACACCGCTGGCTGCACTAATCATAAGTTTATTTTGAATATGTAATTTTGTTTTTAGCTCACCTGAGCACAGAGTGCTCAAAGTGAGATATTGTGATCACTCACCGTCCGTCCATCGTCTGTCCGCCTGTCCGTCAACAATTTCTTTAAAAATCTCCTCCGAAACCACTTGGCCATTCAAGCTGAAACTTGGCAGACATGTTCCTTGGGTGATGCTCTTCAAAAGTTGATAAAAGAATTTAATTTCATCAAAAACTCTTCTTTCCATGGTAACCAAAAGGTTGAAAATTGGCCGTAAATTGCTGAAAATCTAAGAAAAATTCTTCTCCTCCTTAACCACTGCACCAATCGCTAAAACTTTGCAGGGATGTTTCTAAGGTCAAGTTCTTCAGAAGTTGTTATAAGAATTTAATTTCTTCAAAAACTCTTCTTGCCATGGTAACAGAAAGGCTGAAAATGGCCGAAACTCTTAGAAAAAATTCATTTTCTCCTAAAGCACTTGGCCAATCAAGCTGAAACTTGGCAGGGATGTTCCATAAGTGAAGCTCTTTAGTTTCTAAAAGAATTTCACTTCATCAAAAACTCTTCTTTCCATGGTAACTTAAGGTTGAAAAATGGCCGAAAATCTTAGAAAAAATTCACCTCCTCCTAAACCACTAGGCCAATCAAGGCTGAATCTTGGCAGAGATGTTCCTTGGGCTGTATGTGTGAAAAGGATTCTATGATAATACTAGTGAGAGAAATACCAGGATTTCATGGTGAGGTGCTCCAGATATCACAATATGACCGAAAAATGTTAAAATTGGATTAAAAGCCATTTAAACAAACAAAAGCCAACTCTTCAATTTGGCCAGGTGTAAAAATTCGACAAATTGGAAGGGATTAAATCCTAAGTTAAAAGTTGTCCAGGCATCTGCTTATGTTTTTACAATATCCGTGATTTGCCCAGTGTCGTGGGTGTTTCTAAAAAATAGCTCAAGGAAGCTGTGAAGATGTCACCAAAACGAAAAAGAAATTTTGAGCATGAAAATAACTTGCCCACTTTGTCTTTGTATTGACACTGTCTAATTATGTGCTTCATCTTTGATTTAGGGATGATTGAATATTTTTATAAGGACATATACATAACATATGAAAATGTTTTCCTTTATCTATGGCCTGTCAAAAAAGTAGGTTAAACAAAGAACACTGAGGTGACAACTGAAGAAAATTGATGCCTCGTTGAAAAAAATGAATTAATACTCGAATCTGTTCATTTTAGAAGACTAACATTGTTGAATCCAGATATTCTGAAAAATATTAGATAAAAGATTGATTATTTTGAATTTTGATGGACAGAACTCCTATTTCATTGTAAATGACCCAAACATTATGAAAAATTCTTTCTTAGAATAAACTGTGAAAGAATTTATTGTTTCTGATCTTCGTTTCTTTTGAAAACAATGATTTTTTAATAGCCATCGGTAAAAGAAAACTTACAGCTTTAGGCATATCAACCATGTATGTCATTAAGACATATGAGAATCAAATATTGTATTTAACCCTTGTCATGCTGAATAGAAAACTTTGGGTTGAATTCAAGGCGTTGAAATTACTGAATGCACTCATTGTTAGTCAGTATTCATTTGAAAATATTATTTCTTACAGTTTTTGTGCTTCCGCATTGAAGGCATTGAAAGATTGGGGGTATATTGATATACCATTGTCCATCTGTCCGTCCATCTGTCTAGCTGTCTGGAAAAATTTAACCAAAAAAATGTAGCATTGCCAATTGCTTCAAGGCTTTTCAAGATACAATGCTCATATTTGGTATGATGATAGATCTCGATGATTTGCATCTACCAAGGTCAAGGTTATGTGATCTAAGAAGAAAAATCAGGTTGTGTGGATCGAGATCAGATTGCACATATGTGCAGGCTGATCTTTGTCTATACCTCCTGCAAAAAAGGAATTACAAGTTCAGCATTTCAAGGTTTAAAGTGAAAAAAATGTATGTTGGAATCCAATATTCTTGCTAGTACATGTTCATTAAAACTGAAAGTATCACATGACATTTGATATTCAATATCAACTACGAATTTTTCAGGAAATTACAGGAAAGTATTGAAATTCAACAACAACCAAATTAATTCTTAGGGAAAAAAATCAATGCTCTTTTACGACAAGAGAAAACTAAAAATGTCAGAAGGCCATCCAATAAAGTTCTTAGATTCACATTTCTTTATACTTAATGAACTTCTACAAGATTTTTGCTTCCTTGAGAATCAGTAACTTATGTAACCCCCACATTAACTGAACAGGATTGAAGTAAAACTAAACTGAATGCCTATATATCTATTGGTCTGGAAAAACACCATTTGAGGAATAAAAACACCATTTTAGGAAGAAAAAAAGGTTTCAAATGATTTTCATGCTGCTTTGTCTGTCTGTGTGTCTGCAAAATTTTGACCTTCAAACAAAACCTTTTCCTGTTACTTCAACACTATTTAAGTTACATTGCATTGTATGGAAATATTTATTTACCAAGCTTTGGTAGAAATTAAGATCAAAAACTCACCGGAAGGTGTAGAAAGTTCAACAAGGATTTGCAGGTTCATAATTCCAAGGGATTACATTTCAAACAAATAAATTTCCCCCGTTTTCTCTTTTACAACCAGTTATTGAAGGTGTAATTTCAGGTTATTGAAGGTGTAATTTCAGGTTATTAGGGTTTCAAAAGTTCTCTCTCTCTATCTTCTGTGACCTAATTAATCCTTAACCTGCTGATTTTAGCATTTTGTTTGCTCAGCTGTTTTTAGAGAAAACCCCAGGTATTGTGATCAGCTTGGTGTCTTACACATTGGTGTTGACATTGGGGTTGGCATGAAAAACTGAAAGCTTGGTCCTATCTCTGTAGTTATTGAAGATACTTTCATGAAACCCGACATGTGTGTTCACCATAACAATAACTTCCCAAACTATCAAGGGGGATAACTGTGGAAGCATTTTTTAAGAGTTATATCCCTTTTTTGACTTAGAATTTTTGCATTATCCAGCACCTGCAGCAGAGCATTGCACCCTAGGCAGTGCTCTTGTTTAACCCTTTGCTGTTTAATCCCTGCTTTTTATGTGCCTGTGATTTTATGATTGAGAAAACATTGTGAAAAAAGAAGAAATTGCTTCTGACAAGCCATTTCTTCTTTTTCCACACTATGTTCTACCCTATTGAATGGTTATTTTTATTATGCCCCCGATAGGGAGGCATAATAAATTTGACTTGTCCGTCCGTCCGTCTGTCCATCTGTCTGTCCGTCCGTCTGTCCGTCCGTCCGTCCGTCATTCCGTCCAAAAACTTTAACATTGGCCATAACTTCCTTATTACTATCAAAGCGGTGTCGGGGGCATTGTCATCTTACAGTGACAGCTCTTGTTCAAATTAAATCCACTTTAAAATTTTAAATTTTCGTCTGCAAAACCTTTGAATTTGGACAGGTCCAAAATTTTGTAAAACAGGAAAGGGTTAAGACAGACACCCTTTGTTACAAGCTAATAAACCTTCTCATGCTGTCAATGGCTATTTCTGAAATTCCTCCTGTTCACAAGCTTTGGTAGGCTGCAGATGTGCAGACTGATCCTAGCCTACACTGCCTGTGTTTTACTTTATAAGTATGGAAGCAAAATTGAGCCATGAAACTTGAGCTTGAAATGTCTCAAAAAATAGTAATTGGCTGAAAACAAATATACCGAAATTTCAGCATTATAAGGGTTGACTTTCAAGATATTTATCTCAAAATGTTCAATCAGAAAATTCATTATCTAATTACAGGTCCCAAGTACATTCTGAAACTGCAGCAGGAAGTCACTGCCATGCGGGTCATGATTAGTATGGACACCCACTCCCTCGTAGACGGAGCTTCAAAAGCTCACACTTTAAAACGCTACCTCACTGATCTTAAAGACGAGAAAACAGTCAATACTAGCTCACTTCGCTGCAGGGAACTCGATTGCCTTAGAGCTTTTTACTATGTTGCCATTTTAATGTTTCTTAGAGAGCATTCAGGGGAGATGAATGCTAAGGATAATTCAAGGGAGAAAACTGAAGTTGGTAGTGTAGAGAACCCTATTGTAGATAATCCAGTTGTTAGTGATAACAATCAAAACTTGAAAGACAATCAAACAGAGGCTAATGACAACCCTGGTGTCTCTGTTGAAGGTATAGGAAGCCATGGAGATAATGAAAACAGTAGATCCGGTGAAATTGTTGAAATAACAGACAATGATAGCTCTATTGAAACAAAGCTTGCTCAGTCAAATGATATACCCACTTCTGAAGGAGATGGGAGTTGTGATAAGAAAGAAAATGTACAATCACCAACTGGTTCAGACAGTCAAAAGGTCCTAGAAGGTCCAAAGGTCATTGGGTCACCTGAAACAGTGTCAAAGGCAATGTTACATCATCCAGAACATTCCAGAACTCAGACATTGCCTTTAAACATCTCACATTTGGCACAACTATCACAGGGAATTCTATGGGACCTGCAGGCCAAGAGGTTTGCCCTCACAGAGACATTGGGATATATTCATAAGGCCATTTCTCAGCTGCTACTGTCGAAAAACACAAAGCCAACAGACAATTCAGAGGTAACTAGTGAGAGTGTGAGTGAACCACAAACAAATATTCAAAGTGTTAGTGAGAATAGGACTGAATCTACTGCTGATCAATCAAAACCTGAATCAGATTTCGGAGAAAACACTGAATCAAAAGTTGACACCAGTAGTGTATTAGGCACTGATCAGGCTGAGGGAGCAACGGCTTCCTTACCAGAAGATTCACACCCAGACCACCCTTCTTCAAAAGCAGACCATTCCCCACATCATAAGCCTGGTTATGAAGATCATATTTGCCATTCCATGTTGAGTCACCATTTTGATCACATGTTACATGTCCATAGTCCTCATCGAACTGAAATCACTGAAAATCCATTGGCAGAGGTTGATTTGGATGTGGGTGGGGAACTGTTGGATATCTGTAACTCTTGTCAAAATTTACACAAATCAAGGAAAATCCTTTGGGAGGATGAACCCCACTTCCTGTCCCGACAGGAGGGGGGCCTTAAAGACATGACAATCCTGGTTAATCCTGCCAAGTATATAAATGTGCCAGATGAATGGTATAACATGCCAGTTGACCAGAAATATTTCAAACCATATGTTACCATGGCGATTCTTAAAGATGAGCAAGAGTATGTGATGCATGAGTTGAAGAGGGGACCAGACATTACACAGGTTGGTTAACACTTTTCCATTCAGTTTTGAAATTTTAATTTTAGAATGGTTAAATTTTAAAAAAAAGTTACAGACAGCAATGAAAAGAGAGTGCTAATTGAAAAAAAACCATCCTGTGCTGAAGAAAATATTACAAGAAAAGTGAAATCGCTTGCTGCACAAGCAATTTCACCTTTCTCGACAATATTTTCTCAAATACTTTGACTTGGACGTAAGACCACTTGACTTTATAGGAATGTTAAAATATTGGAACATTTTGATACATGTGCATAAATTCAGGGCAATTAACGCATTACAAGAGAACAAAATTTGTCACTGGTCAGCATTCAAAGAGTTCTATAGTATTTTAGAGTATTCCCTTTTTCCAAGATAATTAAAATTCGATTTAACATTGTATGCCTTCAAAGCATTACCAAAAAAAAGCATTTGTAATTACATATAATCACTTTCAAGATACAATGTTCGTGCATATAAATGCATTATGAAAGACATCATTAATATGCATCTGCAAATACCTAAGTCAAGTCATCTATCAAGGTTTACTTCTGAAAATTGTAAATGCTGTTTCTTTGGGTCATTTATGATTCACAAACACATTATTTTTCAGGCACCATTTCCAAACCCTCTAGATTCCATCAGAAACCTCCTGGACGTGTCGAAATATTCATCACGTGTTCAGAAAGTGGAACAGAACGAATTCACGCAGAATGTCATCACATGGGCGCTCAACTTTGCTGTCACCTCACAACAGAAAGAGACTTTTCTCAGCTACTTACAGTCACATTTTAATTCTGATTTATAGACTACTTAGATGGGCCAGTGCAATACTATTGTTAGTGCCGATATATTTATAGGCACTTACAATAGTTTTGCTCCAACCCTATGACTTACTTATCTGGGCCAGCAATTATAAGATATTTTTCATACTCAACTGAGAATTTACTCAAACTTCTGGGCCCAAGATTATAAAACTTTTTTCTGTGCTTAAATGAGAATTTAGTCAAATTTAGAACTCAAATGAATGTATAAACATAAATAATGATATAAATAAGTTGGTATTCGTAACAGCTTATTAATATCATCTTGTATGTGCATATGTTTACATTAGTATTACAACAGAATTACGGCTTTAATTTCATGTCAAAAATTAAGAAAATGCTGAATTGAGAATAAGAAAAGTTTTATGACCCCGGACCCTGAACTTTTGTTTCACAATTAGTGTTTCAGATAACAATGATTTGATAAAATCTTTCATTTTCAAGCATTTACTACAGTATTTTAGCAGAATTGCAGCTTTAATCTTGGAGTTAGTATACTATCAGTTAAGACTGAAAAGTTTTCTAATCTCTGGGCCCTTTTTGTGCCCCCCAGCCATTAAATGGCAAGCGGAATATCAAGGGGTCAGCGCAACATTGTAAGTGCCAATGAATATATAGGCACTAAATATAGTCTTGCACTTACCCCTCCCCCAATGGCAGCACTCTTTCTTTCCGACTTTTTGTCTCTCACCAATGGGTTGATAATCATAGACCTATGTGAGATAGCAGCTGGAGGCTAGGAAAGGATGTGATGGTTGTATTGGTGAGAGAAATACCCAGAATCCATTTTTATGCTCCCCAAAGGGAGAGCATATAGCCGCCGCTTCGTCTGTCAGTCCGTCCGTCCTTCCCCACCTATTTCTCCATAACCCTTGGGCCAAATCAAATGAAACTTACCATGTGAACTTCCTATGATATAGTGTTGATGCATCTGTGACGGTTTTTGGATTTGAGGCCTCGTCACGGGAAAAGGGGACTTAGGGTAAAAAACAGTTTTTCCCAAATTTCTCCTAGTCTAACTGTCAGAATTTAGTGAAATTTCATATTTGAGTAGCAATTCAGATGCCCTTTACTATAAACAATTTGAAATTAACGTAAAAAAAAAAATTATCATGGAAAAAGGGGGCTAAATGTTTGTTACCTTTACGATAGCATGTAAAATAGTTATTCTGTCCGTCTGTCCCCACCTATTTCTCCATAACCCTTGGGCCAAATCAAATGAAACTTACCATGTGAACTTCCTATGATATAGTGTTGATGCATCTGTGACGGTTTTTGGATTTGAGGCCTCGTCACGGGAAAAGGGGACTTAGGGTAAAAAACAGTTTTTCCCAAATTTCTCCTAGTCTAACAGTCAGAATTTAGTGAAATTTCATATTTGAGTAGCAATTCAGATGCCCTTTACTATAAACAATTTGAAATTAACGTAAAAAAATATATATCATGGTAAAAGGGGGCTAAATGTTTGTTACCTTTTCGCTAGCGCGTAAAATACAGTTATTCTTTCATATCTCCTAGTCTTATGCTCAGCATTTGATGATATTTCACATTTCAGTAGCAAATCAGATGCCCTTTACAATAAACTATTTGGAATTTGTGTCTAAAAATATGTCATGCAAAAAGGAGGTTTAATGTTTGTTACCTTTATGTTTGCTGTATAAGATTACACCTTATTTGAGTCCTTGCAATCTGACCACAGAGCATATCTCCTAAAGTATAATAGCTATCAACTTGAAACTTTATGGGTGGATAGAACTTATGGAGGAGAAGTGCAGTGCACAAGAACTACAACTCTTGCTTGTATAATTTTGGAATTATTGCCCTTTGTTATTTTTGATACTTAGATTATGTCTGGAGCATATCTCCTAAAGTATAGTAGCTATCAACTTGAAACTTTATGGGTGGATAGATCTCATGGAGGAGAAGTGAAATACACCTGAACTACAACTCTTGCTAGCATAATTTTGGAGTTATTGCCCTTTGTTATTTTACTACTTAGATTTTATAGGAGGCTTCAGTTTACTATCAAGCTTTCTTCGCGGGGGATGACCATGTCCAACATGGCTTTTGTTTTTGTGGCAATGCCTTTTTCGGGGAGCATAATCCGTCTCTGACGGCTCTTGTTAGGTGTTCCAGCCGCCGCAATATAACTGAAAAAATGTCAAGAGCAGCGTAAAACTCCATTCAATCAATTAATCATGCAGTTACCCCTTGATCCAATTGTGTGAGTGCATCTATATGTGTGTGTGTTTTATTCTTGTAAGGAGCACAACATCTCCATTTATTGATGAATTTCAAACTAACTTGGAACAGTTATTCCCCTGGTTGAGTGCTAATGTCGTGTTAAAGAGTATGTCCTGAAAGGCCCAAAGTCAAGGTCACAACTGAAGGTCAAATTAGTCAATAATCAAGTATTTGCAAGGGCATCCGTGTCTGTGACTTACTTTTTATAAAATTCTAGACTGGTACAAATTTGACACATTTGTTGACTAAAAAAATCAAGAATCAACAATTGTAAGCGCTCATAATCTATATAGGCAATGACACTAGTCTTTAAAAAATAATGTGAGGCTCAGGGCTCATGTTTCACCCTTAAACCAGGGTTTTGACCCCCCCCCCCCCCCAAATTATTCCATTTTGACCCTCAAAAATTTTCTGCAGGGGGTTAATTTTGCCAACTGAATGTAAAGCAATGCAACTTTTGCAGCATGAAGATTATATGAATCATTTGTTGTCTTCACTTTACTATAGGGGATCTATATAAATGAGTCAACATAAACAATAAAGTGTCTTTAGGACACTTTATTGAATGTGTTGATTCATTTATATTGATCATTTTAAACTGTTAGACTGATAGATATATTGGTTTGCATGATTTTTGACCCCTTATAAACCAGTTTTGGCCCCCTAAATTTTATGGTCAAGGGGTCGATGACTCCTGAAAGTGAACACCTAGCACAAGCCCTGAATGTTAATACTTTTGTTTTCATCAAAAAAATACATTTGCCCCTACATCGATAAAGGGGCGGACTGTTTTTTACCTGACTGTTTATCTTAAAAAAAACTTTAACATTGGCCATAACTTTTGAATTGTTAGTGAAAGAGCCTTCAAAGCTCACATGATGATTGTTTGGGACAAGTCATTTCTGTTGATACTAAGCTCAGGGACAAATGTTAAGGTCAAATATGTGAAAAAATTTAAACTTTAACATTGGCCATAACTTTGGATTA
Organism: Fragum whitleyi; assembly: GCA_948146395.1. NCBI lineage: Eukaryota > Metazoa > Mollusca > Bivalvia > Cardiida > Cardiidae > Fragum > Fragum whitleyi. The sequence goes on along the minus strand of OX411549.1, from coordinate 57,896,521 downwards.
GTAAGTGATAAAGCCTTGATATTTCATGTGTGTTTTTCTTTTGACAAGACCTTTACCTGCACAACAAAGCCATTTAGTGATTGGCACTTATTGATGATATTGAAACTTAATAATAATGTATAGATTTTAACCCTTTGCTGTTTAATCCCTAGGTGCCTGTAATTTTATGATCGAGAAAACATTGTGAAAAAAGAAGAAATTGCTTCTGACAAGCAATTTCTTCTTTTTCCACACTATTTTCTACCCTACTGAATGGTTATTTTTCAAATTAAATCCACTTTAAATTTTCGTCTGCAAAACCTTTGAATTTGGACAGGTTCAAAATTTTGTAAAACAGGAAAGGGTTAATTAAGTACAAATTTTGATTGGTAAGACACTAACTGTTGATAATTGGTTTGGAGCAGCAGTTTAAGACAATCAAAAGACTTACACATAGGATATCCATATTCATGTATCAACCCACTGTTTGGAGAATTGCCAGTTGTGGGGGCATTGGTGTTTAACAAACTCATATTACTTTGATCCATCAAATGGCTAGTAGTTAGATGGAAGTAAAAAAAGAACACTCATGTATGTCACATATGTCTTCAACCATGTTTTCTAGTTGCATCAGTATATAAAAAACAATTATGGAATTGAAATATGAAAATATGATTGTTTTATTTTTGTATTATAAATTATATGAATGTTTTGGTATTTGACTGTGAAAATGGCATCACATTTCTTGCTAGATTGTTTTATGTAGAACACCCCTGGCATTATTGGAACCATGGCATCATTTTCCTTGTCACAAGGTTTATCAATGGTCTCTTTAATAGGTCAATCTTGCTCAGGCAACCACGTCTATTAAACGACCAATTGTATTATGCGACCATCGAACAATCCTAAAAAGTAGATAATATTTGTCTCAAAATTATCAGTAACCCTTTGTTGTTAAAACTCATTAGATTCATCTCAGACCATTCTAATGAGTGTTTACAACATAGGATTATTGCAAAATTCGCAATAATATACATATTCAATCAAACTCGCATTTCATTATTTTTAAACAAAACATGTGTACTAAGTGACCATTTTCTTTAATGACCCCCTTTTAGGTGGTCCTGTAAGTAGTTGCTTGATATTTTATTTGTGAAAAGCAGAATAAGATTATACACTCTTTAAAACATGTGAATTGTCACACAAAATCTGGATATTCTGTTAAACAAATATTTGAACAAGAAATTGGTAACAGAATAGGTTGTTGGGTGTCCACATGCAAGAGGGGTATATTTTCTTAAACAGCTGCAAACTTTTATACCCCCCACCTACAAAGAGGAATGGTTTCACTCTGTCCGTTTGTCCATCCTTCCCTCTGTAGACCTTTTAAGTTTCTGGACTCCTACTTAAGAACAAACTTCATACAATTATTGCCTACGACCGAAGGCGGTGCCCTATAGTTTATTGGGTCAAAGGTCAAGGTCTCAATTCAACTTTGTCTGAAACCAATTGAATTACTGGGACAAAGCGCCGCCTGGGGGTATTTGTCCGCTTTGTGACAGATCCAGTTCATCTTGAATGAAAAGAAATATATCTCAGAGACAGTTTGTTGAAAGGTGTTTTTCCATTGCTCAGCAAGAAAACAGTTGTAACAGCCTATAAGCATATAGGCAGTTACAACTGTTTTGCATTGAGCCACCAATAAGTGTTTAAATATATACACATCATGTTTTGATTCTTGTTGTGTTTATCTTTGAATTGCATAATATTTGTCATGTTTGTATGACTTTGTTGAGTATTTTGTGAAGAATCAAATGCTAGTGCTTTATGAAATATATTAAAAGTAGAAACTGTGTGTTGCCATCTTCTTCATCTGTACCTAACTTTTCTGAATAGTTTGTTATTCTGTGTTATTATGCTCCCAGAACATTTTTTGGGGAGCATAATAGTAGCTGGCTTGTACACACGTCCTTCTGTTAGGTTTTGCATCCGATGTCATATCTCAGGAACCCCTCAGCCTTATTGGATGAAACTTCATATACAATCCTCCTTAGAAATTTCAAAGACACCTTTCTTGAATTTTCTCAATTCAAGGCTGCGTCATGGATAAAAGAGGCCTTAATGTAAAAAATAGTTTTTTGCCAATTTCTCCTAGTTTTATTGTCAGAATTCCATGAAATTTCAATACTCAAATATGATCCTCTTGACCTTAATCTTTCGAAGATTTATGTTTTTAAAAAAAAGCGTGTCATGGAAAAAGGGACCTTAATGTTTTTAGCTCTACGTAACCATTTTTTGCCCTGCAAAAACTTATAATGGCCATAACTTTTGATTGGTTATAGATATAGTCTTCATATTTCACATGTACATTGCTTGTGACAATCCTTTTAAGCTCCACTGGCTGAAAGCCACTCGGGCTATTGTCATGGCGTTGTGTCCGTCGTGCGTCAGTCCGTCTGTGCCTGCGGTCGTAAACTTTTTCTTTAAAAATCTTCTCCTCAAACACTACGAAATGGATTTCAACCAAACTTCACAGGAATGATCCTTGGGTGACCCTCTTTCAAAGTTGTTCAAGAAATTTTGATCCAATGAAAAACATGGATTTAATGGGCGTGGCTAATTTCCACATATGGTAAAAAGTGACTTTTCTAATTGATGGATACCAATTAAATTTTACATGACTGATCCTTGGGTGACCCTTCATCAGTCTACAAAAAATTATTGTGATCAGATGAAAAAATGTATTTTATGGGTGGAGGTCATTTCTCTATCTAACTGATAGATATCAACCAAACTTCATTAGTATGATCCTTGGGTGATCTTTTATCATGCAGCCAAAAATAATTGTTATTTTATGAAAAATATGTCTTTTGTGGGTGGAGGTCATTTCTCTATATGTTATTATAGTGGAAACTTTGAAAATCATTTCAATACCAGTAGAACCCAAAATATCTAAAAATCTAGTCAAAACTTAGATTTGCTATACAAGAAATTCAAGCCTGTGGAGCGACACAAGCCATTCATGGCTTTCTAGTTTTATATTTAGAACTAGAATATAACAATAATTCATTACCGTAAATTCACTTGAAAGCGACAATTTTGATCTTTATGACCTTGATCTTGTGAAATTTCATAAGAATCTGATAATTAAATGTATTTGGTTTTTTTAGGTATGAAATTAGGTATGAAATTACAAGATTTCTTTCTGTAAAATGCTTATGTGAAATTTCATAAAGCCCTATTTCTGGTGTAATCTGTTTGATTGTCCTCATTTCTGAAAGCAACAGTTTTTCTGTGCAATTCTGATCAATAGTTTCAGTGAAAAAGGTTATTATCTTGGAGAACATATCCTATCCTAAGGATCGTTTGTGTGAAGCTGTGTTAAATTCTGACTTGTAGTTTCAGATGTGAAGGTAGAGAGGATAAATGTTTGTTTCAGTGTAAGATGTTTTATAGAGTGAACAACAAAAGGTATATTTTCACAAGTGGCGGGAAACTATGGTTTTTGTTGTTCACTCAATGAAATATCAATCAATCTTACTTGAAAAACAAATAATCATTCTATTACTTTAATGCAAAAATGAGACAAATGTGTAGATTTTGAGACAAATTTTCTAACGGTGCATCATTTTGAATGTGATTGCTATGCAATGTTTATGATGACAACATCACTTTTAGTGTGCTGCTTAGATAACGTCAAAAAGGTTTAAATGGTTAAATGGGCAAAAGGGGTTGTAAGTTATTTTTAATAATTTCACTGATTAAGTGGTGAGTTTATCATGTTATAATCTACCGTTATTTCTCGATAATCAACCGAAAAGCATTAAAGAATTTTTTTTATATTTCACCATGCGTGCCCTTTTTTGGTGACTGAGCGTGTATGTGTATGTAGGCCATTCAAGATTGAAAGAGGAAATCTTAAAGTACATGTCCAGAGAACAATTCCTTTGAAATTTAATTGAATTATGACAAGAAGTTTAAAAGAAGATTTTTCATTTTCCACAATGCAGGCCCTTTTATGGTGACATGACTGCCCAAAGCACCAATGTTATAAATCAATCAGATGTAAACAAAGAAATCTGATGTCCCAAGAAATTTTTCCTTTGAAGCAAGTGATATAGATCACTTTCACAAGTACAATGTAGCTTGCTTCCTTTTCATCGTCCAATATGAGATGTCTTAATTTCGAAAATAATCCGTATTGCACAGTGGCCTCATTCTGATTGTACAATATAGATCAAGATATTTCATTCACTCTCATGTGGTGCAAAGTAAACAATGTCACTGGTCTAAATTTTTTAGGTATGAAATAAAAGGTCTGATTCAACAAAATTAATGTGTATTTCTTTTAATTTATCTAATGTAGCTGTCAACACTAATTTTCAACCCTTGACCAATAATGAAATTTGAGCTTGTGCTTGACATTTCCATCCATTTGAAATCTGCGTGAGGTGCAAACATTCAACAGCCCAGACAATTACTTCGTGTAAGTAGAAGATTTCCTAAATGTCTACACACACTTTAAGGCCTTATGTATCTAATAATCGCACAGTAAAGACTCTTGTCAGACTGTGCGGATGCACAGACTGACCTGAGTCATTGCTTTGGGCACATTTGAAATTGTTAGAAATCACACACACAGGCACATTTATCCTCTGTGGACGGAAGCACAATATTCAACTTTGTTTCAGTTTTGGTACATCAGTAAAGGTTATCCACAAATATTTCAACCAGCAATAAAACACTCCTAATGAACAATAAAGGGAGGTAATTAGCAGTGGCAGGAATGGAAATTTAGCAGAAAGCCCTATGGCATGATGTATAACACTATTGTACATCTCTACAGGAATGATTCCTAGTATATAGAGGGACTCCAGACTGTTTAACAGGGGAAGAGATGTCAAGCTACCTGGTGATCTGAAAATAGAGAACCAAGATTGATTTCATAAATATAAGCCCATTTCAGTCCTCCTAGCAAGCAAAAACAAAAATAAAGGTTTTTATATGAGACCCATCAAGCGAAAATTGACAATCTAAGAAGTGCTTAAAGTGTTAACACTAGTCAGACTTTAAGGGCTGCAAAGACTGACTAGGATTGAAACATTTTACCCTTTACTAATTTTCTGAATCTAGAATAATTGATCTACCTTCCAGTGAAAGATTTTGAAATGAGACCCCAGTTGACATATGCTAGATCCAATCTCTCTTTTCAAATATTCATTTTACACAGTTTCCAGGTGGTCCCTATTCTTGTGACAGGTCACATATATGCTTCAAAAAGTGAAAAAAAGGCCTTTTAGGAAAAAAATATGAAAAAATAAGAGTAAATGGAGGCTTATTTATTTGAAATTCAAGTTCTCTATTAAACACACAAACACGCCAAATTATTTTTTGATGTTATATATATTGTTTGAATTCTGAATTATGGTAGTCAAAGGCAGCCATGCTATCTTTAAGCAAGTAATGGATTTTGTTTTGCAGAACTAAATCCACTCCTTCTTTTAAGTTAGCATGGCAACTAGTCCGAGCAAATAATAAAGTATTGAGTGAGAATAACAAGCTTTTATTGTCATTTTAGAGGTTTTCTGGTGGAAACATAAAGCTTTTTTAAAAGGGTCTGCTCTGAAATTAAAGTTTCACATGGAGGCCTTCTATTCCCAAACAATCCATCTTGTTAACATCACTGGAGAAAAAAGCTTCAGAAAAAAATATGAAAGACAAAGACATCACTTGTTACTATAGTGAACTCTTTATTCTTTGCTAAATTATTTCACCAAGTACAAGATTTTTTTCAATATAATGTACCATCTAAAATTAGGCATGAGATAAGCTCAGTCAACATTTCATTGTCTTGTAATAGCTGTACATGTATATCCATGAATGAATTGTCTTAAAAATAAGATGAATTTCAGATTTACAAAAAGTCAACTCTATTGTAAGATTTAAATTAATACATACCAAAGAAAAAATCCTCTTGCCATGTAATGTATTTTTTAATCTGTATTCATGTATATCTATATGATATCTAAACCCCATTCAGATGTTAAGTTGGGTTCCAATACAGGTTATCAAATGCATGTCAAGGGGTAAACACCAAACTTTTATCAACTTGTTATGTCTGATATGAAAAATATTTCACAAGAATGCGTTTTAGGCGTTAAAAAGGACAAGTTTTTTAACAGGCTTATAAGATACTTAAATGAAATATTTATTACATCCGACATAACCAGTTGATTATTCTATTCATTACATTCTCTACAACTGGTTTTTAATCCTAAAATAACATATTCTATCATTTTCTATTGTCCTCGGCCCTTGCGAATTTTCTTTTCAATAATTTTTAGTCACGCTCTTGGATCTCGCTTTAGAAATTTCAAAGAAACAAAAAGATGCTTTGAAGCAAAACAAAAAAAATATCTTTGGATCTTTAACAAGTTTAAGACAAAGAACATAAAAATAATTTGGGTGAATCTTACACTGTATAGATTTAGGAGCGACAACTTCGCCAACTAAGTAAACATTGGTACACCGGAATTCTTTGATAATCATCTCTCAGACTGGATACTGAGATAGAAATAGTGGGACAATTGTGCAGTCTGACATCAACTCCTGAGATGAGCATTTAAATCAACTTAGGCTCGGGGATGGATTGAATGTTTGCAGCTTAAACTGCAATGTCATTGGATTTCGAGCCTTTGGAAAACGCCTCAATATTCAAAGAAGACGGAAACAGTAGAATTAGGATATTGTTTTGGAATCTTTTCAGGATGTTCCCTCATTCAAATAATTGTTCATGATTGTTTCATTTAATTTATATTTCCTATTTCATTTTGATTAACATTTTTTGATAATCTGCAATTCAGAAGCTGTAATTGGGTTTCAGTAGTTTGAGCAGGAGCCAAGCTGCTTGAAACTAGAAAGCCACAATGGCTTGAGTTGCTCCACAGGCTTGAAATTCTTATAATAGCAAATCAAAATTTTGACTAGATTTTTAGATATTTTAAGTTCTACTGATGTTGAAAATGATTTTCAAAGTTTCCACTATATACAGTCGAATCTGTGTACAGCAGCCAGTCAAGGGAGAGGGCCAAATTGGCTGCTGTACACAGATTGGTTGCTGTTAAAAGGCGGCCATTTTGTTGTACCACTTTTGTTTAGCTCATTACCAGATGACAAAACTTTAGACTTCAGATTGTACTTCACTGTTATTTCATATTGATTTCCAATTGTACTTCACAGTTAATCTATATTTATTTCCTGATTGTACTCCAATTATTTGATATTGATTTCCGATTGTTCTTCACAGTTACAAATTTAAGACTATAGACCAATTGGATATTGGTTATTGCTTACCTATGAATCTCTGACAAAGACATAAATGCATAACAGCTAGTCAACATCAACAGGATGATTTTAATAGGTGTTTCTGAAAAAAGACACAAAACAAGAATATTCTTATCCTATACAGGTCTACTAAAGCAACTTTTAGCCCGCCTAAATGCTTAAGGTGAGCTTTTGGTGTTGTTGATGTCCACATGTGTCGTTTGAAATTAACATTTACCTAGAATGCACTTTAATGGCCATATTTATAGCCTAACTATGCTGAAAATTGGTCAGAATTATTGCCTGGTAGAATCTTGGACAAGTTCACATTTTGTTTAATTAGGGTCAAAAACTAAGGTCAAATGAGCAATTTAGGACCTCTACATACCTTTTGTTGCTGTTTTCCATTGGTAAACAAATACAATTAAACTCTATGAATGATCTTAAATCTGATATTTGATATCCACACTAATGGCAAGGTGATGATAATGCAATACCCTTTTGTCTCAGGCAACAACAACTAACAAGATGTGTTTGTGAAACCCTTATCCCCCCCACAACATATTTTTTTCACAAGTTTGAGCTTGATGGATGACCTTGACTTTGGTATCAGCAGATGGATATTATTGAGATCTATCATCATGCCAAATATGAACATTGTATAGTGAAAAGGCTTGAAGTAATGAGTATTGTTAAGTTTTTTTGTTTAAGTTTTGCTGACAAGCAGAGGGACAGAGATGGACAACAGTAAAACAATATACCTCGATCTTATCCATGTGCGGACATACAAATATTTTTGTTTTTCTCAATGATTTCTTCAAGCTGGACTGTGCAGTTTCAAGTTAAATGAATCTTTGAAACTTACCAAATTGAGTAAATAGAAGTGGAAATAATGAATAATGTCCAATAGTAGACAGAAGTAAATAGACTTGGGCATCTCTCTTCTCTAGAACCAGCAAACTGAAAAGTACAAACGAAATTAGTTAAACCTTATTTTATTGAGTTGAAATCCTGTCATGCTTAAGGTAGTGGACCCGAAATAGTTTCGCACCTTTCTGAAGTAATGAACTTCAACAGTGTTAACCAAGGTTTCCTAATGATTTTCAATAGGAAACCTCGGTCAACAATGTGAAAAATCATGAGGTCTTAAATGTTTCAGAACTATTAAGGGTCCACTACCTTAATAAAAACTTTTGCAAAACTGAATTAAACGAGTGGGATTTCAAAGCCTGAATTGTCCTGCCTGAATTGTCCTACACAACCTTTTTACCTGTAGACATGCACATCTTTTAAGGCTACTTGGCCAAAAACAAGTAAATACTAAAGCAAAGCTTTTGAGTGGTTTTTAATAGATCTTGGAGATAAATAAATCTAATGTCTTATCAAACGGTAGAAAATATTGCTTTTAATGAAGAAATGTCTTGGTTTTAGCATTTTAATATTCAAAAAAACAATGTTTCTCCAAATTTTTCCTCTTTTTTTTTGACAACTTTATTTTTACTTTAAGTGTGCAATTTAAAATCATATTTTACTTGTCTAAAGACAATTGGAGAAAATAGGTATTTTCTCATACCTGCATTGTAAATATACCACAAAAATCAGACAAATAATTGGAATTATGGAATGCTTGATCAATATTACCAAAACAAGGTTTAGTCCAGATGTTGATTTATTGAAACAATTCATTATATGCTTCTACTCTTTTGTCTAACAACTAACAAAAAGTGTTTGTGAACACTAATCCCCCCAAAACATCACTTTTTCACAAGTTTGGCCTTGATGGATGACCTTGACTTTTTCAGATATTATGACCTACCTTAAAGGAATGATGATCATCAACACGGCTTTCTCATGGACATGCCATCCAAACATAAAGGAACTAAAGGCACATAGTACAATGGTTCTTACAAAACTCTCTGGTCCTCTTGGTCTGATCCAGAGTAATAATAAACTAGGCTGAAAAAGGAAAAAATAAGGACATGCTATCTAAAAACTTGAAGAGACTAGAGGTCACCAAGACCATACAATATTCCAGAGTCCCAGTGCTTAAATGTTGTGAGTGCTTTTGATTACAAAGGCACTCACAAAATTCCAGCACTGGGCAAGGCAATGGTTCTCAGGGCTTGTGTTTGACCCTTAAACCAGGGTTTGACCCCCAAAAATCTGATATCTTATTTTGACCATTAGAAACTTCCTCCAAGGGGGTCATTGTGACCCCCTTGAGAGAAATTTCTAAGGGTCATAACTTTTAAGGATGCTTTCGATATACTATCTTAAATTTTACAAATCAATTGCATACTTCACTTCTTCAAAAAAAAGGTCAAATGACTCGTAAACCCATGAAATTCTTACTCATGATCAGCTCTTTCTTGTTTTTAGACCTCTTTAAAATCTGATTTGACTCTCTAGAATGTAATGGTTAAGGGGTTAATGAATCCCTATTTACAAACACAAGCACAAGCCCTGGGTTCCAACAAAAATCTCAGGTCTTATTTGTCTGATCCAGTGTAACAATAGACTTGGTTGAAATAGGAAAAGATGTCATATACATGTAAAGGCTGTTTAAACAAAAAAAAAAGAGGACCATGATGGTCTTTAATTGCTTACCTGAATCTTCATGACTCCTGGAATATCACATGAATAAGACTGATGAATTTCCATTTAAGAGATGAAGAGAGTATTTTTTAATTTTGTTGAGGTATGAAACTAAAAACCTAATCAAACTATGTGACTACGTGATGTGGATTCATACATGAGTGTGATTAGGTATTTTGTTTCATACCTCAATGAAATTAATAAAATATTACCTTTATTTCTTATAATTCTTTATCATGAAACAAAAATTTAAAGATTTGTCAGTTCAGAAACAGATTCCTTCAGGGCTACTTTTTGCAGAAGCTTACAAAAAATGCTGCATACTCATTTTTTTTTTCATTGAAAAATAAAAGCAATTTTTCAGCCAATCAGAATATACGAAAATTGATGGAATCATTTCAAATTAAATTATTAGGTGATTATTTGTACCTAATATCAATGTTCTAGACTGTCAAATGAGGACAATGAATGTTGAAAAATTTCGAACTCTGTTTCTAAGTAGAAATAGATATACATGTGCTGAGCACATGTATATGACTCTAGTAGTTATGATATAAACTTACTTGGTTTTAGTCATCTGGTAATGGTCTTAAGCCATTAAAGGTTGAGTGAGAACAAACAAACTCACCAACATGGCCAAAGGGAAACAACAAAAGTTGTGATGGGTTTAATACATGGTAATAACTCTTGACCCAGTCAACCCGTAATTGAGGCAGTCCACTTCAACTTATACCCACTAAAACATGCTATTTAACAACCAAAACCAAAATGATTTATATAAAACATTGCAGAAAATGAAGAAATTGCTTGATACAAGCAATTTCTTCATCATCCACAATGATTTATATATGAAATATTCAATTGAAAATTGTCATCTGGCAATGGTTTAAAGCAATTTTAGGTTAAGGGAGTGGACCAGTAATGGTTCCGTTACGCTTTGGCCGTAATGAACTTTAACAGGGTTAACAAAGGTTTCCTAAATTATTTTCATTAGGAAATCTCGGTCAACATTGTGAAAGATCATACGTTCCAAAACGTTGCAGAACTATTACGGTTCCATAACCTTAAGTTAGAACAAACTAACTTACCAACATGGCTAATAGGGTACAAACTAAAGTTGTAATAGGTTTGATGGATGGCAACACAGAGTGGTCAAATTCTTGAACCAGTCCACCGGTCATTGAGGCAGTATGGTTTACTGTATTTGGTAACAGATTATATTTTGCACCTGAAAAATTTGTAAAAGATTATATTTTGTACCTAAAAGATTGGTAAAAGATTGCATTTGTACCTGAAAAAATTGCAAAAGATTATATTTTGTACCAGAAAAATTGGTAAAAGATTATATTTTGTACCTGAAAAATTGATAAAAGATAATATTTTGTATTGAATAACTGGTAAAAGATTATATTTTGTTCCCTGTAAAAATGGTACAAAATTATATTTTGTACCTAAAAAATTGATCAAAGATTATATTTCGTACCTGAAAAAAAGAAGCATAGTACTTTCAATTTTACTCAAATCTCATTTGCACTTTTTTTCTTTAAGGTTTGGTATTAGATAGGATAAATACATACTCTTTCAATCCCTTTAGAACATTGCCATATTGAAGACGCAGCATGAAACAGTTGTAATTGCCTATAAATATATAGGCAGATACAACTTTTTCACACTGAGTCATCAAATTATGCAAAGTTTACTGTAATTCAAGAAACATTAAAATTAAACATGTGAAAGTTTTAATTGTTGTTCACAGAATTTTATGAATTTTTGCAAAGAAATATTACTAACCAACAAAAGCAGCTCCTTTATCAGCAATGTTATACAGTGCCCAAAAGTTGGGAGCCCAATATGCATGACAGAGTCCTCTTTTAAAGGGAAATAACCTGGATATCACTTGTGGAATCTGATTCTGTAATAACAAGACATTGTATTTGTAAAACATTTATGTCCCCCAAAAGAGCAGGTCAATAGCCTATTGTTAGTCAATCAACAGAGGGCAATTACTCACAAAAAGCGATGAGTAGAGTTATGGTTCTTGTGCACTGCACTTCTCCTCAATAAGATCTATTCACCTATGAAGTTTCATGATTCTAGCTTGCATACTTTTTGAGATATGCTCTGGACAAAAAACAGTCTACAGACGGACAGACCAACAGACAAGTGCAAAGCAATATACCCGCTCTTCTTCAAAGGGGGGCATTATTAAACAAATAGTATTACAAGTGAATGAAGGATAAAGCTGAAAAGGGGACATTATAATTTATAATGCATTCATAATTATTCAATTGATAGTAAAGATTGCTCTACTGATGGAAAAAGTTTCATGGACAACAAAAAGCTGTCAAAAGCAATTTCTTCTTTTCCAACTTTGTTTTCCTTGCAATTCATCCCTTAAATTGCTGAAAACCTGACAGTGTTTTCATGCAGGCCCTGTTGTTATCAGGGAGTACCTGTAATATTAATATTATGATAAAAGGTCCTTCAGGCTGGTGGCAAACGTAATTAGTATCGTACCCTGATCAAGGGTATAGAGAATCACATGTATGTTCAAGAGGAAAATGTTTGGAACAGATTGAAAAAATAGTACCACAAATTACATATGTACTTTCATGCAAAGCCCAAGTATGAGTACTTATTCTTAACAGTCAAAAGCCACTTTGCACCTTTAACCCAGACATGTATAGTCATGTTTTTTGCTTTCAATTCAGAGTATTTCATCACCATTTTTTCTTTCTTTTATTAACCCTTTGCTGTTTAATTCCTGCTTTTTACGTGCCTGTGATTTTATGATTGAGAAAACATTGTGAAAAAAAAGAAATTGCTTCTGACAAGCAATTTCTTCTATTTCCACACTATTTTATACCCTACTGAATGATTATTATTCAAATTAAATCCACTTTAAATTTTCGTCTGCAAAACCTTTGAATTTGGACAGGTCCAAAATTTTGTAAAACAGGAAAGGGTTAATAATGTCTGTTTGTTGGTTATTTTTATACATTTCATTTCAGACTTGATATATTTGATTCTATTTCAAAACCTTGTAATAAATTCTACTTAGCTGCAAAGTAGGGCAGATAGCATTTCAAAGTTCGTTTCATTCGGAAATTAGAAAAAATGCATCATAAAGCAATGGAAAATTAAAGTAATTGATTGCCCCAATATCTTCGAGAAATTAACATTTGGGTTCAATGTGTTTAATCAATAGGACAAGAGATAAAATCTTTTTTCTTACCAATAGATAAAAGGGCCCGAATGAGATTGTAAAGACAAACACAACAACGATTCCAAGTCCAATCAGACGTAACAGGGATAGAGATCTCAAGTTTAAACGGCCATCTGAAAAACCATAAATACTCAAAGATTTTGGACAGCAGTCGCATTATAATTGCTCTTTAATTTGTAGAAGGTGGGATCAAAACATGTTAATGTGTGTCTAAATGAGGATTTACGAAAGGCAATTATTGCAGACCTTGATCAAACAAATCCAATAGGAACACTTTGATCTGGTTATACAATGTTTGTAAGACCTGTTTGTTCAAGCGTATAGAATCAATACAGTATATCCAGTAGTCAGCGCAACACTATTGTAAGTGCCTATATATTTATAGGCACTTACAAGAGTCATGCACTGTCCCCTCAACATACGTAATGATTTCACATGGCCCCTCTTCCTTTGATATTTGATGAATCTAAATCATTTTCGAAATGAACCGTCCTTATGATGGCAGTTTGAAGACAATCAAATGGAAACTGTGCACTCTATTGTAATTACAAGACAAAGTTGACAGACGGACAAATGAACACACTATGTCTAAAGCTATTCTGGCCTTCTGTCTGAAAATGATGATTTGTTCATCTTTCATTGAGAGAAAAACTAATGCTACATTTTCAAGAGTGGCAAAGCTGTGAGTGATAACATAGTTTATGTCTTAACTAGATATGTAATTCAATTTGTAGCTCAGAAAAGGAAGACTTCGCATGTGATCTCTGGCCAGTTTTGGGCGTTTTTCTAAGCAAAATATCTTCTCTATGGAATACATTTGTACATGTGAGTTAGATAAATCAATCTTCCGTTGATATCAACTACATCAAACAACTGAAGCCAACTGAAATCTTGAAAAACGTTTGTTAACCTTTGTCATGCTGAATAAAAAAACTTGGTAAAATTATATATAGATCAAAGTGCTAGAAGCTCTGTATTTCCGAATTGTGAGTTAGCATTTGATTTTGAAAATATAATTTATGAAAATTTTCTGGTTTAAAAATGAAAATCAGGTTGTATGAACTAAGATCAGACTGCACATATGTGCAGGCTGATGTTTGTCCATACCTCCTGCCAAAGCAGGAATATTCCGGGATCAGCATGACAAGGGTGAATTCTGAAACTCATTCATACCTGATGAACTTTGAAACACATAACATCTCAACATATACACAAAATATGCTGGAGCAATGTATAAATATATGTGTTTAAAGTTGAGCAATACTGAAAACCAAAATGCTGCTGACAGAAATCGACCCTGAAAAAATATAGAATATACAAAATGATAGTTTATGAACTTTTATATAAGAACCTCAAAATTGAAAGAGGTTGCAGCTGACAAGAGCACTGCCTATGGGTGTCTACACACTTGGGAATCTTTTGAAATAGACCTCGGGAATAATGAGGGCGCAGACATGAAAGAGTGTCATATCCCACATGGAATTATGTGACGTCACAAACCACAACGATTCCACTACAAATGAGGTTGCATAAAACAAAACAAACATAATAATAAGCGTGGACATATTATAATTTAATAATAAAAAACAGTACTGCTTTGTAACATGCCAGAAAAGTTCTCCACAGACGATTCGATTTAGCATTAATAAAATGTTTTTTCTTCAAGCTTATTGATGACCGATTGCAAAGTAACACTAAAAATGGAATCACCTAAAATATGACCTAAACCTACTACACTTACGACTGAGGTACTTTCCAGCTATGGAAAAAGTCAAAGCGATATTCCGAATGGGTGTCTTCATTTGGCTGCTGGTGCTGGATAATGCTAAAGAATTAAGTCAAAAAAGGGGCATAACTTTTACAAATATTTGTACAATGTTTTCCTCCTTGATAGTATGGATAGTTCCTGTGATAGTGAACACACATGGCAAGTTTCGTGAAGATATCTTCAATAACAGTATAGAATATGGCCAAGGTTAAAATTTGTCACGCTAAAGCCAATAGATGCAAATGCAAACGAGAATGACAACAAGGTCATGACAAATACCTTGGGTTTTCACCAAAAACTACTAAGCTTAAAAAAGGTGGATGCAAGTTGATAACAAATTCCAGTGTGGTTGAAATCATTGTAGGGAAAGATTAAATTCCTTGTTACAAGCAATACCATCTTTCTATATTTTCTCAAATAATAAATCACATGGTTGTAAATCCAGCCAATTCATAGAAAAGGTTTCATAATCTCATGCCCTCATGTCAATAAATCAGTCAAACCACTCTAAAGATCTCATTTTTTTATCAATCTTCTGCAAACTTGCTGAAAATAGATGTCAGTTGTCAGGTTTTTAAGAAGAGCCCTTTAGAAAATGGTGGCATTCTAACCAATGTCACAGGAAAAATGGTCTTAATGACAATTTCCTTGCTACCACTGTTACATACACATATATAAATTCATAGGCACTGACAAATTTTTGGCTCTGTCCCCTCAGTTTTTAACAATCAAATTCTCCTTTTCCAACTGAATTAGATTTGTTGCTTACCTGATATATTCTAACAATTGATAATAACAGCAGTCCTGTCAAGAATCCATTGTACTGGAAGTGAATATGTGATAAAAAGTTAAGGAATCTTTGTTACTTTTCAGCCATCTATAATAAAGATTTTACAAAAATGTACCACAGAGTCTTTTTGTGACACTT
The DNA here is from genome assembly GCA_948146395.1 of Fragum whitleyi. Classification (NCBI taxonomy): domain Eukaryota; kingdom Metazoa; phylum Mollusca; class Bivalvia; order Cardiida; family Cardiidae; genus Fragum; species Fragum whitleyi. The sequence goes on along the minus strand of OX411549.1, from coordinate 57,880,702 downwards.
ATGTTGTTCTTTTAGAGAAAGGAAATTTTGCTTGCAACCAACTATTATCATGCTAAAGTAGAAGCAGATCTCATTAGAATCAGATCCACCATGTTACCGCTATGACCCTGCCAAGTTGCAAGCAAAATTTTCTTACATTTTTTTTTCTTGAGATTTTTCACTTGTCCACAGACAACTAAGCAAGGAAAATCTGCTTGTCTGTGCAGCTTAATGGATGACAAAGGCATATTCAGATCCAAGCCATAAGTTCAAGCCACAACTTAAGAGGCTCATATATTTACAAGTAAGACGTAAACCAGTATCTAGATTTAAGCCACTGTTTTTCTGCTAGAAAATATCTAGACTGTGTTCAGTGTGGCCAAACACATACAATTATATTTCTCATTGAATTGATTTTTATTCAGTTTTATCAAAAGCATATGCATAGCACCTGTCATACATTTGCAAGATATTTTTTTATCCGAAAAAACAGAGCTGGATTGAATGTTGAAAAACTTTGAAGTGAAAGGTTCAAAAAGCTAGAGACTGTTTTCACCAACCAGTCTGGGTCAGAGTATTTTGTTTGAATTTCATATCAAGAGTGCTGATTGGACAAGACAAATGTCTTGTCCAATCAGAGCTCCTGTTATGAAATTCCAAATTGGACTGGTTTGTGAATGTAAGGCCATTGTTATACAAAAACCTTGTAACTAAAGCTTTAATTAAGCTGTAGCTACAAGATTTTAGAATAACATCAACAATTTATAAATCATGGTCATAAATTGGTAGGACACAAAAAAGGATATGATCAACAATAAGTAGCCCAAAGTTTGTCAGTAACAGAACGGCCTGTATCATGTATGGGTTGTGAAATATATCACCCTCAGTCTCTGTTTGCTTCTTTTGTCGACTCACACAAACATCATAGAACCTTAAATCATAAAGTAAAACCTTTTTGTGTGTTTCTGGTAGCCAGATTAAGGTAGTGGACCTATAACAGTTCTGCAAAATTTCGGAACTCATGATCTTTCACAATTTTAACCAAGGTTTCCTAATGAAATAATAAGGAAACCTCGGTTGACACTGCTAAAGTTCATGACTTCCAAAACATTGTGTGTATTACAGATCCACTACCTTAATGATGATAAAAATAACAATTATAATAATAATATTGACAATAATAATGTCTTTATTCGAAGATCACGGCTTGTGCTAGCTTTGAAAATCAGGAGTCATTGATCCCTTTACCATAAAATTAGGGGGTAAAATCTGTTTTTGAAGAGGGTGATCAATCTTAAACTGTCAAAACAGGGATCTATCTAGGAGAACCAACATAAACAATAAAGTGTAAAGTAATATAGTATATAGACACTTTATTGTTTATGTTGATTAATTTTCATAGATCCCTTATAAAAGTAAGAAGATTACAGCTGATTTATGTTATCTTTTTTATTGCATAAGTGGCACAAGTTGAAATTCTTTAAGTCAAAATGAACCCCTGAAGGAAATTTTTGAGGGTCAAAATTCTGGTTTAAGGGTCAAACACAAACCCCGAAGACACTAATGCACTCAAATCATACAAAATGACCCAAATTTTCTTAAGAGGATCAGTATTATTTCACAGCTTAATGCAGCACTGTTGTAAGTGCCTATATCTATATAGGCACTTACAACATTTTCCATTAAGTCTTGTTTAGTACAGTAGTATTAAAATATATTTTTTCCAGCAAAGGTCAAATAGAGGTGGCATTCAAAAACTACTTGTATAGAAAATACACATTTGTGAAATCGTTGGAAAAATCAGGCACAAGCTGAAGTCAATGGCTCAGCTTGAAACAGTTGTAACTGCCTATATGTTTATAGTCAGTTAAAACTGTTTCACACCGAGACATCAAAATGATTTACAGTAAAACATGTATTAACTTAAACGACCATTTACAACACCACAAAAAAGCTGTCATAAAACAGAACTGTCATTTACAAATAAAAAGCATAATTTTGATTGAATATGTATATAAAATGGGATTTTTCAATAACTCTATGTTTCAAAAACTCATTAGAATCTTCTCAATGAGAAAATTCAATTAAATTTCGACAACCTAGGATAATTTTCAGACCAATATATTCTATCTTTCAAGATTTTTTAATTAAGGTAGTGAACCTGTAATAGTTCCTCAACATTTCAGAACTAATGATTTTTCACAATGTTGACCGAAGTTTCCTAATGAAATCATTAGGAAACCTTGGTTACACAGTTAAAGTTCATTACTTTCAAAACGTTGCAGAACTATAATCAACTATTACAGGTCCATAACCTTACGGAAGGGGATTTTGAAAATGGTTGCTTGATAGACTTGGTAGCTCATTCAAGAAAGGCTTTATAATCAAACTATACTCACGACTTTACAGCATAGAAGAAGACGAAGTCAGTCACAATCACACTTAGTCTCTGAAACAAGACTGTCATCTCACTTCTGTAATCAACATTCTCTATTTTCAACATTTCTGGATCAAAATAGACTGCAAACTGTGACAGAAAGCTTTCAAACCATGCAAATAAAGGGGGATAATCCAAGGTCCATTGTGATGTACTCTAAAATAAAAAATAGAATTTGCAATTGTAAACATTTTTTTTCTTTGAGCATCTATGATTTCTTATTTGCATAAAAATGAAAAAGATATTAGGAGTTAATCAATAACATCATCAATAATTACTACATTTTAAGGTTATACTTACTGAGTCAATACCCCCCCCCCCCTCTTTTTTTTCTTTATACCAGTGCAGACAAATTATAATACAATATTATACTGAGCATTACTGACTCACAAATTGTGCAAACATTGATTTCAGTTGTTGTATCATGATACTGCCAAGGCTTTTATTCAACATGATAAGGGTTAAATTTATGTTTTAAGTACAATACACATTACCTCAAAATACCATTTTCGTACAGGCAAACTGTGAGTTATTGCCAGCCAATTTCTGTGAACATCAAAGTCGGTGGATTTACTGAAAACAAAACAAAAAAACATAAAACTTGCTGTGACAGAGACCTTGAGCTTCCAGAGACAGAGCTTGTACTGGTGTTTGTGATAAGGGAGTAATTGACCCCTTAACCATTAAATTTTGGAGGTCAAAACAGATTTAAAAGGGGTCAAAGATAAGAAAATGCTAACTCATCATAAGTATGAATTTTATATGCTTAAGAGTCATTTGACTTTTTCCCTTAAAAATATGAAGTAAGCAATTGATTAGTAAAATTTAAGATAGCATATTGGATGCATCATAAAAACTTTTTAACATTAGAAATTGCTCTAAAGTGGGTCAAAATTTCTTAGGGTCAAAATAAGATATTACAAGATTTTTTTTTTTGGTCAATACCCTGGTTTAAGGATCAAACATATGCCCTGAGAGAAGAGAAAATTGATTGATCAGAAATATAGAATTCATATGTCTGATTTGTCACTGGCTTTATGCTCAATTTGTCTGACTCTGGCTTTTCTTCCAATTAGATTTCCAGTTGCAGATCCTTGGGCGTTCAAATGCACCCCCCCTTGAAGCCTGGTTAATCAAATTTCATTTATATTATAAAGTTATCTTTCTCCTTCTGTTCACATCATATTCCTGTTGTAAATAAAGCTTTGGCAGACAATATAGACTAAGATCAGTCTGCACAGCTGTGTAGTCTAATCTTAGGATAAACTGCCTGCCTTTTATTAAATTTTGTGGTAAAAATCCGGAAGAAGTATAGTTGATATGTAATAACAATAGAAAATTTGCTTAAAAGATATTTAAATTCAACTGGATAAGGGTTAAAAATGTGTTAGACTATCAAAACAAACCCCCTTCATGAATCCCCAGCGAAAAACCTGGATTCACAATTGATTTCCTAGTGCATTTGTCCCAGGGCAAGTGGAGTTTAATATACGAGGGTGAATCAAGAATTACGTAGACTAGCGTTAGAGAAATTTTGATTTCACAGACTTTGAAGAGAAAACTTCATTGTTATTAAATTGAGGCATTTTTTCTTTTTGCCGTGTAAATTTGGATGAAATCCAAATAGTTGGTCACCTGTAGCAACCATTCTAAAACATGTAGTCATTTGGTACCGGCGCACGGTAACGACGTCAATATGACGCTGCGGTATTGATAAGCCCCGTCTTGAAAGTCAGCACTTTTCAAAATACTCAACTCAACAATAAACACGATTTCTGCATCGCCTATCCATTGGATAAGTACTATTTTCGTATCCATCTGATCCAAAACGATGAACTTAAATGTGTAATGTGTCTAAACGATTCTGAACTGATGTTGTTCTGTGACAATTACAGATTAAACGCCGAGTAGACGTTTTCCATTCTCTGAGTGTCATCCTTCAGAAACACTCTCCATTCTTAAACAAACCCTTTAAACCATTTAAAAAGAAGGTATCTGCTTACATTTGAGGACCTTTTAGCATATTCTATCATGTAAACCTCTCGATTAGGTTTTCCATAGGTCCAGTAGAACTTTATTATTGTCTGGTTGTCTCTGGCTGCGCCGGTGCCGTCTTTTCGAAGTTCAAAAATTGACGCGTGCCCTTAGTTTACTTACTTTAAATTCGAAAAAAAGCGAATGGATTATGCTTAAATTTTGGATATCCTAACTCATAACATCAACACGTAATTAGGCGAAGTTTGGAAGTGTTTGGTCCAAATTGAGGGGACAATTACAGGTAGCAACACTTGGAAGTAACGTTACAAAATGGGTTGCGCCGGTAGCACCTACCAAGGTATATAAAATGTTTGATTTTTTACGTCAGAGTCATAGCAGACTCTTGTAAATTTGATATTTTGTCAACATTAAATGATTTTAGACGTGTACAAAATTTCATTGACTTCTGTCGGGAAATACCAAAGTTATAGTAAAAGTCCACGTATTTTTTTATCCACCCTCGTACATGTAGAAGTTCTACTATAAATGATTACCATTGCATCGGGTTCTTACATTAAAAAAGTGCTTGCTTAAGACAGGTGCCTGCTTAATAGAGGTCAATTACAGCGCAATTGGTTCATTTGGGAACTTGGTGACCGCTTGCTTAATACAGGTTGCTTGCTGAATACAGGTGGCTGCTAAGACAGGTTTGACTGTATTAAGAAAAAATTGACCACCGCATCATACCTGCATTCTAGATAAAAAAAACAGTACAAACTGTTTGCAAATTATACCCTGCTTTGCATGTGTACTTACATGCAAAGGGGGGTATAATTTGCAAACAGTTTGCTTTTTTTCATTCTGAATGCTGTGCTATTTCTTTTTCTTATTGAGAATAATTCAAGTCCATTGGAAATTGATCAAGTGGTGATATAAAAAAGAATTCAAATGCCTGTAATATCCAACTCTATTTTGTACTTGCATTTAAATAAAAATACCTTTTATCTAAAATTAGATCTTCAACAAATAAATAAGTCTTTTACTGACTTTAAAAATGTAAATTAATAAGTTAAACCCTTTAAAGTACTTGTCAAAACAACACATTATGCAATCATTCATTACATCAAAAATTGGCTTTAAACTCAAATCAACATTTTTTTAAAAAACGCAAAATTTAAGCTTTCTTGTTGGAGATAAAAAAATTTCACTCACTGGCTTGCATTGGCAAGTAGAAATAGCTGTAGGGCTAGTTATTTTTAGGGTGAGCTTGTATGACAGAGTAAGTACAAATTAAGGTTTTATTTCATACTAGTAAAAGCTCTTTTTTGAATATATCATTCACAGAGGAATGACTTTTTAAATATAGCATCTGGGCTGTTGCATTACCATCATTGATTAGCCCCCAAAACCAATGTCTACTAAGGTTGCTGATTGGATAGAAACAAATGTTCCAAAACTAAATGCATATTTTCAGTAGGGATATCATTTTTCATTATTTAATGATTTCTAAATAATGATTTATTTCCACCACATTTAAATTAAGGTTACCAGTCAACTAGACCCATCGAATAACTCGGCCCAGTCAACTCGGCCCCAATATAGAGCCTATAGTAATGTGAACTATATAACATAAAATATGTATCAATTTTGTACAAATGATGCAGTTATACCTTACAATAGATAGATGTTTTATCTATATTATATTGAAAATAGTATTTTTTCTTTTTAATAATATAATATCTATTCAGTATTTGAATATGTGCATTTCTTTGAATGATTTTTAAAATTCAATTTATCACTTTTAAAGGCCGATGTAAACATAGATTTCCCCACAACTGGATGAAAATGGAATAATAAAGTTTTTGTACTAATTATACCTAATGAAATAAATAAGATTATGTTTATGGCATAAAATGATTTTTGGTCGAGTTATACGTTGGGCCCAGTTGCCAATGGGCTGAGTAGAAAATAAGCCAAGTTGACCGGTCCCTAAATCAACTTCAATTTCATTAATATGTACTTGTTGCGTCTGAACTTATTGAAATCTATGGTTACTAGGCCTAGACCTTATTTACGAGGAAGAAAATTGTAATTCAACCCTTCCGAATTTTAGGTCAGCTTTATGTTATTTATTTGGTGTCGAAAAACTATCGGACGAAAGATATCCGTACACGTAGCTGATGTTGAAATTCAATTGAAAGCCAAAGATAAATTTTGATAAAAAAATATTGGTAAAAATGAAATATAAACTTCAATTTGGACCTATATAAAAATATATCTTACTGAGCAGGAATAAGAAATAGCTTAAAACAAGTGAGAGAAATGAAAATTGCCCAAAATTCGTCCATTTTGAATTTCGTTATCACCCAGACGCTTTTCAGTTATTTGGCTTATGAGCGTCCAAGAAGGAGGAAATGCTAGGTGGTATTTTTGTTGTTTAATTTTAAATGTTCTCTTTCGTAAATCTAAAAATCTCTTTCATTTTATCTCAAATCGATTTAACACGTTTTAGTCAAATCTTTTTATACTGCAGCGCTAGAATAAAAAGAAATTTTGTCATACATGCGATTCGTACCATGATATTTTTGCACCCTTTTCACCGACGAGTCGGTGCAATTGAAAGTGCCTATAAATACATCATTGTAGAGCCTTGACTAGTCCGGAGATGCGTTTCTTAGATTTGAATTTTCTTAGGATTCTTATCAAGATTTTTAATATGTAGCATTTTTTTAGATTAAGATTTTTAAGAGGCTTAATAAGAATCTTAAGATATCTGAATGAGGAAATGAAGATGGTTTTGCATTGGCTTAAAACGAGTAGCCTTATGGACGTTGAATGTTTTCACTCAAAATATTTAAAATCGTTTCTTATGACGTCTAAATAAACTTATTGAGTGGAATTTATCATCTCACTCTAAAAATCGCGCCATAAATTGATGTTAAGATTCCCTGGCTTAGAAATTGAAAAAACAATAGAATGATTAAGATCAAATAATAAGCATATGTCAAGTACAAACATTATTTTATTATATATTTTCTTATCATTCAATGATTAAGCATTGTCATTTGAATGACATTATAAAAAATGTTACTTTTTATACAAATAAGGATTTTACCTAAATGGAGGAAACTTTATTAATTGAATGAATTTTGAAACGAATTACTGGTAGAATCAATACTAACAGTTGAATAAAATTATAGGGGTAAGAGCTAGCTACAATAATGTAACCTTCTTTTAACCCTTGTCATGCTGAACCCAGAATATTCCTGCCTTTGCAGGAGCTATAGACAAACATCAGCCTGCACATTTGTGCAGTGTGATGTTAGTCTACACCACCTGTTTCTCACTTTCAAACCAATATTGTCAATAGATTAAGTTTTTCAAATAAAAATTGACCTACAGTTGGTCCTTTCAGTGCTTTTTGCCCTTTGATTTTTATGAAAACTTTGTGCCAAAATTTATTCAGCAGACAAGGGTTAATTATGGGACATCAACATATCAGAGAAAGGGCTACATTATTGCCAGAGCTTGACTCTTAATGAATACTTCTTTCCATCAGCCCAAAGGACCTGTGAGTCCCTCCCTGTTTGTAACAAGTCTTCTGCAGAAACTGTATCTAATTTATTAACAATTTGAACTAGTGTATTGTGTTAAGCAATTTCTTCTTTACCCACACTCTTTCCCTGTTTTTAGGGTAATGACAAATTTTAAATGAAGACCCATATGAGTCACTAACACCAGTCCTCTGGCCTGAGACCTTTGGATTTCAGGGAGTACTGGTAGATGTTACCATGTTGCAGGTCCTTCAGGCCTGTAGTTAATGGCAGAACTAAGTATTTCCAACCTGTCCAAGTTAGAATTATAGTTGTCTATGGCGGAGTCTATGCTCTTTTCCTACAATTTCTCGGCTCTTAATTTCATAGTCAGCACATGCGCATTAATGTTTGTGGTCAATTGATTTTTTTTTTACCTTCAAATGAACAAGCAGTATTTAACTTCAAAAAATGTGCAAACAAAATTTCAATATCTCCAACAGTAAACAGTCTGTCCTAACATCCACAGGTCTCTGGCTTGAAAGCTAGTTTTAGTGTAACCCATGTTAACCAAAATACCCTCTCTATCTGTAGCTCTGGCAATTTTTATGCCCCCGCATCGATAGATCGGGGGCATGATATTGTTTTACTCATGTCCGTCTGTCTGTCTGTCCTTCTGTCTGTCTGTCTGTCCGTCCGTCTTAACTTAACCTTGCCAATATCTTCAAGCCTATTCAAGATACAAAGCTCATATTTGGCATGATGATAGATCTCAATGATCCGCATCTGCTGGTACCAAAGTCAAGGTCATGTGACAAGGTCAAGGTCATCTGTCAAGGTCAAACTTTGAAAAAAGTGCTGTTACGGGGGCATTCGTGTTTCACAAACACATCTTGTTCAATTCAAATTCTTTGTTTATTTTCATCTTTTCAACTTTCTATTTCAGGTTAATCCATGAAATCATGACGGCCATAAAGCACACCCTCCAAAAAGATGTGTTCCTTCCCAATGATGAAAGACTCGTTGGACTCGTGAATGTGACTCAAACAGGCAAGAAGAAGAAAAGTAGTAAAAGCAGCTTCTTGTGTGCAGCTTGTAAGTTTGTTGCCTGAAAATAAATTGTCAGCATGGATTTATTATCGGGTTGATTCACGTTTGAGGCCGTCAACGTTTGCAGAGACCCTAAAAATGGTTCAAGGCTAAAGTGCAAAGGACTAGGGCCTTAAAGCATTTTAGGGGTCTCTGAAAATGTTAACAACAGAAAAACATGAACTGATGCTAATATTTCATAAAAAGAAAGACTGTTGTATTTATTCAAACAGAGATTCCAAAATAATTCAGGATCACTTTAAAAACTAGCTCCAAACCCTCTAATGAACCAGAAAAATTGCGTTATGAATTGCACTGTCACTTTTGTTTAAACTAACATTGCTTCATTAATTTATGACGTCATAAAATTAAACACAGGAATAAGATCAACTTCTATAATTATGCTCTATATAAATGTTAGACATTGAAACTAATAAATTAAGACCAAGGATATTTAAGATGATAAAGTCGGGCATTAAGGGAATGTGAATTTACTTATTGATATGAAAGACTCGTTGGCCTCGTGAATGTGACTCAAACAGGCAAGAAGAAGAAAAGTAGTAAAAGCAGCTTCTTGTGTGCAGCTTGTAAGTTTGTTGCCTGAAAATAAATTGTCGGCATGCATTTATTATCGGGTTGATTTACGTTTGAGGCCGTCTACATTTGCAGAGACCAAAAAAATGGTTTAAGGCCCAAGTGCAAAGCACTAGGGGCTTAAAGCATTTTAGGGGTTCTGCAAATGTTATCGCCCGAAAAACTTGAATTGATGCTAATATTGCATATAAAGAAAGACTATATAGTATTTATTCAAACAGAGATTCCAAAATGATTCAGGATCACTTCAAAACTAGCTCCAAACCCTCTTATGAACCAGAAAAATTGCGTTATGAATTGCACTGTCACTTTTGTTTAAACTAACATTGCTTCATTAATTTATGACGTCATAAAATTAAACACAGGAATAAGATCAACTTCTATAATTATGCTCTATATAGATGTTAGACATTGAAACTAATAAATTAAGACCAAGGATATTTAAGATGATAAAGTCGGGCATTAAGGGCATGTGAATTTACTTATTGATATGAAGGACTCGTTGGACTTGTGAATGTGACTCAAACGGGCAAAAAGAAGAAAAGTAGTAAAAGCAGCTTCCTGTTTGCAGCTTGTAAGTTTGTTGCCTGAAAATAAATTGTCAACATGCATTTATTATCGGGTTGATTCACATTTGAGGCCATCAACATTTGCAGAGACCCGAAAAATGGTTCAAGGCCCAAGTGCAAAGCACTAGGGCGTTAAAGCATTTTGGGGGTCTTTGCAAATGTTAACACCCGAAAAACTTGAACTGATGCTAATATTACATAAAAGAAAGACTGATGTATTTATTCAATCAGAGGTTCCAAAAAGATTCAGGATCAATATAAAACTAGCTCCAAACCCTCTAATGTACTGGAAAAATTATGTAATGCATTGCATTGTCACTTTTGTTTAAACTAACATTGCTTGGTTAATTCATGCTGTCATAAAATTAAACACAGGAAAAAGATCAACTTCTTTATTTATGCTAGATAAAGTAAGACCAAGGATATTTAAGATGAAAAAGCCAGGTGTTAAGGGAACATGAATTTACTTATTAACCCTTGTCATGCTGAACCCAGAATATTCAGGCTTTGTCAGAAGCTATAGACAAACATCAGCCTGCACAAATGTGCAGTCTGATGTTAGTCTACACCATCTGTTGCTCACTTTCAAACCAGAATTGTCAATTGATTTATTTTTTCAAATAAAAATTGACCTACGGTTGGTACTTTCAGTGCTTTTTGCCCTTTGATTTTGATGAGAATTTTTAGCGAAAATTGATTCAGCATGACAAGGGTTAAGATGAAAGAGCCAGGTGTTAAGGGCAAGTGAATTTACTTATTGATTCACATTTCTTCTCATAAAGGCCTACGTTTTGTCTGAAAACATTTAAACATTTTATGCAATAATTATGATTGAAGAAGTCTGATCCTTGTCTGCACCAAGAAAAGGCTTTATTTCATTCACATTTGTTAATGTCAATTAACTTAAGTACTTTTGGTCTACAACTAGGCTTCCAAGTATTGATAGGCCTTTGTTTTTTATCTCAGATCTTTTGTCAGGAAAAGCTTGTGATATTGCCATAGCCTTGGTGTCATTGGTGTGGTTGTCTGATGTTGTACTAAATGCAAATCCTTGAAACTTGGAATACATATTCACAATCAAAAGAGCACCTTTACTTTGAACGGGTATAAATCTAAAAAATTCTAAATGCATTTTGATAAGAATAATGCCCCTTTTCAGAGGTTGAAAATTCTTGAAATTTCTACTTGTCCTGCCCAAAATCGAAGTAAAATGATATAGTCTGTTTGACTTCTATATGGACCAACCTTTTCTTTAATTACATATAATTGAGTTTGAATGAAAGATTTGTATGCGGAAAAATCTTAATTTCAGCTTTATACCATTCCAAAAATCATTTTTTGAAAATGAAATGATTTCAAAATAATGATTTTGTCTATCTTATTAATGTTTACATTTTCACATTTTTCGCTCTTAAACACATGGGGTGATGAAGGCTGTAGAAAATATGATATGACAAGAAAAAAATACGATTAATTAATTCGATTCTGAGATTTTTGGTGAAATGTTGGTCAATATAGAAGTGAAAAGGACCAAACTTATTTATTGTTTTAAGATTTCTAAAATTTCAAATTGTCCTGCTTATATAGACCAACAAGGAAAGAATTAAGAATGAGGAATGGATGAGTTGAATGGATGACAAGCTGTAGCAAACAATTATCAGGCATGTTTAGGCACCAACTTATGGTTCTCTTGTGTCTTTTAGTTATGAATATGATGATTATTTAGGATAACATTGACATAATTCTTTCAGTGGGTTCTGGACTAGAAGGATCAACACAGGCTACTCAAGTACATGTTTACCAGATCAAGAAGGCTGATAAAGGAGAAATTTACAAGAAGAAGATTAAATGGATGCTACGAGAGTTGAAAGTCATTGATGGCAAAGATAAAGAAAAGGTATATATACATTATACTTATTTTTTTTCCAATCATTTCCTTTCTTGGGATTTTATGTCTCTGCGAATTCATACTTGAGAAAATATTGTGGAAAGAGAATAAAGTACATGTTTACATCCAGTGCCACATTTTCCTACAATATTTTTCTCTCACATTAGATTGTTTCTGCTTAAATATTGTCTGCTATTTTGATTGATAATCTTAAGCTATTTATCGATAAACCACCACAAAGGTAAAAAAGAAGCCCATTTATCTTAGTCCTAAGAAAGTCCCTTAACTGAAATGCTTACTTAAAGCCTGTAGCAAAAATGACTTGATCACTATTATATATTGATATTTTTGAACAGTTTTAATTAATGTGATATTAATTAGAATCACTCTATATTGTAAAGGAGTCTGCAGAGTTTGACCTCCATGTTGACAAAGTGTACAAATGGAATGCCAGTAGTGTAGAGGATAAAGAGGCATTCATCTCTTGTCTGTGGAAGGTATGTAGTTTCTATATATTGTACAGGAGTCTGCAGAGTTTGACCTCCATGTAGATAAAGTGTACAAATGGAATGCCAATAGTGTAGAGGATAAAGAGGCATTTATCTCTTGTCTGTGGAAGGTATGTAGTTTCTATATAGTGTACAGCAGAGTTTGACCTCCATGTAGATAAAGTGTACAAATGGAATGCCAGTAGTGTAGAGAATATAGAGGCATTTATCTCTTGTCTGTGGAAGGTATGTAGTTTATATTATAACAGGAGTCTGCAGAGTTTGACCTACATTTTGACAAAGTGTACAAATGGAATGTGAATAATGAAGAAGATAAAGAGGCATTTATCTCTTGTCTATGGAAGATATGTAGTTTTTATATATTGTACAGGAGTCTGCAGAGTTTGACCTCCATGTAGACAAAGTGTACAAATGGAATGCCAATAGTGTAGAGAATATAGAGGCATTTATCTCTTGTCTGTGGAAGGTATGTAGTTTCTATATATTGTACAGGAGTCTGCAGAGTTTGACCTCCATGTAGACAAAGTGTACAAATGGAATGCCAATAGTGTAGAGAATATAGAGGCATTTATCTCTTGTCTGTGGAAGGTATGTAGTTATATTGAACAGGAGTCTGCAGAGTTTGACCTCTTTGTAGACAAAGTGTACAAATGGAATGCCAGAAGTGTAGAGAATATAGAGGCATTTATCTCTTGTCTGTGGAAGGTATGTAGTTATATTGAACAGGAGTCTGCAGAGTTTGACCTCCATGTAGATTAAGTGTACAAATGGATTGCCAGTAGTGTAGAGAATATAGAGGCATTTATCTCTTGTCTATGGAAGGTATGTAGTTTTTATATATTGTACGGGAGTCTGCAGAGTTCGACCACCATGTTGTCTGTGAAACGTGACCAAATAGCTAAACACTGCCAATTGTTTAAAGCAAAGAAGCAATGCTCATATTTGTCATGATGATAGATCTCATTAATATGCATCAAGTTCAACTGAGGTCAAGGCTATCTGTCAAGGTCATTTTTAGCTACACTGGCCGAAGGCCAGCGAGCTATTGTCATGGCGGAGTGTCCGTCGTGCGTGCGTCCGTGCGTGCGTGCGTCCGTCCGTGCGTAAACTTTTTCTTTAAACATCTTCTCCTCCCAAACCAATGGGTAGATTTTAATGAAACTTGGTAGAAATGATCGTTGGGTGGCCCTCTTCTTAAATTGTTCAAAGAATTTTGATTGGCCCCCAAATATGGGCGTGGCAGGGCGTGGCATTTTTTCACATTGAAATCTTTAAAAATCTTCTCCTCCAAAACCATTGGGCCGATTTCAATGAAACTTAGCATGCATGTTCCTTGGGTGACCCTTTATTTAAATTGTTCAAGAAATTTTGATTGGCCCATAAATATGGGTGTGGCAGGGCGGGGCTTATTTTGAGCCCGAAATCTTTGAACGACATCTCCTCCTGAACCACTGGGCCGATTTCAATGAAACTTTATCAGAATGTTCCTTGGGTGACCCTTTACTCAAATTGTTAAAGACATTTTGATTGGTCCATAAATATGGGCGTGGCAGGGCGGGACGTATTTTGAGCCCGAAATTTTTGAATGACATTTTCTCCTGAACCACATGGCTGATTTCAATGAAACTTTACCAGAATGTTCCTTGAGTGTCTCTTTTCAAAAAAAAATTGCTAAATTTTGAGAGGCCTATAAATAAGGGCGTGGCAGGGCGGGGCTTATTCTGAGACCAAAATCTTTGAATGTTATCTCCTCCGGAACCACTCAGCCAATTTCAATGAAACTTTGCCAGAATGTTTCTTAGGTGACTATTTACTTAAATTGTGCAAGAAATTTTGATTGGTCCATAAATATGGACGTGGCAGACGGGGCCTATTTTGACCCGAAACCTTGAACATCCTCTTCTGAACCTTGTGTTTTAATAAGATAGGTAAAGGGTTGAAGGTTCATTGTGATTGAGTATTTTGGTGCAATATGAACCAGAACAAGTTAATCATTATACCCCCCACCTACGAAGTAGAGGGGGGTATATTGGTTTCACCATGTCTGTCTGTCTGTCCATCCGTCCGTCCGTCCGTCCGTCCATCCGTAGACCTTTTCGTTTCCGGACTCTAACTCAAGAACCAAATGACCTACAATCATGAAACTTTATACAAATGTTCCTTATGACCCAAGGAAGTGCCCTATTGTTTTTGGGTCATATAGGTCAAAGGTCAAGGTCACAGTCAGCCTTCGCTCAATTTTCGTTTCCGGACTCTAACTCAAGAACCAAGTGGCCTACTATCATGAAACTTTATACAAATGTTCCTTATGACCCAAGGAAGTGCCCTATCGTTTTTGGGTCATATAGGTCAAAGGTCAAGGTCACAGTCAGCCTTCGTTCAATTTACGTTTCCGGACTCTTACTCAAGAACCAAGTGGCCTACAATCATGGAACTTTATACAAATGTTGCTTATGACCCAAGGAAGTGCCCTGTTGTTTTTGGGTTACATAGGTCAAAGGTCAAGGTCACTATAAATTTTTGTTCAATTTTAGTTTCCGGACTCTAACTTGAGAACCAAGTGACCTACATGCATGAAACTTAATGCAAATGTTGCTTATGATCCAAGGAAGTGCCCTATCTTTTTGGGGTCATATAGGTTAAAGGTCAAGGTCACAGTCAATTTTTGTTCAATTTTCATTTCTCGACTCACTCAAAAACCAAGTGACCTAGAATCATAAAACTTCATGCAAATACTGCATATGACCTCAATATTAGTTACAAACACATCCTGCACTAATAGCACTTACATTCTGACAAAGCGCTTGTGGGGGGTATTAGTCCGCTCTGCGACAGTTCTAGTTATTTAATAGGTTTTAGGAAATTTCGGAGTGTTAATGTATTCATTTAAAGAAAGCTTTATTTAATGAAAGTCAAAAGATTTTAAAGCCAGTGGAGCGATACAGGCCCTCTTGGGCCTCTTGTTCAACTTTAAATTTGTGAAAACCTGCCATGGGGGGGGGGGGGGGGCTTTCAATTTTCACAATCACATTTTTTTGATATTAAAACTTATGCTTAAGTCTTCAAATATATGTATATATTATGTTGTTGATGGATCAGCGGCGAACAGTTGTCACTCTCTATATGTTTATATGGGTTACAACTGTTTTGCACTGAGCCATCGATTGTATGCTTCCCGAAGGCCACGGCTTGTTCTGTTCAACTATCTGATATTCCAGTGATTCTTGTATCCATCTGTCAGTTCAGAGTTATTTCGCCACAACATATGATGATGTAAGCTGCTAGCGATTCCCAGATGTATTTTCATGGTTATTCAATTTAAGCCCTCACCACAGAAAAAATGGGCTTATTATCAAATTGAATTGTTTGTAGGGCATAATATGTCCCTTACAGCTCTTGGTTCTATTGTTATGGATAGTATGTAAAAAACACATCTCCTCTTAGGCTTTGTTAAACTTAGAATTTATATTCATTCTTTTGTAGCTTTCACAAAGACATTTGATTCAGAAACCTGAATTTGTTAATGTGCCGAGTAGACTGCTTGAAGGTTAGTGATTTGATTTTGTTCAGAGTATGTTAAAGGAAGATTATCATTTTTAGCTCAGCTATTTTGGAGAAAACCAGAGCTAAAGCATTGGTGTCGTCTCCCAAGTTGTCATTGTTGTGAGAAAACTTTTGCATTTTGTGATATCTCTGGTTCGACAGAAGGCATTCACTGTAAACTTGGCACACATGTTAACTGTCAAAAGAGTATCCTATTCTATCAAGGGTGGTAACTCTAGATTCATTTTGTGCAAATTAATTCCCTTTTTCAACTTAGATTTTCATCCACTATCCAACAAGTTCATCCACAAACCAGCAATCAACAGCTGAGTAAAGGTGCCCATAAGCTATTCTCGTGTTCACTTGAAAATTTTCACCAAGTTATACAGAAACGCAATTTGTCACATAAGTAGGCCCCTTTTGGGTGTCCATTAAATGAATATTTGAATAAAAGATTAGATCTTACACTTTGCATAGGTAACTAGATGTGACATTTCCAATAATAATTTATAGGAAGGTAGATTGTTCATTCAAGAATCTACATTCATAGAATTGCGAAAAGCAACACCCCCCCCCCCCCCCCACCTTCAGTCATCCTCCAGGGCACTC
Organism: Fragum whitleyi; assembly: GCA_948146395.1. Lineage (NCBI taxonomy): Eukaryota > Metazoa > Mollusca > Bivalvia > Cardiida > Cardiidae > Fragum > Fragum whitleyi. Next base: position 57,863,975 of record OX411549.1, on the reverse strand, counting down.
CTACCAGGATGAAACTTTACACCCTACCCAGATAGTCCCTATTTGTTTGATGATTCAGATTCTGGACAACTACAACTGCTATTATTTCAATTTATTCATACTATAAGCCTCCGGCCTAAAATACATAAAGCTTAACAATTTACAAATATGGGTCCTTTTATGTAGCGATGTCCTCATTATAAAGTATCGGTACATTATATGTGTAGATTCATAGTTTTCTGACGGTTTTAAAATCTGTAGAGCTTATAAGGCTAAAGACATTTATTCAGGAATATGGATTTTTTTTTTGAAAAATTGGTTCAACCCAATTAGCATTATAAGCATTGTTTTGATATTAACCGTTGTCTTCTGAACCTGGAAAATATGCTTCGGCAGCAGATAAGACAAGGATCAGCCTGCACATATGTGCAGTCTGATCTTAATCTATACCATCTGATTCTCTTTTTTCATGTTCAAAATAAATATTGACTCAAATTATTAGTAATATTGACTATAACTACTTTGATGAAATTGCACTTTTGCCGATGTTTTTTTCAGCATGACAAGGGTTAAATTGGAAATAAAAAAATCTTCTATAATTGCCTATCAGTGTACATTGCTCATCTAACTAAGTTTATTTTCAGAAATTATAAAACCTACAAATCAAGGTCAGACTGCACAAGGTGAGGTTGCCATGGTAACGGATCTAGAAGATTATCAGGCCCTGTCAGCGAAAGAAGAGAATGACCTTGAGACTCTGATGTCAGATTGTGATGTTGCCATTAGTAATGCTGAAAACTTTGTTGACCAATTATCGAAGGAGTTATCTGTATTAGATGGGGTAAGTTTTAAAAGCTAAGAATCTACCAAATATCTTCTTTGTCTCTGTGTCTGTCTTTACATCCATCAATTTGTTTCTTGTTTACTTCTCTTGTATTTATGCACCGATTTTCTTTAAACTCCAACAGAATGTTTTCTCAAAACACACAAAAACCAATTCTCAATCACATGTAGATGTTATTGGTTCCTAGATTTTAGGTAATAAATTCTGAAATGATAAAAGTAAAAATTTTGGTCAAGTGTTATTTATAACTAATTTCTGATAATAATGATATCATCTTTATACTCTAGCTTTTGGTGGCACAGCCATCTTCATTAGGATGAAGGCGGCTGTGTTGCCGAAAGCTAGTGTATAAGTATAATATTATTATTAAAAGTATTTATCTCAAGAAGATAACTTTTTACAAATTTCTGACATGTGTTTAATAATTTCAGGCCAATATACATTCGATAATGGGAAGTGAGGATCAAGTGTTAAATCTCATGAGACTGTTGGATGATGGGATACAACAGGCTGAGATTATAGAAAATAAACTGGATTCATATGATAAAGTGTTACTGGTAAGCTTGCGCATGCCAATTTCAGACATTGAAAAGCTTGAACAACTGAAAATTTGATTGTGAATCATTGGCTCTTCATAAGCTCCACTGACCGAAGGCCAGCGAGCTATTGTCCTGACGGAGTGTGCGTCCATCCATCCGTCTATTCGTAAACTTGGCGTGGCAGGGGTTATTAAAGCCAGTGGAGTGATACAGGCCCTCTTTGGCCTCTTGTTTTAGGTAATGGACCCGTAATAGTTCAGCAACATTTTTAAATTCATGAGCTTTCACAATGTTTAACGAGGATTCCTATTGAAATCATAAGGGAACCTTGACTTACACTGTCAAAGTTTATGACTCCCGAAACATTGTGGAACTATTTTGGGTCCACTACCTTACAGAAACTTTGAGACAATAGCCATCTCTAGAGCAGACAATAACGGCTGTGATCAGATTCTGCAGATACAGTCTGACCTGAGTACATACTATGGGCATTTAAGAATTTATTTTAAATGTCACACAAGGGCTCTAATATAAAAGATATATAAACTTTAATATATTTTGAGTATATTCACTTACTCTTGAAGCCTTAGATATTTGATAGTAAAATTCCATTTACATATGATTTACAATCTATAAATTCTTATTGTCATAGCACTGTTGGTAGTGCATTTGACTGTCATCCTAGAGGTTCCGGGGTCAATCCCTGGCAGTGGCGCCTATTCTTTCCGACTAATCGCCTCTCATGTGTTGATAGCAGCTGGAGGCTAGGAAAGGATGTAATGATAGTACAGACGTGAGAAATACCAGGAGTCAATTGTTAGGTGCTCCAGCGGCTGCCGTGATATAACTGAAACATTGTTGAAGGTGGCATGAAATCCCATTCAAACAAACAATCAAATAAATTCTGATTGATAGCTCATGTTACTGCATTTAATTTTCTGAGCCTTTTAAGGTCTTTAAACTCATTATTTTGTTGTTTTGATCTGTATATTTGTCATACAGACAGTTAAAGAACAGATGGAAGTTATGAAGGATAAAGATTCATTAATGTCTGTGAAGAACGACAACCATCAGAAACTGTTGACAGAGTTAGAGAGTATTGTTGTATGTATTTGAAACATTTTATAATTCTTTTGTGAAAAACAAATGTGTCTCGTCACACAAAAATGAATTGTTCGGGAACTCCGTAAAATAAATATGTTATAAAGAGATTGGTTCTAGTACAGGTCAACCAGAGGTCCCATAAAAATTCTTTCACAAGTAGATTGATCATTCTACATAAAGAAAAACATCAAAGTGGGAAAAGTTTTGCCCAAAGTCAGTCTGGGCAGTCTGATCAGGAGCAACACTTTACACATTACCCAGATTTTCCCTTTTTGCATGAAAGGGTCACAAATGTATAGTAATTCAAGGGTTAATCGCAAAACTGTTTTTAGTGTCTATAAATTGTACTAAAAACAGTACAAAATTAAAAACCTTATTTTATTTATCTGCTGATCATCTCTCAAAATTCAAACAATTCACCAATTACTTCAATACTTTGTAAAGATTATAATGTAATGTTTCCTTGAAATATCTTGTTTTCTACTTCACATCAGACCCAGTTAGACCTAGACAACCTATATGTTAAATCTCTGTCTAGTGGGGACCTATCAACACCTGGTGGGATTTTGGAATGTACAGCTGCGGCCCAACAACTTCTACGTTGTATGAATGCTGATATTCACCCAGGTATGGATTCTCTATTCTATTTTAGTTATCTAATTATAGTATGGTTTAAATCCCTATCTAGCGGTCACTTATCAACACCCAGTGGTTTTTAAAACCGTATATTGGCGTCATCTTCTCCGTCTGTCCGTCCGTCCATCCGTCCGTCCGTACGTCCGTCCACTTTTCTTGTCAACGCAACTCCTCCTAAACTACTGGCTGGATCTTCTTGAAACCTGGTCAATGTTATTACCTCAATTGGTAGATGTGCATGAAGGAAGGATTTTACGGTTCGTTGATTTTTGCCTGAGTTATGCCCCTTGATAACTTTGTCTCTGGGTTCACTTTTCTTGTCAACGCAACTCCTCCTAAACTACTGGCTGGATTTTCTTGAAACTTGGTCAATGTAATCACCTCAATTGGTAGATGTGCATGAAGGAAGGATTTTACGGTTCGTTGATTTTTGCCTGAGTTATACCCCTTGATAACTTTGTCTCTGGGTCCACTTTTCTTGTCAACGCAACTCCTCCTAAACTACTGGCTGGATCTTCTTGAAACTTGGTAAATGTAATCACCTCAATTGGTAGATGTGCATGAAGGAAGGATGTGCATGAAGGAAGGATTTTACGGTTCGTTGATTTTTGCCTGAGTTATGCCCCTTGATAACTTTGTCTCTGGGTCCACTTTTCTTGTCAACGCAACTCCTCCTAAACTACTGGCTGGATCTTCTTGAAACTTGGTCAATGTAATCACCTCAATTGGTAGATGTGCATGAAGGAAGGATGTGCATGAAGGAAGGATTTTACGGTTCGTTGATTTTTGCCTGAGTTATGCCCCTTGATAACTTTGTCTCTGGGTCCACCATTCTTGTCAACGCAACTCCTCCTAAACTACTGGCTGGATCTTCTTGAAACTTGGTCAATGTAATCACCTCAATTGATAGATGTGCATGAAGGAAGGATTTTACGGTTCGTTGATTTTTGCCTGAGTTATGCCCCTTGATAACTTAGTCTCTGGGTCCACTTTTCTTGTCAACGCAACTCCTCCTAAGTTTCTGGCTGGATCTTCTTGAAACTTGGTCAATGTTATCACCTCAATTAGAAGATGCGCATGAAGGAATGATTTTATGGTTCGTTGATTTTTGCCTGAGTTATGCCCCTTAAAAACTTAGTCTCTGGGTTCACTTTTCTTGTCAACGCAACTCCTCCTAAGTTTCTGGCTGGATCTTCTTGAAACTTGGTCAATCTTATCACCTCAATTGGTAGAAGTGCATGAAAGAAGGATTTTAAAATTCGTTGATTTTTGCCTGAGTTATGCCCTTTAAAAACTTAGTCTCTGGGGCTTATTGCCTCAGTTATGCCCCCTTAAAATTTAGTCTCTGGGGCTTATTGAAATTGCAGCCTTGTGAATGCAACTCTTCCTAAGTTTCTGGCTGGATCTAAATGAAACTTGGGGGATGTTTTAACCGAAATTAGTAGAGGAGCATGAAGTAAGGATTTTATGGTTCATTAATTTTACCCTAAATTATGCCCCCTTAAAACTTAGTATCTAGGGCTTATCAAAATTGCAGCCTTTTGAACACAACTCCTCCTAACTTTTTGTCTTTATTTAAATGAAACTTGGTCAATGGCATCACCATAATTTGAATTAGTAGAGGAGCATGAAGTAAGGATTTTATGGTTCATTAATTTTACCCTAAATTATGCCCCCTTAAAACTTAGTATCTAGGGCTTATCAAAATTGCAGCCTTTTGAACACAACTCCTCCTAACTTTTTGTCTTTATTTAAATGAAACTTGGTCAATGGCATCACCATAATTTGAATTAGTAGAGGAGCATGAAGTAAGGATTTTATGGTTCATTAATTTTACCCTAAATTATGCCCCCTTAAAACTTAGTATCTAGGGCTTATCAAAATTGCAGCCTTTTGAACACAACTCCTCCTAACTTTTTGTCTTTATTTAAATGAAACTTGGTCAATGGCATCACCATAATTTGTAGATGTACATGGATCAAGGATTTTATGGCTCATTTATTTCCCTGAATTATGCCCCCTTAAAACTTAGTGCCTGGGGCTTATTTAAATTGCAGCCTTGTGAAGGCAACTTTTTGTCTTGATTTAAATGAAACTTGGTCATTTTCAATTTGGTTCTGTCAAAATAAGTAGTGTCTACAATTATTTTCGTGAAACAGCTGCAAAGTGGCGGCGTATTTTGTGACGATGGCACTCTTGTTTAGAATATATGGCCATAGCACTACAACTTCTGCGCTGTATGAAGGCTGGCATTCACCCAGGTGTTGATCCTCTAGTCTAATTAAGTACTTTTTAAATCCCTGTCCAGTTGTTACCTACCAACACCTGCAAGTATTTTAGAATGTATGTTCGAAGCACAACAACTTCTACGCTGTATGAAGGCTGTTATACACCCAGGTATCGTGTGGAACTTCTGGTAGAGCTAATTAAGTCTTTTTGAAGCTTCTGCTTATGCAATGAAACCTCAAAACTTTATTGGCCTATCACCACACTGAATAAAATCCCTTATCAGAATTCAAACAAATCAAAGGACTGTAGGTACTGGAAGACCAATGGTTTCTCTGCAAATTGAATTCACAATCAACTTTGGGTTGAGAGTGATGGGCAGTTGGTAAAGACAAAGATCAGACTGCACATTATGTACAGTTTGATATTTGTTTATACCTCCTACCGAAGCATGAATATTCTACATTGAGTATGATGAGAGATGATAAAATTTGTACTTTAAAAAATTGTTGAAAATGCCGTTCAACCTAAATCAAACCATCCAAGCTAAGTCAATTGATGGTATGACACATAATTGTAGGCTGCAGTCATATCTGACATAATTTTCAAAATAATATTATACATATTACAGCTGTATTAAAGATGGTGGGTGTTGAGGAACAGATCAGAAAGTTTAAGAAGTTAGCTGGATCATTCTGCTCAAGACTGGCCCATCATCTCAACAACCTGTTCATCCACCAAGTAAGAATAGTTTGCTTAACCCTTAAAGGGGTTGACACTAACTCCTAAGATAAAGGAGTCAATTGGACTCCTGACACATGAAATCAAGGAGTCCAAGCTCAAAGTAAGGAGTTCGAATTTTCATAATGGGAGAACATCATTGAAAAGAAAAAATGCTTGTTTTAAGCAATTTCTTTTTTTCCACAGTGTTCTTCCAAAGAAGAGCTGGGTTTTTTTCTCAAAACACTACAGGATGCAAGCAAATGTTTTCTTCAATGACTTTTGTAGAGGAAAGATGTACAGTTTTGGCAAGTGTTAGAAAGGACATTGCTCTGTGCATTTGTTTTTCAAAATATACTCATTTGACCCTTGGAGTCCTTCGGACACCTTATTTGCAAATAGAAGGAGTCCCAACTGGTTAACAGGGAGTCTCAGGACTCCTGGACTCCCTTTGGTGTCAAACCCAGCTTTGACCTACTGAATTTTTTTTTGTTTTTAACAAAATGCTTCTTTTTAGGAAGTCATTTCAACCAGTTTTAAGCTCACCGGAGCACAACATGCTCAAGGTGAGCTATTGTGATCACCTTTTGTCCCTCGTGCGTCGTCTGTTGGAAGTCATCAACAATTCTTAAAACATCTTCTCCTAAGTAACCGACGCGAGTATTTCAACCAAACTTGGCAGAAATGTTCCTTGGGTGACCCTCCTCAAAATTTGTTCGTGGATTTTTGATTGAACCCAAAATATGGGGGTGGCAGGGCGCGGCAGTTTTTGACCCTGAAATCTTTAAACATCTTCTCCTCATTAACCATTTGGTCTATTTCAAACAAACTTGGCAAAAATGTTCCTTGGATGACCCTTCTCAGAACTTGTTCGTGAAATTTTGATTGACCCCCAAATATGGGCGTGGCAGGGCGTGGAAGTTTTTGACCCTGAAATCTTTAAACATCTTCTCCTCAGTAACCAACAGGCAGATTTCAACCAAACTTGGCAGAATTGTTCCTTGGGTGACCCTCCTCAAAACTTGTTATGGACTTTTGATTGACCCCCAAATATGGGCGTGACAGTGTGTGGCAGTTTTTGACCCTGAAATCTTTAAACACCTTCTCCTCAGTAACCATTGGGCTGATTTCAACCAAACTTGGCAGAAATGTTCCTTGGATGGCCCTTCTCAGAACTTGTTCATGAAATTTTGATTGACCCCAAAGTATGGATGTGGCATTTTTTGACCCTGAAATCGTTAAACATCTTCTCCTCAGTTACTATTGGGCTGATTTTAACCAAACTTGCCAGAAATGTTTCTTGAGTGACCTTTCTCAGAACCTGTTCGTGAAATTTTGATTGACCCCCAAATATGTGTGTGGCAGGGCAGGACAGTTTTTTACCCTAAAATCTTTAAACATCTCCTCCTCGGTAACCATTGGGCCAATTTCAACCAATCTTGGCAGAAAGTTCTTTGGGTGACCCTTTTCAAAACTTGTTCATGAAATTTTGATTGACCCCCAAATATGTGTGTGGCAGGGTTTCCTTATGATTTTCATTAGGAAACCTTGGTTAACATTGTGAAAGTTCATGAGTTTTCAAACGTTGCGGAACTGTTACAGGTCCACTACCTTAATACAGGTTTCTTCCCGAATGCAGCTGGCCGCTAAGACAGGTTTGACTGTACTAACCCTTTTGTCACAAGTTATTATTCAATGTGATAAAAATTTTCCTTCAAATTTGCTCTAAGATCAATGTGCAAATATCAAATGAGCCTGTATGTGACATTTCCATCAATTTGAATTTTTTGTGAGGTGCAAATATTGAGTAGCATAGAAAGCCTTATACTGTAAATTTAAAGTTATTGTGATGGTAAACAGATACTCGGAGACCTTATCTATTTACAAACGCATAGTACAGTCTCTGGGCAGACTGTGTGGATGCACAGGCTGACCTGAATCTTTGCTTTGCACATATTTGAAATTGTTCGAAATCTCATGCACAGGCTTAATTAGTTCTGTTTATAAAACAGTTTTGAAAATTTACACATTATATTTAATGATTGTATGATTTTCCTTATTAGGGCAACGAGATGGGAGAGACATTGAGTCGCCACGCCCCTGACCTCAAACTACCCCAGCATCATTCCAGTCACCGGGACCTGACCCCTTACACAGATCTAATGCTCTGGTTGAAGAATGTAGATAAGAAAAGCTTCCAAGATTTATCAAAAGTAAGTAATCATACATACAGGGCTGGTGTTTGATCCTCATAACAAATTGAATTATATCAGAATAATGATTTTGACCCCGTAAGTTTTTTCAGTCAGAAGGTCGTTTTGACCCTTTGAATTTTAAGTTATGCATTTTGATACTGTAAAAAATTATGAAAATATTAAAATAAGTTCTCTCTTCATATCTTTATAATAGATTCATGTGATATATGAACATTTTATTGAAAATGATAAAGACATTTTAAAAAGTCAATCTGCATAACCAAGAAATATTTACTTATCGATTTATTTCAGTATTTTCCTTGTTACCAATTTTGACCTGAAGAAATTCACAGCCATTAGCCCTATTGGAGTTCTAGTTTATTTTTTAAACTTTCATTATTGTATATACTTGAGATTTTAAGACCACAAAAATACTACTAGCCTATTTTAGACTAAACTCAAACTTGATTTTTACTTGCATTTTCTATTTTCAATCTAATTAGGAATTGAACAAATACAAAAAGACAGTATATCAATCTCTCTCATTTTTGCTTCCTAGAAAATTTAACAGTTCTTGCCTGGAATATGTAAGCAAATGTAAAAACCAAAATAGATAGCCACTCCCAGGAACTAAACTATTGACCTCTTGATAAAGAACCAACTCTTTACCTCATTATTTAAACGGTTTATGTTTTCTAAGTTTATAAGAGATTTTCACTTTTTGTCAATTTCAGGTTTATACTCAAAATCTGTCCAAACTATATAACAGAGAAATCCAGGATTTTCTAGAGCTGGCAAAGCAAACAATGAGTGGAAAAGGGGACAAAACCAAATTAAGTAAGACAATTTTCCTAATATACATATGTAAGTGAAACAACATTGAAGCTGTATTGCAAGTCTTTTTTTTTTCCTTATTTCATTTCATTTCTTTCTGTTCTTATCTAAAAGCAAAAGAAAAAAAGTAAAAACCCCGCCAAATTTGCCTATTAAGATGTATAACATGGAAATGAAGTTATATAAAACAGAAGATATTGATTAGTGGTCATGGAATACCAAATTTATTAAACAAGTCATCCATTACAGATAAAAATGAGGCTGTGCCGAGTTTTTATCTGTTTAAAGATGACTCCTTTAATAAATTAGGTATTTGATGAGCACAAATTTTATATCCTATTTATAATATGACCTGAACTTTTGTAAAAAATCGTCAAAATTCTTGAAAATCAACATATGAATTTTCTGTGTAACTTACAACTCCATTTAAAAATGATGTCACAATATATGCATTATGACGTCATTTTCATAGTTACAAAATAGCATTGCGATTTACTCTAAGCTCATTTGCATAGTCATTTCTCTAGTGTAATAACTCCAGTGTAATATCAAAAATATTCAATGGGGTTATTTCACTCTCGAGACATAGGGCAGTTCCTATATGATAATTATACCTGCAACCTACACCTACTATAGTTAGAGTCAAATACAATTTTAATTGCTGTCCTATTCAACAAAGGGATTTAGAATTTGGTGAAAGAACTTCATATAAATTTTCAGATCTGAGTGCTGGAAGTCGGTCAAATCTGACAGGATCATCTGCAAGTCTTGGTGCCTCTCTAGATTCTAAAGGGAGGGCAGGATCTATACACAGTATTGACTCCGCCTCTGTCCATGGCAATGATGCCGACATGGCTATGAGACATCTATTTGATCAGGTATGATCTTATACATACTTTGATTCCAAAGAGGGAGTGGGATCTATACACAGTATTGACTCCGCCTCTGTCCATGGAAATGATGCCGACATGGCCATGAGACATCTCTTTGATCAGGTATGATCTTATGCATTATGCGAGACTCTAGATTCCAAAGGGAGGGCAGGATCTAGATTCCAAAGAGGGTTGGGATCCAATTCTGTTTATTGAAATGATGCTGATTTGGCCATGAGACTTCTTTTAGATCAGGTATGGTGTCATACATAATGTGTTACTCTAGATTCTAAAGGGAAGTTGGAATCAATTCAAAGTAATGGCCTCACCTGTATATACAGTATTAACTCTGTCTTTGTCCATGGTTAAGTTGCTGATATGGTCATAAGACATCTAGACTTTGATCAGGTATGATCTTATTCATTATGTTTGACTCAAGATTCTAGAAGGAGGTAAGGATCAATACATAGTATTGACTCTGCCCCTGTCTTTCCATAGGATGCTGGTATTACCATTTTTTGGATCAAGTAAAAAGATACAGAAATATGTTTTGTTATATTTTATAAATCCATCTATATTCTTGGGGCTCAACAAGATATTCACATGCAATTGATAAGGTTTTGAAGCTTATTAGTCTCAATTTCATAAATCAAATATCATAATCATCAAATATAATATGAATGTATTGACAGATTGATCATCCATACTTATAATAATTCTCTGTCTGATCCTGAATTGGTGATATCTTTATTCTGATTTCCAGTAAATTATTCAGATTTTTAAGTTGACTATCATCTGATAATTTCAGATTTACTGAAATGGTAAAAACACTGTTTTTACATACTGTTGTCATATCAAAAAAACTTGTTTACAGTTTTGCAGTGAAATTATCAAGTGATGATCCACCAAGAAATCTTGACATTTTGATAATTTCACTGGTCAGCAGTGAAATTATCAAATGATTATCTATTAGACGATCATGTTTTGTGTAAGTCAAAAGTTAAGGTTTCTTCTAGATTAGTAACTAATTTAAATACAGAATTCTGCCATGCATCATTAAGACGATTCCAGTGAGATATTACAAGGCAGAATCTAACAATGAATAAAAACACCAGGAACAAATTATGATTTTGGCTTTCGATAAATTTTTTCGTAAGAAGTTAAACAGGCTTAAGAAAGCATTAAAGAGGATTTGTTTCAATAATTTTCAGGTGTTTGACAAGGTGTTGAGTGAACTAGAACCAGTGTGTTTGGCAGAACAAGATTTTTGTTGTAGATTTTTCCACTTGTTGTCTGAGGTACAGCCTACAACCATAGAGGTATGGGAAAATAGAGAATATGACTAATGGGTTAAAAATAGGAGTATTTTCAAAAAAACATATCTTGTGATCTTTGTTACAAAATAGGGCCACCTTTAGTGGGAATGGTATATATTTCCATATTTAGTTTGTAGCATCATCTAGTAGACCTTTACCATATCTTGCCCATTGGGTCATAATAGGGCTCTGCCTGAGCTCACTCTAATTAAAATCTCTAAAATCTTTATTTTTCATTAAAACCCTATATTGTTGGTACTCATTTGAATTGTCTCGACAAGACATTTCAAATGAGTACCAACAATATATGATTTTTGTAAGTATTTTTGAAATAATTTAATTTGAAATCCAAAATACCCCCTCTATCTGTAGCTCTGAAGTTTGTTATGCTCTTTTTTATGCCATGAAATAGTGATGGCATAAAGAGTTACCTCTGTCCTTATTTTGGGCTGCCATCATAGCCCAGTTGGTAGGGCGTCAGACTGTCATTCTAGAGGGGTTCAATCCTTGATGGCAGCTCTCATTCTTTCATAGTAATTGTCTCCCATCAATGGTTCAATAATTGAAGAACTATGTGGGATAGCAGCTGGAGGCTTCAAAAGAATGTTATGGTAGTACTGGTGTGAGAAATACTAGGAATCCATTGTTAGGTGCTACAGCTACAGCAAAATAACTGAAAAAATGTTGAAAGTGGTGTAAAACCCCATTCAAATAAACAAACAAACTGTCCTATATTTTGGCTAACCCTTTGTTTAGATCTGAGCCTGCTCAAACATGTTGTAAAGCCACAGGAGATCCTAAGAGGTGGAAAAATTAGGCGTAGAAAACAGAATACAATGTACTTGCACTAGTGGAACAGAAAGGCACTGATCAGTGGTACTGCGCAGCTGATCTGTATCTTTGTTTTCTCGATCAAATCTATAAAGGATAATCAGTTGTTTCAGCGTATGATTGATTTATTTTTCGTTGAGTGAACAACAATAGTTAGATCTATACTTTGACCATTCTAGTGAAAATTTAGCTTTTGTTGTTCACATATTGAAATATCAATCCATCCTACTAAAAAAACAAACGAGTATTCTATTTTTTAATTGCAAGATAAGACAAAATGTGAATATTTTAGGACAAATTTTCTTAAAGCGTGTCATTTTTGCACTTGATTGCTATGCAACATTCATGACTATATCACATTTTTGGTTCTGCTTATAAAAAATTCTGATATATTGAAATCGACAAAAGTATGGTATAAGTTTTTCATAATTTCACCGGTTAGGCGGGGAGTTAATCACAAAGATAATCTACTGTTATTCCTTGAAAACCCACTGAAAAGCGTTAAAGAAAGCTGGTTTTCTCACATCTGGGTTTTAACATATTAGTGGCCAACCAAAGCTTCATAAATACAGCTTCTAATAACCTGTAGTTTTGAGGTTTGGTTAGCCTGCTGACAATTCCCACTAAGAGGAACAAGAAGAAAGTTTGGGTATGGGTGAAATACAGATATTTATCAATGATTTGTAACATCTCTAGTTTAAGGTAAACATCTTTTGCCCCTTTTTGTATACTGCCCATTCTTAAGAATGTATTTATAGGGTTTGCCCATTCTTTAGATTGGCCATGTAGTTCTAAACATAGACTTATATTATTTGGGTATTTTTATAGCTGGGATCAAACATTAACTTTTCATTTCACCAGGAGGAGCAGGAAGAGAGTGTGGATACAGGTGAAATATGGATGAAACAAAAACCCATCATAACTGTTGAGTAAGTTTCTTTTTTAATGACTAATTTTATCTCTGGTTTAAGGTGTATATAACTTGTATATATATACTTATGATTGTTAGAAGATTTCTCATTCTGTTCGATGGTTATAAAGACAAAAAAATTCTTGTGATTTATGTCACAATATTCTGCCTTTGTCTTTATCAAACTTCTTTTGATCTTGAACCAAATTGTCCAACACTGTTTAATTTATTTTTGTCCCTTGTATTCAAAGATAGTTTTCTGTACCTTTGTCAACAAAAATTAGCCAAAAATTTTGAATTAACTAAAAAAATCTGTTTAAACCTTTTTAAGTTTCAATTCTATTTGGTGTGAAATAGTTAAAATTATTAGGCATCTGCTCATGCCAAAGCCAAAGTCATAGGTCAAGGTCATCATGCAAGATGCTGAAAAAAATGCATTTTTAGAAGATCATTTAAAGGTGCTCTTTCACAGTTTTTCATAGAAAAAAAACAAATTTGTTATTTGATTTGGAAATGTGTGTATTTTAAGATGATTAAGAATGGCTCAAGGGAATTGGTACTAAAAACAACATATTTCAATATGTAACTTATTTTTTCAGAGCTTTAGTAAGGGATCCAGTCTATTAATTTCCAGTCTATAAATTTTAAATTCGTTCTTACCATGAATAATCATTCATTTTTGCTTGTATTGACATGAACTTTCCAGCTGTCAAATACTTTTACCTTAATCTTTTATTGAATAAGACAAACATGAGGAATGCACATACATAAATAGTTGGCTTGAAATTGAAGAATTATTCTTTAGGCGTTGGTAGTTGCTTTATTTTTCAGAATGAATTTTGCGAAAATTCAGGAAAATTGGTCTTTCTTTTCATGCATACCAGATTGAATCTAATTAATTTAAAGCCGCGGCAATAGCGCAGTTGGTAGCGCGCCAGACTTCTAATCCAGGGGTCTTAAATCGCACGGGTTCGATCCCCGGCCGCGGCACTTATCCTTTCCGACATTTGTCTTCCACCAATGGGTAGATAATCGTAAACCTATGTGGAATAGCAACTGGAGGCTAGGAAAGGGATGTGGTGGTAGTACTGGTGTGAGAAATACCAGGAATCCATCGTTATGTGCTCCAGTCATTGCGATATAACTGAAATAATGTTGAAAGCGACGTTAAACCCCAATTCAAATCAAAAATCTTATTAATTTAAAGGGTTCAACATGATGAGATCATAACTTCCGATTGATTTTACAAAAATTTTCAAAAATCACATTTTCCCAATCTGAGAAAGAGCAGCTTTAAAACTACAGCTTTTTACTATCCTTTTCATCAAATTTTATTCAGCAAATGTTGGCTAAGAATTTATAAAGAATGAAAAAGATTTTCAATTTTTGGTAATTTGTTATATAGAATTGAATTAGATCTATAATAGATTTTTTTTACATTATGGACTTCTAAGAGATACAAAACAGAATCCCAAATATGTTGAAACTTGTCATAGATAATTCTAACACTTTGTATCTTTTGATGAAATCCTGAATTTACCGTGTATTCATAAAACATGTTTTATCATAAATATGGATGATAATTCTTTAAAACTTGCTGGGTATTACAGGGGAGTAGAAGCTGACCTATATCAAAGGTATTTTTGTTTATGAAGACTTGCTTTACATGCTGTTGTTTCACATTTTAGATATTCTCCTTGCCTTCACAGGGAATTATTGAACCCATTACAACCCCTTTAAATTTTTGAACGGTCCAAATTGAAAAAAAGTTGCAGATGGCAATTCAAAGTTGATGAAGTATTTGATTTCTTTGTCTTTTTGGGTAGAAATATTGTGTGAAATGTACGAATTGCTTGTGGCAAGCAATTGCTTCATTTTCCAGAATGTTTTCCTCCAACATTTTTTATGATGGTTGTTTAAAGATGGTTTGTGTGGAAATGGGTAAAATTAATTGAATGAAGTGTTTGAAAAAAAGCAGAACACTCTGGGTTGCAATTGTTGAAAAGAGAAAAAGCTGACAATCCACATTTTATTGTTTTCCATTTTTTTTCTCACTGTGAAGGCTAGAATATAGTTTGTCTTAGTAGTGTGTATTTTCTACTTCAAGTCTTCTTTGATACTCTATTATTAGTAGAAAAATGATAAACCTTAAAATTTCATCACAAAGATTGAAGTCTAAATAGTTTTGTGAAGTTGCAGTTGTTTAGTTAATCATTCAATAGGTCACCATTTCGTGTGGATTGAGTTTGAATAATGACGTATATCCATGATTACCCAAAATTTTGGACAGCTAAAATTGGAAAAGTATCATGCTAGAATTCTAAGAGAGAGGAATATAGATATGTTGCTCACTGGAATTGTGCTTGGGTGAAAAATAGATTGCTCTGTACAATGGTATATTGCAAAAATTTGAAATTTTAATAGAGAAGAAGAAACAACAAGTTTTGTTAGGAGCACCTGCAATCAGGTAACATTTGGATGTCTGATGGGGCTTTTTTGCCCGCTTACGACATTGCATATCACAAGAAAGTATTCATTAGTAGATAGCTTAAGTAGGGCATTATTAAAGTATTGTTTACTCATTTTAGTCGTACTTTCAATGATAACTTCTCAATAAATACTAGTACTTTGTTTAAGGTTGTGGACTCATAGTAAGTCGGCAATATTTTGAAGCTCATGGTCTGTCAAAATGTTGACCAGGTGAAATGAAAATCTAATGAAAATCATAAGGAAACCTCGGTTAGCACTGTTAATGTTCATTACTTCTGAAACGTTGAGGAACTTTTATGGGTCGACTACCTAAAGAGATCACTCGATTCATTTTCAAACTCTTTGGCATGTCTATAGAGACTGCTTTTCATAGTTATAGATATAAAGATCCTAGGTTCATGTAAAGAAATATAGACCAAATTATAGACACAATAAAAAGCAGTATGGCCAGCTAAATAATATTCCAAATTGAAGCTCTAGATGAGCACAAGCAGTTACATAACATGAGACACCATATCTCATTCAAGTATAGAAATTGCATTGTTAACCCCTGTCATGCTGAACCCGAAATATTCCTGCCTTGGTAGGGGTTATAGACAAACATCAGCCTGCACATATGTGCAGTCTGATCTTTGTCCATACCTTGTGTTTTTCCTTTTTTGAAACCAGGCAAGCTTAAAAATTTAATTTCCAACATGAGTACTTACTCACATTTAGTACATCCAGTGCTTTGAGCACTTTGATTTGGTTGTAATTTTGCCAGGATTTTATATTCAGCATGACAAGGGTTAATAATGAAATTTTCTCAAAACCCAGCAACTTTAAGAAGGTTAGGTCAAACTGGTCATTGTCAATTTGAGTTAGAATGTTTGAGCTATGTTTGGAGTAGTACCTAGTAAGTACTCCAATCTGTATTCTGTCCAACTACGAGCAAAACCCATCCAGATATCACAAAATTATGTGGGTTTTAGCAAAACAATCCTTTTCCGTTTAGGCTATATATGTATAAAAAATGTTTAATTGTGTGTAATTTCAAATGCTCATCCAGAGCTTCAATTCGATAAATGTTTTAGCTGGGCTTATTGCTTCTCATTCATAAATAGAAGATGCTTGAAAATTGGGCAATAAACACTTCACATGAACCTTAATCCTGGCTTAATCTTCTAACATCTTAGAAATGCTGCCTTTATTGAAAATTTAGTGCACATTATACATTTCTGATGCATAGCAAAGAAATCTGACTTTCTGCTGCTAAGCAAAGATATCTGACTTGAACTATCACCACTTTGTATTGGTCAGAACAAGAAGATTGGTTGCATATGAGTTTCTTCTGTAAGCTTGTAGACAAGATTTTTCCTTTACCATACAACAAAGTTTTAGTCTGGTTGGGTTAGATGAGGTGCAGACAACAATAAAATTTGATGCAATCAGAAAAGAAGCCATCCAATATGGTAAAAGTGTTTTAACAATCAATTTCTTCTTTTCCACAATATTTTCCAAAGTCTGAAAATCACAAGAACATAAAAATCTTGAGACTGGAAAAGGTTAAGATTGGTATACATGTAATAACAGGTGAATTGTAGTTTCTAAGACTTGAATATATCATGTAAATAAACATTTAAAAAAATCTACCACGGTCAAATATCAATCTTATTTTTCAAGCTTTGGCAATGGTAGTTTACTAATGAATTTAGTTTTATTTGTTTTCAAAATTATTTAGACCTCTTTTACAGAAACCAAATTTATATGCATCTTATTGCATTGTTATTTTTTCAGTAGAGAATAAAATAGGAAGGGCTATATTTCATATGTTTAATTCTCTATGTTGTCAAAAGCTTGAGTAACACTCTTATGTGATATAATTCTAGAACTATGCTTTCAAAAACAGGAATGATTAAGCTCTCTTTGTTTTTTAATGTAAGACAATGACCAAAAAAAAAAACAGAAGAAAAAAATGATTTTTTATCCATGCTGTTCTAGTTAAATATCATAGACGATTTCTATAGAATTAGCTGAAACTGCCGTTAATAGCCTTGGATATTACACTTATTGTTATGAATAATATTTTACCATAATTTTCAAACTTAGATTATTTGCTGTATCAATAAGCATTGTTAGTCCCCTACCGGTGTTCACACCGGAGGGGACTATAGGTTTGCCCTCCGTCTGTCCGTCCGTCTGTCCGTCTGTCCGTCCGTCTGTCCGTCCGTCCGTCCGTCCGTCTGTCCGCTCAAATCTTGATCCCGCGATAACTTGATAACTAAGCAAGCGTTTTTGATGAAAGTTGGTATATGACTAGATGGCAATGTGTAGTTTATGCACATCATTTTATTTTTGTTTTTCGACTTAAATTGAGGTTGCTATGGTTACAGAAATAGTGAAAATATGGCCAAAAATGGGATCCTGCGATAAGATAATAACTAAGCAAGCTAGTTTGATGAGACTTGGTATATGACTATATGGCAATGTGTAGATTATGCACATCATTTTATTTTTGTTTTTAGACTAAAATTGTTGTTGCTATGGTTACGGAAATAGTGAAATTATGGCAAAAAATATTGGATCCTGCGATAAGTTAATAAGTAAGCAAGCTAATTTGATGAGACTTGGTATATGACTAGATGGCAATGTGTAGATTATGCACATCATTTTATCTTTGTTCTTTGACAAAAAGTGCGGTTGCTATGGTAACAGAAATAGTGAAAATATGGCAAAAAATGGATCCTGCAATAATTTAATAACTAAGCAAGCTAACTTGATGAAACCTGTTTTAAAATGTAAAAAAAAATTATAAGCCATGTTAGTCAGGGTGGTGATGCAGCAGTATTAATCACCTCCAGTGAAAGTTCTCATTTCTTACCAACAAGACTGAAGAAAAACATCTTGGATCAGACAAGGTAACTGTTATTGATACTATTTCTTGCATCTGTCTATTGCTTCCATGAATTGTATAGTGGGCACAGCAGAGACAACAACTCATGTAAGTCTTGTTTAACCCTTTAACAAGACCTGGTTTTGACGTCCCTGATAGAATTGGCGTGGGAAAACATTGAGACAAACAAAGCCGGTAGGGGACTTATGCCCATGTCCAACATGGCTCTTGTCTATTCTATGATTAAAAAAGGTAGTGGGTAATTTAACTGAACAGCAACTTTGTCTCAAAGTTTGAGAATTTGGCTCTTTCTCTTTGTAAAATAACACCCATTATCTTTTACAATATGGGGGAATTCTCAAAAGTATGTACTAAGTTGTCCATTTCCACTTTTAGAATACTTATTTGACACTGAATAAGATATGCTTGTCTTCACATATAAAGATGCTTACCTTTTGAATATTTAAAAAAATCGATTGACAAATCAAATCAATGATTCAGTCTGAAGTACACTGTTAATTTCTGTTGTTTTTTTCCACCACTTTTTTAAACATATTCATTGATTGGCAATTTTATCTGCCAAAAATTATTTGCTCTTTTTTGGCATCCACAATCATAATTTTTCAGACAAACAATGTTTTATTCTTTGAGTGAATTGCCATGTTGGAAGTCAAGGGGCATGCCCAGCACTAGGTTTATAACTCATTTACTTTATTTTAATGCTATTTAGGCAACATAATAGCATAGTGTTTCTGTTCCAATTCAGAAAGTGACATAGATATTTCAAGATTTAATGGCCAAATTGTAAATTACTGTGCCTTTGAAGTGGAGATTTTATTTTCGTACTTCTTTTAATTGCTTCATCTTCTTAGCATGTATAAAACTTAAGTTGTTTCTCATTTCATCAATTGTAATCTTTCTTCTATTTAGTTAATTGAATGTTTTCCTGCATAAACATGATATTCATCTTTCCTCTTTTGTTACGGTTACTAGGAAATATATAGTGGAGAATTTAGGAGAAGGTTTGACATCAAAAATTCCGACATCTCAACTGTAAGTGCGTTGCTGTAATTGCTAGCTGTTGTCATGTACCTTGCTGATCCTTACATCTATCCAAACTAACCATTGTCATGCTGATATAAAGTTCTGAAAGCATTTGATGCAGGAGCTGTGTGTCTGTATTTATTTCAAAGATATTATTTTTTAACCTTTTCTGGTTTCAAAAGAATATTTGATGGTATGGACTAAGATCAGACTGCACAAGTGTGCAGGCTGATATTTGTCTATAACTCCAGTCATGGAAGGAATGTTCTGGGTTAAGCGAGACAATGGTTAAAATTTGGACACTTATGGGTATCCTGCTGAATTATAATTTTGTGTAAAATCAATTGCAAATTTTGAGATTTTTCAACCAGACATGATTCAGTTTTACATACAGAGATTTTGCAGAAAGCAGGCTGTATAGACTAAGATCAGACTGGGTGTGTGTGCGGACTGATCTGAGTTTAAAGTCTGCCTTATCTTTGTTTTCAGTAGGAACCTTCGATGAACAACAATTGAAAGGGTTAAAATATTTATATTTGGCCTATTTTTGAAAATTATATATAAGTTTGTCTGGTTTTGAATAAACAACTCAATCGATTTGAAATATACTTTATTAAAGTAAGGATTAGCATTTTAAGAAATAATGAAGAGAGATCTCCTATAATAGTCATATGAGAAAAGGACTAAAAAATGCATATTTAGGGATCAGTGCAAAACCATTGTCAGTGCTTCCATATGTTGAAAGATTAACTTTTGTGTTATGCTGTCCCAAGACTGGCTTTCAACTTTTGTTTGACTTATTGTTACAGCAGTCTAAATCTAGTTAAGGTTTACAAATTATACTTCTCTTCATTTATTTCACTATGAAAAGAGCAAAGGTCACCTTTAAGTTTACGCTTTCCTTTTGATTTTTGTACAATTTTTCTTTGACATAATTTTCGAAGTCGATTTTGTCATATTGTCGTTATGCAAAACACAGTGTAGGTTGAGATAGAGTAGTGTATTCTCATTTTTAAGGTGTTAATGCAAGACTATAGCCTATTCAAGATGAAATGCTCATATTTAGCATGATGATAAATCTAAATGATACACATCTGCAGAAACCAAGTTTAAGATTCTTTGACAAGGTCATCAGTCAAGGTCAAACTTTTGAAAAGATTAACCAAAAATCCTAACATTACCAATTTCTTTAAGCCTATTTAGGATACAATGCCCATATTTGGCATGTAGATAGATTTTGTGGATTTGCACCTGCATATACCGAGGTCAAGGTCTTGATCATCATTTTAAACAGTCATACACTAAATACTTGGAAATGGTTTGCGCCCTAAAGGTAAAGTGGTTACACTCAAACTCCATGAGAAAAAAAAATCACTTCAAAATAAATATGCATGAGATCAGGTAATTTAAGGCAGTGGACCTGTAATAATTCCCCAACATTTCGGAACTAATGAACTCTCACAATGCTAACCAAGGTTTCCTAATTATATCATTAGGAAACCTCCGTTAACACAGTTAAAGTTCATGACTTCCAAAACATTGAGGAACTGTTACATGTCCACTACCTTAAGGTCACACATGGTTTTCCACCCCATTTTGTTCATTTCTCCAGTATGCAGCATACCTTATTATACCTTTGCATTTTTCATATGCAACACAAATTATGTATTATGTCCCCAATGGTATACAGAGTTGCGATCCATTCCCTTCCTTCCTGTTGTAAAAAGCAGAAAATTTATCATATTGTTTTATATTGTTCCAATGGTTGTATATACCTTCAGATGTTTTTATGCCCCCACCATGAAATGCTAATTGGCTTTATAGTGGTACCTCTATTGTTGTGTTTGATTGTGTGAAAGGAAGGGGGGAGGGGCTTAAGAATAGGGATAGTATGCTTGTATATTCCAATGTGTCTGGAATATATCTTCTACATTTATTGGTGGATTTCAAAATGACATGATACAATTGTTTGTCATGTTGTGTCAAGTGTCATGCATAATGTTTGATTCGATAATCCCAAGGTCACAGTTGAAGGTCAAGTGGCATAAGAGTTTGTATGTTTCAATCTCATTATGTCCAGAGCATATCTTTTACATTCATCGATGGATTTCTAAATAACTTTTAATGCAAATTGTTTCTCTTATACTAGTGTAATTCTCATCATACCATTGAATACTACGTAGGCCAAAGTCATAGGTGAAGGTCAAGTGACAAAAATCACCTTGTTTGGAGCATATCTTCTACATAAAATGATAAATTTCAAAAAAACTTTTGTCTTGTGCAGTATTGATTTGATACTGACAAAAGGTTAAGGTCATAGGTGAAGATCAAGTGACAATAGTTTCCCTTTCTGGAGAATACAGGAAACCACAACCAATTTTCCACAAGTTTTGTTTTAAGTAAAATACACCCCTTAACTTATTTTGCCGATTAATGAATTTGCCTATGTTTTTATTTTGGCCCCTTAAAACAAACAAAGTCAAAGAAAGCTTTTCAAAGCTCAAATATATTTTTGATTTAATAGATCCTAGTACAATAAGCTATACATCAAATTGAAATGAATTGTCTATTGTTATTTATTGCGTGTAAGTGTTTTCACACCTTTTTTTTTGCATTCATCCCCGATGGCGGCACTCATTCTTTCCGACTATTTGTCTCTCACCAATGGGTTGATAATCGTAGACCTATGTGAGATAGACCTATGTGAGATAGTGGCTGGAGGCTAGGAAAGAATGTGGTGGATGTACTGGTGATAGAAATACCAGGAATCCATTGTTAGGTGCTCCAGCCGCCGCGATATAACTGAAATAATGTTGAAAGCGGCGTTAAACTCCATTAATCAATCAATCTTTTGCATTCAAAAGAATATCCCATCAGAAAGACATATATTCCTGATATTAATTGTATTTCAATTTATTATTGTTTATAATCTGACCTTGACAAAATGCTTTCGATATTTGTATGGAAGAGAAACTATGATTAATTCCAAAAATAAAGTTATGTCTAGTTATGTCTATATAAAAATAAACAAAAAAACTTAATTATAACTGAGCACTAGGGAAGTGAAATCACAAGTTCATGTGGAAGGCGTATGAAATGTTGATATATTATTTTAATATAATTATTTTGTGACCATTGTTTTATATAAAAGCAATTAACCTTTATTTGATAAGGTACCAGTCTACAATAAAATGTTCTGTCTGTCAGTTTGTCATAATAATGTGTGTGTGAGGATGGATGGGTGATTTGGTGTGAATTGGGGTTTAACCCTTTCCTGTTTTACAAAATTTTGGACCTGTCCAAATTCAAAGGTTTTGCAGACGAAAATCTAAAGTGGATTTAATTTGAAAAATAACCATTCAGTATAGGGTAGAAAATAGTGTGGAAAAAGAAGAAATTGCTTGTCAGAAGCAATTACTTCTTTTTTCACAATGTTTTCTTAATCAAAAAATCACAGGCACGTAAAAAGCAGGAATAAACAGCAAAGGGTTAAGAGGGTCCTGTTACAAATCCTGCCCAGACTGGATTTTTTTCCTTGGCAAAAATTTACTGTATATTGCTCCTCTTGAGACCCAGGTTTATGAATGGGGACACCTGAGAGGATTGAAAGTCCTTACCTGCCGCAGTCAAACAAACATCTTGCACTTTGATGTGTGTGTATTTCCGTTTATTTATCATCGCTACCGTAGCACATGCCCATATGAGCGACGCCCCCAGAAGACGGTTAGTTGTTTCGGGGGATAGTGCAAGGATACATGACAAAACTACTGCCGAGATCCGCCATGATTCTTTAACATGCTCGGTGTAAAGCACCGTCTCACGGGGCCTCGGTTTAACGTCTCTTCCGAAAGACAATTAATTGTGTCAGTGTACCAGCCCGGGAATCGAACCCACGTGGTCGAACTTCAAAGGTTTTGAAGTCTGGTGCTCTACCAATTGAGCTCATTGGGCTGGAATTGCACTTTGATGATCATGGGTTACAGAGTTAAGGTAGTGGACCCTGAATAGCTCTGCAATGTTTCAGAATTAATGAACTTTAACAGTGTTGAACAAGGTTTCCTAATGATTTCATTAGGAAACCTCGATTAACAGTGTGTAAGATCATGAGTTCCGAAATGTTTCTGAATTATTATGGGTTCACTAGGTACCTTAAGTCTGTTGCATTTGCTAAGCATAGAAACAGACTATTTACCCATCATTTGACTTTATAGGACATTTATTAAATCTTTGTTCATTTACAGGCTTGTGAATTCTAAACAATATTCAAACTGTAGCGCCGCGGCAGTAGCGCAGTTGGTAGCGAGCCGGACTTCTAATCCAGGAATCTATATTCGCACGGGTTTGATCCCCGGCCGTGGCACTTATCCTTTCCGACATTTGTCTTCCACCAATGGGTAGATAATCGTAAACTTATGTGGAATAGCAACTGGAGGCTAGGAAAGGGATGTGGTGGTAGTACTGGTGTGAGAAATACCAGGAATCCATCGTTAGGTGCTCCAGTCGTCGCAATATAACTGAGAGATTGTTGAAAGCGACGTAAAACCCCAATTCAAATCAAATCAAATCAAACCTTAGCACCTCTTTGTGGTTAGATTATGTTTTGCTTGAATGTAGTGTGTTTGCTTTTGAATTTTCTTTTTGCATTTTCAGGTTTACTATTATTTTAATACTTTGAATTAGTTGTGATATATGTAAGGGAAAAAAATCTGTTTCTCCTTTAGAATATGAAAATGTTAAGAAACATTTCTAAATTTTTTATCCATGATTGAAATTAAGTTTATTATTTGACTTTTAAAGGTACTGAAAAGTACTCTTGTTTTAAAGTTTTCTATATGTTAGAACATGGTTAAATTTGATTGTAATCAAAATAATCAAAATAATCAGAAATGAATGATGATTACCACATTTTAAATTAGCCTGTTCATGACATTTCCATGTGATTAGCATATCATGGTGGTGCTCCTAAAAACTCTTTGCTTTGACTCATTCAAGCTGAAGTTATGAGGTTTTGGTTAAAAATCTGAAGTATTCTCCAAGTAAAGACACCAACCAACGTCTGCATCTCCAGGGGTGTGGAAAAACAAGATTCAAAATGAACTTGTCCGCTAAAGAGTAAATAGAAAAATTTGAAAAAAACCATTTCCTTTTGATGAAGAAAATGCTGGTATGCAGCATTTTCTTCATTAAAAACAATGTTTTCTACCCTATGATATGAACATTTCTCTCTTAATTCTTTTAAGTAACATTCCAAGATTAGCCCTGGTATTTACTTGTCCTTGGACAAGTGGCTTAGAAAAATTTACTTGTCCTCAAGTACAAAAGCCCGAGTCGGACAAGTCGGGCATGGGAATTCCACACCCCTGATCTCCAGTCTGATCATTGGTCAGAATTAGGATGTGTGCTCTACAGATAGATAATGAAAAAGATAATTCAGAGCTACAAATAGAGTGAATATTTTGGATTTCAAATTTAAATATTTCACTATTTCCTGCTTAATTGAGATCATCTCATCGAGACTATTCAAATTAGTATCCACAGCTAAGGGATTTTTGACTGAAGTTACACCCCTCTTAAATGTACCTCTGAAAATTACCATCAAATTTTCTGTAGGCTTCAACCATTTGATTTGAAAGCAGTTTCCAAAAGGAGATTTTATTAATCTACACAATAATTAAAACTTGTTCTACAAATTTCCATTTCAGGAGGCAGATAAATGAAGAAGTAAGGTAAATATGAATTTTCTAGTTCTACCTCAGTGAAGAAAGGTAGTTTTGATTGATCCTTTGAGGAAAGATCATTGAAGAAAGTTCTCCATTTCTAACAAATTTTCCAAGGCTATTTTACTTAACCCATGTCATGCTAAACCCAGATTATTCCTGCCTTGGCAGGAGCTATAGACAAACATCAACCTGCACAAATATGCAGTCTGGTGTAGTTTTTCCTTTTTTGAAACCAGAAAAGCTTAAAAATTAATTTTCAAAAAGAAAACCAATTCACATTATTGCATCTGGTGTAATTTAATATCATGAAGCAAAATGGAAGAATACATTCATAATCAGACAAATTTCTTACATGGGACTACTTTGCACGTAAGCTTAAAAAAAATATCTGCATACTCAAAATTGTTTTCATTGAGGAATAAAACCCAATGTTAAGCCAATCAGAAGGCACGAAAATTTGTCATTATTTGTTTTACATATTCCTTTACAATCCAACTATTTGAAGCCCATAGAAAAAAGCGCTTTCAAAAAACATTGGGTTAGATACAGAATTTCTTTGATTCAATCAGTTTCTATATTTGGCACAAACTTTGAATTCCCCAAAGACAATCTGACACAGACTTTTAAAATTTCAACTCTTACCTCATTTGAAATTGGACCAACAATTATTTGAAAAAAAATATGGATAAAAGAGCACTTGAGTAATCAACTAAATATCAAGCTTGTCCAAATAAAAGCTACCGGTATCGCAAATGATAATATAGAAAGTATATGATATGGAACATTGTTGACAAAGAAGAAATTACACAAACTGCATTGATGGAACTTGATAAAGCTTACAAAATAATACAACAAATACTTCTGTTCTTACCAAGTTATTCGTTAATACAGGGCCATGATGTCAGAGCTGTTCCCAACTTTAGAGGAGGAAATTGGAGGATTTATTTTGTATGCTGATAAAGTGGATGGCTTGTAAGTAAAATTAGATTATCATTTACCTATTAAATACTAAAAAGCCTTTACTTTTAGCTCACCTGAGCTCGAAGTGCTCATGTTGAGCCTTTATGATCTAGCTGTGTTCATCTTGGACAAGTGTTAAATGGGGTCAAGTTGGATTTAAAAAGCCAGGGTAATGGGGTCAAGTTTTAGAAAAACTTCATAAGCGCTGTTGAAGTCACTTTTATGGCTCAAAGGTCTTTCAATTTGGTCAGAATATTTGACTGCATGAAATCTTGAATAAGAATTCGGGTCATGCTGTATCAACGAACAAGGTCACATGGTCAAATCTAAGAAAAAGCTTGCGCATACTCTAGAGGTTGCATTAAATTTTATTGTGTAAATGTCTTGGAACTTAATCATCATTTTTAGCTCCACTGGACAAAGGCTAACGGAGCTATTGTTAATGCCTGGTGTCAGTCGTTAGTGTGTGAATGTCTGTGTGTCTGTCTAATATCTTTTTCTTTTTAAAATCTTCTTTCCTGCAACTACTGAAAAGAAAACAACCAAATTTCTCAGAAATGATCCTTGGGACATGCTCTTTCACATTTTGTTAAATTCTGATCAGGCTGATTACACAAGTGCTATTGATTATCACCAAAAAATAGTCCCATATGATAAAAAATCTCCCTATATGAAACTCCTGGTCAGAATTCAATCTTATTTCACAGGGATGCTCCTTTGAACATGTTCAGATTTCTTCGTTAAATTCTGATGATATAGACATGTTTCTTAGTTGAATGATAAAAAACCCATCCACCAAGTTATTTTCTCCTATTCTTTTTTTCAGTAACTCTATGTATATGTTGGTTAGAATGAGTCAGCATGTTACAAATACCCAAGATGCTGGATCATTCCTGAGTGTCACATTTGCCAGTAATCTAGTCAAAGTGAAGAGAAATTTTGACAAATTTGTGGTATGTTATTTAACCCTTGTCATGCTGAATAAGTTTTGGCTAGAAATTTACATCAAAATCAAAGGGCAAAAAGCACTGAAAGTTCCAACTGTAGGCCAATTTTTATTTGAAAAACTAAAAATTCTGGTTTGAAAGTGAGAAACAGGTGGTGTAGACTAACATCAGACTGCTCATATGTGCAGGTTGATGTTTGTCTATAGCTCCTGCCAAAGCTGGAATATTCTGGGTTCAGCATGACAAGGGTTAAGGGTTTCTTATCTGTCAGTTTAGAGAAGAGTCAATTGTACACCTTGAATGTAAAACAAATACGTGTATCAATCGTTTTTAGCTCACTTGTTTTCAGAAGAAACATGAGGTATTGCTATAGACTTGGTTTTGTGGTCCAACTCGTTGACGACCGCCGCCATCATAGCGCAGTTTGTAGCACGTTGGACTGTCAATCCAGAGGTCCCAGGTTCGATCCCCGATGGCGGCACTCCAACTATTTGTCTCTCACCAAAGGGTCGATAATTGAGGACTTATGTGAGATAGCAGCTGGAGGCTAGGAAAGGATGTGGTGGTTGTACTGGTCAGAGAAATACCAGGAATCCATTGTTAGGTGCTTCAGCTGCAGCGATATAATTGAAAAAATGTTGAAAGCAGCGTTAAACTCCATTCAATCAATCAATCAATCAATCCGACTTGTTGACTTCATGCAAAAACTTTTACACTTTGTAATCTCCGAAGGCATTCACTTGAAATTTGGCACACATATCTCTATCAAAAGAGCAACCTATACTTTCGAGGGGAATTACTATAAGTGCATTTTGTTCAAATAATAACACTATTCAGCATCGAACATCCAAGTGTGGGCACCTTTTGGCTCAAATTAGAGGCTCTGTGTACTATCAAAATTCTTTTAATGCCCCCATTAATAGTACAAAAGCTCAGTATAATTCAGCACTTGTTTAGTTTGCTTGTTTTGACCAAGGCATCAAGAATAGAAAACAATTATGCCCATAGGATAGACTATCATCTTTCGAAAACAGTACAATGATCCTGTTCTTAACATTTCCTAGAGAGCCGCCACCATAGCGCAGTTGGTTAGGCATAAGACTTCCAATCTGGAAGTCGTGGGTTCGATCCCCGGTGGCGGCGAATATCCTTTCCGACGTTTGTCTCTCACCAATGGGTAGATAATCGTAAACCTATGTGAGATAGCAGTCGGAGGCTAGGAAAGGGTGTAATGGTAGTACAGGTGAAGGATATACCAGGAATCCATTGTTAGGTGCTCCGACCGCCGCGATATAACTGCAATATTGTTGAAAGCGGCGTAAAACCCATTCAAACAAACAAACAAACAAACAAACATTTCCTAGAAGTTTTCATGTTGGCAAAGCAAAGCCCCTGTCCTTTGGATTTACATGAAATTGTTGGAAATGTTAGTTTATTGCTTGTTGTCTGTAACTGTTGCTTGGTATTGTTGATAGTGACTGAATTCAGAAGGTATGATTTGGATTGTTACAGAGACTGACCTCACCCTTTTTCTTTCAGCAAACCCAAATAAGAGCTATAGAAGAGTGGAAGGTGTCAAAGAAAACTAAATGTGGAATTATAAGTTTTGTCCATAACTTTGAGGTATATTCCCTCTATGACAGTATCATTAGCTAAAAAAATTGGTATGGATAAGGAAAAATGATAAGAAAATATTGTTCACATCAGAAATTAATTCACATTGATTATCAGAAATCCATGTAATAAATAATTTGTCAAATGACATATTTCAAATTTAATAACATTTACACAAGTAGGAACTTCACAGGGAGGTTTTGCCTGAGATTACAGTGTCAATATATGGAGGATTATTGTTTGTTTCAGTGTAAGATCGATTATATTTCATTGAGTGAACAAATAAAGCTATATATATATATATAGCTATTTACATATGAAAATTGATCATACTCATAAACAAACAATAATTCTATTTCTTTAATGCAAAAATGAAACAAAATGTGAAAATTTTAGGAAAAATGTTTATCAACAAATGTAAGAAAAAGCCATATAGAAAAGTAATTTTGCATAATTGCCTTGACATTGTAGGACTTTGCAAGTCAAGCTGAGAGTATATTTAGAGGATCTGAGAGACACACGGACCTGGATAAGGCTTACCAGCGATTAGTGAGGACTATATTCGACAATATTTGTCGCATTGCTGAGGAACATCAGAAAACACCACGAGAAGTCATCATGATGGGCAAGTATATGTGTACTGTAAAAGTTCTAATCGATTCATTAGAATCATTACATTTCCATTAGAAAGGCAAGAGCTTTATCAAGCGAATTATCAATGGCTCAGCACGAAACAATTGTAACTTCCTATAAGCATATAGGCAGTTACAATTGATTCCAACTGAGCCATTGATATTTATTAAGATACCTGTTATAAAATGGATAAAAATGCCTTATACTTACAAGCACTTAGTCATCACAAAAACCAAAGTTGAAGAATGAATAAATAAAATCACTTTTCTCCATCAGTAGTAGGTAGCCTATAATATACATAATCTGTTGAAAAAAGTTAACATTTGATTGATGTAAAATGCCTAAATATGTCGTTGAATTGTTTGTGACCTTGATTTTGTGGGGAGGAGCCTTTGTGAGAGGCTTCAAAATTTTGTAGAATCATATTAAAAAATGATTGGTTCTAACCTCCGAAAAGGGTGGTTGTGCTTAATTGGAACATGGGGCTTTATCAAAATTTTTATGTATGTCATGTCAAATCAGATTTATCCATAAGGTCAGAGAGCTCTCTCTTGGGTATTCATTGAATGATTTCTTCAATCTTGAAATAAGCTCTGTTTTATGATTCTTCACTCACACAAAATAATAAGCAAATTTTCGCATCCATTTCAATTTGAAAAGATAAATTCATATTCTAAATGTAAATTGCATTTGAGTTTTCTACAAAAAATGTTCACAACATAACTTTAAAGTCAATTCACTCTTATGTTGTGAAACTCAAATTCTACATGTATTATAAATGTTTCTGATAAAATGACTTTGTAGATAATAAATGGCCCAATTTTGGGGAGCTTTAGTTTCCACATGATCAGATGAAATAAATAAGTTAAATTCAAAAGTCTTCTAAAAAAAAAAACTAAGTAGAATTTTTACAGTATGAGCATATTTTATGTGAAGGACTTAGTTATCATATTGATTTCATGATTTCTGATTTCAGAGAACTTCCATCACATGCTGTGTAAGTACATTTCTGTATATTCTAAGGGTGAGATGAGTAAAAATAAATTCATTTTAACTTAACTCCTAATACAGCTTATTCAATAGTATTTCTTATCGAGAGGCATTTTCTGAGTCTGATTTTAGTTGATGACAAATGTACTTGAGTAAGTGATTGTTTTGATAATTATTTAATATCAAACAATGTTAATGATAGAATATTTGAAATAACTTGGGTAGGATGTCAGACTATTATCAAAATGTCCTGGGTTCAATACCCGATGGTAGCACTCATTCTCTCTGACTTTTTGTCTTCCACCAATGGGTTGATAAATGTAGACCTATCTGGGATAGCAGCTGAAGGCTACATATGAATGTAATGGTGCTACTGGTCTTGCAATTAAAAGGTATCCATTGTCAGGTGCTCCAGCTGCTGCATTATAACTGAAATATTGTTAAAAGTGGTGTTAAACCCTATATAATAAGTAAAGATGAAATATATCGAAAAAAATATTTTAATTTTTAGATACAGAACTTCAAGATGCAATTTTTATTTTCAGCTATATTATCCCACTTGAAGATCCCATGTTTAGAGAATGACAGAAAAGAAGCCAAACAGCAGTACCAAGATTATCTTACAGCATATACAAAGGATAGACTAGGTCGACCCTTAGAGAAGTTACATGTTAGTATAGTTAAATTAATCTTACTTCACAGAAAACTAAAATAATCAGATTATAATGACAATCATCTATCATGGAGTGGAAATTCAACAATTTTCCTTTCTGCACTATTTAAAATGATTTCAAAGAAATTACACTTCTTTTTAAAAGTAATTGCTTATAAAATTTTTTAGAAAGGTATGCAAGAAATTTCTTATGGTATGTATGAGTAAAGAA
Source organism: Fragum whitleyi (assembly GCA_948146395.1). Taxonomy (NCBI): domain Eukaryota; kingdom Metazoa; phylum Mollusca; class Bivalvia; order Cardiida; family Cardiidae; genus Fragum; species Fragum whitleyi. The sequence goes on along the minus strand of OX411549.1, from coordinate 57,832,815 downwards.
ATCACAAGCAAACTCATAACTTCCACATAAAGTAGTCCAATGAATGAAGTTATATTGAATAAATGGTGAGGTATAATGACTGGTCTTCATTCAGAATACTTGGGGAAAAAAAGTAGATATATAGAGGATAATCATTTGTTTTTAGTGTAAGATCGATTTATATTCATTGAGTGAACAACAAAAGCTATATTTTCACGAAATGAAATATTAATTGATCTTACTCAAAAACAAACGAGTATTCTATTTCTTTATTGCAAAAATGAGACAAAATGTGAAATTTCTGGGACATATTTTTGGAAAGCGCATCATTTTGCATGTGATTGCTATGCAACGTTCATTGTGACGTTGTAGCGCTCTTGGCGTAATTTGGTAGAGTGGTAGTGGACTTGGGTAATTTCTCCTTTACGTGCAACGTAGACCAAGGACAGCAAGGCTATAAGACTGTCGGCGCTTCCAATCAATAATGATAATTAAACGAAAATGATCTCCTGGGGAATTAATTTGGTAACTAAATAAAACGAGGAAAAATGTCTAAAATTTCCAATATTCTAATACAACCCTTTTGTTACAATGTTATTATTTCATATTGTTGTAAGTGTTTCTTGTTTAAAAAAAAAATTGCCTAATAGCGAAAATGCGTAACGTGGGTTTGCTTTCAAAATTCTAATTTCGGGAGATCTTAACTTGTCTGTGCACTGCCTTTATATAGGTAAAGTCACTGTACAAAACCGCACACGAAAAGTTGTGCAAAAATAATAGTAAAATGCGCATCGTCGACGTGTGCAGTAATAACGCACAAAAAACATTGTGCAGTGCACAACCACTGCACAACAAATCTTGTGCATTCTTACGTCGTCACCCGACACTCAGAAAACTCGTCAAAACCACTATTTCTTTAATGAAAGTTCACCCAAAAACTATGAAAAGAACATCCTAAAAGCCTAAAATTGCCGATAGGTACATTGATTAATAAAACAATCGGTTTATACTTGGACTTTAGACAATGACAACAGGTAAATGCTGAATGATTTAACAGTCAATACGTTAGAAATAAGAACTAGAACCCTCTTAATTCATATCTCCAAGGCACTACTGCAATATTCCTGATCGTATATAAAGTGGGTCAGAATGAAAAAGTAGGCAATGCAAAATAATTGTGTCAGACTAAAAACCTAATTAAATGACTGCTTGTACGTTAGTATTCATGCATGATAAGTTATAACATAATATACCAAGGCACAGACATTGACTGACACACATAAATGTAAAACATTGTGAAAAAGGAAGAATCCAACTCTTGAGGTCTATGATAACCAAAGTTGACAGACCGACGATCGGCACCCTACAACGTCATTTATTTCGCCCCGCATAGATGACGTCAGATAGGATGAAATGCACAAAAGTAGGGTATAAATTTTGATAATTTCACTGCTTTTGCGTGAGATTATCAAGTGAAGATCTACCTTTATTTCTCGATAAACCACCGAAAAGCATTACAGAAAATTTTCATGATTTTGGAGCATTTTTGAATGGTTTGAGTATTTGGAATTAATTAATGGAGCGCAGGGTTCCAGCGATTGAGAATTGCTATGATTCAGATGAATGTGTATTTTACCATGTATTCAACTGTATGAATGTCCGTTTAATAAAGCTTTAAATTTCTTTTGAATATTAAAGCTTTAATATTTTGTATTTCACAACATTAATTGTATTTTTAGCTTGGCTGTTTTCGGAGAAAACCCGAGGTATTGCTATAGCCTCCATGTTGTCGTCGTTGTTGTCGTCGTCGTGCAAAAACTTTGACATTTTGTTATATCTCTGGTTCTACTGAAGGCATTCACTTGAAACTTGGCACACATGTTCACCATCAAAAGAGCAACCTATACTATCAAGGGGGATAACTCTAGATGCATTTTGTGCAAATTATGCCCCTTTTTCGACTTAGATTTTTTCCCACATTCCAGCACTCGACAGCCGAGCGTAGGCACCCATAGGCGGTGCTCTTGTTTTTCATACCCTTCCGTCTATTCAGATATTTGTGGAAGGTGTGAAGACCAAGATGTCACAAGGTGTAAAGGCAGAAGAAGTTGGTTTTCAACTAGCCTATAGTAAACAGGAGTTGAGGAAAGTCATTAAAGAGTACCCTGGAAAAGAGGTAAGCATGTTATATAGAGGATATTGGATGAGTGGTCATTGAATACCAAATTTATTTAACTAGTCATCTACAAAACGATCAAATGAGGCTGTACCAAATTTTATCTGTTTAATGATGACGACTTTAATGAATTTGGTATTTGATGAGCACAAATTTGATATTTTATTTATAATATGACCAAATTTTGGTGACAAAAAGAGAAAATTACAATATTTATTGGTTCATGTTATTTCCCAAAACATAAATCACCATTTCCAAATGATGTCGGCATATCCATTGTGATGTCATTTTCCTAACAAAAAATATAAAGTTGTCCTTCAATCTTAGCACATTTGCATAGTTATTCCACTAGTGCAAAAACACCTGTGTAATATAAATGATATTCAATGTTGGTTTTTTTTCGCTTTTTTTTTTTCACTCTCTTGACATAGGTCATATTATGAAATGCATAATCTACAGCTTGTAAAAAATATGAAATTTGTAAATTAAATTCAATGGTGTTAATACATTTCCAAATTATTTTCTCTCTTTCTCCAAAAAATGATTATTTATTGGAAATCAAATGAAGATTATTCAATTCAGATAACTTTGTAAGGAGTCAAGCAGTAAGTCTTTCATTATTATGTTATGTCTAAACTTTCTTAAAACCAGCAAAATAAAATTCCCTTTCATTTGTTTGTCTCTCACCATTGGTAGTTGTCTAGCTGCAACAATATGACAGAAAGATTGTTATAAACAGCATTAAACCCCATTCAACCAAACAAAACCACCAATGGGCTACTTGCCTTAATATGGCTGAAATACTGTTAAAACTTGTGTTAATCCCTATTAAATCTATCTTTGTAAAAAAAATCCCTTTAAAACGACACATAGAGGTATTTGTTATCAAAGCTGAATGAGTGTTCATTGAATACCTAATATGTTAAATGAGCCATAGTCTTCTCCAGGTTTTTATCTTTTTTGGTTGATGAGTTTAATAAATTCTTGAATTTTATGAGCACATATGATGCTTTTTTTATGCAATAAATCAAGAAAATTCAAGAATTCTATTGAGTCAAGTTATTTCGCGAAAAAATAATAATGCTGTTTGCTTAATGACACCAGCAAATGCAATATGATGTCATTTTCACAAAGAAAATATAATGTTGCAGTGTTATAACACCAGTGTCATGTCAATGATATTCAACTGTATTATTTCACTCCTGTGATGTAGGTCATATAACAATCCCAAGTCTATTTCAGGTCAAAAAATCTCTAGACCACTTGTATAAGAAGCTAGAAAAACATTTGAGTGAGGAAGAAAATTTACTTCAGGTATGGAGTGCTTAAGCACCTATTGAATTAGATTTTTCTGAGAAAGCGAGTTTTCATAGAGGTCGAGTGCAGGTCAAATTAACCAGGGTATAAATTGTTGAAGTCTGTGGTCAGATTATTTACAAGTCAAGCAGGCATAAATTTGGGGGTTTTTTTGTGTGAAACCTTCTTGCTTTTATCCTGAGCATGGCAAGCTAACTCAAGAATACCAGGGGCTATCAATTGTAGGGTTGTTAATTTAATCTTAAGAAATTCCAATTTCATTTTTAATACAAAATTAATTTTATAGAATTGGCTGATTTTGAACAGAAAGTTTCTAACATTAATTCAGAGAGTAACTTAAAATGTTGATCCAATTTCTGAGCACAATGTAATTATAACTACATTGTATACTATGCCTTGGTGAAATGTTTATTTACCTTTTAGTCTCCATAAATAATTTGGTATTTAGGCAACTGTCTTTTAAGAGGCTTAAATTTGAGCCTGTGCGTGAGATTTCCAATAATTTCAAATATGTGCAAAGCAAAGACTCTGACCAGCCTGTGCATCCGCACAGTCTGACCAGAGTCTTCACTATGCGTTTAGTAAATAGATTAGGTCTCAAAGTATGGGTAGACAATCAGATTATTTAATATTTAGAGTATGTGGCTGTCTACCCTACTCAGTTTTTGCACCTCACAAACATTTCAAATTGTTGGAAATGTCACGCACAGGCTCATTTATTTTCTCATTTTTTTAGGTTGTATGGGTGTCTATGCAGAATGAGTTTATCAAACAATATAACTCTTATGTGGAACTTATCAACAAATGTTATGCTGACTCTAATATCATCCTAGAATTCAGCATAGATGATGTGTTACAATACTTTTCACAGATTGCCCAATCACACTAGTATAATGCTGAATCAAACATTATCCTTAAATTCAGCAAAGATGAAGTGATACACTATTTCTTAAGATTATCCAAACTGCCAGTGTTAGGCTAATGAGCTTCTTTATAAATGAGCTGTCCGCAACTTAAGCGTAGCTGAAGGTTACTGACGAAAGCCGGTGTCGAACCCAGGCGGACAAGTAATATTTAGATTATTGGTTTACAAATCCAATGCGCTAACCACTGAGCCAAATAAGATTTTCCCTGACGCAGTTGTCAGACATTGTATTTAAAACAAAGAAACTATGCAGGACAGTGGTGAGAGTAGTCTCCCATATCAAATTGTTGAACTGTCTTCAATATTTTCACAGAATCCTGCATTGATGATGTGTTACGATTCTTTCATAATACAGATTTCATAATCACACTAAAGTTACTTAATTTAGAGTGAGAGTTCAAAGGGCAATTTTGTCTATACAGGTATAGACAAAATTGACGTTTGATCACTCACTTAAACTTGTGGATCTTTAGTGTTATGCTGAATCAAATATTCTTAAATTCAACATGGATGATGTGTCACTAGATTTCTCACAGATTACCTGGTCACAATAGTGTTATGCCGAGTTTAATTTAAAAAAAACCTCAACCATGTGCTTTTCAAGTTATCTTTATTTGCTGTAACTACCGGTGGCTCACATTAAAACAAATCTCAAGGTGAGCTTTTGTGGTTGTGTGATGTCTGTCATCTGTCGAGAGTGTCCAGCGCCTGTCCTGTGTTGTCAACATTTACCCTGTTAACACCCTAGAGGCAACAATTTTTGTCCAATCAACCTGAAAATTGTTCAAATTGAATGTCTCGATAAAATCACGAACAAGTTCAAAATTGGGTCAAATGGGGTGAAAAATGAGGTCAAGAGTTTATATCTTAGAAAATTCTTGTACACATACTAGAGGCCATATTTTTTGCTCAATCAATCCTGAAAACTGGTCACATGGTTTGTTGTGATGAGCTCTTTTTCAAGTCCAGAATTGGGTCAAGTAAGGTGAAAAAAAAAAAGAGGTAATATCTTAGAAAAACCTTGAATACACTCTTGAGACTATATCTTTTGCTGTATCAACATGAAAATTGGTCAGATTGATTGCCTTGATGAAATCTCGGTCAAGTTTGTATTTGGGTCAATTGGGGTCAGAAATGAGGTAAAGAGGTTGAATCTTAGAAAAACCTTGAAGACTAAATCTAAGAAAACCTTGTATGCACTTATAAAGCACACATTTTTTTGCCAAATCAGCCTGAAAATTTGCCTAAAGGATCGTCCAACTGTATAGAATCAACAGCTTTGTTTATTCTTTTTCATAATTCTCATCTTTCTTTAAAGTTTCCTTAAACAAGTATTTGTTAGTTCTTGCAGGTGAGCAATTTAGTGCCTTTTCTTGACTCTTAAGATTGCAGGACATTTTCCAAAATAATCAATCTCGGGACATCAAAAAGTAGGATTTTGGAGAAATGGGTTAGAGAATGTTTGAATTGCAGCTTTGATGTTAAGACAAAATGAAGTTTTTTGTATTTTAAGTATTTATATATGTGTAACTTAACAGTGCAATATTCTAGTCATAAATAATGAACATGTTGTGATTTGGAAGAAAGACATTGTGAATGATGAGAGACAGACAGACAGACAGACACTAAAAGAGACAGAGAGTGTGAGAGAACATAATTGTCGATAACCTTCATTAAAAATTTTATAATGTTCCTGTTGTTTACTTTTGTTTTTGTAATGTTCACTGATCAAACATCAGAAGGCCAATAATGTATTATGATGATGAGTATGAAGGCCTTTCTGTTGATACCAAGCTCAAGGTCATCTGTCAAGTTCAAAGTCAGTTTTGAAGATTTGAAATTTGGTATGAAGGAGCAGTTTCTGAAAATCAGAAGACTTAGATGTAGGATTTCCATATTCATGATACAAACCACTGTTCTGAAAAAAAAGGCAGTTGCAGGGGCATTGGTGTTTAACAAACACATCTTGTTTTGATGTTTTGTTTTTTTTTTTTTAAAAAAAAGCTTGTATGTGCATGACTGTTTTCGATGTAAGTTATAATAAACCTCTTAACATCTTGGATTTAGAAACTACATCTAGAATTTAAACCTTAAGAGTCCCTGCTATTAAATGGCAGAAATACATATAGAGAGCTTTATCCTTATCTGTTCGAAGGTTGTGACCCTTTCCTGTTTTACAAAATTTTGGACCTGTCCAAATTCAAAGGTTTTGCAGACGAAAATTTAAAGTGGATTTAATTTGAAAAATAACGATTCTGTATTGTGGAAAAAGAAGAAATTGCTTGTCAGAAGCAATTTCTTCTTTTTTCACAATGTTTTCTCAATCATAAAATCATAGGCACGAAAAAAGCAGGGTTTAAACAGCAAAGGGTTAATCTTTCAAAATTACTTTATGCAGTTGTACAAGTGGCTAAATTGGTCCTAGCTGGAGCATGTCCTCTATTTTTATCCCCCGCCGTTTTCCGTCATTCCTTCCTTCCGTCATTCCGTCCATCCGTCATTCCGTCACTAAACTCATAAACTCTTGCTTGCATAATTTTGGAGTTATTGCCCTTTGTTATTTTTAAGACTTAAATTTTGTCCGGAGCATATCTCCTAAAGTATAATAGCTATCAACTTGAAACTTTATGGGTGGATAGATCTCATGGAGGAGAAGTGCAGTGCCTAAGAACTACAACTCATGCTTGCATAATTTTGGAATTATTGCCCTTTGTTATTTTTAAGACTAAGATTTTGTCCAGAGCATATCTCCTAAAGTATAATAGCTATCAACTTGAAACTTTATGAGTGGATAGATCTCATGGAGGAGAAGTGCAGTGCACAAGAACTTCAACTCTTGCTTGCATAATTTTTGAGTTATTGCCCTTTGTTATTTTTAAGACTTAAATTTTGTCCGGAGCATATCTCCTAAAGTATAATAGCTATCAACTTGAAACTTTATGAGTGGATAGATCTCATAGAGGAGAAGTGCAGTGCACAAGAACTACAACTCTTGCTTGCATAATTTTTGAGTTATTGCCCTTTGTTATTTTTAAGACTTATATTTTGTCCGGAGCATATCTCCTAAAGTATAATAGCTTTCAACTTGAAACTTCATGGGAGGATAGATCTCATGGAGGAGAAGTGCAGTGCACAAGAACTTCAACTCATGCTTGCATAATTTTGGAGTTATTGCCCTTTGTTATTTTTAAGACTTAGATTTTGTCAAGAGCATATCTCCTAAAGTATAATAGCTATCAACTTGAAACTTTATGGGTGGATAGATCTCATGGAGGAGAAGTGCAGTGCCTAAGAACTACAACTCATGCTTGCATAATTTTGGAATTATTGCCCTTTGTTATTTTTAAGACTAAGATTTTGTCCAGAGCATAACTCCTAAAGTATAATAGCTATCAACTTGAAACTTTATGAGTGGATAGATCTCATGGAGGAGAAGTGCAGTGCACAAGAACTTCAACTCTTGCTTGCATAATTTTGGAGTTATTACCCTTTGTTATTTTTAAGACTTAGATTTTGTCCAGAGCATATCTCCTAAAGTATAATAGCTATCAACTTGAAACTTTATGGGTGTCCGTCATTCCGTCCTTCCGTCATTCCGTCACTAACTTGTCTGGAGCATATCTCCTAAAGTATAATAGCTATCAACTTGAAACTTTATTGGTGGATAGATCTCATGGAGGAGAAGTGCAGTGCACAAGAACTACAACTCTTGCTTGCATAATTTTGGAGTTATTGCCCTTTGTTATTTTTAAGACTTAGATTTTGTCCGGAGCATATCTCCTAAAGTATAATAGCTATCAACTTGAAACATTATGAGTGGATAGATCTCATGGAGGAGAAGTGCAGTGCACAAGAACTACAACTCTTGCTTGCATAATTTTGGAATTATTGCCCTTTGTTATTTTTAAGACTTAAATTTTGTCCGGAGCATATCTCCTAAAGTATAAAAGCTATCAACTTGAAACTTTATGGGTGGATAGATCTCATGGAGGAGAAGTGCAGTGCACAAGAACTACAACTCTTGCTTGCATAATTTTGGAGTTATTGCCCTTTGTTATTTTTAAGACTTAGATTTTGTCCGGAGCATATCTCCTAAAGTATAATAGCTATCAACTTGAAACTTTATGAGTGGATAGATCTCATGTAGGAGAAGTGCAGTGCACAAGATCTACAACTCTTGCTTGCATAATTTTGGAGTTATTGCCCTTTGTTTTTTTTTTAGACTTAAATTTTGTCCGGAGCATACCTCCTTAAGTATGATAGCTATCAACTTGAAACTTTATGGGTGGATAGATCTCATGGAGGAGAAGTGCAGTGCCTAAGAACTACAACTCATGCTTGCATAATTTTGGAATTATTGCCCTTTGTTATTTTTAAGACTAAGATTTTGTCCAGAGCATATCTCCTTAAGTATAATAGGTATCAACTTGAAACTTTATGGGTGGATAGATCTCATAGAGGAGAAGTGCAGTGCACAAGAACTTCAACTCTTGCTTGCATAATTTTGGAGTTATTGCCCTTTGTTATTTTTATGCCCCCGATGGGGAGGCATAATAAATTTGACTTGTCTGTCCGTCCGTCTGTCCGTCCGTCCGTCCGTCATTCCTTCAAAAAACTTTAACATTGGCCATAACTTCCTTATTACTATCAAAGCGGTGTCGGGGGCATTGTCATCTTACAGTGACAGCTCTTGTTAAGACTTAAATTTTGTTCGGAGCATATCTCCTTAAGTATAATAGCTATCAACTTGAAACTTTATGGGTGGATAGATCTCATGGAGGAGAAGTGCAGTGCCTAAGAACTACAACTCATGCTTGCATAATTTTGGAATTATTGCCCTTTGTTATTTTTAAGACTAAGATTTTGTCCGGAGCATATCTCCTTAAGTATAATAGGTATCAACTTGAAACTTTATGGGTGGATAGATCTCATAGAGGAGAAGTGCAGTGCACAAGAACTACAACTCTTGCTTGCATAATTTTGGAGTTATTGCCCTTTGTTATTTTAAAGACTTATATTTTGTCCGGAGCATATCTCCTAAAGTATTAAAGCTATCAATTTGAAACTTCATGGGAGGATAGATCTCATGGAGGAGAAGTGCAGTGCATGAGAACTATAACTCTGGCTTGCATAATTTTGGAGTTATTGCCCTTTGTTATTTTAAAGACTTAGATTTTGTAGGGCCCTAATTTCTTAAAGTAGAACCCTTAATCTATTAGGCTTCACTTTACTATCAAGCTTTCTCGGCGGGGGATGGCCATGTCAGACATGGCTCTTGTTATTGATAGAATTTAATACTAACAATGATAATAAAACAACCTTGACACAGTTGTTTTACTAGATAAGTAGGATTGTAATGTTAAAAGTAATATTTGATTCACAAAAGTTCAAGGGCACCACTGAATGTTAAAAATGATATTGGATTCACAAAAGGTCAAGGGCACAGCTGAATGGTAAAAAATATTATTGGATTCACAAAAGGTTAAGGGCACAGCTGATTGTTAAAAATGGCAAACCGGGAGGTATTTTCTATGGAGTTCAAAATGATACTGTTGTCATATCCGTGGACTTGTACTAGATTCATGTGAAATATTTGCCTTGTAATGCAGCTGATAAAAATCGTAGATGAAGGCCAAATGACAAAATTGGCACACACCAAAGCTTTTACAGTAAGATGATTTTGAGGATTCAGTGCATCACTATTGTAAGTGCCTATATATCATTAGGTATTTACAATAGTCTTGCAACTGTCCTCTGTATTTGTTAATGGGCTTTTGTTATTTCATGACTGAATTATTACCCTTGATATATACTTGTTTCTTGGAATATATTTGCTTGGATAAGGTCAAGGATATAGCCGGGGGTTAAAAGACAAAATTGATATTTTCTCCAGCACATCTATATTTTAAGTGGATGGACATTTTCAGATGGGTTTCATTCTCCAAATTTATTTGTTTTTTGTAGCAAACTGGGCGCATAAACAGATGATATCCATTCAGAGTAAAGGATACTCGACTCTGAATGAGTCGATTGAGTTTCTATTGCATACCATTTGCGATTTATTTTATAGCCGGTTAGCTAATTTGCTTATAATACATTTACTGCCCCCCCTCCCTTTAAATTGTCACAGTTTCATCTTTTATTCAATCTAATGTCTGTAAGCAATTTGCTTTCATTTCTCCAAAGATGTTTTATGTCTTGTGTGTAAATAGGTGGTCATAGAATATATGAAGGCAAAAGGTGAGTTTATGACTGTCTTTCTTTTTCCTGGGCTTTTCAAAACATTTTCCTTTGACAGAAAGTTAAGACTAAGATCAGCATGCACAGATGTGTAGTCTGAGTTTGGCCCACACCGATTGCTTTCTTCTTAATTATAGCGGGAAAACATGACTTAAAATGGTTGAAAGGTCACTTAAATTGACTATTTGTTTGAAACAGAATTTAAATCCAGAATATTTGTTTGAAACAGACATAAAAACCAGAATGATAAGAGTGAAATGTTACAGGATTCTCCTTTCGAAATAAATAATGCAGATTTGATTAATAATAGCCCAACTGGTTAAAGATATGATTAATTGACGACGAGGAAATTAAATTATGGTCGTGATTTAATGTCATTTTAATAAAGGTCAACATTCTGTATTTAAGGATATGAATGTCAGTTGTTTATGACTCAACTTCCTTAATTTGTTACATGTTTCTGCATTTGACCGAGCGCTCCTTGATTGTTCGTATTCTTTGGACTCCGCTAAATAATCTAGAGTTCGAAGCAAAGAATATGTAATTAATATCCTAGACGAAGCATTCTAGGGATACTGACAAAGCAAATTAGAGCCACTGACAATAAAAAATGACAATTACATTAATTATCTAGAATCTCAGAACAAAATAGGGTCAATTCACGTTTTTTAGGGGTTTACATTTGCAAGTCTGCAAATGTTAACCCCTAAAAACCATGAATTGACGTTATTATTGCGTAAGAAAGCCATGCGAATTTTTCAAACAGAGATATCGATATGATTCATATAATCGCTTTTGAACTAGATTCCAAATCTACGAATTAATACCGAAAAAATAGCGTAATGTTTTTAACCATTTCCTTTGTTTATAGCTCCGTTATTGGTGAATTTATGATGTCACAAAATTTTAGATATAGAACAACTTCTTTAGATACGAATAATATAAATGTAAGGCATGAGTGATCTCTTCACAAGCAGACCAATTGTATTCCAAACAGAGCGAACTCATTTATATTTGAAATAAACAAAAATTGCAGAAAAAATCAACAAAGTGTATAGGACTCGGAACGAGGATATTTAAGTGAAAAAGGCCGGGCGTTAACAGCACGCACGTGAATTTACTAATGAATCCCCGTTTTCTTCCGTTAACGCCCGGTTTTTGTGAATTCATTTACCTAGCAACGACGGTATACGTAATCAAAAGTGACGTTGCATTGCATAACTCAATTTTCCTCACCTCAAAAAGGTGAATTAATCATTCAATATTCAAAAGGTATCTGACTTTATAAAATGAAAACTTGGTTGGCAGGATACAGCCACTTGATACTCATACGGACCCGGGGCCCATTTTACTAAACTTCTTACAATCATTTTTTTGCGTAAGTCAAAAATTAAAGTTGCTTCTAGATTAGTAGCTAAATATAGAATTCTGGCATGTAAAGACGATTCCAATGAGATATCGCAAGGCAGAATCTAACAATGAATGAAAATACCAGGTACGATTTGTGATTTTGACTTGCGATTAATTTTTTCGTTAGAAGCCAAGTGAAACGGGCCTCAGGTCTGCTGATTTTTTTACATGCATGTAAATGATTAAAAAAAAGCGGGCCGGGTTCCCCGTGGTTTGACTGGGAAATGTGAGGAGGATAAGAATGAACATGGGAAGATGATTAGTAGAATCCAATTTGCATATTCAAGTACTCTTAAAAAAATGCTTTTTAGGATAGATGACGAAAGGATAAAGTAAATTTCCTTGTACTACGCGACAGTTTTATGCCTGGTTAAGCAGGTTATGTGGAACAACCCTGTATCCTGGAAACTTGCCTGGGAAAAAGATAATCGAGTCAAAAACCGAACAACGTGTGTACTACGTAGCTTTTTTGTGCTTACGCGCGCGAAAAAAAGGTCTAGTATACGTCATCAACTTTTGTGCAACATGAAGTGCTTTGCGTTTTCAACGCAGTGCTTCCATATCACTAGGCTGTGCTTAAATTAAAGTACTGATAGTACTGAAGGCGAGGGAACTGAATAGACGAAACAACACACGAAGTGAGTTCGGATTGTGGCTTACGATCCCTATATGTAAATGGAATCCTTGGTTTCCCTTGCATAAAAAGCCTTGCTAAAAAGATTAAAAATAGGAGTGCATGCCTTCAAAATGTCACATTGCCTCTTAATAAACCAGGCCTTCTATGCTTTTAGCGCTTTGATTATTATTCTCATAACGTTGCCCAAAATATACTTTTATTTTCAATGTGAGCTTGTCTTGAATGTTGCATTCTCTCTTAGATTAGTTAAACTCGTTGCATCGAAGGTAATCACGTTAAACTTGGCACACGCGTTCACTTTAAAGAGAGAAACCTTTGTTTTCAAGGGAGATTATTCTGAATGCATTTTTTGTTCGAATTTTACCCTTTTTTGCTTTCGACTATTAAGCTGTACTGACCGAAGGTCAGAAAAGGTATAACGATGGCGTTGTAACCGTCTGTCTCTCCGTCCGTAAACAATCCTCGTTTACGAAATAAAGTCCAGAAATATTGTCGGATTTCCTTGAAGCTTTCGCAGGATAATTGTAGGGTCGTAAGGAAGGTTACTTTTTAAAATGGAGTTGATCTGTCGAAAACACAGGAAAGGGTGCCTTGTGGAGTTTCGCTTAAAATATTGTCGTTTACACAATAAAGTTAAGAAATATTTTCGTATTAGCTTTAAACTTTCACATGGTGAGTGTAGGGTCCTAAGGAAGGTTCCTTTGAAAATGGGTCCGACCTGTCGGAAAAACGAAGTCCATTAGATTAATTCTGAAAATCAGCTCATTTAGGGGACTTGGTGCACAAATATCATCGGATTTACTTGAAACTATCAAAGGATGAATTTAGGGTCATATGAAAGGTTTCCTTTAAAAAAAAAGGACCAATCCGTAGGAAAAAACGGTAAAGGTGGCTTTATGGATTTTCGCTTATATATATATATATATATATATATATATATATATATATATATATATATATATATATATATATATATATATATATATATATATATATATATATATATATATATATATATATATATATATATATATATATATATATATATATATATATATATATATATATATATATATATTGGATTTACTTGAAGCTTACACAGGATGAGTGTAGGGTCCTTAGAAAGGAAAGAAAAAAAATGGAACAAAGCTGTCGAAAACAAGGGGAAATTGGCCTTATGTATTTTTTCTTAAAATATTTTCCTTGTAATGCAATGAAAATACAGGAAAATGAGCTCCAATGGTTATTACTTAATTTCACCACACATCTTTTTTGAAAAAATAAAGATCATGGAATATAAGATAAAACTGAAGAAAAACTTGAAAGTAGAGCCTCACAGGCCCTTATTTGCCTCTTGTCATCACTACCCAACAGCCAAGCGTAGGCACACGTGCGCGGATTATTAATTAGAATTCACGGATGGTCCCTTTTCCATGATTTGTCAAATGTTTTGCGCGTAAGCATTTTAGTTCACTCTCGACAAAAGTTCGTGTATTTTGTTTCTAGGAATTCCGCACTTCAAAATGATCAATTGAATTTATTAATAAACTTATCGATGAAAATCTGATTTATATAGATTTGCTTCTTTCATCTAACAAAGACATAAATCGATCAGGCCAAACTCTTTATCGTGTCAAAATGGGCGTAGTCTAGATTTAATTGGATTTCCCTATTTTTGTTTTCAAGCGTTCATTTAAATGACAGTTTAATTACTACGGTATGAAATAGTTTTTGCACAAAGGAGAAAAAAACGGTATGTGTCATTTACGTGATATGTCTTGATCAAAAGCGCATCGTTTACTTAACTGACTGCTTATTCAATAGTTTGTACCAAGAATTCGCCTTAGCTCAGTCGATAAAGGGCGAATGATAAGTAGGCTGATGGTCCGCACGAGATGCTGTGGTGTTTGTGCGAGAAAGGCCATAAATAACCATAGGATTGCGCACCGGCCGCCGCGGTATAAGCACAATTCGGTTTATAGCGCCGTTAAATACCATGCAAGCATTAGTTAAACGGTATTGTAGTCATATTATCATCATTTTAGATAGGCGATCTCTGGTTCATATCTGCTGGATCTGATTTCATTTTCAATTACAGTATCTGTTTTTTATGGAGTTCCCAGGTAGTCCATTTTTGGCAAGAATGGTACACATGCGATTGTTTCACAATTCGATTGTTTTGGTCCTTTAGAATATTACATATTAAACTTAGATGATAATATTACTAAACACTATATAAAACACTCTTAAATTGAATTGAATTTTAGAGTGTTTTATAAAGTGTTTAATCTATTCCTTGCAGCATATTATTATATTATAACGTTGATAACAAATTGTCTATTATGAAACAATTGCCTGTGAAAATTGCACATCACTGAATTTGCAATGTTATTATTTATGTTGCATTTGTCTCTCTGGGTTTCCTCGTGTGCATAAACATAATAGATTTATTGTTATATAAGGACATTTAGTCCTTTGAAGTAATTCATTTCTGTTTGTATTCCTGTGTCATCTCTAGTAAGAGAATAATTATCCTAATAAAGAACACCGATCAAAAGTGATGATTTGGCACGGTTGAATGGAATTGCCTAGGGAATTTATAGCATGAAATTTGAATATGTGACCCGTCACGCGAAAAAGGGCCATCTAGAAACTTTAAAAAAACAATATTCGAATAGATAGGGTCCAACATAGGTAAACTGGAGGTCGAATTTCAAAATAAAAATTCCTTCACGGGAAGGAAGAATGATCATTCTAGATGAAAAAAAAAATAAGCGAAGTGCGAAAACGTTTAATCTTAGTCAGTCTGCGCAGTCTAACAAGGACCGACACTTTGAGCATTACCCAATTGGTCCCTTTTCGCGTGACAGGTCGCGTTCATCACAAGCTACCTTGCAGGTTTGGCATTCATACGATTCTTTATCGTCCCTTTTTTAGATATATTTAATATCAAATTATTTTGGGTAAATATCGGTAGACATTAGGTGATTTTATCACAAAACCAACTTTTGCAATTGCAACTGTAACTTGCAATTATCAAAAGATTATGCCCTGCTTCCGTTCTTTTTATCTTATTTTACGTGTTCTAAACGGGGTCTATTAAACTTGTGACGTCATAACGTAGCCAAGTAATCCCGTGCAAAGTGAACGGCTTTGGTATTTGGATCACCTTCGACTATTGTGCGATCGAAGTTTGATCGAAGGAGTTCCAAATGCAATTTTAGGTTTATAAAACTTATGCCTAGTAATCTCATGTAAAGTGAGCATCTCATTTCCTGTCATTTTTGCTATAAA
Source organism: Fragum whitleyi (assembly GCA_948146395.1). Lineage (NCBI taxonomy): Eukaryota > Metazoa > Mollusca > Bivalvia > Cardiida > Cardiidae > Fragum > Fragum whitleyi. The sequence goes on along the minus strand of OX411549.1, from coordinate 57,816,837 downwards.
TAAATTTAATGATTGTTTGTTATTCTTGCATAAATTTTTTTTTTGTTAATAACAAGGGCATTTTTAAGCACCCGTATCGAAAGATCGGGGGCATATTGTTTTATCGTTGTCTGTCTGTATATCTGTCTGTCTGCAAAAGTTAACCAAAAAACTTAACAGTGCCAATATATTTAAGCCTATTCAAGATACAAGGCTCATATTTGACATGATGATAGATCTCAGTGATCTGCATCTGTTGATACCAAAGGCAAGGTCATGTGACAAGGTCAAGGTCATCTGTCAAGGTCAATTAAGTAAAAAACTTAACCAAAAAACTTAACATTGCCAATATCTTCAAGCCTATACAAGATACAAGGCTCATATTTGGCATGATGATAGATCTCAATGATCCGCATCTGCTGATACCAAAGTCAAGGTCATGTGACAAGGTCAAGGTCATCTGTCAAGGTCAAACTTCTTAGAAACAGAACCAATAAAACTTTCATTGTTCAGTTTACTCAAGCATATTAAAGATACCCTGTCTCATAATTGGCATGATGTAAGATCTCAGTGATGTACATCTCTAGGTATCAAGGTCAAGGTCATACTGAAAGGTAAGGTCGTCTGTCAAGGTCAACATTTTGACAAAAGTGCTGTTATGGGGCATTTGTGTTTCACAAACACATCTTGTTTAAAATTTGTTTTATTCGTGGCTATAGTAGAGCTTTTCTTGTTCACTAAATGAAAGTTAAGCCAGTCTAACACCGAAACAAACTAATTTTATAATCAAACGGTGAAACATCTCATGATATGATTCTACAGAGATGCACGGGCGCAATTTATGATGGTGTGCACACATGTAGAGTTATTGCCCATTATTTACCTTGTTTAATTTTACCAGTCAATTACGTGCCTTGAGTTTAGGATGGAAACGTCTGCGAAACGTTTGAGAAATGGTACCTCGCCTTTGCTTGTTTGGCTACGTGCAAAGCGGGATATCATTTCTTAACGTTTTAAATGTTTTCGCATCCTGAACGAAGGAATGACGAATGTTTAGAAGAAAGAACATCAACCGGCTGTCACGTGATATATCTTATTTGCTATAAGTAGTGAACCTTTATTGTTTCGGTCAACTTGCGTTGCGGCTTTAAATGTGGTAAGGTTTTATTTTACTTCATCAACATTTTTTTTTTAATCCGGGCAAAAAATACCCATGTATAACCATGATAATGTGGTACACTTGTTATTTTTTTTGTTATTGATACAGTGTATTATAAATTTCTTATGGTTAACTTTTGATGATTTTATTATTTCATTAAGATTTGTACTGCGTGCTGCATCACATTGAAAATTACACGTTTTTCTTTCAACTGGATTAGCTTAAATAAAACAAGATCTTTAACGAACTGATTTTTCTCGGATTTTTTATGGGTTAAACTATTTCGGAAAAGAGATGCAAAAGAGTTTATTTTGTTGACGTTTTACACTGTATTTCCGCAATAAAACAAAGGGGCACAAAGGCCCACTAATACTTTTAAATGTACAATAAATATTTACTGAGAACAAAACGACAAGATTTCTAAAATTTGTTTAAATAAAATACTTACTTTTTTAAAAAAAATTACGACAATACTTATTTATTTATCATTATAGTTTCGATAAATTCTATAATTTATGAAGGAGGACGTAGAAATGAAAGGACAGTGACATAAGTTTTATTTAAACAAATTAGCCTGTGCGTTGTATTTTTAACAATTTTACACGTGCGCATCGTTAAGACTCTGATCAGACTGTGCAGCCGCACAGTCTGGTCCGAGTCTTCACTTCTTTCACAAGATAGATAGAGACTCAAGCTGGTCCGGCTGCTCGATGACTGTCTATCAGGGACGAGTGAAATTGTAGGAAATTTCACGCTCAGGATAAAAATATTGTTTAAGTTGAATAGGCAACAAGGAGGTATGTATAGTTTATGATATTATATTAGAATAGATTTGTACATTTCATCAACCATTTCCACATTCTGCACTTGCTTTGCATGTTAACTGCTTTGTAGCTCGCCTGCACACAAAAAAACGAGGTGAGCTACTATATCTAGGTATCCGTCCATGTGTCTGTTCATTTACAGTATTTTTTTTAATCTTCTACTTACACGTACTAGAAGGTGTATTTGAAAAAAAATCGTTTTTTTATTCAAAGCAATTTTTTAGATTTTAATGAAAAAAAAAGAAAAGAAAAATAATAATAAAAAAAAACACGAAAAATTGAGAATAACTTCTTTAAGTCGACCACAAGGCATATACACCAATTGGTTTTTTTTAAAAAAGAAAGAAAGAGAGAGAAAGAGAGAGAGAGAGAGAGAGAGAGAGAGAGAGAGAGAGTGAGAGAGAGAGAGAGAGAGAGAGAGAGAGAGAGAGAGAGAGAGAGAGAGAGAGAGAGAGAGAAATAAAAAGATATTATGTCGGGTTTAGATTAACGGAATAGATTCGATTATGTATAATATCAATTTTACCATTAAAATTTTATTTTCTCTAATAAATACCTTTTACGGTGAAGGTTGTAAGTAATGTTCCACATCTTACCAGATTTACAGATACATGTACATGTATTTAGTATCACTAGATACATTTGTTATTCGTCATCATTACATTTTCATGTAATACATTTACTAACCAACTCGATCACACCATTCCAAGAAAATTCCATCCTTTCTGAGAAAGTTCACCATAGTGTATCCCATGAATTTCAACAAACATTTTTTACAAGAATAGAATATATGGAAAGGAATGATTGGTATTTTTTTTGAGATATTTTCTTTGTCAATTGTGTATTCTTCATATCGTGCCTACATCCAGAATTTCCTACAAATTCAGGATGTAGCAACAATACTTGTTATAGCAATTAGACTTAACACTCATACTTTTCAATTTCCCTTATTTGGAACAATTAAACAGTCTATATAAACATTTTACTTATTGTTTCAGACAGCCTATTTCTGGTACCCAGCTATGGGCCTCACGGAAAGATCGTCACGTGCGGAGGCAAATTTGGCGGAGGTTGTACGCTACCCTCGGACCGATGTCAGCAGTTCTCCTATGGGATCAAGCAGGGGCTCTGCTGTCTGGGCTGCGGTATGGGAAATCCCGTTTCAATCTGTAAACACGAGTGGGACTGTCCCCTAGGGTTCGAGTGCAATTTTGGGCTCAACAAACGGGGTTATAAGCCGAAGGGAGTCTGCTGTCAGAAAATCAAACATAGCTTGTTTGGTAAGTTTTGTTTCTGATATGTAACCCGTCACGCGGAAAAAGGCAATATTGAAACTTCAAAAAGTGTTTTCTCATGTTATGAAGCTTGTATTGACTTGATACCACCTGTCTGATTACATAACGTGGTATCAGGCAGAATATTTTTAGAAATAATTTGTTTTCACTTTCACCTTTATTTCTTCGACTTTCAAAAGTTTATCATAATTAAGCACTGAAAAGTGATTGCGTGGCACAGCCACAGAATAAATTCCCCCAACGTCGACCAGATTGAACTTTTAAGACACTAACATCTTAACCTGGCTCGTTTGTCGATGAATAACGCGCTCGATTCGTAACCTGGTGGTTGCGGGTTCGAATTCCACCGGAGGCGGGTAGTGTTTTTGGGCAGGACCATTTACAGATGGGGCCCCAGTGGGTAGTAGTGGTTAGAACCCATTGCCTCTCTCTCAATGTGTAGGATAATATCTGGAATGAGTTAGGACCACGAGGAAAATAAGAGTCATTCGACCCTTTATCGTGTTAATCCTCCAGTAAAAATATGGAATTCTCTAATGGTCAAACGGTGCAGATCGTACAGGCTAACCAGCCCTGCGTTCAGGATGACAAAACGGTGCAAACAGTTTTGAAATTATACCCCGCTTTGCATTCAAGTGCACGTGCAAAGCGGGGTATAATTGGCGAACTGTTTGCACCGTTTATTCATCCTGAACGCAGGGCAGCCCCCACAACCTCGATCAGATTACATTGTTATTTAAAACACTAACATTTTTTTAGTCTATAACTCGACATTCTTCCTATATCGGCAGTTCCACAATGACTTAAGAGATTTGCCAATCACCTCGTGATAAAAATCAATCAATTATATTTTCAGAGGCAATGCTCTATAAATTTCAGATGGAGGGTCCGTCGGATATAAAGTTGCATTTCCCATTGACGACAACTAAATACTCCAAATACAAATCAAAAGACATCAAGATGAAGTTTTCACCAAAGACAAAGAAATATAGGACTTTACCATCCCCGAAGAACAAGCCTCTTTTTCCGCCGATCCCGCTAAAATATTGGAAATATGGCTCATTCGATGTTCAGTATCAGTTACCTAGAAAGTCAAGAAAATATATGAAATTACAACAACAGAAAAACAAGTTTCAAATTTCCCCAGCTACAGAGAAATACAAGAAATATCGTGCTCTTGATATTCAGGCACCCTTTGATTTTCCAATCAAATACTGGAAGTATCACCCGGAACTTTGGTTGAAATGATACGATGGTGAAACATCTAGAAATCCGCCATCTCATATTGGACTTGTTCTTTGGGGACCACACACACCAAAGAAAAAAGTTTTTGTTTCCATTTAATCGCATTTTTGTATTCATTTATAAGTAGATCTGTATGAAATTGAACGAGTTTCTTAATTAATTTGTTTCTATGACCCGTATCGAGAGATCGGGGCGTATTGTTTTACCGTTGTCCGTCCTTTCGTTCGTCTGTCTGTTTGTCCGCAAAAAAGTTATCTGCCAAGGTCAAATAACTCAAAAACTTAACCAAAACTTAACATTGCCAATATTTTCAATGTTATTCAAGATAAAAGTCTCATATTTGGCAGGACGATAGATCTAAATGATACCCATATAACGCTACCAAAGTCAAGGTCATGTGAAAAGGTCAAGGCCATCTGTCGAGGTCAAATAACTCCTTGAAACTTTAGGTTTTAACGTTACATGTTCAGTTCATTCAAGCCTACTTTATTTTAGACACCTTTCTCATAATTTGCATGATGAAAGATCTCAGTCATGTGGTGCATCCGTAGGTAGCATGGTCAAAATATGTAACAATGTTTCAGGTCATCTGTCAGGGTCAACATTTTGAAAAAATGCTGTTACGATGGCATTTGTGTTTCACAAACACGTCTTGTTTTTGTCCTAATATTTTACAAGATCTGTGAGCTTTTGATTGCGTCTTTTTTTTTTTTTTTTGGTACAACAAGATTTTCAATGATAGATTGGCTTGTAATATATAAACAAGTTAACAAATTGTCACAAGATACGTCAATTACATTGCTGGATGTCCATGAATGTAAAAATAACAAAGGAAAATAACGAAAAATAAGCTAGCTAGAGTAACAGTCTTTGTGAACTGCACTCCGTATTCAAGAGAGGGACATAATTACAAAGTTTTAAATCAATTGGAAATAAGGTGATAGTGTTATGCTTCGGACAAAGAAGCGTACGGATTATGACGAAATCATAATCATCGTCTTTCAATGGGCGTATAAAAAGGAAATCAAACAATGTAACTGCTGTAGAAAAATCACGGCGAGCATTTTCTCTACTGAATGTACAGGTATTTCAAGAAATATGCAAAAACAGCGGAAAGCTTCATAAAAGCTCTCACGCATCATGCCTCCATCACACTTGGTCTGCATTCAGGATGACAAAACAGTGCAAACTTCTTTTATATCATTTTTTCTCCGCTCTACACGGAAGTACACGTGCAATTCGGGAGTATAACTCGCGAACAGTTTGCACCTTTCTGTAATCCTAAACTCAGCGCAGTGTTGAAACCGTGCCGAAACCTTACAGATACAGGTACACATGCTCTCATTGATTTGTATTGTGAAAACGAAATATCAAGACGATGCTCTTTCAAATTCATTGCTAAGGGATCAGCGCTTAAATATCACAAGTGTCTATAAACTTATAGGCACTAAGAAAAGTTTATCGCTAACCCCTCGATTTTCATAAAATGCATGTATAATGTCAAATTAACCATATGTAAATAGACCAAGGAAAACATAATAATATTCCATTTGATAATTGAAAAATAGATCACCCAATTTGGGAAAATGCTTACCCCTCTGCGTTCAGGAAGAAGAGCGCACTCGAAAGCCTCTACCTTAGAACACGCTTTATATGTTGTATACACGGTGCCATTCTTGAGGCGCTTTGGCTGGCCTCGGTATCCTGATTGCGGAGTTTTATTGCTTCCAATCACTTTTGCAGTGATTTTAACGGAGTTTTTACTAGACCTGGTATTTTCGAGTGATATACTAAATTACGGACGTTCCCTTTTTATCTTTTCAGTATTCTGCGTAATTAATGAACTGGCAGGGCGGGGCTTTATCGTGACGTAATTTGACGAGTTTACTTTTTAATAGTTTGGATTCTTTCGAATTTTAGTAGGTAATCATCGTTAACGCGTGCAAAAAAACTGTATCCTAAAACCTAAAGGATTCATGTGCTTTGAGAGAGTGAACACTTATCATCGTTTGGTTACCAAAGCCTCGTAACTTCAGCTTGATCAAGCTGAAGTTACGAGGATTTGGTTACCAAACTACGATTTAAGGTCTCGCGTTATTAATGTCGACTCTCTTTAGAAGTAGGTTATTTTAAGTAAAATCTGATTTCCCTTAACCGGAAGTGCAACGACCCGTTACTTAGGCTCCATCCTGCCAGGGCATTAATCATGGATAATATATCGTGTTAAATCAAAGCGAGATAACTCCGGTTCACATATTTTTATTTAGAATGATTTTAGTCCCTTGGAATAATCAAAACGTTATCGACCAATGCCGCGTCGCGAAACGGCTTGGTTAAAAGTGATTGACGGACACGAAAAAGTCGTTAGTCGTGGGTTCGAATCAAATCCTGTACTCAGGATTTAAAAACGTTTAAATGTTACAATGCTTTGCACGTGAATCCACGTGCAAAGCTAGGTACCATTTCTTAAACGTTTCCAGAACGTTTAATCGCGATCGCATGGATGGTTTTACGTTGGTTAGCTTGATAAGTCTAAAAACAACACATTCAAGAGCTAGCTAGCCTGGAGTCTAACAAGTCAGCCCAAATACCTATGTCGGTTGAGAGTTCGATCCCACACTTTAAATATCGGTTCCGATTCTAGGACTGGCCAAGTGACTAGCCATTCAGCGGACCGTTAGCCCCACCCATTGACCTCCGTCACGATATATTTCACTCCGAAACCCTCGGCGATACTACGGAATAGACCTCGGGAGCTACACGGGCGCAGACATGAAAGCGTGTCATATCGCATGATACGTCACAAATCTCAACGATCCCGCTAAGGATGGCGTTGAATAAAACAAAATAAACGTAAGAATAACAGTTGCACATTATATTTTGATAACAAAACGCAGTGTTTTATTGCATTTTGCCATCAAATTAGAACATGCCCAAAAGTTCTCCACAGACGATCGGATTTAGCATTGACAAAAGTTTTTTTTTTCTTCAAGCGCATTGGTAACCAAAGTACCACCAGATATCGAATGACCTAAAAAATGATCTAAAATGAGTACACTTACGCCCGAGGTACTTTCCAGTTAACGGAATAGTCCGAGCGATGTTCCGAATGGATATCCTCGAGACATTCGGAACACCACTCGGCTAATCTAACGATCATCCTCGGATGTACATAGACGGACTATTTTGTGAATTACTGAAAACTAGGAAAAACTCGATGACGTCAGTTAAAATGTAGGCATAAGTCCTACAAATTTGGAGTGAAAACATTCAACGTCTCCAACGCTACTTATCTAAGTCAATATCGTAAAATCTTTGTTTCCTCGTTCAAATATTTTTAGCATCGTAAATAATGATTGACAACTCTTAATGTTTGAAGATGATTCGTATTTAAATCTGAACTAAACTCCTAAAAATTTAAAATTAAAGAACGCGTTTCCGGTCGAAGCACTTGTTTTCTTACAATGTTTCCGACTATCAAAATGCACAGTTTTGTTACATACCTTTCCGCGAAATGGCCGAGGGATGGTCCGAATGAACCCTTAGATAAAGATATGTCATTAATGTAGTGGAACCGTAATAATTCCGTAGCAGTTCGGAACTTACGAATTCACAATGTTCACTGAGGTTTCCTAATGAAAATCATTTGGAAACCTCGGTTAACACATTTACAGTTCATTACTAACGAAACTTTGCGGATCTATAATTGATCCACTACCTTAATCTGCAAAATATATGGCCACAGCGTGAAATAAACAGCGATTCGATGGAAGGTGGCTTGAACGTCTGAACTCCCAACCTGACTTGTGCGAAAAACTGCAAAGCTGAATTTTTTTAAAGACATTTACTTTGAATTATAAAACCCACACCCTTCACTCACTCTGACTAAAATTTTGTCGCCTGGTAATGATTTAAAATTGACAAATGGTGTACCTTAATTTAGATTTTGGATCTTTTTTACTGATCGACCTTGTATAGTATATTGACAGTGGGTGACTAACGCGATCAAATCTTTCAAATAAAGTCAAAGTTAATTGTTCAGTGTAAATAATTGATTGAAATTATCCCTCATTTAGTAATTACACTTTGTTTTTTTATGGCATCTATATTAGTATTATCGCTAGTTCTGACATTCTTTGTCTAAGTGACGAGAAAATTTAATTTTCTTGTTTAGATTTGCACAAATATAAGTATTTACCTAGTTAATTCGCCGATTTCCCGTAATTTAATTAATATTGGCGTTCGAAAGAATTTAAAATACCAAATGAACCGTATATGGAAAATGTAGAAATTCCTAGTTTTAAGGTAGTCGATCAGTTATACTTCTGCAGCATTACGGAACTCTTGATCTCTCACAATTTAAATTGTGTTTTCCTACTGTTAAAATGTATTACTTCTTGCGGAACTATTGCGGGTCCACTGCCTTAACATGAGCAGTTTGCTTTTTTCCCTTGCTACTTTCTTCCTTATAGAGTTGGTATACCTCAAACTAGGTAACTGTTGATGGTCAAACAAGAATTTTGACCATGTCCGAGCAGATCTTCTACATTTACTTATGAATTAAAACTGGCATAGTTATTCGACTTGATGATTGTCATACGAAATATCTTTGATGGTGCATCCAGGGTCAAGGCAACAAACAAACACAGCTAGAGTAGGGCAAAGTCCGTATCTATCTTGTTTAGACCATTATTTTTGTCCATATTTTGACAATCTTCGTTCCATTTTCGGGTTACAGACAAAGCTGTATTAACCAAGAACCTAAGGGACATTAGAAAAGTGCAGGTGCTTGCTTAATACAGGTTAATTTCTGTTCAATTGTCTCATTTGGGAACCCAGTGGCCGCTTGCTTAATACAGGTTACTTGATGAATACTGGTGGCCACTAACTGACTGTTTTTTCTGGCTATCATGCAGTTCTTTGATAACCGTGACCGTGTATTACCCAACATAAATTTTATTCTATGAAAAACAAGTTTAATGTATTTTTTTTTGCCATTTGCAGAATTTTATTTATTATTGTTTCAACAAGGCACTGTCTGCAGGTGATAATACTGGGCTGCTGGTGATGGAAAATGAAAAAAAATCGAAAATAAAAAGGGGGAATTGCTTCCAAAAGTATCCTTCTGGATATATATCGTAAACGATCAAAACAAATGCCAACTTTCCAGAAGATGTCTTCAACAACTACTTATATAGGTTAAAGGTCTTTACGACAACGCCAAAGCGAATGCGCCAACGCCAACGAACACTCCATCGTAAATGACGATGGCTCGATTCCCCCCCCCCCCCTCCCTCAAAAAGAAGCTAAAAATTGATGAAAGGTGAAAAACAAATGTGTCAATTATGAGATTATTTTTAAATTTCATTTAGAAATGAAACTAGAAACCTAATCACTCTACGAATACGCGAAGCCGTGTGAAAAGGTTGTTAGTTTCAAACCTCAATGAAATGTAAAGAAAATAAAATCTTCATAACTTAAAATTCAATATCACAAAGCGAAAATGCAAGAATTTCTACATAATGAGAAATATTTCTCGAGGGAATACTTTTCGCTCAGGCTTAAAAAAATCGCTGGGAACTCCAAATTGTTTTCATTGTGGAATAAAAACAATTTTTCTGCCTATCACAATGCACAAAAATTTATGCAAATCAATAATAATATTTTGTTTTTAATTGATGTAATTCTATGAAAACAAATTTAATTTATCTGTATCTTTACCGTGAAGCAAAATGCTTATTCATTCTCTTTACCTGGATAGGTGGCTGATTAAAAACCATATGAAAAAACTGAAATATCTTGTTTCGGGGAAAGATACAATTATCATGAAGCACCATGTTTTCTTTACTATCGTCCAATGGCACACTGCATTCGATGATCGAAATTTTCATAAGATTTTACTAGGAATTAGTTGCTAATCACGTTACGTTAACTTTAATTTCGTTGAAATGCAAACCATTTCATCATAGAATTACCCCGTGTTAAAGATCGTGTTTAGCAAATGTTATCCCTGCCTTGCATACGCATTTCGTAAAAAGGACAGTACTAATTTCCAGTAATCATGAATGCTTTGTTATTCTGAACGGAGTTTTGATTGCGCAAACAGTGCGTCAAAACGAGACTGAGATTATTTACAGATACCTTCGCTGCAAAGACGCAGGCGTAAAAATACAGCGACAGACTACCAGGGCCCCTACATCATTTTTAAGTGCATACTTTCGAGACTTAATAACAAAATGATTGTCAATCTTGATATACGATAAGGTATTTATGAGACCAATACATTGTCGAAAACTACCAGAAAATGACTCGCCATCGAAATGAATTATGGGAATGAAAGGGCCATTTTGTTCAGGGTTGAATTAAGGTAACTGCGGACACACAGAGGGTCATTTAAGGTCCAAATTTTAAAAAGTATGCAAATCTTGCCTAATGCGAAAAAATTGAACTTTGAAATATCTGCTTCCATATGTCGGCCATAAAAATGGATTTCATTACGTAGAAATGACTTCATGACGTCATTAAGGGGCCGACCCCCTTTCTAGGGACCAAATTTAGTAATTGTCCATTTATTCCGGAAATAATTAACCGATTTTTATTCCGAAAACACCATTTGCTTCGTAAAAAAAAACGCCAGATGTTGTGTTTTGAATGATATGAAGATATAAATTAAATAAATACAATTAGGTGTAACGTATTTTATGTAAATTCCTTCTGCGCTGCTGTTTTCGAGTACAGTTACTGAAAATATTGACTTTTTTCTCGAAAATTTGCCCGGTGACCTATGCTGAAGTTTAGATATTTTACTGCCAAACCATTCCACTGAAAAATTTTTAAATAAAAACCATGTGTCATCTGGTAAGATTTTTTGTAAAATTCGATTCCGCGAAGATATCGCAAATCAAAGGACATTTCAACGTCGCGTCAAATGTTCAAAAAAGCTGTCTTTTTAAACACTTAAAAAAACATTGATTTTTTGCTTTTCTTAAAATCACATTCAGATACAAAACTTCTGAACCCTATATTTTACAATAAACCCTTATTTCAAATATCTAAGATGCGTAATTGCATGAAGATCGGCGTCAAATAAGCATAGTAACGCTGGTTTTGGTGCAACGTCGACTTCGACGAAAAATGTTGCAACAACTTCACTAAATTGAAATTTATCAAAAATTTAACCCGAAAACATATCATTTTTATTTGATAAATATGAAGCATATTCATTTCGCTACAAAATAACAAAAAAATCAGCATAGGTCACCGGACAAAATTTTGAGAAATTTCTATTTATATTCAAAAAATGAAATGAAATATTGAACGCCAATTCTTGAAAATCGCGAAAAATATAGCGTTTCTGACCTGTTTTTCTTTTTGAAAGTGCACAGAAATTAAACTACTAGCTCTAGCGTTCTTGGATTATCTAAATGAAACTCTTTTTGTAAAAATCGGCCAATTAATTAAGAAAATATTTGCAAATACTGATTTTGGCGGGTCGAAAAGGGGTTGGTCCCTTAATGACGTCACGACGTCAAAGGAACGAGCTTCAAACCCCTTTTTATTGCGTTTTAGCTAATGCCCCCACTTCAAATATTAACCTCAGCAATTATTATGAGATTTTAAGAAAGTCGAAAATTTGACTATGATATCTGTCCGCAGTTACCTTAAGTCTCTTTCCGTGGTTCAAAGATTCGAAGATCTATAAAATATGTTGATATACTAACGAATAGATCTATGTAATACTCGCGTTCAGTTTGTTCATTTGTTTTCTTGTATTTCTTGGATAGAATACAAGTATATGTAAAAAAAGAGAAGATCTTCCTTTATTTTTCAGAGTATTCACGAAGTAGTGTAAGTTCTATGCAATGAAAAATTACATATGTGACCCGTCACGCGAAAAGGGACCATCTGCGCTATGAAGGCGGCCCCTGTAAGGGTTTGAAGCCAGTACAAGTGTTCCACCAAACAGTAGACTACATCCCTATCAAGTTGAGTTTAAAATTAGTTTCGAACAAATCGCTAAATTACATGACAATTCAAACAGTCTTCCCCCAGTTTTCTCAACAGCGAATAAGTTGAAAACAGTCAGTGTAGTCTAAGATCAGACTGCACGCCTGTGCAGGCTGATCTCAGTCTATACTAAATACGACAAAGATTTGAGTACAACATGATAAGTGTTAATTTTTTTAGCATAATTTGAATGTCGACAATTTCAGCATTATTTGGGGATATCAACAAATTTCCCAACTGTCGTCCGTACCAAATTTACGGGCAGACATTTAGTATTCTTTAAATTGTTTCCAAATAAAACGCTTCGACGGATATTCAATACAGGTGCCTATCTTTTTTCCAAATGCCAGTACCCAAAATACCCTTAATTGGCCACAAATTACAATGCGCGTATTTTCGACGAGGCAGTAATTATTACTCCAATCGTATATTTTCCCTGGGTTACCCTATGATCACCAATAGAACCGCAACCCAGTTTTATTGCGCATGCTCAGTGACACGTGCATAATGACGTCGTAAATATTTAATCTCGCGAGATTTCAAAGTGTCCAGTCGAGGGTACCCAGTTATTTGTAATGGCCGACCGCATATGTTGGCTAAAGGAAGTGACAGTTTTGTGGCCGTGGATGGAAGTTGATGGTAATTTTGATATCTGACTGGGTTAAAGTCTACATATTTGTTATCTGATATACTGTCTACCAACAAATTAAGGCAGCCATAAATAAAAGATACCTTCGCCCCAAAAGTTCGGACATGCCAACTTATACGTATAATTATTAGCTGAAATATCAATCTTTACAAGGAAAAAATGCAGGAAGTCTTGCGCGGTTAGCATGTCGTCGATTTTCTACCAAAACATCGTAACTACAGCTTTAAACAAGCTGTAGTTACGAGATTTTAGCAGAACACCAACGATATAAGCCCATGACAAGAGCTCAAATGTGATTTCAAAAGTTGTATTCACACAATAATAAAAATAATATTGATCATTGCGTTCGATCATATGCACTTTGATATAACAATATGAATGTCTTAACTTATCGGCGAGCTTGATTGAATTCTTTGAAATATTAACGAGATAAGCAACTTGATTAAGCTTGACCATCAACGCTATATGAAGAATATGGACAAATTGGCGACATCTCCAACAATTTCATGCGCATGAAAGAGATATTGGGGTCCCTAGCCAGCGACACTGTGTATATATTCTCTATTCGAACATAGACTATGAGTCCATAGCTGCCTTTTGAGCGCGATGCACATGCCAATCTAAATCTAACGTTTCTCATATGAGAATTTTGTTTAAATTTGTCACACGAAGGCTCATTTGAAAGTCTCAAGTAATGAATTTTCCTAGATATAACATTGAATCCTTTCGCCAGAAACCGCTGTTATAAAATTGCAAGAGTGTCAGAGTCACAATATACATCGCTACATAACGACTTTGAGAATAGATTTACTTGATTTCGATATTCATCTATGGCTCTAGAAAAAGTCGAACCCGGTAAGCTCTGTCGTTACCGCGTTGGGGCTCTCAATCCCTTGATCAAGAGCTCGATCACCGGCACGGCCAACTTTCAAAGGTTATTTTTCTACTACCAATAGGCAAATGAGAAGTAATGCGCCTAAGTGGGATTGGCAGATGGTAGCTCGGGTGAAATGTTGTGGTTGTACTGGTGTGAGAAATTACAGAAAACAGCGTGTAGGTACACCAACCGACGCGATACAACTGCAAAACTATTGAATGCGATTTTAACCCAATACAAAACAAAAAGAGCAAAATATGCATTTAAAACACAGTTTTGACTTCTAGGTATGGATATTATATAACATATCAACAGGTTAAAACATAACTCCGTCTCCAAGATGTTTAACGATAATGCGTGTTATTTAACGCGTAATAATTCTCTTGTTATTCACATGACAGTATAAGAAAATTGGTCCATGAAATATTCTCCCTTTGTTAAATTTACTCTAACACATTATAAATTTGTATTTTTTGGTAAAAAAATCTAATGTTTAACTTTAATTTAACCTCAATTTTAGATAATAATTTGAAGTAAAATTCGAATTAGGCTACTTTTTTCAATAACGATAACATTTCACATTGGTAGCCCGATCAGTATTATGATTTCAATTTTCCCCATCTTTGAATACCTATGATCACATTAAACGTAATAACCTTCTCTACAGTCAAGATGCAAACCAACTGTGAATGTTAAAACGGAAAGGTACAGGGTTTTAGGCTGACATCAATAAAAGGGGTCCAAAGGAATCAATATTTTGGGTCTTTGGGGTCCTTTCTTAAAGTTAGGGAGTTCCTCTTTTTAAAAATACACTGTTTTTAAGTAACGATCCTGTTTTAATGTGAATTTAGAGGTATACCCTGGTTTAGCATTAAGAAAGTATTGGATATGTATATTTTCAAATTCTAATGTTCAAACTGGCTGGTTTCGAAAAACAACAACAACAACAACAAAAAAAAAACACTCTTGGCGACTCGGCGTCCAGTACCACAGACAGCCATATTGTCAATTTTGAGTGTAGTTTTACAATAATTATCCATTGCTTCATTAACCCTAGGTTTGATTCAACAAATCCCTCATATTTAACGGCTCCCGGTTCTGTAAAATATGTTAAAAAATCTGCATGAAAAGGACAGGTTTCTTGGCTCAAGTATTCGGATTTTATCCTGTGGGCAATAGTTGATTTTTTTATTGACTGATTGTTGTCTTCATGTTTTGTAAATTGTATGAAAAATAAAATTCTTAATAATTTCACTGTCTGATGTTGGAGTAAAACTGTTAAGTGTAATTTTGTTGTGGCATAATTGGTCGTACTAAGCACATCAAACAATATATGAACCTATCTGTGACATTTACGACAATCCATATATGCGCAATGCAAAGCCTCTTGCCAGCCTGTGCATCCGCACAGTCTACCAAGAGTCTCCACTTTGCACTCTGTAGTAAGATATGGTCTTAAATACTTTTCATGCGGTCAGCCAATTTTCTGATTGCGTTTCGTGGTTTTTAAAGAAGCTCAGTCATTGTGCCTCATGGACATGCAAATTGTTGGACATGTCAGCGACCAGAGTTCATATTATTCCTGCGCTTCTAATCTCATGTACGAGATCGGTCGTACATAGATATGTTGTTATAGAGTATCGTTTTGTGAAGGGAAAAACGTCGCCAACCATTTTGTCAATGTTCGGTATAGTTTTACAATAATTATCTTTTGCTTCATTAACACGGTTAATACGGTCTTCAATTTGTCAATAATGTTCAACAACTTAGTTTATAATTATTTATTACCGCTGAAATTTGGTGAGAAACCATGTTAGTTTCTTTCAAATCATCGTTAAAGAAAATCATTGCCATCATTATTATCATTACATAGTGTTTACGTAATCGTATGATCAATATTTTAGGTGCATTTTATTTTACATTCTTTGTTAGATTTCGGTTAAAAGTGGTAAATTGTGTTTTATTTCGAAAAAAATAATGGCCTTTTTATACGCCCGAAGGTGCGTATTATGTTACGGCCTCGGTCGTCCGTCCGTCTGTCCGTCTGTCCGTCCGTCCGTCTGTCCGTCCGTCTGTCCGTCCGTTTGCAATTTTTTGTGTGCGCGACTCCTCCTAAACTATCAATGGGAATAAGCTGAAACTACACACAATTGCTCCCTATGATGTCTAGTTGTGCATAAGACCTTTGAATTTCAAATCGCTCCAGTCATTTCTGAGAAATCTTGAATTATCTGCCCTTGAATTAAACAAAAATCACTGTTTTTTGTGTGCGCGACTCCTCCTAAACTATCAATGGGAATAAGCTGAAACTGCACACAATTACTCCCTATGATGTCTAGTTGTGCATAAGACCTTTGAAATTCAAATCGCTCCAGTCATTTCTGAGAAATCTTGATTTATCTGCCCTTGAATATAACAAAAATCACTGTTTTTTGTGTGCGCGACTCGTCCTAAACTATCAATGGGAATAAGCTGAAACTACACACAATTACTCCCTATGATGTCTTGTTGTGCATAAGACCTTTGAAATTCAAATTGCTCCAGTCATACCTGAGGAATCTTGAATTATCTGCCCTTGAATTTAATGAAAATCACTATTCTTTGTGTGCGTAACTCCTCCTAAACTATCAATGGGAATGAGCTGAAACTAGACACATTTACTTCTTATGATGTCTTTTTGTGCCTAAGACCTTTGAAATTCAAATCGCTCCAGTCAATCCTGAGAAATCTTGAATTATCTGCCCTTGAATTAAACGAAAATCACTGTATTTTGTGTGCAACTCCTCCTCCACTTATAATTGAAATGAGCTGAAACTAGACACAATTACTCTCTGATGTCTAGATTTGCTGAAACTAGACACAATTACTCTCTGATGTCTAGTTTTGCATAAAACTTTTTAATTCAAAATGCGCCAGTTATTCTAGAGTTATCTTGGATTATCTGCCCTTGAGTTGATGAAAATTAAATTTCTTGTCAGCTCATTTTCTCCTACATAATGGATGGGAATGAAAGGAAACTTGCCATAATGACTCTGTAGGTTGTCTTTTTGTGCCTAGGACTAAATACATTTTCATATTTAAATGTTATAGCACCAGTTGTCTGTCTGTCTGTTTGCAATATTTTTAGCTATCATTCAAGCTCATGTTACTGACAAGCCAAGGTTACTGACAAGCCCCTTCGGGCGTCTATGCGCCGCTCTGCGAAGCTCTTGTTGAAACGTCGAGTAACAAGGGGGAAAATAATGAGATAGAAAATGAATGATTGCACGAGGAGGCAAGCAGAAAGTGTGACCCGTCACGCGAAAAAGGACCGCTTTTCAAAAAAAATTCTTTCATAGGAAGATAGACTGATTATACTAGATTCAGAAAATTAGTAAGGTGCGATAAATTTCGACCCTAGTCAGTCTGCGCAATCCGCGCAGTCAGACAAGGTCGACACTTTACGCACTTCCCAGATGTTCCCTTTCGCGTAACGGGTCATAATGTAAAAAGTAAAAAACTGTACCAATAATTCGGTCCATCTATACAAAAAAATACCTGATTGACATTCAGGCGGACCGACAGATTGACAAACAGACTGAAGTATAACGGTAAAAAATAACCCCCTGCAGCCGGTTTTACCAAGCATCTTACGATAAGTTTTTTGTGTAAGTCAAAAGTTAAAGTTGCTTCTTGAAAAGTAACTAAATTTTGAATTATGTCATGCATCATCTCATTGAAATCGTCTTCTAAAGCTGATTCTGATGAGATATTGCTAGGCAGAATCTAAAAATTGATGAAAACACCAGGTACGATTTGCTATTTTGACTTCCGATAAATTTTTTCGTAAGAAGTTAAGTAAAAAATAAATAACAACTTATTAATATTTTCTTTTATTTCCATACATTTATTTAAATTTGAAATTTGAGAAAATTCTCAGTTGAGCCTGAGAAAAGTTTTATAACCTCGGGCCCTGATCGGTGTCTTCACTATGAATTCTCTTAGTGGTACAGTCAATTTTGCTTGAGCGATCACGTTTACTAAGCGCCATTGTCATTATACGACCGTTCCCAAACCCCCTTTTTAAAATAAATATATTTTGAAAGTAGACGTTATTGGTCTAAAACATAATTAATATGATTCCTATTTTGTTAAAACACATAAAAATGGTCTGTATTTGAGTATACGACATAGGATTATTAAGAAATTCGCAATAACATTGATTTGATTTGATGGAGTTTAACGTCGCTTTCAACAATATTTCAGTTATATTGCGGCGGCTGGAGCACCTAATAATGGTTTCCTGGTATTTCTCTAACCAGTACAACCACCACATCCTTTCCTAGCCTCAAGCTGCTATCTCACATAGGTCTACGATTATCAACCCATTGGTGAGAGACTAATACTTGGAAAGAATGAGTGCCGCCGTCGGGGATCGAACCCGGGACCTTCGCAATAACATACATTTCTATCAAAAATCTTTTTCTAATTTGTAAACAAAACGTGTACTAAGCGACCATTTTCTTTTACGACCGCCTTTTGGTCTTCCCGTAAGTGGTCGTTTAGTACACATTTACTGTATTTAGCTCAATATTTCTTTTCAAACATTCAGCGAAAATTCTCAATGCAGTTTGAGGCGGTCCAGGCTGCACGTTAACTGTGGGTCATACACAGAACATATGCAATCGTTGGAAATGTCACGCACTAGATAAAATTCAACGGTAAAATTTTGTTTTGGCCAGATATCTTAACTTGTTTCGATAACTTAAGCCTTGATATCGAGTCTAGTATGTCGTAGCTTAGTTTGCAAGAAAAACGTGAAACATGTGCTAAACTTATTTTGTCCTAGGTTTTAAAATTATTTGTAGCAAACCAAAGATATGCATACATTAAAGTTTATGAAAAAGGAGTGTTCGATTAAAATTACATCTTTGGTGAACTTTGAGTAATCAAGCGTTCCACAGACACAATCGAAATGAGTTTTACCAAAGTTTAATTGTGGGATAAATGGCGGCTTTATATTGCTACAGCAAATTGAATTTCACAACGATACCTGTTTTTATGTAGGTTTTATTACTTCGGGTATCAAATAAGACCCAACATCCAAAGTTTCTTATGTCCAAATAAAGCGCTCATGTTGTTTCCTTCAAAGAAGTGTTTGATGTCGTAAAGCGTCTGAAGCACCCAGATGCTGTACCCACAATTCCTTTGTTGTGACAATGCAATGAGTTAATGGTTGACGTTTTGATTAGTGAATGTTTCAATAATTAAAGTAAATCCTTAATTCGCTGATTTTATTCCTCGTTGAAACTAAAAGCCCAACATTCCGTACGAAAATATTCTACAATCTGGCTTGCTGCACTGGTTCTTCGAAAGTCCGGTTCCCATCTTGATTTTTAGACTACATTCTATAGCCGCGACTGAACTATTTGAAGGTATAGAAAGTTATATGAAGGCATTCGAAAGCGTTAAACGCAACGTGTGAACCCTTGATTAAATATTTCGTTAAGCTTACAATGTACTATTTAATGCAATTTCGTAGCACAAAACAGGCTCTTAAAGATTGTACCATTCCTAGTTGAGGCATTGGTCCTGAGCGTTTACGAATTGACAAAAAGGATGAGCGTTCGCTTTCTGGGGGCGTCTATTGCGCCTTCGCATTTCAATTTCACAAATATCGTCGCAAAGCATGGTGTAATGGGATCAAGATGACTTGAGTTTTGCTGTGAAACAAATATAATCTATCATTTTTGCTCTGGCAGGGCGGAGTTTAAGTAACACGTAGTTGCACTTAAGGGCAAGGGAAATCAACTTTTATTCATTATATCATGCTTTTATAGATAGTCGATAAAAAATATCTTGAGACCTAAAATCGTAGGTTGATAACCAAACCACCGCAACTTCAGCTTGTTCAATCTTAAGTTACGAGGCTTTCGTAACCCAACGATGAAATGTTTTCGCTTTCTCTATATGCTTCTCTATATGCTCTATATTGGTTTTAGGATGTTGCAATTTGCACGCGTTAACCGTAATTGCCCACTGACTTTTGAAAGAACCCAAACTATAGAAAAGTCACGGCTAAGGAACGCCCTGACAGTTGAATAATAACGCAGAATATCCAAGTGAATCCAAAACAAATAGATTATCCACAAAGTCGAATTTATCAGGATTAGCAAGGATTCTAAGATCCATTCTATATTTTTGTAACCAGTCAGCATGCATGTAAATAATTATCCAAACGTATCTTACGTATGAAATTCCTCACCCTTTCATTATTTACACAAATATTTGAAACATAAGAAAGCACGTGCTTTATTTTGAGTTCTTTAGTGGGAAATATTTTTCAAAAAGACAGCCTAGATTTTTTTACAAATGATTTTCTTCTGGACATTAATAGCAAAGGGCCAGCTGGATGCGCTATTTTGGTACCTTAGCTTTATCTAAAGGATGCATTCACGAAAGAAAGTCACCCAAAACAAGGCTGTTAAAATAACAAACGGGAAATCATGATCGTCCAGAGCATTGTACTTTGAATTTTATGACAAAGATTTAGTTTCATTTAGGTAGTAAAACGCGAGAAGGCCGAAATTTTTAATCAAGTTTTAATCAAGCTTTGCATCTCGACGTGTTACAAAGCGGATGGTTAAGGAAGCAGTTTTATGGTTTTCAAGACACGTTTGGTAAACCTAGCATGGTCAGCGGTTATGTTTTATGACAAATTTAATCTTTTTTGAAGAATATCATCCAATAAACAAGATGAAACCACTATGAAATGGAAATTTCTTTCTATGAAAAACGTTTAAGGCGGTTATCGCTTTTACTCGCATAGAAGTAACTGTTTTGCCTTTTCCCTCGCTAAAATTCAATGTCTCTCCTTTGCAAGTCAAAGTTGTTAACTCCTCTTTGTTGCTTTCGTTGTGAACACAAGGAACAAATGTTGTTAGAACTCTTGGCTTGCTAGATTTAAGCGTATTGTAAAGAAAGGGTCATTTTACTATGATCGCAGTAAAGTGACATCGAATTAACTGTGAACTCTTTCATCGTTTACAGGTTTTTTTTAATGGAAAGATTTTATGCTTTTCTAGACACCTTGTTGTTAATTTAACCATGGTCAGTTTTCCGTTTTATGTCCGTTTCAAAGAATAAATTTGTTCCAAATAAACTTTGGTACCTAGTTTGACCTTTGTATGTCCTTTCAAGGGACCCCTGATGTCCTCTTTATTTCATTTTAGTCGTATCACTGCCTTTTAAGATGACTAGCCTTGACGACGCCCATTGTCTTCTCCCAAAATATCGAAAGTCGTTCTTAAGGGCGCCCCAAAAATCTTATTATTTCCCCCTGCGAAGAAGAGGGGATATATTGCTTTGCACTTGTCAGTGGGTCGGTAGATCGGTCGGTCCGTCGTAGACAATTTTTTGGCCAGAGCATATCTAAAAAAGTATGCAAGCCAGAATCATGATACATCACAGGTAGATAGATTCATGTTTTAGCTATTGCCATTTGTTGATTGACAAAGAATATGCCATTGTCTGGCTCTTATAGGGCCATTAGTGTTTTACCAACACGTCTTGTTTAATTATTGTCTCACTTTAATGCACCCCTTGGATCAGATGGCGCAGGCAAAGACAACACTTTTTATATAAGAGGCTCACTTTTGTTTCTGCGTTCCACTGGCATTTGTTTTGTGAACTGAGGAAGACTACGTCAGATAGGTTCATATATGTCTAATATAATTATTTCATTATCTATTAGACAAAATTTGTGAAACGTAAAAAATGTATGTGGTGCTTTCTTAAGGCGACATTATCGCTGTTCAAAAGCGATGGCCCAGTGCGAAACAGTTGTAACTACCTATATACATATAGGCAGTTACAACTGTTTCGCACTGAGCCATCGATATAGGGGTAATATCAACTAGATATTGCTTATCGAAACAATTGGAATCCACTGGACAAAAAGGGATCACTTGGGGTGCCGTAAATCAAATGTTTCGAAAGGAGATTTGGTCCAGCATTGGTCGATCGGAGATCGCATTTCGATTGATTGATTGAATGGAGTTTTACGTCGCTTTCAACAATTTTTCAGTTATATCGTGGCGGCTTGAGCACCTAACAATGGGTTCCAGGTATTTCTCTCACCAGTACAATCATCACATTTTTTCCTAGCCTCCAGCTGCTGTCTCACATAGGTCTACGATTATCAACTCATTGGTGTACGACTATCAAACATGCTAGATAGGCAGATTATTCTAGGTTCAGACGATTTGCAGAAAAAGAAAAGTTTCAACCCTGGTCGGCATTCGCTCGACATGCCAATGCACGCAATGATGGAAACTGGTTATAGATACATGTATACGAAGCGTCGCGCGAAAGGGGACCATCCGGGAAGTCAGTAAAATAAATATTTTATATATAAAGATTGGTCACAATAGAGGGCATCCAATGGGAGCTTTCGAAACTTCTCTTCGGAAAAGTAGCTTCTTCATTATATACTCAGAAAAAGGAGAAAAGACGAAAAGTTCAGAACCTAGTCAGACAGCGCAATATGCGCTGTCTGACTAGGGTCGACACTTTACGCACCACCAAGATGATCCGTTTTTGCTTGACGGGCCACAAATGCTGAGCCCATTTAACCATGGCGGTCCCCCTAAAAAGATTCTTAAATCAGCACAAATGTTGGGATAAGATAGCACTTTTGTCAACTATAACATCGATAATGCGAGAAGGCGATCGGAATGTCTTACCAACAAGTTTATTTGAGTTTTATTTCAGGGATGTGGAGTTTCCATGCCCGACTTGTCCCACATTGGCTTTTAAACCTGCGATTAAGCACATTTTTTAAAGGCTACTTGTCCGAGAACGAGTAATTACCAGGGCAAATGTTGGAATGGCACTAGATAGATCTTAGAGATTAAGCCTTATATTTATAACATAGGGTAGAATCATCGTTTTTAATGAAGAAAATGCTGAGTTTCAGCATTTTCTTCCTTAAGTACAATGTTTCTCAAAATTTATCTATTCTCTTTATTTTGCGAACAAGTCCATTTCAATCCTGGATAATTAGAAAATTATCTTTTACTTGTCAAGGGACAAGTAGAGAAAATGCTTATTTCCACACCCCTGTTTAATTGTATCAGCTCGGTCACCCATCTATAGATGTCGCTTTCTGTGTTTCAAAAGAGTCCTTCAAAAAAGGAGAGAATAGGGCTGGTAAACATACACAAGATTTTATTCCTTTTTTTTACCTTTTATTTGATAAAAGTAATAATTTATAATACAAAAATTAACAAGATTGTCTTAGACAAAACATAACAACATAATAAAGAATAGGATATCGATACCAACGAGCACGATAAGCCACCTTTCATTTTTACATGTGATTATCAAAACATTAATTAGGCAGTGGTTTAGCTTATGCAAACACAGTTCTTTTATAAATAAATATAATATACAACTTAACAGCAATGTACACTTATTCAGATATACAAGTACAAATTGAACTGTAGGATATTGCACCAATACTTCAATAAAACACTTTAAACAAATGTCCAGAATCGCGTTTGAGCACTAATATTAAGAAGCACCATTTACGGAGTAATCCGAATACGAGTCTTGTCCGAATATACGTAGTGTTCATTTTCGGAAAAAAACGGCATTGAAGCTGTGTTCCGTTTCAAGCGAATCTGTAAAATAAGAATAGTAAATTTTATTAATAAATCCTTTTAAGCTTATTATTCGAAAAGTTTATCTGTACTTTAAAGTGAATTACTTTTTCAACACAATTTTACTCCATCTTTCATGTTTCTATAAGTTTGGGAAAAAATCATCAAAAATGCTTTACTGTAAATTATTTGTATTTATCAAAATTATCGATGAAATTCGTTTTTGTGATTTAAATATAGATATACTGTTAAAAAATGTTGAATAAATAATGAATTCAATAAAAAGTGCTTGTTTCAGAAAATGATAATTACCATTTCATGTCCTTTGGCTGTCTTTGAACAGAAATTCAACATGTACGTATTTCGGATCTTAGTCAGTCAACCATCTCCCCACAACACTTTTGTTTAGTTCTGTACTTTGACTACATCTTGGCGAAACAGCACCGTATGTTGGAGGAGTGTGGTCCCCATCTGAAGAGAGATAATAAATAAAACATTATAATATAGGAAAATAATATTTGAAATTCATTTTTTTTTTTTCATATTAATAATTTTAGTTGTTACGATATCATTATTAACAAGACCCAAAAGGAAAACCTGAAATGCTGAATTTACGATTCTAAAGACTATGTGGATTAAAGTAAAAGAAGAGAAGGGGAATTAATAGAGAGCTTGCTACTCCTAAATCTAAAATAAAAGAAAAGGAAATATGGAAAACAGATACTTTGATTCAAATACTATATATTGCATCAACTGCTGATTGCAACAAAGAAAAAACCCTATTATTTAAACTACTGTAAATGAAATCGATTCTGATGTAACAATTAAAGGAAGGGTTATAACAACAAAAAATATATTTACCTTTAACCCCCTGGAGTGGAGCACACGAATTCTCACCCACGATGTTAAACAAGACAGCTGCGGAGGCCTGGGACATCAACACCAGCAGTTCGGAGATCCAGCGTTACATCTTCGTGATCGATCGTGTAGCTACCGGAAGTCGTTGTTGACATGTCGTCATCGTCCTCCTCATACGTCATAAAACTTCGATCATGGTCACTAGGGGGCGGTAGTGGAAATAAAGGCTGGTTTCTAAAACTTGACATCTGCGGGCGATGTACTCTTGGTTGTGAATGGTCAATATCACACGGTACCCGTCTAACCATCCTTTCACTGTTTCTATATTTATTTTTAACAGAAAAGTTTTTGAGTTGCAGGCGAGCTTGCTGGTCGTTATGGAGTTGCCTTGCAATTGGGATTTTCTCACATCTGTGATGTTGAAGATCTGCGAGGTTCATCCAAGGTCGCTGTATGTCGCTGCATGTACTATGGGCAAGATTTCTATAATGGCGGAAATCAGTCTGTTTCATATCTGTGAAAATAATAAAGATATTATTAGAATTGGTGATACTGTGAAACATTAAAAATATTTTCTTCCAATTTGAAAATAAATGTAATTGTTATATTCATTTAAGCCGTGTATTCGATATTTTGGTCGATCACTACGATCAATTCTTCGGGGGGTAACTTCAGCGTTAAATTGTTATAACTGTTTATTTCATATCGGCAATTTGGCAATGTTAATTGATTCGAGCTAATTTTCTAGACCACAAAACATCTGTCCTCGATTAATATCGTAATTTGATATAAAAAATACTTCAAATTTTGAAGAAAATAGAAATTATATTGTATCATATGTTTTTGATAGGCTGATATCAGAAACTATAGATGTATATAACTCAAAAGAGTCAAAGAAAAATGAATTTCTATTTAAATACCTGAGTCATGTGACTGTGATAGACTGGAACTATGGATGTCTGTTTCACTCCCGCCACGCCCACTGTCACTCGTGATTGTCTCGCCGGAAGTCTGGGAATGATTGTCCTCGTGACCGAACGTCGAAAAGGAAGCGTGAGGCTGAAATAGAATGTGAAAGGTTACATACCGAGTTTTGCAAACAAATGTAAATTTTATCTAATAATTTCAAGATGTTTATTGAACTCGTTTAAGGTTATACCTTCTTTTTTACTTGTTTCATAAGTTTTCATTGAACTGTTTTACATCGTGGGAGATTGATTATTAGCTACTTGTACCTTCTTAAAATCATTAAAAAAACTAATTTCATTATTATGAATATACTGAAATAAGGTTATAACGATTTCGGTTTAACTATATGTAACACTCTTAATTTCAATATTTTATTTATAAAATATTGAATTTTATGGTGTTAAATGAGAGTATTTTAATATGATGTATAAACTATTTCCCATGGAATAATTTTGTGAAAGATTTATTTTGAGGAAAACAATTACCTGTATCGTGGAATGAAGAAGAGCACTGTGGGATTGAAGAGTTGAAAGCTGATTCTCAGATCTCGGGGTTGAATGCCTGGTTTCCATAGCAACAGGGTTGGTTTCAAACTTTGATAGTATAGACAAGTTCGGGATACTGGCGTTCGAATTCTTCGCCTGTGTGTCCTGGAGTTTACAAAGAAATTATTTGAAAACAGAGGAAGAAATTTATTTTATTTGAATTTATAGAGGATAATCGTTTGCTTCAGTGTTAGATCGATTTATATTTATTGAGGTAACAACAAAAGCCTTTATATTTTCACGAGTGGCGGAGCCAAGAGTGAAAATATAGCTTTTGTTGTTCACGAAATGAAATATTAATCGATCTTACTGGAAAAACAAACGATTATTCTTTTTGTTTAATGCAAAAATGAGAGAAAATGTGAAATTTCTAGGACATATTTTCGTAAAGCGCGTCATTTTATACGTTCATTGTGACGTCACTTATTTCGCCCCGCATAGATGACGTCAGATAGGATGAAATGCACAAAAGCAGGCTATACGTTTTTGATAATTTCACTGTTTTTGTGGTGAGATTATCAAGTAATAATCTACCGTTATTTCTCGATAAACCACCGAAAAGCATTAAAGAAAGATCTATGTCTCAATATTGTTTTGGCGTGTTTGTAAAGGGAGACTACAATAGTAATTTATCTTATTTTATGAACCGTATTGCCACAAACATGATTTTCCGCTACGAAACCACTAATGCGATAACATGTTTTAACCAGCAGCATTTTTTCCTCCATAAATGGGTAATTCCATAAACAGAAACAAATCGATTAGGACTGATTTGTTCAGAAAACAATGCATGTCATATGGATTTGATATATGGTTTAACAATCCGTTGGATATCTGAACGATCAAGCTTCGTAGTAATCGACATCTTGAAGGTGATTTTGAAGGAAGATTATATTCGTTATGATGCGATTAATTTCTTCCTTTTCTTTCGATATATATTTATATATATTTGTATCAATTTCTTTTTTATAAAGTTTAATATTTGAGTCATTTTATAATATTATATTTGCAACAATTATATGATCTTATTGACTTGTCATACATGGGGATCTAATTTAGATTTATTTTACATCTAATCACCGAAAAATTGTATGGGACATTAAAGCCATAATTTGACCAAGGCCATTTATGATCGTTAATAAGGAATAAAGTAGTATAATATTTGAGAATAATTACACTAAAATTGCTATAATAACGGCATGAAATTGAACCCCCTCTTCGACCCTTATAAGATATCATTTTTGGTCCGATTTCACAAGAATTCTAAAGGATATTAAGATCTTAAAATTTCAAATGTAGAACTTTAACTCGGTTGTCCCAGAGTTAACATATACAATTTATATCAGTCTTATTTTAGATGAGTGCATTGTTTTTTTTAATTGATATTATTTCTTTTTCTTTTTAAAGGATGGGTTGTGCCTTCTCCATCTTTGGAATAAAAAGGGTCTCGTTTAAGAGTTCTAAAAACGTGATTGTTCTGAAGGGTTAGAGATTTTCCCGGCAGGTGCCGATTGAAAATAGATTTTAATAATTACAGGGTTATTAAAATAGGAGAAACTAGATAAATATGATATCGCATGTCTTAACAAAGGGAAGAGCTTTTGCGCATTATCTCTTTTCAAACTTATTCGAGTATTTTGACTATGGTGACACTTTCGATTTAAAACTTGAAGTTAAAGATGTAAGAGAAAGCTCTTGAGGGCGAAACTTAAACTCTTTAACTGAAAATTTCGGTCTGTTTGGTTTTCTTCGACTAGAAAAAAAATTCAAGTAAAATTTCGATTTTAGTCAGCTTTTGCGTATCGCACAGGCTGACAAAAGTGGAAACTTTTTGAGCTACGAAGACTGTCCCTTTCCGCGTCACGGGCTATGATTCTAAAATTTTCAGCAGGTAGACGCAAAACACAATACGTCTCAACCATAACCCCCTAAATTGTATAGTACACACTATGATTATCTTCATTAACCCACAATTAGTACCCCAACTAGTTTTCTATTTTCACTTTTGTTGTCCCTTTGATCTGTTTCGCTTAACTTCCTTTTCTTTTCGCAAAAAATTGATTGATCTATCATAGGGAAAGGTTTAAATAAAAGAGTGGAAGGTTTGGCAATAGAAAGAAGGAAAAAATAGCAGAGAATGAATTGCATTACACATTTCCATTTGATCTTAACCATTATTGCTGAATCAAACTTTAACTACATTTTTTAATCTAAATAATCGCATGAATCTAGGGTTGGAAATGTCAGATTTTTTAGTGTTATTAAAATATCGTAAAAATAGTTTATCGTCTAGTAAGGAAAAATCGTCAACGGGTCATCATACCGCAGTAACCAAGAATTTTCCAAATTGAACTTACAACGTTTTAGTCGTCCAAACGAAGAAATAGTTAAGCCTACCGCGTAATATAGAATTTTGAGCATCATATGGATATTTACTTAGACTCAGAGTATGAAAAAATTATATTGATTTATCTTTTATTTGATCCATTTAAATCCACTTATGAATTACAAGGTAGCTTGCTTCAAGTGCCCTTTGACATTACTTCAGTTATTCATTGATCCCTCCCCCTTCCAATCTCATTAAAAGTGAATTTCTAATCTTTATCAGCACTGATAAGTAGTTTTATAGAATAATGATACACGAATATAGATTAAAATCGTGATTGAACGTTTATCATTTATTGAATGATTTGAAAGCAACTAGTAGTAATTGATCAAGCTTTCGGAGTACCCACCACACAGCGTTTATTCAATATTATCGGTATACCGCAAGAAACAGGGGATAAAATTGTGTTGTAGATTTGAATATTCAAATCTAAAACACAATTTACCCTCAGTTTCTTTAGTCCAGTTTTTTCAAGTCTCGAAAGCAAGGGAAATAACATTTTAATAAAGGATATATGCCAGACCATATAGCACAAGAAGAAAAATGTGAGACTATTTGCTCGGCGCCCGACACTTTGGATTATCTATTAAGGATAATCCTTATAATTTGTAGTTTCATTCTATCTTATTCAATGAAATATGATTTTTACATTGAAATCTGCCTCAATAGAGGAGGCGAGAAAATTAAACAAATTGCCACGTTCGTTAATTGAATGTATTGTTGAATATTGTTGAGTTCGATCCAGATTTCTTTACTCCAGTAATGGGTCGAAAAGGACTTTTCGAGAGCAGTCTCCCGCCGTGGTTAGTACTCGTTATTTACTTATCACCTTTTCACTTTTTATGCATATAAAATTAAAAATGGAACATTTTGTAATTCGATAATTGCAATGATGTAAATTAACAATATCCAGATGAAATAATGGTGGTCTTGATTTGAATTTGCAGGACTTTATCTATCAAATGACTAAAAACGGTAGTGGCCCTAACATGAATCGTCTCGTTCTAAAGATCCAAGGCATTATACGTAAAAAATACTTTACATGTACCGGTATATTCTATATATGAATTACACGGAGTTTGAAAAGAGAAAATGTATCTTCCTTATAGAAATGTATTGAGAATAAATCCGTCTGAAGATCGTATTTTTTTCAGTTTTAGAATGATACTAGTATACGAAAACTATTACTAATTAGAACTCATACAAATGATGAATAATGAAAGGGTTGTAACAAAAGTACTTTAAATAAAAAGGCACTCAAAAGAATAGGAACTAACTTTGTAGGTTTCACTTTGGGTTCGAATTTCATTTCGATAATTATCAAGCGGTTCCGATTATTGACTTACTTCCGGTTGGACGCGACTGTCCACATGATAGAATCAATGTTTTCATCAAATTTAGTTTTAACTCTTGGAAATTTCTATTTTTGTTGTCTCGATTCTCGACAACCCACGCAGGAAGACCACCCAAAACAAATTGAAGGAAAAATGCCGAGAGTTTAGATTGTTTAGTGTATGGGTCATTTTAAAGTCAGCAATGTCGTAAAAAGAGACCGAAAACCGCGCTTCTTCTACGTCGAAAAACTTCCGGTCAGAGGTCATTTACATCATAAAGTAGTTTCGTGAAGTTGAAAGAAGATACACGCACAAATGCGCGGACAATACTCCAGCTGTCGATTTTATTGTGTACTCAAGTCAGTGTTTATACATTCTCATTGTAGACATTTGATCGAAATGACCCCCGTCGCCCCGCCTTCTCAATTTCCGCAATATTTACATTCTCAAATTTAGATTTCAAATCCCTAATTTAATGGGAAAGAGTCGTAAAAATACATGAATGGTTTCAAAAAATGTTACTTGTACAATGACGTCAGAAATTTTGGCAAATCAGAAACATTTGGATCTAGTCACACAATTATTTTGATAATATTATACGTAAACACTATAGCGTTGTTCTATGGCAATCTTTTTCTGAATCTGGGAATGGGTTAAGATAGAAAATTAATGGCCAGCAGCTCATAAAAATCTCCATCCCATCAATATTTCAGGGCTCTAAAAGCTATCTAGAAATTCTTTCACGTGCATCAGGGGTAATAAAATCGCCATTGTACAACTGAAATGTTTATTGGTCTAAATGGGATAGCAACAAACGTTTAAGAGATGTCATTTTCGTCTTGCTTTCGAGAACAGGCGGCTTCCGATTCCCGACTGCATCTTTCATTTTTTATCTTTAGCAAAAATCGAAAAAGAAATTTGTAAGGATTTAGAGCATTAGTTTTGTAAAAGAAAAAAAAAATTTGTCACCGTGCGCAAGACATTTGAAAAACCACTATCAGTATAGCATACTCGCATATTCGTACCATAGTGTCAAGCATCTTCGTACCATAGTACCTAGCATATTCGTACCATAGTGTCTTTTAATTTATCGTTAAAGTAAAATTAAAAGATAGCAGATTCACGCAAAGGAATGGATGTGTAATCATGATGTAAGGTTTATAAAATCATGCCAGATGCTCATATGAAAGTTTTAAAAAGCCGAGTCAGTTGCGTTTGTTGTTTGATCGCGCAATCGAGACAGTAAAACAAGTCATAATCGTAAATTATTCAACGCTATTTATTGATTAAGATCACTTACGCATGAACTTATTCAAGACTCATTTTAAAAAATCTTATTTTATTTTTGTCTTACTTTTCAAAAAACTGTTTTTTTTTGTTTTTTTTCCATTGATCGTTTTTCGCGATATTAACAATTCGCAAATACTTTTGACAATATAATTGCCAACAATATTAAACGTGCACGCGCAGTTATAGTTTATTCTTGAATTATCAGGCCAAAGTGAACTAAGGCTCCACTCATTCTTTTTTTTCTGATATACTGTACTTTTGCGATACGTTTATAAAATGTGAAAAATGACTTAACGATTATTTATCAAGACATCAATTTCGAGTTGGCTTATTTCTTTAATCCATTTTATATCTAGAACAAGATTAATGTAACTAGAGATAAAGTGATGTATTCGGGCAATTATATCAGTTTTACCCCCAAAAGGTCGTAAAGTTTACTGGTTTGATTCAATAATTTTGCAATAAAGTAAGATTAAAGATACACCTTTTTTCTACCTTATATGGAAATGTAATGTCATGTCAATTGGGTACACTCAACAATTAAGTAAGCGAATTAAGTTTTGATTTTTATTTTTTGACTAAACCATTTCAGAATAAACGAAATTGCTTTAGGGAATAAGAATAAATAGCGATCGTAGTTCTGATTTGAAAAAAAGTGTTTTTTTTTTGTTTGTTTGAATGGGGTTAAACGCCGCTTTCATTAATATTTCAATTATGTCGCGGCGGCTGGAACACCTAACAAATGGATTTCTGGAAATTCTCATACCAGTACCACCATAACATCCTTTCCTAGCCCAAAGCTGCTATCCCACATAGGTCTACAATTATCAATCAATTGGTGGAAGAAAAATTGTCGGAAAATCAAAACACCGAATTCTGATTACAGGGTCCAACACCGAATTCTGATTAAAGGGTCCAACTTGAAAGTGCCAAAAGAGAAAAGTATCGTCTCTGGTCAGACTGCGCCGAATGCGCGAAGACTGACCAGAGTCGAAACTTTTCTCTTTTGGTATATACATGAAGTATACGTGTAAACTTGTCATTCGTTTTATAAATCATTGCATTATATTTGTGCTTTTTTTCTAAATTTTAGCAACGAATACATGAATAATCAAATTGATTAATTAAAAGGGGAAATCAAAAACATATATACAAATGTACAGATGTATCTAAAGACAAAACCCGGTCTAGTTACAAAACGTTTTCATATCTTTTCAAACATTGGCCATGAGCGAATATTTTTCTTGTATAAAGTATTTGTACTAAAGATTTCATTTAAAGAATTAACTATAAAAATACGAAACCGCGACCAATGAAAACTGATTTGTAATTTTATGTCATCTTTACTTGTGTTTAGTCAATGAAATCGTTTTTATCACTGGATCGTGAAATTTCTGTTCCTTTAAAGACTTATCCTATTTGTGAATCATAATTAAGATATTTTATCTTTTGTGGTGATGTGTTTTCTCTTTTTCGTATCAAAATATCAAATAAACTTTGGTTTGAAAAAAGAATATAATGAAATTTCCGAATTTAATGTGCGCCTATAAATGAAACTTTCAAACGATCGAATCTATATCAAAATAAATGAAAATTGAGAACGTCTTACCTTCCCGTATAAAGAAAAAGCTTTTACTTTTTTTTATACTTTTTGTTTAAAATGAAAGTCTTTGTACTTTTGTTTAAACAATCTTTGACCGATCCTTTAAAACCCGCGTAAAAAAGAACGATGTTATCGTTTCTTTTCGAGATCAATGAATTTCGTACTTTCTTATGGTTACATCTCTGCCAAATTCAATTTTCATGCCCATATCTTGCCCCAACAATTTGGCTGGTTTTTGACAGGTAGATTTACATTTTTATCCATTGCCCATCGACACACGTTAAGTCTATAATTTAAATTGACCCAATAGATGAAAAAAGAGGCAGTGCAATAATTGTGTCAAGAAAACTCCTTTCAAAAAAAAAAATAAATGTTCCGATTTAGTTAATTAAAATGAGATTATTTATCTGAAAATTGAGTTTACAAATGAGCGAAAGGGATAAATTTCAAGTAATCCCTTATTTATTTTCCATACGACACCCGAAATAGATGAAACATAAATATGACTTAGAATTATTTCGCCGTTGGACGATCAAAATGTCGTAATTACAGCTTTTACAAGCTGTAATTACGACTTTTTGTCGCCCACCTATGATGTTAATATATTCATTCTGCCCTTTTTTTCAATATTTTTAACCTGCGTCCTATGTCACCACACTGAACGAGGCGTTAATGCAGCGAAGTAAAAAATAAAGTCATTAAGACCAACATTATCTAAATGAAATCTACAAATCAGCTCATTTGCAGTTGAGGTCACCGAAGCAATTTTCACTGCGATGTGAATAAAATAATCACTCCTAACAATCTCAAAAGTTTTACCACCAAGATTTAGCTTCTCGTGTACCTTTTATTCATTTTCTATTATTATTACTTTGTTTCAAAAAATGCATTAAGAATCTTGAGATGGTCTTTATGCTACAAATTCAGAATTTCAAGATTGGGAAAGACTGAAGGAAGAGCATTTACTTAGGCGAAAGTTAGTTAAAGGGTATGAAGTATTAAAACTGAGAGGGCGTACAAAACAGCATGAAACGAATACTTTGTCCTCAGCCAAAATACAATGCACAATAAAATTGGGAATAAGAGTCAGGCTTTTTCCACCCTTCATCACACGACAAAATTTCTACAAATGTTAAATTACAATGACTATTAAATGGATATTTAAGGGTTTTGATTAAACGCAAACGAAATAAAGGTTTTCAGTAAAAAGAAGCTTTTAGAAGCAGACGATGAGAGATTTTGGGTCTCAAATGATCTAGTTCGATGCAGAAAAAGGAAGATTGGTGAAGTTACCATATTTTTGCCGCTCAGCAAGGACGCGATATTACTCGCTTCCTTTCATTGCTAGATATAACTCCCAAAGACAAAACTAATGTTAAAAAGAAATGAATTTTACCAAAAACTTAAAAAATGATTGTAAAACACTAACCATATTTTTGTCTAAGATTGGCGTTTCCATGTCGACTGTCGATGACGTCATATCTGAATCTCTGCTCTCGTTGCAATCTACAGGGTACGTAGTCATGGCTTCCAGATTCTTCACGGTTGTCATGGAAATCTTGCTGTCGGTTTTACTCTGTGTTGATGTCAAGTCGGCAAACTGTACTCTCTTTTCCTTGCTTGGTTTCTCCTTGTCGTAGAATCTATCTTCAGAATCGGTCGACTCCTTGAGTTGTCTCCCTCTTCGTTTCAACAGACAAATGACTAGAATTATTGTGAACACCAGTACGAATGTCACTGTACCGAGTGTAATGGCGATCAGTAGATTCTCTCCCTTCTTCTGTTTCAATGGTGGTGGAGTTACCGTTCTTGTGATGAAGACGTTGAGAGACGTTGTCGAGAATTGTCGTGGGTTTCCGTTGTCATCGACTCTCAACAGGATGTAGTACAAGGGCTGGTCATCGAGTGTGATTGGCCGAATGAGAGTTATGGTTCCTGTATAGATATCGATAGCAAATATATCAGATACGTTCTTGTTTACGATCGTGTAGAAGAGCTGCTTGTTGATTCCTTCGTCCAAGTCGAAAGCTCTGATGGTTGCGATGACCGTCTTTGGTTGAGTTTCGGCGTCCATTTCTACAGTATGGTTTGCGACATCAGGGAAAATAAACTGCGGTGCATGGTCATTGTCGTCCTTGACTCGCACGGTCATGTGAGCGGAAGTATTCCTGGAGGGCACACCATGGTCATAGACTGTGACAGTAAAATTGTAGAACGGGATACTTTCTCTGTTTAACACCTCTTTCGTCCTTAATGTAGCGTAAGAGTCTATTGTAAACGGTAATTGTTCGTCGATGAGGAAACTCAGTCTGGCATTGTCACCTGTGTCCTCGTCGCTTACATTAAATTTTGTGATACTTGTACCGATCGGCTCGTTTTCCCTGATAGAGTACTCAAAAACGGATGACTCATCGAACTTTGGACTGTTGTCGTTAAGATCGAGTACATTAATCACGATCGTCGCTGTGCTGGTTCGGGCTGGTGTTCCGTAATCCTTGGCGTAGGCGTAGAATGTGATCTTGGGGTCAGTTTCTCGGTCAAACACGGACATTGTAGTGATGATTCCGGACAGCGGGTCCATGTAGAACTGGTACTGTCCCTCAGCCCATATCGAGTAGGAGATCTCACCGTTTTCGTTGATGTCACCGTCAACAGCCGTCACCTGGACCAGGTCAATGTTTCGATCGTTTCTTTCACTGATATCGACAAAATAGACTTCCTGGAGAAACTCTGGGTCGTGGTCGTTTTCATCCATTACTTGTACCGTAAACTCTGTAAATGTCTGTAATGGCGGACTTCCCATGTCGTAGCAGTTGACCACCACATAGATATAATCGAAACTCTCCCTGTCTATTTGTTTAGCAACTGTGACTTTATACTCATTCACTTTAAATCCTTCAATACTAAAGACATCGTTGTCACTTGTGATCTCACATTTAATAATTCCGTTAGCACCAGTATCGCTGTCCTTGAGGGCTATGTGGGCCACGACTGTACCAATGCTGGCATATTCAGAAACACTTCCTATCCCGGTATCTGTAAACAGGTTGACATTGATCTCGGGAGGGTTGTTATCGGAGTCTACAACTGTTACTATGACAACTGTCTGTGAAAGAAGAGGCTGCTCACCCTGGTCTACGGCCTCTACAATGACTCTATATTGACCTCCACTGGTAAACTTTCCTTTGACTGTTAGAACTCCGGTCGTTTTGTTGATGGCGAAAAGTTCGTGGATTTTGTCTATCTGGTTTCTGCTGAGACTGTAAACGATTTCACTATTTATTCCCAGATCGGCGTCAGTGGCAGTGAGAGCAATGATTTCAGTACCCATTGGAGCAGTCTCGTTGATGTTGGCGTTATACTCATTCAGTGTAAATTCTGGAGAGTTGTCGTTCGCGTCTTCTACTTCGATATCAACAGTAATAGAACCTGTTTTTCTGGGATTCCCGCCGTCTTCAGCTTCTATGATTATACTGTAGAAATCCTGCTTTTCTCTGTCCAAATCACCAGTTAGAATCAGTTTTACTACAGAGCTACCATCTACGTAAGTTTCGTATGAAGTATTAAATGGAATGTTTAAAGTAGAAATGTCTTTGATATAATAACGTTGAAGTGAGTAATTTCCAGCGTCCGAATCTACCGCCCCTACGATGGAAATGGAAGAACCGACTGTGGCTAATTCAAAAATACTGACTGATGTAGATTGTGATGGGAATGATGGGGTATTATCGTTGATGTCTATCACTGTAATATCCACTTTTAGAGTTCTGAAGAAAGCACTCACTTTAGACTTAGCCACCACTGATAATGGAAGAACACATTTAATTGTAAATTTACAATCGGTTATATTTTCTCTGTCTATTCTAACCTGAGTATATATTGTTCCGTTCTGTTGGTCTATACTGAAATATTGTTCGTAGCCATTTTCCTGAGTTAAAAAGCTGTATTCTATTTGACTAAACACCTCTTCTGAAACTGTAGATCTTAAGTTCGAGTCTTTACTAACGTTTCCAACAAATGTTTCTATGTCAGACTCCTCAACAACAGAATACTTAAGGGTATCTTGTCCATGGCACACGACACCGAGCATCACAAGTATCAGGGTCACAAGTTCGAACCCCATCGTGAAAGAAATTTAGTTAAGACGAAAAGTTCAATATCAAATAAAATGCGCACCTCCTATTCCATTCGAGTCCGACTTTACACTGATATTCGAAAACACTAATGAATAATAAATCGCCCAGTCATACAGTTATTTTAATCGATCTGTTTTATTCTTCAGGCATATAAAAGTGAAAAGAAGAAATGTAAATATTATTTTCTCATCAGAGTTATGAAAACTCGAGTCTTTGCGGTGATCCGATTGTGGTTTGACAAGCAGCCTCTGGCTAAGGTTTCGTTTTCAATAAAATCGGAAAACAAAAAACTTCACCTTAATCCTATTATGTACTAAGTCAGCTTCTTGTCCGATGTTTATACAAGTCACTAGATCCGATCATTCGCTATATTGAATTTCTAAAATAATGTCAACACTTATAACAAGATACAACATATATAATCCACAAAATGTATTATACTTTCTCTATTCTCATTTACTGTTTTTCGTATTTGTAAGATTTTTGATATGAGAGAAATACCATTTTCCGCCGATATTTACATTACCGATTCCCATTGATAAGCGCCGCCCATATCGATTTCTCAGCCAATAGGATCGTGAGATTGAGTGCGAGTTACTCGAGCGGAGTGGAGCAATTTGAGACACGAGATTGTAATCATAGCAAATAATAATTTTGTTTCACAATTTTAATCTCTTTACACAATCTTTCTGATTGTTTCGAGATAAATTAAAACTTCTCACTGACACTTCCTAAAGAAGCGCGATTTTAAAATTTTCACTTTCTTATCGTCTACAAATTAATGAATGATTTTTTTTATTGCCGGACATTGAACGTCCTTTCTCGATTTCATTTTTGTATCATTTTCCTTTTCTTTTTATCATTCTTTTTTCACATATCTGTCTTTTTATCAATAAGCATACGTTTATTGAAATCAATATATTTGTGTAATTCGAAATTTCCACTAGTAATAAAAACTGTTGTTTTTCGAACTTTAGCTTTAGTTTTACAATTGATCTAACAAAAATAAGTTATATCCATGTCAGAAAGACGAGAATTAAATTGTTTCATGTATTTACTTGAATGATGCATTTAAGGCGACACTTAGCAGATGTTCAAGTCAAGCGTTGTTTCCGAAAAATTAAAATTAGATAGTAATATCTATGACTTTAGAGCAATGTTTTTTTATTCGACTATTAAAAATCATAGTTTCCTTGGTCCCTTATATTCTGATAGGATTTTAAATAATCTTCTTTTGGGGAAAAAAATATTGTGAAAAATGAAGAAATTGCTTGTAACAAGCAATTTCTTCATTTGCCATAATGTTCCCCAACCTTTCCCTATCTAGGGGCGTTAATAAAGTGGACTTGTGTGAGACAGGATTTAAGCGACATTTTCATGATCAAAATTGTGCCTTTTTCGTCTGTCAGGTCACAATGCCATTGAGAGACATTTACGGGAACAATTAGTTACGTTTGTTAATGGGGA
Source organism: Fragum whitleyi (assembly GCA_948146395.1). Lineage (NCBI taxonomy): Eukaryota > Metazoa > Mollusca > Bivalvia > Cardiida > Cardiidae > Fragum > Fragum whitleyi. The sequence goes on along the minus strand of OX411549.1, from coordinate 57,778,573 downwards.
TTTGGTAAGGACGGTCCCATAAAATTACTCGATCCTTTAATACCAGCCGTATTCAAACATCCAAAACTCTTCGATAAGGCGGGATTATTCATTTATTGTGCTTCGTTATGATCAAACACAACGTACAATAAAGTCACTTAGCCCATTTTCATTCATTGGCGACTCTTTCCTAAAATACGACAGTAGGAATTGAGGCCATTGTGGAAACATCGGTGTACTTGCAAGTTCATTTTCAATGAACGGTACCAAATATCGTACAATAATGCCACTTTGTCCATTTTCGACACTTTGCTAAAATACAGTCCTGCGTTCAGGATGACTAAACGGTGCAAACTGTTTTGATTTTTTCCTTGCTTTGCACATGCACATATTATGAACATATTAGACAGCCCGATCAAAATGGAAACGTAAGCAATAAAAGATAACTTTTCCTTTTTAGGCCAAATTAAGGAAAAGGAAGAAAAACTGTTGAAAAAAATATAATAATATGATGATGAAATAAATGTGTATTTTTCTTATTTATTTTTTTAATTCCAGGAATAAAAAGTAAGTCTAAAAGGAGGTGACTTTACATTGTTTTGATGCCTTCACTAATGTTAAAGGATGGATCTACTAATGCATTGACAATTTTACAATATCAGCTGATTTTTAGCGATAATCGATAGGAAACAAATTTTCTGATAAGCATGTATAGGCGGGATGGACGTTATCGGAATCATTAGATTCGGGCATTATGTACTGTAAAGTGGTCAACGATTAGCGACTGTCACAGTGATAAAATTGACAAATAGAAGATGAATATCACTATCTTGATAAATGTCCATAATTATGAAACGGAATTGTGTGGCTAAGGTTGAAGATATGACTTATTTTCGATTTATATTTATGTTGTAAAGAGGTCAAATATGACATTCTTATGGAAAATGAATCGGATAGATGAAAGAACATAACGCTCGTTACGTTCAGCATTAATTTATTAATATTGTTTAAGTTGCATTCTTAAATAAAATGGTTTATTAAAACATTGAATGGACAGTGTGTATACAAGGAAGAAAAAGAAGTGTTTTTCTTTCAAGCCGATGTTTAAGTTAAAGGCAACTATCAAATTTTGCATTAGAAAATACGCCGTGACCCTTTCTTAATACTTTTTGTAAAATACATCAAGCTCAGAAATTCTAGGGAATGAGCCTCGCCTTATTTACAAGAATTTGGGACTAAGCTCGTTTGCACGTTTGCCTGTAGTATATACTTAATTTCGCAATTTTATTGTAGATCTATGTGAATTATTTTGTCAATTATGTTTAAACCGAAAACAAAAAAATACGAAAATACGTTTCAATTCAACCCAAAAACGTTTAATAGGTTTTAAAAAGACTAATCTAACAGCGATAAAATGTTGTCAACGTTTCACAGGGGGGTGTTTGGTGTCTAATCCGAGTTGTTCACGCCATTTTGCACAAACTAATAACAAAACACCGAAGTTAAAGGAGATTAGGTTAATCAGTTAAAAGAGAATCTCAACTCACTTGTTTGTCAGAAGTTTGTAAAACTCGCAAATGGTCTTGATGTTCCTTTTTACCCGTAGCTATAATGTACTTAGATTTGACCCCATAGAACCCTACACTCGAAAAACTCATCAAACTTAGAGCCAACAATTTCGCACGTATTATAATTAAGAACAGAACAAAACAGAACAAATCTTTTATTTACATCCAAGTACATATATGTACAATAAGGACAAATAAATTGGAACATATGTAATTGGAATTTTGATACATCCGGTTGTCCAAAACTTAAGATATAGAAAATGTGTTCATGTTTCGATGGATAGATTGTAAACGAGTCCATTTTTTGTCATCGAAGAAGTGTTAGAAGTCGATCGAATGCTGTAACTACAGTCACAAGAATCAGACCGCCAGCTAACACTTTCATTTTTTTAAAAAAATATCATTATTATGATCATTGTTGTTATTTTGTTCAGAGGATGCTATTCAGAAAGTTTATGGGAATTGGTGAAACGGTTGCTCCGGCATCGAAAATCAGCATCCACAGCTTGTGTTTGAGACAAGCCGCTTTTGCAATGATTTCCGAAGCAAACGTTGAAGTCAGTTGACTGGTAAAGTAGTTAAAATTAAGAATGCGGACTATATCCCCTTTTAGCCTCCTTGTCCGAAAAGAAAAGACAAGTGTGGAATTGGGGAATTTATATTAACTACTAAAAAGAACATGGTTTAATGGAACAGTTTACATTTCTTAGGTGATATATGTTGCAGACATGAACAGAACATATCCTTTATTACGTCCAAGCACAACAAGGTACAGCAAGGACAAAATATACATAATGAAGAGATGATGAGAGAAATTGTTTATTTCATGGAGGTAAAAAAGTAAAACACATCACACTGTATGAATAAGCGAATCCGTGAAATTAACAAATGATCTCTTCATATCTTATTACAAAAGATTTTGAAGAAAAAACAACAACAGATTTTCCATTATGAAACAGATTTCTTTTTTGGACTACTCTGTGTACAACCTAACAATTTAATTCCACAAGATGCCATTTTTGTGCGTGATAGGCTGAAAAATTATTAAAATAATTAAAAATTATTTCTAAATGAAATTAATTTACGCAGTTATTTTGTATGCTTTCGTAAAAAATAGTCCCACAAGAAAACTGATTCATTGTTGACAAATCTTTACATCTTTTGCTTCATGGTATTAAATTACACGATATAAACAGAAAATTTGTTGATTTCATAGAGTTATGAAACTTAAAACCTAATCAAACTCGTGCATTTCCTACATTGTGAATATGTTTTTGAGTTCATACCTTCATGAAATCAACAAATTATCTCTCCATCTCTTAATTATCATTTTTTTAAGGAACAAAAAAAAAAAAAAAAAAAAAAAAAAGAAACGAAAATAATTCAAAAATGAACTGTAGACTGACTTTGTTACTTGATATACAATCTGAATAAAAAAAAAGAATACCCCAAACTTATAGATTACAATTTCACTTTTGAAAATCCGCGGTGATTACATGTCCTGATAGCAAGGCTAGTCAATAATTCAGAAAATATTGAAAAAAAAAACAACCCTACACACACACACACAAAACCGAACATGAAAATAGAAAAGACTTTTTTGTTTCAATTGGGTTAAAATGTCGTTTTTAATAGCTTTCAGCGGTAACTAGAGCGACTGATGGATTCCCGGTATTTCTCGCACAAGGACCTCTATTGCATCCTTTCCTGGTCTCCAGTTGCTATCTAACATAAGTGTACGATTAATTACTTAGTGGTAGGAGACAAAGGCAAAAATAATATATGTGACCCGTCTGGAGAAAAGGGACCATCTGGGAACTCCATAAAATAAAAATTTAAAAAAGAGATTGGTTCTTGTACAGGCCAACCAGAGGTCGCATTTCCAAAATTCTATCACAGGAAGGTAGAATGATTATTCTAGATTCAGAAAATTAGTTGATTGCGAAAAGTTTCCACCCTAGTCAGTCCGCGCGATCCACGCACTCTGACAAGGGACGACACTTTACGCACGGCACAGATGGTCCCCTTTTCGCGTGACGGGTCACATATATGAATATTTTCATCAAAGGTTATCTGACAATGCCAATATCAAACTTCTAATAAGTGTCGTTTCCGAGGCATTAACGTTTTACGATAACATTCGAGCTAGTGCGCGACATTTTCAACAATTTCAAATGTGCGCAAAGCAAAGACACTGGCCAGCCTTTGCATCCGCACAGTCTAGCCAGAGTCTTTACTTTGCGATTTGTGGATAGATCAGGGCCCGAGGTTATAAAACTTTTCTCATTCTAAATTCAAAATTTTCTCAAATTTCCATTTGAGATTAAAGCCGTAATTCTGTTTTAATACCCATTCCAATGTATTAACATAAAAAATATTATCTTTTATTTTCATATATTTATTTGAATTTAAAATTTGAGAAAATTCTCAGCTGAGCCTAAGAAAAGTTTTATAACCTCGGGCCCTGGTCTCAAAGTATACTAAGAATGTTAGGCAACCTTTTAAATGTACTTTGTGGACGTCTAGGCTGCTCAATATTTGCAATTCATACAAAAGTCAAATTGTTGGAAATGTCACGTACATGCTCTTTTTTTTTTTATAAACAACCCATTTTCTCTGTGGCGTGTCCGGGTTCATTACGAAAGCCCACAGATACTTGTGTGTCGGTTTAGGTGTAATCTTCAATTCCTGTCACCCGGAAAATCGTAATGCGAATAAAATTAGGGAATAAAAATGTAATAAACTGCCTATGAGTCAGGTACGAGAAATATATCTGATTCATGGTATAATATACCTTAAATGTAGATGATAAGATTAAATGAAAAAAAAATCTTAAATGTGTGGGCCGTCACGCGAAAAGGGACCATCTGGGTGGTGCGTAAAGTGTCGACCCTAGTCAGAATGCGCGGGTTGCAGTCTGAACTCAGTTTATATCACCTGGTTTTTCCTTTTTTTTAAATCAGACAAGTATTGAAATAATACTTTCAAACTATATACAGATTCACAATCAGTGCATCCAGTGCTTTTAGCACGGTGCATTTATGGTAAATTTGCAAGCATGACAGGGTCGAATTCAAATGAAGGGGACTCATATATTATCGATATCACGGATTATAAATATTGCTTAGATATACATTTTTATATTGATCAATCTTCGATATCGCCTATGCGCAACCAATGATATTGCCAATATGTGCGTTTAATTAGACACGCGATTTACGATCCAAGATGGTTTATTGAATTAAGGTAGTGGACCCCTAATAGTTCCGCAACGTTTCGGATGCAATGAACTTTTAACAGAGTCATTCAAGGTTTCCTAATGGTTTCGTGAGGAAACCTCGATCAACATTGTGAAAGATCACGAGTTCCGAAATGTTTCGGCACTACAAGGGGTCCACTTCTTTAAGACTTAAATTTTATAGTCACAGTTTACATGGAAGTGAAAAAAAAATAACACAGAGAAAATTGGCTAGCAATTTACTATCAAATCAGAAAATATAATTTGTTTTTCTTATCAAACAAATATTTTCAGAAGAAAAGACGTTTATACGAGAAAACGCATGAACAATGCTTTGTTTCCCATTAATGTGTTGGTCTGATATACATTTAGATACGCGATTGTTAATAGTTTCGGACTTTCTTTTCCACTATTTCTCTTAAAATTTACGGCACAACAAAATGTTTCCGATCAAATGCAAAATAATTCAAGATTTTCGCTATTAGTAAATTTATACATTTTTAAATTCAGCTTTAACTAGACTAGTTAACTAAATTGGCGTGGAGCAAAATTAATACTGTTTGGCATTAATATACCGTTCGTTTCGCAACTACCTTTATGTATAATACGCACATGCGAAGTAAATAAATTCAACTTTTTATATCTGTAGCTCATTATTCGTCATTCAAATCGAAAGCAGCCCTGCATTCAGGATGACAAAACGGTGCAAAGAGTTTGCCAATTTTACTCCGCTTTGCATGTGCACTTGCAGTTTGCACCGTTTTGTCATCCTGAAAAGTGCACGTGCAAAGCGGGGTATAATTGGCAAACTCTTTGCACCGTTTTGTCATCCTGAATGCGGAGCAGTTTTCATGTTTTTTATCGACCACAAACGGCATGAAATTTGAATTTTGGATTGGCTTCCAACAACCGTAGGACAGAGGATGCCTTCCCGTTACTTCTTGAATGCTTTTCGGTGTATTTTCTAGAACGAGCGGTAGATTATCATTTGATAAACTTACCGCCTAACCAGTGAAATTATCAAATACTTAATCCCCACTTCTTTCGTTTCACCTTATCTGACGTTATCTCAGCCGAGCCCAAGTCTTACGCCACTATGAATGTTGCATAGCTATCACATGCAATATCACTGTCGCTTAAACAAAATTTGCCCTTAAATGTTCCCCTTTTTCTCGATTTTGCATTAAAGAAATAGAATAGTCTTCGGGTAAGATAGATTGATATTATATCAAGTGAACAACAAAAAGCTCGTCCACTCGTGAACATATTGTTTTTGTTGTTCACGCAATGAAACAGAAATCAATCTTACACTGAAACAATACGATTATTCCCTTTTATTCCTCTTTTGACGTATTCACGAATTATGTGCGTGCGATTTTCAAAATCTTTGATTCGCCTCTGTCCAGTTTTCGTAGTTTTAAAACGGTTTATTTTGTGGTGACGAGTGCCCAATAAATCTTAGCATTCCGGTACGAAGTAAACAGGGTGCGATAATTCGCAGCTACTCCAATCATGTTAACTAAATGCATTTTCTGACACGTGATTGATCAGTTCTTCACGTCAATTGGACGCTTTATCAACATCGTTAGATTGACCCTTTTCAGCTGCTACAATCTTAAAACGAAAACAATTCATAAAAAAGGAATTCCCTTTTAAGTAGCTATTAGAGAGAAGAAGAAGAAGAAGAAGAAGAAGAAGAAGAAGAAGAAGAAGAAGAAGAAGAAGAAGAAGAAGAAGAAGAAGAAGAAGAAGAAGAAGAAGAAGAAGAAGAAGAAGCATCTTGTTTACAACCTCAGAAGGAGGAGGAGAAGAAGAAGAAGAAGAAGAAGAAGAAGAAGAAGAAGAAGAAGAAGAAGAAGAAGAAGAAGAAGAAGAAGAAGAAGAAGAAGAAAGGGGAAAAAGGGGAAGAAGAAGATGATGATGATGAAAAAGAAGAAGCATCTTGTTTACAAACTAATCGTTCAAAAACATGTCGACAAAGGTTATCAATACGATCCTAACTGAATACAACATCTCGGACTAACATGCACTGAACTTTGCTTCGGATCCAACATTTCGGTCGGGCCGCACATTGCTTGTTTAATCACTTGATTACTAGTAATTTCAGTCGTCCGATTAGCTTCAACGGCACTCACCGAAACAGGAATCGTGTAAAATTTTTCTCTATTAAAGCATATTCACGTTAGGTTGAAAATTTAGAATCACGCGACGTTGAAAAAAAAAAGCATTTTTGCAAACAGAAAATTGTTTGTAACGAGCGATCTCTCCATTTTCATCCGCTCGAAAAGAATAATCATTAGGGTCATTAGAATCCTAAATTGTTTGGTAAATTCTTTTAAATAGAAAGAAAATATTTAACCGGCGACCAAAAGCTCGTAAGGACAGCTTCAATGAAGCTGTTCTTACTAGATTTTAGTCGACCACTAACGAAATTCCAACGGATAAGACAAGAAAAGCGAGAAGAAAGAGTCAGGCTGACGCGTATGTCTAGAACCTCGTTTTCGTCCAATTGAATCTCATTTTCGTCACGCTGACCGCGCAAAGCATGTAGCTATCTGTCAGGCGGCCATATTTAATCAGCACGTGATTGATGGGACCCGGCATTAACTCGGACTAGCACGGATACAGCTGTTCGACACGTTATTTGCCGGTCTACTATCTACGCATTTCTCTTGTCAATTAGTAGATTTTTCTACTTTTATTTTCTTATGGCCATTTCCGACTGCATCTTTTTCTTATCGAAAACTCACTTTTTCTCACCGCATTTAAAACGCGTGAAATTCTAGGTAATACAAGAAATTATACGAGAAATGCTTTCAACGTTTTAAGAAAAAAGGTAAGAAAATAAAAGCAGTTTAAAAGGATTTGAAGTAAATGGACAATGTTCGACCAAAATGATGAAACTGCAGTTTGAATATGTACGAAAGGTCAAATAACAATATATCCTGACAAAATATCTTATCATCGGTAAATATAATCTCACTAAAATGAGAGACAGATAAAAAGAAAACTAAATAGCTTGAAATTTTATATATTCATTAACGCGAATTTGAACAAAAACTACAAAAACATTTTTCGAAGACATTTCAACAGCATACTGACACCTCAAAATACATCGCAATGATGGCAGCGATAGGCGTATCCAGACTGGAAATACATGTTTATATTATTATATATAATTCCTGTTTGCCTATTTAAGGCCTTGATATACACCTAATTCTTTGAAAATACCAATATCCCCAAATGTGCCTCATGTGTAGTGACGTCACAGGTAAAAGTGACGCCACACCACTACATCCTGCGACGTCATGATATATATGACTTATATATATACTCTTGGCTTAATTTGCAACAAAATTAGCACGCTAAATGGACTGATTGGTGAAATGGAAAGGTATTCATTAAAATTTACATCATTATTTTACTTGTATTTTATATACTGACATGCTTTTATAGTCCGTTTGACTTCTATATGGACCAACCTTTTCATCAATTACATAAAATTGCGTTTGAATAAAGGATTTGTATGTAGTAAAATCTTAATTTCAGCTTAATACCATTCCAAAAATTATTTTTTGAAAATAAAATGATTTCAAAATAATGATTTTGTCTATCATGTTAATGTTAATATTTTCACATTATCCGTTCTTAAATACGAGGGGTGATGGAGGCTGTTCAATAGTAAGAAAATGTCAACATTAATAGTAAAACACGTGGTTTTATACTAAACTTTTGACAGATGAAATTTCCATTGTTCCTTATTTGGACATGCTAATTAGCATATCGACGGTCATGTCATCTCAAACTTCAATAACACGTGATTTTTACCGTTAGTACTCGCCTTTTCATCAAGTTTTCCTCGTGAAATTCCCAACTACTTCGTTCAATAATGCTTTTTGATTCGTCTTAACATGTAAATATAGGGTTCATCTCAGAATGAATAAAATCAATAATCAATTATCTGGTCAAACAGTTTCTGAAGAAAGAGTGAATATACACAGATTTGATATCCAACGGTAGCAAAAATCTTAGACAAACTTAATTATATTGAAAAACTCGATTTTATAGTAATACAATTCATTTAAAATCTTACTCTTTTGACTCGGCCCCTATGCAAATCAGTACTATTTTTGGTTATACAATTCGCTGTTCCGTTTAGTAATAGTTAAACGCTAATAATTGAAAATTAAACGATTTAAACAGCCGAAAGGAGGGAGCGTAGCGACCGACTGAGGCTGTTTAAATCGTTTAATTTTCAATTATTAGCGTTTAACTGACTTAGTCTTTTTCCCGCGCTTTTTTGTTATTGACAGCATGTTGCACGATTTACACGGAACAATCCAGTTGAATTTATTACAATTAAACGCACCCTCTTTCCAAATAAGGTGTTGTTGAAATATGCACGTAAATACCGAGGCTTTTTAAAGAGCCACTTACAATGATAAATGATGCAGTATTGTATGTTTTTATTGACCTGGAAATAACCTTTGGTCTAAAGATGTATAGTGGAAGCATATTGACCTAAACCTGGCCTTTGTGATTTAAATAAATTAAAATCCGGTCGTTTCTCCTCGGCAAAACACGACTTACCTGCGGAATCCAAACGTAAAAGTGGAGTGCACGTGTTAGCTCTGTTAACCCGTTATCGCACATGCTGTTTGTTCACTATAACAGCGATATTTGGTCACCCTCATGAACTAGTGAATTAATACATAAATTGAGTTTCTTATTTAAAAAATCTTTAGAAACGGGTGAAAAAAAATACAAATTTTCAAATTTCTTTAAATGCAATTTATGTGTTTTGAATGGAAATGAAATGAAATCCCCTCTCTAAGTCGCAATAATTGTTTTTGAAATCGAATCGTCTACTACATGGCTAGGTGCCCTGTATATAGGTAAACTACTATCTCCACGCTTACCTGTAATTTGTGCAGTATAACGGAATGTCCATGCTTGATCGTCACGTGCCGAAGTATCTTCGGAATTTATTCATGTGCGTAATAATTTATTCTGCATAAAGGTCAGGTTCAAGTCAATATGCGCCCGCTATACGTAATTCTGATTTTTATCATCTCTACATTGTACGTGCTTTCGCAAGAATAAACGACTTGCGATATCAAATATTATAAAAAGATTGTATATTGATAAATTGTGTTAATAAATTATCAATTAACATAATTGTTCATTTAAAGGACAAAAAAACTTAACCTTTCAAAACACAAACTCAATTTTAGACATTGCCAGAGAAGGGCCTACTAGTATGCTAATCTGTAAAGACAAAAACATAGACATTTTATTAATGAAACTATAAAGAGTTTCTCGCTACATACAAAAGCAAATTAGTTCTTAATTGTTTAGTAAGCGATAGCTCTCCAAAATGAATGAGCAGGTACGTAGACTGTTCATTGGACGATAGGAAATTCGTCAAGCTATGTCACCGAGCACGACAGGGCCATCAATCAAGGGGTCGTAAGTTCGAAACCCGGGGCGACCAACTTTCATTCTATATTAGACAAAATTCAATATCACATGAGTCACTTTTCTCCCACTTATGGATGTATGTTAAGAAGTACGCCTTAGTAGGATGAACAGCTTGTGGCACGGATAATTGTTATGGTTGTACTTGTGTGTGAAACGACAAAACACCATGGTAAGGTGCATCTGTCATTGTCAAATAACTGCAACAAGTTTGTGATCGGGGTTAAACCACATGAAAAGAAAACAAAATCGACTGGCCATGTCACGCCCTACCAGGTCCAAATCAGTGAAGAATATAGAGAATGCAACATGTGCACGTGCATTGCGATTTCTCCTGTACTTTCCTCATGCTCGTTGCATATTCACGAGGGGGTGGATTTTAGCATGTACGCATGCGTGGTATAACAAATAAACCTTGACGTTTAAATGAAATAATGATCAAAATAAACCTTAGCTGGGTAGTTTATGGAAAATAAACCATCAAAAAATTTGAAAATCCAGCACTCTGATTGGACGATAAAGTAGAACAAAGACTAAATACAGTAACAAGTAGGTATGAAATGCTGAAAGTTAACATGTAGACGGACGGACAAAATCATTATTTTACCTTCAAAAATTCTGAAAAACAAAATTCGTCATGGTATTAGCTGGAAAAAATGATATGACAAGAAAAATATGCATTTCATTAATTAATTTCTGAGATTTTCGGCGAAATGTTGGTCCATATAGAAGTCAAACGGACTATAACTGTAGCATATTGATATATGTTCGGGTCGTGTGAACAGCGGAGCGAGAGAATCATGGCTGCCGTGACCGGCTCGAATTTTTGTCTATGTTCCCGACGAGGTGCCTTAAGGAAATAATAGCTGATATACCGGAGTTGCCGTCGATATCAATGTTTATCAGGTCATCATTAGCCAAAGAAAATGCTAGAAATATCTTTGCAGTATAATAAACAATTATATGAGCCTGTGCGTGACATTTCCAATACAGTCAAACCTGTCTTAAGCAAGCACCCAAGGGACATTCAAAAAGTGCTTGCTTAAGACAGGTGCTTGCTTAATGCAGGTCAATTTTAGTGCAATAGGTTCATTTGGGAACTTGGTGGTCGCTTGCTTAAGACAGGTTGCTTGCTGAATACAGGTGGCCACTAACACAGGTTTGACTGTAATTCGAAGTGTTCACGAGGTGCAAACATTTGGTAGCGTGGACAGCCACATACTGTATAAATATGATGTTACCTGATGGTCTATAGATACTTCGAGACCTTATCTATCTACTAAACGCATAGTGAAGCCTCTGACCAGACTGTGCGGATACACAGGCCGGTCAGCGTTTTTGCTTTGCGCATATTTGAAATTGTTGGAAATCTCTCGCACAAGCTCATATGATAAGTTTATTATCAAATATGTATGGTGGAATATTTTATACAATAAATACAAGATATCAGTACCAGGAGTTTTTGAACACCTCGATAAAATAAAGCTGTCGGGCAATTTCACCGAAGAAAAAAACACTTCATATAGGTCTTTTAAGAGGTTTAGAGAAAAACTGACCCAATATAAGGCCTATATAAAGATAAAAAAGTTTATAGAGATAAGGACTTGAAAATAAATTCGACTAAGAAAGAAGGTTCGAAGAAAAGATGTTAATTATCGATGATACATTGAGAAAATTTTGAAGACTACACACATGAAATATTTGACATATTTTTAGTCAAAATTATTGCCATATCATAGAGAGTCTATAAAACACACCCTGTAATCGCTGAACGTTTAAGAAATGGCACCCCTGTGCACTTTACCTAACGTGCAAAGCAGAGTGCAATTTTCAGACGTTTTTTAAACATTTTTTTTTCACCCTGAACACAAGAATGTACTTACATGTCCGCAGTAACAAATGTTGTAGCATTTACAATGGTGACTGCCATAGTGGCAATCATCGACACCACAACACCAGCCACTCTCGTGGTAGTTGCACAGCTCTCCGCAGTGCGTTTGGCAATAATAGTCCGAAGCTCGACTCACTATACCTCGAGATACTGCATGACTCGAGTTATATCCGATCACGGGCTCTTCAACTGGCACACAAGTTACCGAAGCTGAAACACGTTGGTTTTATACATTATGTACAAGCTTTCGACAGTAACAGACCAAGGCTCGATCAACTATACCTCGAGCTGCGACAAGAGGCTCTAGTTTTATCCAATCACGGGCTATTGAACTAAAACCTACCATACCGAGGCTACAAAATGTTATTTTATACATTATTATACAATTATTTGACAGAAATAGTCCAAATATCGACCCACTATAATTCGAGATTTAGCATGACTCTAGTTATATCCGACCACGGGCTCTTTAATTGGCACACAGAGTACCGAGGCTGAAACACGTTAGTATTGTACATTAGATAAATAATTTATAGTCCAAGTCCACGATAATTCGACCTTCGGTATGACTCGAGTTAAAGCTGGCCACGGGTTCTTCTACACGGTACACGGCGTACCAAGGCTGAAAACGTTTGTATAGTAAACATGACTTCCATGAGTATTAGATAGCTAAGAAATGCGAGGTTAAAAACATTAAAACCCGAATTAGATACGCTTCGTTATATAATTAAGAGTACTATATTTGGGGCACCCGCTTGTGCCTATTCTGAGTGCAATACTGGCTTTAACGGTTGTTCTCCTTCATCAATTTTCACCAGCCGTTTTCGGACAGAACCAAGGTATTGGACATAGCATTTACATCGTCGTTGACTTCCTTGTCGTTTAAAATTCGAAGTATCTCTACCCTACGTTGAGCATAACGAAGTACAAGAGAGTATCCCAAATGTAAAGTAATTTCTGGCACGGATTCTACCCGGGCATAGACTGGTCTCGCTGGTCTCAAAATGGCACAGTTTTTTTTTTTGAAATACTTTGTGCGGAAGCTAACCATTTAGCTGCGTACCCCAAATTAATTTCATTGGGGAACGAAACTAATTTTTCAGCCAATCAGAATGAACGAAAATTGATTGGAAACCAATTATATTGAACTATTTATTTCTGAATGCAGGATTAGTTTCAATAATTGTTTCTTTAAATTTTTAACAGTTCGCTGTAATCGGAGAAACTTCGCGGTACTGCTTTAACAACAGATAGATGTAGACATCCGCCGCGATGTAGCTGCAATAATGTTGACAGTGGTGTTGAATCCCAAACAAATTGATTAAGTTAAGAGCACCCACCTGCCATGAATAAAATCGATATCAATCCAACTTTAAATGCCATGGTGACTAAAGTTGTATTTAATTAAAGTCTGTTGTTGCTTTTACCAGGCCCATGTCTTTAACTGACGAAATTCCAACTATTTATGCTAAACGGCAGGTGACGTTACGGAAATCTTATAAGGAAACATACAGAAATATTACAAGGAAACGTTTTCATGATTTCGAAAGTCCTGGGAACGGGCATATGCTATAATAAAATAGATTTCTGCGTCATGAAACAAAGACATGCTTTGGAGATAAACTTTATGGAATGAAGACGCTATATATGTAAACTGTTTTTTTTTCGCCTTCATGGTGATGTAACACTTAAAACCTAATCATATTGTATGAGTACGTTTTGCGGTTTCTAGAACGCAACGCTTCTGCCAGGAAAATTCACCAGTACTCGTGAGGGCCAATGAAAGAACACAGATCGATAACCTCTCCCCGGAATCGAACCTGGGACCTATTGGTCAAGGGATCGAGCTCTGACAATTGTCAAAGCGTAAAAGTAACATGCTTTCGAAACCGACTTCATCATGAAGAAACTAAAATTGAAACGATAAAGAGCATTGAATATCGATTAGGAGAAAAAAATAGTTTTTTCTTGGTGATTTTCTTTACTCTGTCTGTATATAGGTGATTACATTTGTAATTAAGTACCGTTATCTCACGCTGGATAAATTCCAGTTCAGTCCACCCCTACTACTGGCTATACCACAGTTTAATAGAATTACATTAATTGTAATTCAAAGAAATGTTAAAATACCAGTAGTTTTGTGTTTCTGTGATTCTTCAGTTTAGTTAAAAGACCGTGACAGCAAAATTTTCTTCGGTCCCGATTTCTCTATATTAAACTCGTCGAAAGGTTGTTTATAAACATTCAGATATCATGGTTTAGCTATAGATGATCTATGGAGAAGTGATGTTGAAACCTGTACTTGGCCATACGCAAAAAATCCTGTGACGGACAAATCGGGCATGGGAATTCCATTCCCCTTCCTATTCTTTCGTTCCTATACAAAAATTCGAACTATGCACGAACTTGACAAGATTATCGTTTGTTTTGTTCCCATATCAAGAAAAGAATTAGGACTCTGATTTTCTCGCCAATCTATTTTCCAAACAGATTGAATGTCTAATGTATATGAAAAATAAACACGGACTTCAAAGAGCAATGAACACTGGATTATAACGCGTATTAATAATCAAGATTTGATGATTTGTTGTTAGAAAAGGATAAGTGGGTTTATGGGATTAAAATTAATCTAACGAAAATCTTGACAACTTCGAATTTTCGTTCTATAATAGATAAAAAAAAAACCTCTAATCGAGACATTGCAAACGGTTTCAAATGTGGGTAAAGGGCCGATAAATTGCCGAGTTGACAGACCAGAAGAGCCTTAAGGTAGCGGACCCGTAATAGTTGCGCAACGTTTCGGCAGTAATGAAATTTAACAGTGTTAACCGAGGTTTCCTAATGATTCCATTAGGAAACCTCGGTCAACATTGTGAAAGATAATGAGTTCCAAAATGTTGTGTAACTATTACAGGTCCACTACCTTAAGATTAACCCTTCTCATGCTGTTAACGACATTTATCCATCGTACAGAAAATTTCGACAGGCAATATATAGACCAAGATCCGACTGATTAGACATGCAGTCTGATCTTAGCTTTATCTGACTGACTGGGCAAGACTGGTCGAAATATTACTTGAATCAAAATTTACATACAGCAGAATAAAATTTGTTTGTTTGAACGGGGTTTTACCGCTTTCACCAATCTTTTATCGCAGCGGCTGGAGCATCTAACAATGAATTTCTGGTATTTCTCTCACCAGTTCTACCATCACATCCTTTCCTAGCCTCCAGCTGCTATCTCGCATAGGTCTACGATTATCAACCCATTGGTGTGAGACGAATAGTCAAACTTGTCTGAAGCAAGCACCAAGGGGACATTAAAAAAAGGTTTGTTTAAGATAGTTGCTTGCTTAATGCAGGCCTTTTTCAGTACAATTGGTTCATTTGGAAACTTAGCGGGTGTTTGCTTGATACAGGTTGCTTGCTGAATACAGGTGGCCACTAAGACAGGTTTGACTGTAGTCGGAAAGATGAGTGCCGCCGTCGGGGATCGAACAAGCAGAATAAATGTTAGTTGCTAAAAGTCTTTGGTACAAACTCCACTCAGAAGTTATTGTCAGAGAGCAATGTGAAGACACCGATCAGAAAGTCCAGGCGAGCAGTCTGATCTTAACTTATCTGACTGCTTACTTCCTACGCGAAAAACGTGAGCTAGAATGGTTGAAATAATCATTTGAAACAAAATTAAATGTAAATTTAGCAGAATTTAAGGGCATGTCGCTTACAATCTGTCAACACCCCCCACAAAAAAAAAAAAAAAAAAAAAAAAAAAAAAAAAACACACACACAAAAAAAACAAAAAAAACTCTACTCAGAGGTTATCAACAGACCGTAGAGTGAAGACATAGATCAGACACGTTGAAATACTGTGAACATGCTCAAATGTATTTTCACGCGTGTTGTGCGGAATATCGAAACTACGGTGCGCTAAAACGATCACTTTAATTATGCACGTATCAACATTGGTTGAGTGACTTTTTTTAAATCACTAACTTATCAATCACGTGACGTACAAGATAAAAACGTTCGCATATCCTTTCAGTAACGGTACTACTGGACTTGCGTGCAAAGCGGTGAACAATTTTTCAAACGTTGGCGAACATTAAACGTGTCACTGAGCACAGGAAATGTCTTTTAGTATTAATTTCATTTAAAGCGTATAGACCGATTATATCTTTATTGATGGTAGTTAAGATTATTTCGCTTACAATAGTTTCAGGAGAAATGTGTGAAAATGCACGGACGTTCTAACTGTAATTAAGCAGGTTGGCTTAAAGAATTATTACTTGCACATTAGATCCAAAAAAATATTTCCCATGTTTATGATGTAAATAGAGGATATTGACTAAAGTGGTCAAGGAATACCGAATTTTTTATTAAACTCGTCATCTATAAAGATATAAAAACGTGGCTGTGTCGAGTTTTTATTTGTTTTAGATGACGAATTTAGTAAATTCTGTATTTTATGAGCACATATTTTATTTTCTAGATCTTTTTATAATATGACCCGAATTTTTTTCGAGAAATCGTCAAAATTCTTGAAATTCAACATTTTAATTTTCCACGTAACTTATAACGCAATTCAAAACTGACGTCACAATATATACATTATGACGTCGGTTCACTCCCGTATGTTGTGGGTAATTATCAGAATAATCTCGAAGAGGCAATTCCAATTTGTACCCACTATAGAGGATTTGCCCAAGTATTATTGAAATCATTTTGGGAATGTTATTTTTCAGACACACTTATATGTTCTGGATACTGAATTTGATTATTTGTATAAAATTTGCATTTTATCAAGAACTGTATATTACACGGGCGATTGTTTCGTGTTCCAATTTTTGACATCGATGTTGTAATGTTTGGTCTGAAATAATAACTTACATCTATTTGACAAAAATCGGGTTATGAAACAATAAAAACAATCGCCTGTGGTATGAAGTCTAACTCTAACCAACCAAAATACCAGAAAAAGTGTTCACGTGATGTCTGCCATTATGTAATGTTTTAATCACGTCTTTCCTAATGTTGCATTGTAGCCACACGGTGTCATCAACATTCAGTTTTATAACCGATTGGGTCGAGGAGCATTGGTATTTTCCATCCGAGCTAAACTCCACGGCATTGTGAATTTTATTGTTCACCATGATATCAAAATAGAAGATCTTTGATGAAAATAAGCAAAACTGCACCATTATTAAGTAGACGCCATCTTGAGGAGATGTGAAAATGCCGGTGCTGTTGGAATAACCACCTCCCGTGTTTAGTCGAGTTTTTGAAAATTTGATGACGTCACCTTTTACTGGAGATTCACTGGTGGCAACGACGGCTTCGAATACGACTGTGGAACGGTGTACTGATTCTGTAACATAAACGTCTTCGTTGTACAAAAAATAATATCGAGCAAAACACAATAAAAAAATGAAAATAATATGAATGAGGACCTTTATAATTCTGTTATTTTTGAACGTATGTCTTAAGTATGAATTTGTGTATATAATTTGCAAAGGCTTTTTGTGAGTTTAAATGAAAACATTTTGCATCATGAGCAAAAATGCGTACAGTTTTATTTTGCTTGTTTGGGTTTAACGCCGCTTTCATCAGAATTTAGTCATAATGCAGAGGCTGGTACACCTACAAATGGTTTCATGTCGTTCTCACATGAACTAAACGTCTTACGAAAAAAATGATCGTAAGTCAAAATCACAAATCGTACCTGGTGTTTTCATTCATTGTTAGATTCTGCCTTGCAATATCTCATCGGAATCGTCTTTAAGAGACGATTCCAATGAGATGGTGCAGGGCAGAATTTCACATTTAATTACTAATCTAGAAGCAACTTTGATTTTTGACTTACGCAAAAAATGATCGTAAGATGTTTAGTAAAACAGGCCCCAGTAGCCTACAGCCACAAGCTGCTCATCCCACTTAGGCGAACTATTATATACTAATTTGTCGGAGATAAATGACGCGTTTCGCAATGAATTTTGTCTATTGGTAGATGAAAATTAGCTGGTCCGGGGTTCGAACCAATAATTGACAGACCCTCGCATTACTGACTGAGTTCGTCAGAAGTGTGTAGCAAAATTACCTTTAAAAGATTTGTTGAGAAGTTCGACCCAATCAGCAGGCAAATCGTTAAATTGCTCTTTCTGGCCAGTCTTGAATTCGTTAATGCCTGCTACGAGAGTCTTTTGGAAGTCACCAATATCCGTTTTTAGTTGCACAAACTCCTCCCTTTTGGCCTTTCTCTCCTTTATCGTCGCGTCTAATTCACTCTTTACGTCAGCTTCGAACTTCCTAACGCTGTCAAGTAGCGCCTCGAACTTAATTTCCATTCTTATCATCTTCTCTAATAACTGTTCTTCATAATGAAACCTAGAACAAGCCGGTTGATGGTTCTCACCAAATGCAGGCACGGTATTTAGATATAATAAAGACACAACCAAAATCGCGGACACAATATTGCCCGTAAACATTTTCTTGTGTAAGCGGAGCCGAATTCGTAGAGTTGTAATTTAGTCGATGGACACCCAAAAGATATGAGGATTTTTACACGAGATTTCGTCAGTGGGCAACCTTAATGACGTACCTACAGCTTTAAAAAAGCTGTAGATACCTCATTATGGTAGCCCACAATTGACTTGTTTGTGGTTAAAAAAAAAGTCGGAAAATCACACGTAGCTTCGAAATAGAAAATAGTGACGTTGCTATAAACAAAGTCTAGTCAAAATCTTTAATGGGGTTATTTCACGTTATTTTCGAATCCTAAGCCACAAGGTTACAAGGGTATGATACAGCAATGAAGTGAGTTTTTGGTTTATCAGAAGATTTATATATATTCTTTTTTTTACCCTTTCAACTTTATATTGGCAATATGGCTATGTTGCCAATATAAAGTTGAACGGGTAAAAAAAAAAAAAAAAATGTGACTGTATCAATTTTAGTTTTTTACACAGATTTACTTGAGTAAGTTTTATAAGCAAATTCTGTAGTACCGATTTCACAAATATTGATAGACACAATTGCTACCAAATAATTCAATGGTCATTAAGATGCATATTTTGCATGACGGGTCACAATGGTAATTAAAGATTACGGGAACTTAATTTTAGAATGCCATCTTCCCTGCGTTCAGTTTAAAACAACAACAACAACAACAACAACAACAACAACAACAACAACAACAACAACAACAACAACAAAACACAACAAAACAAAAACAACAACAACAAAAATAAAACCAAAAAAACAATTGATAATAGTACCCCGCGGAGCAGCATTTCTTAGGCGTTTGCGAATGTTTTCATATTTGAACGCAGGGTCTAGAGTTCGCGGGTTAGATCCCCGACGGCGGCACTCATTCTTTCCGACTATTTTGTCTCTCACCAATGGGTTGATAATCGTAGACCTATGTGAGATAGCGGCTGGAGGCTAGGGAAGAATGTAGTGGTTGTACTGGCGATAGAAATACCAGGGATCCATTGTTAGGTGCTCCAGCCGCCGCGATTTAACTGAAATAATGTTGAAAGCGGCGTTAAACTCCATTCAATCAATCAATTGAACGTAGGGCCAGTACAAGTATCTAGTGGCAGAAATACGCCACTATAGAAGAGAGATGCGCCACGGGATGTTTATTTAAGGGAAATAATATGTAATTTATGGAAGAAAGGTATAGGTAGATTTTGCGCCGTGAGCCGTGAAATCAACTTTTTACTGTTAGATTCTCGTGTCATTTGTTCGAAAAAGATAAAATAGGTTTAAATAGCGCACTAAGAAAGTTTAAAATTTACCTAGTAAACCAACATTATTGCTTGTCTAAAAAGGCAAGGTTCACTCAAACATTTATTTCATAATTGCAGTGAAGGGGTCAGGTTAACTTCCTATCATTTACTTTTAATTTATACCCGATTTACCTATGATAATGGACTCAGCGCCTACGTCAGAGCTCAGTTTACAAAATACACCTATATGGAGAAGTTGACAATACCTGTTTAGTTCAGTTTATAATTCTATTATTAACGTAGATTTTAATTATGCTAAAATAAGTCAAGATTATCAATAGAAAAGAGCTTATTTATAATCAAGTTATATTAAGAAAAAACTTTATCTATTTTCAAAACAGATTAAATGTATAATATCCATAAAAAATAAACACTAACATCAAAGAGTAATGGACACTGGATTATAACACGCATTAATGATCAAGTTTTGATGATTTGTTGTTAGAAAAGGATCAGTGGTTTTATGAAATTAGAATTAATCCCAGAAAATCTTGACAACCTCGAATTTCACGCGCTCTATAATGTGTATTTAACGTATTATGACACATGCTGTCGGAGTATTAGTAGAGTAAACAGTGAAATTCCTCCTAAAAAGGCCTAGACACGCCCCATGTTATTGACTCAGCCCGATTAGCTCAGTTGGTAGAGCACCGGTCTTCAAAACCATTGAAGTTCGACCACGCGGGTTCGATTCCCGGGCTGGCACACTAACATACTAATTGTCTTTCTGATGAGATGTTTAACGGAGGTCTCGTTAGACGATTCTTTACACCGAGCACGTTAAAGAACCAAGGCGGATCTCAGCAGTAGTTTCGTCATGTATCCATACACTATCCCCCGTAACAACTTACTGTCTTCTGGGGGCGTCGCTCATATGGGTATGTGCTACGGAAGCAACGATAAATAAGCGGCAATACACACACCATGTTATTGACGTGATAGAAATATTGACAAAAATATTGATATATCTTCAATATTGACAAAATATGATTAAAAGTATTGACAATTGAAGTTGGTTTAATTTATTATAAATGGGCCTGTGCGTGACATTTCCAACAACTTGACATATGCGTGAATTAGAAACAATGAGCGGCCTCGACAGTCACAGAGTGCAATTAAAAGATTATCCGACTGTCTAAAAGACACATTGAGACCATATCTATCTACATAGCGCACAGTGAAGACTATGGTAAGACTTTGCGGATGCACAGGCTAACCAAAGTCTTTGCTTGGCGCAATTTTGAAGTTGTTGAAAATGTCACGCACAGGCTCAAATTATATTGACCGTGTATTGACCATAAATGGGCTACTTAAAGCGTCAGAACTCCACATGAAATGAGTGGATCATATATCTTAGTTGGTTGACTGTTCTCTTGTTGACAAATACTGCAGCCAATGTCTTTTTGAAATACTTATTTCACGGAGTTTCTAAATGGTTCTAAATAGCTTGAGTCACAAATAATTCACAGATTTCATAGGATGCCCGATGTTTCTCTATAAACTAATCGTGTATTTAATTCATACTGAATAAATGTACCTGTTACATGTATACAATTTTGAAGTTCGATACTTTCAAAGAAGGAATGGTGTTACCCCTTCGCATGCTGTGCATATGCAATTTTTTGTGAGACTGTGTTATTTATAGAAAAAAAACAAACAAACAAACAAACAAACAAAACACTAAAACAAACAAACAAACTTGAGTCAGACTTGGTGAAATTGCACGAAATTGACACGAACACAGCAGGATAAGGGATAAGTTACTTGGAGGATATTGAATGAGTGGTCATGGAATACCGAATTTACTAAACGAGTCATCTTAAAACAGATAAAAACGAGGCTGCGCCGAGTTTTTATCTGTTTTAGATAGCGTGTTTAATATAATTCGGTGTTTAATGAGCACAAATTTGATATTCTATTCATAATATGACCTGAATTGTTGCGGTAAATCGAGGGAATTCCAGAAATCTATTGATTCCATGGAACGTATAACGTCGTTTGCGAGTTAACGTCATCAATTGCATTATGACGTCATTTTACAACGAAAAAACAACGTTGCTTATTCATTTTTGTGCTTATCCGATTTTTTAAAAGTGGATTTTATCTGATTTGTAACAAATGATAAAGCGTCGCTAGGCGATCTTATCTTAATCATGGGCAATTTTGGTAATCTAGTGTACAATAGTTACCTTAGAAAGGTGTGAAATAATGTGGACTGCCAAATTGTAATTACGAAGGTTGGACTAAATCTTCAGTAAGTCTATTGGCGACCATAAAAACCAAACAAGATCAACAACAACGACAACAACAACAAAAACAGCATCAGCAGCAGTAGCACCTGTATTCAAATTAGAAAAAAAGCTTTCTAGAAAAACAGGCTTCATTTTATTTCAGCTCGTTGATTCATTATGTTAACCTTTGATAAAGAAGACTATTCAACATATTTAACGATTTTCTAGCGCTTTCAGTACTTTGATTATGTAGATAGGTTGACACCATGTTCTGTGTCTTTGCATACTATATCAGTTAAGAATATAATAAAGTTGACATTTATTACTTTCAATGGGCTCATTAAAATGGTCTTTTTATTTGAGCAGGATTGGGCGAAGTTGAGAATACATGTTTGAAGAAAAAGTTCATGTTCGATTTTGAACTCAAATTTTTACTATGCACAAATTAGCCATGATTATCAATGAGAGAGCTTAATACTTTGATTAATTGCTATATTCAGAAAGAATTTTTGTAGCCAATCTATTATCCAAACAGATTAAATGTATAATGCACACGAAAAATAAACAACAACAACATCAAAGAAGAATGAACATTGGATTATAACAAGTATTAATAATCAGTTTTGATGATTTGTTTTTAGAAATGGATCAGTGCTTTTATGAGGTTCGATATATAATCCCCGAGAATCTTGACAACTTCGAACTTTGTATTCTTTCATATACAAAAAATATATTGTGACACGTGTTCGCGGAGTATTTATAAAATAAACAGTGAAATTCCTGGTAATGTGGTCCAAATATGCTTAATGCTTTTGAAATTCTCTGATAAAAGATCTAGGTAAATAATTCTTATCTCTTTTTCCATCTTAAGACATGGCTATAAAATTTTATCACTTTCAATTAAATCACTATCATTTAGGTGATCAGTTGAATCATGTGTAGCAAATACATATAATCAACACATATACATTTCAAAAGAAGGAAGCACTTCCAGGTTTCGAGTTTGAAATATGGGTCAATGTTCTGCCTTCATGAAATTATGATTTTATTACAATCATTAACATTATCATTAAATTGTTATTTTTATCATTAAAATTAAAAATAAAATATTAAAAGTTACAACAACAACAACAACAACAACAACAATAATAATAATAATAATAATAATAATAATAATAATAATAATAATAATAATAATAATAATAATAATAATAATAATAATAATAATAATAATAATAATAAAGATAATAATTATAATAATAACAATGATAATTATCATTATCATTATTATTCTTAGCTTCGTTATCATAATTTTGAATTATAGATTTAGTGAAAACAAAATTGACAAATCTGCAATATCGCCCTACCAATAAATATACTCTTCAAAAAAAAAGTTTATTTCACAAAGGTTAAAAGTCGATTTTTTTTCTTAAATAAGACAAAGACTTCAACGACAGTCTAATCTTTAGTTAACGGTGAGTTGACGGTGAGTTAGTTCAAGAAATTCATGTGTATTTCGATGAATAACTTGATAGCGTTTCAACATAACGACGTCAACTTCTAATTACACAAAACCAGCCCTGCGTTCAGGATCACCAAATGGTGCAAAGAGTTTTCGAATTATACCCCGCTTTGCACGCAGGTGCACGTGCAAAGTGGGATACAATTGGAAAACTGTTAGCATCGTTTGGTGATCCTGAACGCGGGGCTGGCCTTCTTAAAGAGCACGTGCACTTTGAGATCTATTTGATAGTCCCGAATGTTATACTTTATGTTCTGAATGAAATGCCATTCCTTGATTGTTTTTGGAATTAAACGTCTTTGCACAGATTTGAAATGAAAAGTTGTTAAATTTATATAGGAACAACGTCACTATGCTACAGATCGCCAAAAGACAGGCTTCACTAGAAATGTCGCTTTAATGACTTTTCTGTTTCGGGACACACTATCTTTAACCTCTGGCACCATTTTCAGTCGACCCACTACTTTATGTTAAGAGCCAGGTAAGTCCGACTCGTAAAAGCAACGTTCGTCTAGCACGGTGTGAACCGTCATGATATGTAGCCTATTGAACTCTTAACGCATGTCCAAAATCATTTTTTTACTCTAGACGGCGTAAAATCTGTTGAAGAGTTGAACCATATTCGAGAGGTCGGGCGCCCTACACTTTCGACGTAACGGACCGAATCGACGTCATCATTACAAATCTTTGATGGGTTTTTAAGGCTAATCTGTTTTAATTCTGTGAAAAGATGCCTCGGCTTCCCCTTCTTCGATTTTTTTAGATATATTACAGCAGTTTTGTGTTAAATAATATATGAATTCAACATCAAAAATTTTTTTTTGAAGAGTATAGAATTGAAAATTGAATGTAGATTTTAATTTTGCTCAAGATTCTTTAAGTGTCAGACAACACGAAGATGAATGTGTTCTCATCAAAAGAAAACTTTTCTGGTCTTAAGGAAGTGAACCCGTATTCGTTCCGCAAGGTTTCGGAAGCAATGAACCTTAACAGTGTTAACCAAGGTTTCCTAATGATTTCATTATTGAATCCGCTACCGACTTTGTGAAAGATCAAGAGTTCCGAAATGTTGCGGAACTATAACGGGTCTACTACCTTAATAAAAAAAACAGTGGTTAAAAATTTACCGACATTTGATTGATTTATTTCGTAGTCACACGGAGTTAATTGGAATTTCTAAAGTGGTGCAGTTAACAACATCGTGAAATTAACAAGGTAAATGATTTTGTAGTGATTTAGGAATAAAAATGAATGCGAGTGTGGAGCGAGTTTTGAGTTACTATAATGGGAGGTAATCCAATATCGCATATTTTGTTCAGGATGAACAAAATTAGCGATATTGATTACCTCCTTTTAATAAAATATGCATACAAGTTCTATAGATAGCTTCCTATTTCTTAAAGAACCCACAAGACGCTTACAATTTGAATTATTTCAGTGAAATCGCGATTTTTCTCTATCCAAATTCATTTTGAATAACGTTGTTGATTCTATATTTTTCGATGGGTTTGAGGGTTTTTGAATGGTTTGAGTGAGTGTTTTAAATGAATGAATGGAGCGCTGAGTGAGCGATTTAGAATGGTTTTGATTGAGGCGAATGTCAATTACACGATGTAACTAACTGGATGACATATTTACATCGGCATTTTACTGTAGCAACGTTTGTTTTTCGAGTAAGATTGATTAATATTTCATTTCGTGAACATCATAAGCTATATTTTCACTCGTGGGTCTGCCACTCGTGAAAATAAAGCTTTTGTTGTTCACTCAATGAAATATAAGTAGATCTTACACTGAAACAAACGATTATCCTCTGTATAATTCATATTTGTAAAGACGATGTATTATATATGTATAATTATAACATGACCTACGTCGCGAGAGTGACAGAACACCGTTGAATATTTTTGTTATAACACGGGTGTTATTACACTAGTGGAATAACTATGCAAATGAGCTCAGAGCGAATAACAACGCTATTTTGTTACCGCGAAAATGACGTCATAATGTATATATTGTGACGTCAGTTTTAAACGGCGTTATAAGTTTCGCGGAAAATTGAAATGTGAAATTTCAGGAATTTTGACGATTTTTCGCGAAAATTCGGGTCATATTATAAATAGAATAAAAAATTTGTGCTCATAAAATACCGAATTTATTAAACTCGTCATCTAACACAGATAAAAACTCGGTGCAGCCTCGTTTTTATCTGTTATAGATGACTCGTTTAATAAATTCGGTATTCAATGACAACTAAGTCAATATCCTCTATGTCTGAAATAAAGATTCATTCAGTCAGTCTTGTTAATTCTTGGTATATCTTAATGCATCGACAACAGGGTTCCAATTTCGTGCGTCAACAGCTGTGGCCAGTTTTCCGAAACAGTAACAACAACAATCACTTCGGTATTGAGAAATTGGTAGTAAGTGATTTTTTATTCTTTATATGTGGTAAATCATTTGTAGGACAAAAATACGATTAAATTTTCTGGTTATACGACCCCTGGGGCCTGTTTCACCAAAACATTTAAGACGCAATTTTGTCTTATCAATGACTTACAACATATTTCGGACAAAAAATCTCCAATCTATCAATACCCATGTAAAGTGATAGTTGTTTTTACTGTTTCGAAAGTCATCAGTAAGACAAAAAATACGGCGATGAAACTGGCCCCAGATTTTTTTCTGGTTGAGCACTAATGGCATGAAGTTTTTACACCGATCTTATCTTTATTGTGAGCATTTAAGGTAATCAAATGTACAAACGATGCCATTGAAAGGTGTGAAATAACGCGCACTTCAAAATTGAAATTAGGAAGGGGAGACTAAAAAGTATCAATGTCATTAAAAAAAAAATAGAAAGCAGAAAGTTTATGCTAAGATCAGACTGCGTACTCCAAATACACGTTTGGTATTGTTTAGACTGTCACGGGCACGCCGAGTTTTGACACGCGAATTTTGCGCGACAAGTTTTTTATGTAACAATTTTTCGTTTCTTAGATTTCGCGATTGCGAGTTCTATAGAAAATTAGAAATCGAAATTTCAGGTTTTCAGTAAACGTATTTCTTCTCTAAATGCCTTTGAAATTGGTTTCGGTGTGACCTTTAAATTTGAATAATTTAAGCACAAAACAAACAAACAAAAAATATTTAGATTCATGTGTAAGGTATAAAAATATACACAAGATTTCTAGAATTAATTGTTTGCCTGATAATATTTTGGTTTCTTTAAAGAAAGAATTAAACTATTTTTTTCATCAATCTATTTTTCAAACAGATTTGGTATATAATTAGCATGAAAAATAAACACGAACTTCAAAGAGTAATGGACACGTGATTATAACACTAAATTATAATTTA
The DNA here is from genome assembly GCA_948146395.1 of Fragum whitleyi. Taxonomy (NCBI): domain Eukaryota; kingdom Metazoa; phylum Mollusca; class Bivalvia; order Cardiida; family Cardiidae; genus Fragum; species Fragum whitleyi. Next base: position 57,751,516 of record OX411549.1, on the reverse strand, counting down.
GTATTGATGATTTGTTGTTGGACAGGGATCAACGGATTCATGGGATTAGAGATAATCCCTTTCAAAGTTTCAATATTGACAATTCGTATTTCACGTTCTTTAGAGCTCAACCGTGCGTTACGGATGACAAAACGGTGGAAACTGTTTCGCATATTATACCCCGCTTTGCACGCAAATACGCGTGCAAAGCGGGGTATTATTTGCAAACAGTTTGCAACATTTGTTCAACCTGAACGGAGGGCAGATATACAAAAAATATACATCCCGTAACACATCTTTATCAGAAATTCTTTAAGCAAAAATTAATTGCACGATTTTATCATCGTGAATTCATAGATGTTATCAAAAAGATTAAATCGATATTATCTTTATTGAATTCAATTTACGTAATCGATCACAAAAAAGCATGAACTGTAGGGAGACTTACGAATTGTAATTAGGAAGGCCATTCGTCTTAACCGTTGTCCTGAGCCGCCGTCATAGCGCAGTTGTTTAGGCATAACACTTCCAATCTTGAAGTTTGGGCTCGATCCCCGGTGGCGGCAAATATCCTTTCCGACGTTTGTATCTCACCAATGGGTAGATAATCGTAAACCTATGTGAGATAGCAGTCGGAGGCTAGGAAAGGGTGTTATGGTAGTACAGGTGAAAGAAATACCAGGAATCCATTGTTAGATGCTCCGGCCGCCGCGATATAACTGCGAAATTGTTGAAAGCTGCGTAAAACCCATTCAAACAAACAAAAACGAATTGTAATTAGGAAGGCCATTCGTCTGAACCGTTGTCCTGCACAATTACATCACAGGCGGGCTTTTAGGTGAGGATCAGACAGTATATTATTAGCAAGATTTATTGATTAGATGGAGTTTAACGCCGCTTTCAGCATTTTTTAGGTATATTTTTCAGGTATATCGGGGCGGCTGGAGCACCTAACAACGGCTTCCTGGTTTTTCTCTCACCAGTACAGCCACCACATCCTTTCCTTGCCTCCAGCTGCTATCTCACATAGGTCTATGATTATCGACCCATTGGTGAGAGACAAATAGTCGGAAAGAACGAGTGCAGCCGTCGGGGATCGAACCCGGGACCTCTAGATTGACAGTCCGACGCGCTACGAACTGTGCTTTGACGACGGCTCTATTATTATTAAGATGTAACCCGCAACTAAATATTCGACTCCGTCGGGATTCGAACCCGGGACCTCTACATCCCAGAGCGAATGCTCTACCACGTCGCTTTAAAAGCTAGCTTGTACGGTAAGGTAGAACAAACACCCCTTATAGTAAACCCGGCTACAAAGAAATATCTCCATGATTCTTTTTGATGAAATGATACTCCGACACATGAAGACCAATGATTAGAATGAAGAAAAGTGCGTTAGAATTTGGAGTATGCGGTTTTGGCAAAAAGGTGGTGTAGATTAAGGTCAGATTGCACGTAGGTGCATGCTGATTTTATGTTGGGTAAATTGCCAATCGAGAAGGAACGGTAGACTATCATTTGATAAACCCACTGCCTAACAAGTGAAATTATCAAAAACATACTCAGATAACGTTTATTTCACCCTGTCTGACGTCATCTAAGCGAAGCCAAATAAGTGGCGACATCGAGCACGTTGCATAGCAATCAATAATCACGCGCAAATGACGCGCGTTGAGAAATTGGCCAAAAGTTTTCACATTTTGTCTCATTTTTGCATTAAATAGAATACTCGTTTGTTTCCGAGTAAGGTAGATTTATAGTTCTTTTCGTGAACATCAAAAACAATAATTTCAACCGTGGCTCCGCAACTGGTGCAAATATAGCTTTCGTTGTTCACTCAATGAAATATAATTCGATCTTACACTGAAACAATTAATCATCCTCTATTTCTTCGATTTGGGCCATACAATAAGTAACAACGCGAAATTGACAATCATTCCGATCAAAACCATTCTAAATCGTTCACTCAGCGATCTATTCATTTATTCCAAACACTCACTCCAATCGTTCAAAGACGCTCCAAAATAACCTTAAAAAACATAGATAGACAAAGACCACGATTTTACTAACATACCTAAATTTTGAAATGGCATAATGGATTTGTGAAAACGTAGAAAGCTATTCATAGAACATGTATGCATATTTTTAATGGGATGTAATAAATATCGCCAATTTTGTTCATCTTGAATAAAATTAGCGTTATTGGATTACCTCCCTCGAATTTTACTCTAACTCGCTCTACACATTCATTCAATTTCATTCCAAAAACATTAATCTTGTCAATTTCGCGATGTTCTTAACTGTAAATTTCATGACCCGTCACGCTAAAAGGCACATCTAGAAACTCCGTAAAATTAACATTTGTAGAAGAGATTGGGGTCCTGTAAGGGTTAAATGTTACATAACATAACATAACATATCCTTTATTCACCCAGTAATTTTTCGATTATACATGGGGATAAACATTCATAAATGGTACATGGTACAGTTGTTTTCATCATTATGCATTGTATCAAGACAGTAGTTCATTTTTTTCTATCATTAGTTGGTAAAGGAAAACCAAGTCCTGTTCCGAATGTAAGAATATCACAGAGAACAGGGCTGGAGTTACCAAGTTTCACTTGGACATCATCATTTTCAGTATTTATAGAATGCATTTCAAAAAATTTGTAACATGATTGTTGTTTTTCGTTTTGTTTCATAAAAATAATATAAGATTTGTTTAGTGGGAATTTCCAAATATTGGTTTTGTAGAATTGATTTGCATAATTGTTTTCGAGGTACTTATGGTACTTAATGTTAATAGCATTTCGAAACTAATTATTTAGAATGATCATTCTAGGTAAAAAGAAATGTCTGTGAAAATTCGACCATCGTCAGACTAAGCAATATGCGCAGTCTGACTAGAAGCTTTATATAATTTTTCGCGTCACATTTTGTTCAATTATAAAAATGTTGAGTCGCAAGAAAGGAAAGGTTAAAACCGTATTTATCGAAAGTTAAATGTACGTTTTGATTTTCACACAATATTCTCAAAGAATTAGCCACAATAAAAACGTTTTAGATATATACAATTGATGTTTTAGCGTTACTTAAGATTCATTACGAGTTTTGACCATCACGAATTTTATTGATATTAATCCTGAATTTATTGGCCATCTTTCGATAACACGCATAAGTCTCATTTAGTATCGTCATGAAATTGGCGCTTTCCTGAAAGATCCTCACGTGTGATTGGTTTATTGTTTTAGTCCCACGCATTTAATGGCAATTTCTAAAATCGTATCAATGACTCTATGTAGGCATTTTCAATCTACAAGGAATCAACCAATCAAAACTCCGGAGAACGAGTTCACGTGATTCCTGCTCTCCTTGAACGTGGACGAATCCTGTCGGTTTGCACATTCTATCCAGACGTTATCCCCATATTTCAGATCCAGAACCGCTTGTTTCGAATAACAGAAGTGAAAATGATAGGCGGACGCCTGGCCGGCGGTCTGCACATTGCCATTCACCATTAAATCAATCTGAATGTAATTCGAGTTCTCTAAACAAAGTTGCACCATCAATAAGTAGACTCCATCTTTCGGGGCAACGAAGTGGCCGTTTTCATTATTGTAACCGCCTCCTAGATTCAGTATTGTGTCAGAGAATTTAATTGTATCTCCGTTTGCAGGTCCGCGGCTTGTTACCTTATGGGATTCAAATGCGATAGTCTGTGTTTTCGCATCATCTGTGGGGAGAAAAAAAAGTAAAATAGTAATAAGCGACCACCTATGATGGAACAACAAAATAACAGTCGCTAAAAAAAGGGTCGATGAACTCAAATTTTCGCGCCAATTAGGAAAGATAGTTTTGTGGTTCTCAATTCCATGGTGTTCGAACTTATTCTAAACGTCTTATTTACATGTATTACATAACCCTTATATGATGTCTCAGAATGTTCTATTTTTCTAAATTCATTTCCCTATCAATATTATATTTGTGTATCCAAATCTAGACATCCTGATGAAATTTTGGCATATTATTTGGCCTAAATATTTCTTTTAATTTATTGAACAGAGTCCGTTCGAGATTTGTTTATCTTTGAAATTCTAGTTTAACCTTATAAGAATAAGCGACTCATGTAAACACATTTACTTATAAAAATACCTTTAGAGTGCGCTGTCTGGTTTCGCAATTCGACCAAATCAGTCAACAGTCTAGCTAGTTTTTGTTCCTGATTACTACTGAATTCCGTCATCCTCGAGGCTAGGCCTTTCATAGCTGCAATATGTTCATCTTTCAACTTCTCTATTTCGAGTTTTTCGTCTTCTCTTTCATCTTTGATAGCATGCAGATCATTTTTAACACTGGTTTTAATCTTCTTGATATCACCAAGTAATGCCTCAAACTTTATTTCCATTCTAATCATTTTTTCCAATAACTGTTCTTCATAATGGAATCTGGAACAAGCCGGTTCACGATTTTCCCCCAAAACATGTAGAACTAGTAAACTCGAAATATATATAAACATAGACATGGCGATGCACTTTGTAATTAATCCTTCTGCAGGAGAGCCAACGATGCTCACAAATTTGACCGCTCAAGAAGCAACTTGCTATTGAAACTCGTAACTTATGATACTCGTACAAACCTGATTTGCGTCTTATAAATGTCATGCCAAAAAGACCAGTCAATTATTTCTTAAAGGACAAATTTTTTGAGATGTGTAATCAGGAAAACAAAACATTGTGTATTTCAACTATGGATGAACAACGACAGATTGAGCATTGAACACGGTCTAAAAAAGCAAACCGTTGTCATTCTGTTTAATATACACTATATGAAAAGGTCTTCTTTTGTTTCTTTTCTCACTTGCGATATATACATCTTGCCATAAACCAGCACGAGTAAGAGGCATATGGTTTCTTCAAAGAAAACAGAAAATAATGTGTGCCTTTGAACATCAATTTGAATTAAATATTTTAGATATCTGGGAAACGTCGAATACAAATAACATACTTTCATGTGGGCATCTGTATTCAAAATTTCTCTTTTTTTATGCTTTTGGTGTATAGCATTGTTAGTTCTGTTTAATTAACTAAACTCTACATTTCTTAGCAAATGTATAAGAAAATATCAATTTATTATATCCTTTTAGTACTAAAATGGTGGAATGTTTGAGAACCCACATAGCCAACCCATTATTCTATGCTTGGTTGTCGAATGAACGAGTTAGAAAATTATATAGTTAAGGAGTTTCGCTACAGTTCATCCAACGATTTTGGCAAACCGTTTATGATTGATTATTAAGGTACCCCGACACGATTATTCCAATTGTTCCAATCTTTATGAAATAGATATATTTCGTAGAGTGTACCTTAACGATAATTTGACCGAAAAAAAAAAACAACAACAAAAAAAAAAAAAAAACAGCATATATTTCCATGCCCTTTTCGGAAAAAAATGGGATTTTTAAAAATACCCTTTTAACTTTCAAAAATGCCAAGAAACGGACGATAAGATGCGGAATGGCGATTTTCAATGTTAGTGAGTCGGCATACATTATTCGTTGAATACAAGGAATGATAATATATTGGATAAGTAACATTTATAGGACAAAATTGCAGGAAAAATACTTTTTTTTCAGCGAAATCTAATTTTTGTTTTAAAACCACCAAAAAGACACAACTACTTTAAATATTATTGAAAAAATATGATAGAAAATTAGTTTAACATTAGAAGATTCAGAAAATGTAAAATAATGTAGGTGTATCCAGGCATTTTTGGCCACTTTGCTTTCCATGAAACCACCAACCCTCCAAATTCAGGCGCCCACCTATCTTATTATTCTGGTAAAAATATCCATAAGAAAAAAGTTTAATATTATTATATACTTTGATATTGTCTCTATGTATTTGAACGGGAGGAAAGTGTGCAATATTTTTTGATATTGCATACTTTGATATTGCACTAAGATTATTTTCACGTGCACAAATTGGCTGGACTACTTTCTGGTTGCTACCTTGCCACAAGTCAACATAAAATCACATAATTAACGCTTTCTGTTTGCGTTCTATATTCCAGAAATAATTTTGTCAGAGTAAAGAAATACGTTCTAGTTCTTTGAATGCCTAAAGGGTAATACACCAGTGTTTGTTTTCGTCTATTTGAAACTTTTTCCGAGAAATAAACCACTTCATCCCCTCCCCTCTCCGTCGACTTAGATGCCCCCCCCCCCCCCTCCCCTCCGTCTCAAATTCTTCCAAATCACTGTATTTGTTTATCCTTTATTCCTTTATCTATATTATTTCATAGCTCTTTCAAAACTAATTCATGCCCATCCCTTAATGTCTACCATAATATCATAATTCTAGTATCTATCTCTCTTCCTCCCTATCTTTCTCTTTATCTCGTCTTTCACTCCGAGGACTATCGCTAGTCTGCTTCGGTATCAAGTACGCCGATTTAGTCAGTTCTGGAACATGTAACTGGTAAGAATAACAAATGAACAAGTTTTTGTAAATATATTTATTTCATTTTTATTCAAAGTAAGGCGAAATCAACGCGTATTTAAAGATCTAAAATGCGATTCGACACAAAAATGTCCACCGTCTTTTTTGTTTTCACTGTCACTTTGTAGCAACGGATGTATTCATCCGAACGTCAAAATATAACGGAAAGGATTTTGCGGGAAAAGGTCTATTGCGTAACTCTTATTAAAAAGCGGTTTAAATTTAAAACAAAAACTCGTTTGTATCTTTTTTAGGGCGTTTTTTAAAATCTGTTTTATCTAAATCGAGAAAATAACACGGGAAAGTAACGGTTATATGAAGATTTCACGGCTCACTGCGCAAGATCTACCTATCCTAGTTGGTTGTTTACTATCTCTGTTTCCACAACCATCATTTGAATCAATTAGGATAGGTAGAGTTGGTACGGTGAGCCGTAAAATATACTTTTAACCGTTAGAATCCCGTGACATGTTTTTGCTATATATATATATATATATATATATATATATATATATATATATATATATATATATATATATATATATATATATATATAGCGACTTTAAAAACGCAACAAAGTAAATTTGAAATTTGAGCACGGAAAAGAAGAGTTGTTTTAACTATATTTAGCTAAAATGATACAAAGAAGATACTCTGTTGAATCGACCTAATCTTCATTTGATCTGACGCTTTGGTTCGTTTAGACATATCAATCTACTGTGCACTCTTTATATGTAATTGTACTTTTCGTGGTTGATTGATTTTACAAATCAGAAGTGAGGGAGGTAATTGACGACAGACATTTCAAAAACCGTTAAAAGAAATGAAATCAACTCACTTACTTTGCAAAGACTGTACTCTGAATCGAGTATGTCAAAGGAAAAATTGTTCCTTAGAATCGGGACATCGTTAACCTCGATAAGACTTAAAACTGTTTTAATTTATTCCATCAATATTTGAAGATCTGTAAGGTAGGACCTTGCCAATAAGGAGTTTCGAAAGGGTTTACGTGTTAAAATGACGTTAGTGTCATGCCGTAAGCACGCTCAAAATGTCATCTCAGTTCTAAAAGACATGTCTGCTAAGGGTTAAAAAGCGTGAAAAGGCTTTGTTTGCCTAACTGCATTCACATGAACAATGATTGCGGTTCTACGAGAGAAATGGAAAAGCATGTAAGTGACGTCTTTTTTGGTGAAAAAGACGACGTTTTGGTGTCGTCTTTGGACCAAACGTGCTTAAACGCAGTATTGATGATTTGCTTGACCTCTTGATTCATTCAAATGAACTCGAAAATTTCTTTGGCTATTGTTTCTTTTGAAAAGAAAATATCGCCCTAACAGTAGGGCTATGGAGAAATTTCAACTTTCGTGGGTATGTTTAAAATTGTCACCGTTTTGAGAATAAAAGAGAATGTTTCAAAATGATTTTGATGTTGGATTACAGGTAACTTAATAAGCTAACAAAATAAGTATATTTTAGTCCGATTCTGTTCATTAATATCTGCATTTTAATGCTGTTTATAAGTATTGCGTTTTTAAATAGCTCAGTATATTTGCTATATTTGCTTCTTGATAAATCAGGTTTAAATCACTCACTAAAAGTTGCAATTTACCTCTCAAACGAAAGTTATTGTTTGTCTTAAATCGCAAGGTTTCCAATTACATGTACTTTCATAATTGAAGTGAAGGGATTAGGGTAAATTCCTATAACATGCTCTATAAATTTACCTGACATAGCTATGGTAATGAACTCAACACCTACGCCAGAGCTCAGTTTTGAAAATACACCTAGAAAGGATATTGGAAGCACCAAGACAAATAACAAATGTGGGGTAATCTCGCAAAACTTAGTTTTATCTAAATATTAGATGAACAAACCATAGTGTAATTGGTTTAAATCGCATCACGTGGGGAAATCCATTGCACTTTATTTCTGTATAAAATGCAATAGGTCTACCGGGAAACTCCCGACCTTCGATCTGCATGTCCTGTGTTTTAGGAACTCGAAACCCCTCGTTCCCCTTCTATATCGTAATATTGCTATTTAATAAAATAGAATATTTTCAAAAGAATTTATGATTAAAAGCATGCAGTTCAGGATCTGAGTCAATGTTTACCGCGAGTCGACGAAGACCACCAAGGAACCCTCTCAGCTTAGCCGATCACGATAGTTTCGGTTTAAAATGCAGAATAACTTATCAAAATTATGTTTAGATCATAAGTACCTCTACGAATGACAAATTGTCGTTTATTTGTGTACCATTTGTTTAACTTTATGCCGTTTAACTTCGATAGCGAGAAAAAAATACACGATATAAAAATAGATTGTGTAATACACGCAGAAAGTAGACTCGAAACTTTAATGTTTAGCCGAGTAATTTATTAGTTTCCTAGACCAAGAGAATTGCAATTATAAGGGCAGAGTGTCTTTTCACAGCGTTTATAGGGGTATAAAGTGCAATTGCTTTAGCACATGGCTTAAACATAACGCCCTACGGGCGTTATTTGCCATGTGCTAAGGCAATTGCACTTTATACCCCAATAAACGCAGTGAAAAAGACACTCATCCCTATATTATTGCAATCATCTAGATCTAAGAAACTATTGAAATACTCAGCCAAACATATAAGCTTCAAGTCTACTTTCTGCGCGTATAAATTACACAATCTATTTTTAGATCGTGTATTGTTAATCTCGCTATCGAAGTGAAATGTCCTATAGTAAAACAAATGATACACAAATAAAAGACATCATTGAAATTCGTAGAGGTACTTATGACAAAAAAGCTTGTTTCTGCCAAGTTAGTCTGTATTTTTAAACGAAAACGGCGTGGTCGGTCTTAGTTGAGAGGGTTGCCTGAAGGTCTTCGTCGACTCGCTGTTTTCTAAGTTTAGGTCGGCTCAGAATCAGAACTGCATGCTTGTAATCGTAAATCCTTTCGAAAATATATTAATTTATAACGGTTCCAATAGCAATGTTGCGTTGATGATCGGGATCTAGGTTAATTCGAGTTCCTACAACACAGGACTTGCAGATCGAATTTCGGGGGTTTCCCGAAAGACCTATTGCATTTTATACAGAAATAAAGTGCAATGGATTTCCCCACGTGATGCGATTTAAACCAATCAAATTTCTTTATTTTATTGGATTGCAATTATACAAGAATAAAGACAGAAGAACTATCCAATCAACAGTCCAGAAAAAGAGTTCACGTGATGTCTACCATTATACAGCGTCAACGAGTCCTTCCGGCCTGCACTCTGCACCCAGACGGTATCCCCAGATTTCACGTCCACAACAGCGTGTGTGGAATGACAGCTGTAGTATGTCGGATGACCACTTAACTGGCCGGCTGTTTGTATCTTTCCGTTGACCATTATATCAAAATAGAAATAGCTTCCATCTTGTAAGCATAACTTCACCATCATCAAATAAACGCCATCTTCCGGGACTGTGAATACCCCGGTTGTGTTGCTATATCCACCGCCCAGATTGAATTTTGTTTCACCGAATACTACTTTAGTACCACTTGATGGGCCACGTTCTGTTACTTTCTGGGCCTCGAATGCAACTGTGCCTGGTTTTGCGTTAACTGAAATAGAAGATCGGGGAAAGATGCAAGGGTGGGTCTTACTTTGTTCGGTGTACTTTTAGTTACATCGTGAAATTGAAATTCCCCTCAATCAAAACCATTCTAAATCGCTCACTGAGGGATCCATTCATTCATTACAAACACTCACTCAAACCATTCAAAAACGATCAAACCCAATGAAAAATATAGAATCAACAACGTCATTCAAAATTATCGCGATGACACTGACATAATTCAAATTGTTAGCGTCTCATAGGTTCTTGAAGAAATATGAAGCTATGTATAAAACTTTTATGCATTTAAATTAAAAGGAGGTAATCAATATCGCTAATTTTGTTCATCCTGAACAAAATTTGCGATATAGGATTGCCTCCCATTAAATTCACTGAAAACTTGCTCCAAACACTCATTCAATTTCAATCCTTAATCATTCTAAAATCATTCACCGTGTAAGTTTCACGATTTTGTTAACTGTATCAGCATTCATTGTCTGACTGTTTGTTATTAAAGTTAGAAACATCATGGAATCGACACGCATCCATTCTAAATCGCTCACTCAACGCTTCTTTCGTTCTAAACACTCACTCAAACTATCCAGAAACGTATCGAAATCATTCGAAAATACACTAGAATCTTAAACATTACAAACGATCCCTCGTTTTTATTAACTGGTGTTGATTTGGAAGCATCTACAAAGAAAAGTATGCAGATTTTTACGGGAAGTAATAAAATATCGCTCGACATACTCATTAAATATTATTCAAATAGATTCAAAAATCACCCAACTTGTCAAATTCACGATTTCGCTTTAATCTATTTACAACAAAAATAAAACCAAAAAACAAAATAACAACCCCCCCCCCCCATAGAATACACGTTGATCTACACAAATAACTAATTTTAAAACCTCATTAGAACTCAAAGTACAACGCAAATCTTACCATTTTTTAGATCGGAAAGTACCGCAGTTAGGTTCCCGATTTCCTTCAGCTCTATAGACAGTCGTGCAAGTTTTTGTTCTTGATCTGTACTGAATATTGCCACTTTTGCGTGAACGGCGTCTATCGCTTCGGCATTGTCCGCTTTCAGTTGTCCAAATTCGCTCTTTTCGATTCTCCTCTCCTCTCTAAGGGCATCCAGATCACTTTTCACGTTGGTCTCTAGTTGCTTAACGCCATTAAGTAAAGTCTCAAATTTAATTTCAAGTCTGATCATTTTTTCTAGTAACTGTTCTTCATAGTGAAACTTCGAGCAGGTCGGTTCTCGATCCTGCCCTAAAATGCGTAATGATTGTGAGCTTAAAATACAGAACGCGACAAAAACTACAGCACTGCTCTTCAGCATTATTCAAAAGTTCAGTTAACAGATTTGTACAGAAAAAAAGAGTGCAGTTCCAGTAAACAAAACTCTGAGACGAAATAATGTTTCTATAAGTTGCTGTTTCAAGTACTTCAAAAACCCTTAGAAACTATGGAAGAACCAAAAGACCAAGAGATTGATATTCAGTGTAAGATTTTTGTGGTAACCAATTACAATAGAAAGCTATAGAAGCTATAGAAAGGTATATAGAATATATGGGTATATTGAATGTATATCATATGACAATGTGCGTGACATTTCCAACAAATTCAATATGCGCCAAGCAAAGACTCTGGCCAGCCTGTGCATGTGTAAGGCCTCTCTTTTGCGCTTTGTATAAAGATTAAGAAAGTCAGGTAAACTTTTGATTATACTACGTGGCAGCCAAGGTTGTTTAATGTTTACCCTTCGTGCACATGTCAAATTGTTGGAAATGTCATGCACAGGCTCATATGATTTCGGCATTTTTTTTTCATTCGGAAACCCTTCAACTGAGCAATTATCTGTGCACTCCGTGTATTCAAGCATAACGGTTTCTCTTCGACCGATATTATTTGACGAACTTCTTTTAAATCTTGCCATTGAATTACAAAATGGAGAAACCACTTTAATTTGAATTACAAAATGGAGTAACCACTTTAATTTGAAAATTTTAAGTGTGAAGGAATTGAATTCTTTAACTAGTCGAAAAGGCTTATAATGATGTTTCGACCCTGGTTAGTCTGCGATGATTTGATGATTAAAAAAAAAAAACGGAATTCAAGAAAGTAATACACATTTTCCTTGGAATACCTTTGATTGACCGAGGCATTAACATCATTTATAAACGGCGTTATATGTTACTTTGAAAAAAATAAAACCGTTTAAATAGTATTTAAGAATTCTGTCGCTTACTCGCAAAATTCGGGAGTATTGTTATAGAATATCAAATTTGTGGCCATAGAATGCCAAGCCTCCTTTTGATCTGTAATAGATTACTCGTTTAAAATAAATTCCGTATTTCATAACCATATCCTCTATTTATAATATGACCGACGTCGCCGGGGTGAAATCCCGTTGAATATTTTTTATATTACACGGGTGTGATTACACTAGTGGAATAACTATGCAAATGAGCTCAGAGCAAATAGCAACGCTATATTGTTACCACGAAAATGACGTCATGATCTATGTTTTGTGACGTAACTTTGAAACGGCGTTGTAAGTTTCGCGGAAAATTGAAACATTGAATTTCAAGAATTTTGACGATTTTTCGCTAATTGATAAAATACAGAATTTATTATACTCGTCATCTAAAACAGATAAAAACTCGGCGCAGCCTGGTTTTTATCTGTTTATAGATTACTCGTTTAATAAATTCAGTATTCAATGACCACTCATTCAATATCCTCTATGTACACATCAGGAAAATAGCGTGAACAAAAGAATATAGATCAAAACCATAAGCAAAGATGTTTGAAAATGCTCGAAAATTCAAGCAATATTCCAAGTGCTCGCTTATTGAGACTTCTTTTAAATATATAACCTTGATATTATGGCAAATATGTGACTCTATAGAGTAATTAATAAAATTCTTGAGTTTTCAGAAAATTAAGGATAGAGAAATACAGATGTTGAGGTATGTAGCTTTTAATTAAGTTAAGTAGATTTTGATGAATCTTAATGACTGTTCATCTTAGAATAGAGAACCTTTCAGTATTTTTCAACCTCTATCCAAAACTGTGCTAATTGGACGTTTTATCACTTACCGTGTAAGAACATAACATACATGTAACATAACATAACATAACAAGTTCTTTCTTTAATCAAAACGAAAAACAATACATTTCAAATTAAGTTTAATCTCTTATCACGCAAATCGACATCAATATGTCTTTGGCCAATAACAAAACAACAAAGTTAGGGAAAGCCATAAACGTACACACAAATGTTATAAATTATACATATATCATGTCACAATTGTTAAAAAAAATATCAAGCATGATATACACACATTGTGGAATAGAATGAATGTGGTAATATTATAAAAATCGAGGAAAGTCTTGGATTATTTTAGGTTCATCGACCTATCAAATTTCAAAAATCGTTACAAAAATGAGTCGAGGACTATTTCAACTAAAAATCTCTAGGAAATTTTATGAAACGACGACGGTGACACAGACGACTACAACAACAACAACAACAATAATAAAATAAGAATAAAATTATAATAATAGCAATAATAATGCAATTTTCTATAGCGCAAAAGTATTTATTTTATCTTATAACTATACAAATATCTGTGTGATAACAACCCGTATGATATTTTTTATGATATCACATAGTTATTTTTAGAACAATAATATCATACAGTTATTTTTAGAAACTTGCATTTCGGTAAGAAACATCGACGAAAACAAGACAAAAAGAGGTTATAAGATAAATATAATACATTCTTAGTGTATTGTATGAAAAAAATATCAAACTCGGTTGTGAGAATTGACAATTGTCTCGGCAGAGCCTCGACAATGATCAATTCTCCCAACCTTGTTAGATATTTTTTTTCATATAATACACTAAGTATGTATTATATATTTACCATACATGTAATGTCGACTGAATAAAACGGGATTAACGCCATTCCAAAAATTAAACTAAGGTCCTTTCTTGGCGGCAAAATAGTATCTTTCCGACATTTGCGGCGCACAAATGTGTTCATAATTGAACTATTTCAAAGGCTAGAGGCTACTAGAAGCTTGCCATTGGTAGAACTGTCCTGTGTTCAGGAAGTTAACTCGCTTACATTTTGCCATTCCGAACCAAGGGCTCGTCTCAGAAATACGCAGAATTCGCGGTATTTTGCCCAGTCTGTGATTGCATGACCAAAATATTGTTAAAAGGGGAATAAAACCCACCACAATCAAACTTGAATTTAATATACTTGTTTAGTCCGACAACTTGTACAGTAAACAAATTCGTGGAATTTATAAGGTGAACTATTTTGGAAAGATTTTTTTAATGAAATTGAATGAGAGTGATAAGTGAGTTTTGAATGAAATTAAAGGGAGGTAATCCAATATCGCCAATTTTGTTCGAGATTAACAGCGATATCTTTTACCTCCCTTTGACATAATATACGTACATGTTCTATAAATAGCTTGCTATTTCTTTAAGAACTTATCAGACGCTTACAATTTCACTTATGTCAGTGAAATTGCGATTTCTTTCTATCTGAATTGCGTTGTTGATTCTTTCTTTTTTTCATTGAGTTCGGGGCCTTTCTGAATGGTTTGAATTGTTTTTGGAAATGAATGAATTGGGCGCTGAGAGAGTTATTTTGAATGGTTTTGATCGAGATGAATGCCAATTTTATAAGGTTGTTCACTGTAAGCAAGCGGCATGCGAGGAGGACGAATGTTTGAAGCTGATCGAGTAAAATCTAAAGATTTTCTTGTCATGTTAGTTGAGATGGGTTAATGCATTTTCGACAAGTTAATAGCAGCCATTAATTCCTGACTTTTGTTTCATTGCTTTGGCATTGTATGCAAGCTGTTAAATAGTCTTTGACCATTGGTCAAGTTTACACCTTGTAAAGTGACCACAAAGGTCAACTTTGTCATATTTGGTTATTTTATGGTTATAACCACGGGGGTGGTCGGGTTAAAGTCCATTTCCAAATCAGCCTTTTAGTGAACTATTAACGTGAAATACAAACCCTAATGCAATTTTACTGCCAATTAAAACACTGGGTACACTTTAGTACTGTCGATACCGCACAGTATTAGACTGGTCCAATATCAAAGGTTGCAGACGACAATTTAAAATTGATGAAATGTTATATTTGTAGGGTTTTTTTTTGCAGAAAACATTGTGATAAAAGCAGAACTTGCATATCAAATGACATAAAAAAAATTAGGGATTGTGCAGTATTTATTCGTTCAAGGGGCATTGGGGGAGTCGTTATACCTTTTAAGAAAAAAATCTCACATACTTTGAACATTGGAGATCAGGGACCTGTTTTACTAAACATCTTACGAAAAAAATAATCGTTAGTCATCATCACAAATCGTACCTGGTGTTTTCAATCATTCTTAGATTCTGCCTTGCAATATGTTTATATCTCATTGAATGACAAATTTCCATATTAAGTTTCTACTGTAGAAGCAACTTTAATTTTTGACTTAGGCAAAAAACGATCGTAAGATATTTAGATAAACAGGCCCTGAGATATAAGGTAAGAAACTAAAAACCTGTATGAATACTCGAGTGTGATTAGGTTTTTTAGTTTTATACCTCAATGTTTTTATGGATATAACACCTCTTTGATACCATGAAGCCAAAATGGATGAATATCTCTATACTTAGACAGATTTCTTGCGGGATTTCTTTGCGCACAAGCTTAAAAAATAGCTGCATACTCGAAGTTGTTTTCATGGAGGAATGAACAATTTTTTCAGCCAATCAGAAGGTACAAAACTTAGTGGATACAAATGAAATTGATTGATTTAAAAAGAAGAAGAAGAAGAGGAAGAAAAAGAAGAAGAAGAAGAAGAAGAAGAAGAAGAAGAAGAAGAAGAAGAAGAAGAAGAATCAATAAGTCGTTAAAAATTATCAAAACGGGCTTATTGCAGAGACTTTTCGCAATTTTAAAATAGTTTGGCTCTATTTCAAAGGGCCTATATAACATAAAATTCGAGCTATGTATATATCAATGTGCGCTTGCATAAAACGCAGGACAAGTCAAATAATTCTATACTCTGGGGTTTTATAAATAAATAATCTAATTCAACATGATTCCATATTTTTGTGCATTCTGATTGGCTAAACCTTCCGTTTTATTTCTCCATGAAAACAATTCTGAGTAGGTTGCCATTTTGCAAGCGTCCACAAGAAGAAATCCGGTTAGAAATCTGTTTCGTTGTAGATTGACCTTCACATTTTTGCTCCGTGATCTTATCTTTTAAATATACAAATACCCATGTGATAACATCCCATATGATATTTTTTATGCTATCGCATGAATATGTTTAGAACAATGACATGATACGGTTATTTTTTGGAAACATGTATTTCTGATAGAAACATCGACGAAAACAAGGCAAATAGAGGCTGCCAGATAAATATAACACGTACTTAGAATATTGTATGAAATCAGAGCAGAGCCTCGACAATAAACAAATCCTCCAAGCTAGTTTGATATTTTTTTGTATTGTCATACAGAACACTTAAGACGTATTTTATATGTAACCCGTCACGTGAAAAGGGACCATCTCGGAATTCTGTAGAATGAATATTTGAAAAAATGATTGGGTGCAGCAAAGGTCAACCAGAGGTCGCAATTCGAAAATTATTTCACAGGAAGGTAGATTGGTCATTCCAAATTCGTAAAATAAGCAAAATGCAAAAAGTTTCGACTCTAGTCAGTCTGCGCAATCCGCGCAGTCTGACTAGGGTCGACATTTTACGCACTACCCAGATGGTCCCTTTCGCGTGATGGGTCACATTTATAAGCTATGAAGAGACATTATCACACATATATATTAATTCGCTTCGTATATTGATACAGTGTGATTAGGTTTTCAGTTTCATACCTCAATGAAATCAACAACAATTATCTCTTCATCTCTCAAAGAAACAATACACACTTTCAGAAA
This sequence comes from Fragum whitleyi, assembly GCA_948146395.1. Classification (NCBI taxonomy): domain Eukaryota; kingdom Metazoa; phylum Mollusca; class Bivalvia; order Cardiida; family Cardiidae; genus Fragum; species Fragum whitleyi. Next base: position 57,734,454 of record OX411549.1, on the reverse strand, counting down.
TGTAGTGTATTATAAATCGAGAAGAGACGCTGTGAAGATTATATCAAATTGTTATTATAGAGTGACACAATATGATTTCAAACTACCAATATCAACATTGCGTAGTCTGCCATCACATCAAGCGGTCTGACAACCCATGTTTATTCTAAGATTTTAGCATAAAAGCTGACAATACTTTGTCTACTGATATAAAGTATCCTTCGGGCTAATGGGTTTTAATAATGAATTCTAACACCATTTTGAACAATTTTCGTGTGCCCCAATTACAAATTTGTAACGCTTACATAGCAAAACATATAGCAGAAAACATATTTCTATTTCTATTGTTTTTAACCTACATAGGTTTTTTTAGTCTTCATCGAAAAAAAAGAGTTTGAAGGGGATTGCCAAACAACAACAACGACAACAGCAGCAACAACAAAAACAACAAAAATGTCTCTTTCTCTGTCTCTATCTAACTACTTCTATCTATATTTTGATTTGTTTGTTTGTTTATGATCAGATTTAACACTGCTTTTACCAATTTTAGTCATATCTTAGCGGCTGGAACACCTAATGCTGGATTCCTGATATTTTCTCTTACCAGTGATACCACGTCATCCTATTCGAGCCCCAAACTTCTCATCTCACATGTTTTTCCATCAACCACCGATCGCTTAAATATTTGAATGATTTGTGCCACCGTCGGGGATCGAACCGGGACCTCATGGTTTGTAGACTGCGACATGACGGAAGCTAGACAGTTTGATGTTCGTACATGAGATTTTTCTTGAAATATTTCCTTCAATTTAAGTCCTTGTAGCTTTTAAATCCCTTTTCGAGATTTAGATTAAAACCGCACGTTTTCTATATGAACTTTACACCAATTTTAATACTTGGAGGGATACGAAAAACGCCTTACTGTTGAGAACATCATGAAATAGACAAACGTAATGAATTTGGAATTGTTTTGGAATGAGATTGAATGAATTTGTGGAGCGAGTTTTGAGTGAAATAAATGGGAAGAAATCCAATATTTTGCTAATTCTGTTCAAGATGAACAAAATTAGCGACATTTTTTCTTTTCTGTTTGTGCCAATGGACCAATCAGACACCGTTAGAATCCACACCATCCAATAAAATCATAGAAAAGGTTGATGGACTTTAATTAAATGTTGATCGTCTTGAACGATTTCGAAATGTTTTCATATGATTTCGGAGCGTTTCTTTTCTTTCTTTTTTTTTGTCGATTTGAGTGGTTGCAATGAATGAATGGAGCACTGAGTGTATAATGAAGAATGATTTTGATCGGATTTGGTGTCAATTTTACGATGTTTTTAATTGTACGCATATGGACCTACACGCATAACATGTATCGAACGCTTTGTATATCGTAACAGCGATACAACAAAAAAGCAAGTGTATTAAGGCTCTGCGATTTTGGACTTGCATTTCACGCGCTGTATGCATCAAACTCGACTAATATACACATAAGAAATGCAAAAGCTCATTTTTAAAGATCAAAGAAGTTTTCCTTGCGGGTATTTTGTCACTTGAGGGGTGATGTCATTAGGTAAACATACTTAAGTGCCCGGATAATATTACGTCATTATTTTAACATCCGACGATTTAAATGAAAGAGAGTTGAATGGCCTCAAAAACCACAATATCGAAACATTGATGTTCCGATACAAGACTGAATACATAAATTCATGTTTATTTGTACAACGATTTGAAATACGATTACGCTTTCCTTGCTACCGATCCTAATTGTTATTGTATGGGTATTGCGGTTCCTTAGTCTCTCGATAATATTCGGGTACTTCCGTCAGTCGCCATAGAGGATTAAGAAAAGAGAGAGAAGAAGGAAGGAATATTTAATAAACAGAAGCAACACTGTTAACCACAATGCTATAAAATTATCAATTGACTTAAGTCTGCTCTCGTTCATATATTTCCTAATGGACGTCATCTAAGCAGGGTCCATTTTTCGATGACGTTATTAAGTTGCAGCTGTAGTCACGTGCGCAATGAAGCTCTTAAGATAATCTTTTCTATATTTTACACATTTCATCTCATTTCGCATAAAAAAAATCTGTTTGTTGTTTCGTTTGAGATCGAATATCTTTCATTTCGTGAACAACCCAAGATTTATATACAGTCAATCTTGCTCGAGCGACCACATCTATTGAGCGACCACTTTTATTAAGCGACCATTGTAAAAGTCCCTTCGCCATAAGTAAAATTTCCGAAAAGTGGACATTCTCTAACGAAAAATGATTTTGTTTAATATTATGACGTTAGAATCCATAAGATTCGCCTCATTGAGACGATTCTTATGGGTTCGAACATCCTAAGATACGGTAAGAATTATGTTACAATCTGTATATTCTATAAATGAAAATACGTCTTATTATCATTAATCATTGTATTAAGCGACCATTTCCTTAAGCGACCGCTTTTTGATGGTCCCCTTAGTGGTCGCCTAACGAAAGTTTTACTGTATTTACGAATGTCTTTGACAGTCGTGAAAATATAGCTTTTATTTATCATTTAATTCATTTTACGTTGCCATAGACAAATTCCATCTTTATCACACGACAAACTAGGCAAGAACAAATAGTTTGTACCAGAAACTGATTTGGCCGAGCAAGATGTGTAACAAGTGTGGTACTCCGTCCATATAGCCTGCGGGTGGTCTCACTAAGGATTGTAAGACAATATAGGTTGGTTAAAACTTTCTTTACATGTTTAATGCTTTTCGGTGGTTTATCGAGAAATAACGGTAGATTATCACTTGAAAATCTTACCGCAAAAGCAGTGAAATTATCAAAAACTTATACCCTGCTTTTGTTCGTTTCATCCTATCTGACGTCATCTATGCGGGGCGAAATAAGTGACGTCACAATGAACGTCGCATCGCAATCACGTGCAAAATGACACGCTTTACGAATTATGTCCTAGAAATTTCACATTTTGTCTCATTTTTGCATTAAAGAAATAGAATAACCGTTTGTTTTTCGTGTAAGATCGATTTATGTATCGAGTAATCGTTTTAACAGTGTTAATCGAGTTCTTTTAATATAGAGATGTCCTAAAATGTAAAAGAAACGGTGCTTTATCGATTCAATAATAAGAGGATATTGAATGAGTGGTCATTGAATACCGAATTAATTAAGCAAGTCGTCTATAAACAGATAAAAACGAGGATGTGCCGATTTATTATCCAATTTATATGAAGAGTTTAACCGATTCGGTATTAATTAAACACAAATTTGATAATCTTTTTATGATATGATCCGAATTTGTGTGATAAAACAAGTTAATTTCGATATGTATCGATTCAACGAAATGGCGTCATCAAATCCATGATGACGTCATTTTCCCAACGATGATATATCGTTGCGATCCGTTGTTAGCTCTTTTGCATAGTTATCCTATTAGTGTAATAACACCCTCAAAACCAAAAATATGCAGCAGGTTTCACGGCTGCGACGTCGGTATTTTTTTCTTTTTGTAAAGGATAGCCCCCAAGAGAAGAGACCAAGGCTTTTGAAAATTTGGAACTGAATGAATCTTAAACCCACCGTACCTGAAAAAGAATAGCTTAATATACATTTGCGATATATCTATAGCTATCTTATATCGTCAGACCACTCTAAGTGAGTTGTGATTTACCATTATCTAAATTGATCAATGTTGGGCGTATCATGTCGGCTCATCAAAGCGTTCTTAATCACCATGTCAACAATAATTTAGCCAACAGTACTTTAATGTGAGCAACAACACCAAAAATGCGAAATCGTATAGTAAGTGGTATAAGGTATTCCGCTCAAGATGAAAGATTTTGAGATGGGTATGACTCTAGTTTTTTCGGGTGATGTATATTTCTTCAAGATTTGTTAGCGGAATATGATGGCGTGAAAAAATTCGTCATAAATTACGTCATGGTAGTTCTTTTAAAAATGTCGTAAGTTCATATACAGACACTTACGACACTTTAGTATTGCTAAGGCGATTACGTGAAACCGATATATAACGATGACCTCCGAACTTTCAAACCATCCAGTCGATTTCAACGGTTCATATTAGGGACGGTCTACCTTAAATATACTAAACACGAGATGGGTCTATACAAATTTGGTGATATTTATAAAAATATTGAATAAGTAAACTTATTATTATCCCCACACTAACAATGATATTGTCAATCCCAATATTGTAGTTTATCAATATTATTGATCGTTTGTTGGAAATATTGAAGTTTGTTTTATTACATGTATTATTGATCGTTTGAGGGAAATATTAGAGTTTAACATTATTATTGAACGTTTGTGGAAAATATTAGAGTTTTACATTATGAATGATCGTTTGTGGGCAATATTAAAATTTAGCAGTATAAATGATTGTTTGTGGGCAATATTGAAGTTTGTTTCAATATAATACCAATGTTATAGTTAGTAATATTGATAGTATCTATGTCGAATATCTTTTCGAGGGTATACAAGCGTGCTTCTGTAGTCTTTGGTGTTAATCATTCGGAATACATTCAAGCCAGTTCTGTGTTCAGGATGATAAGACGATGTAAACTGTTTGCAGATTATACCCCGCTTTACACGTGCACTTATTTGCAAAGCGGCGTATTATTTGCAAAGAGTTCAAAATGTTTTGTTATCCTCGACGCAGGGCTGTATTAATTAAGCAAGCATGTAACGCATTTAGAAATAAATACAAAACAGAAAGAAAAAAATAATATAAAAAAAAACTCCAACAAATAAACTCCGGCCTTGCTTATTAGAGGTGCTTGCTTGAGGTAGTGGACACGTAATAGTTCCGCGCAGTTTCGAAAGTAATCGTTTTAACAGTGTTAACTGAGGTTTCCTAATGAATTTCATTAGGAAACCTCGGGTAACACTGTTAAAGTTCATCACTTCCAAAATGCTGCGGAGCTATTACGGGTCCACTACCTAAATACAGCCATGGTTACAGGATGACAAACACATGAGGAATTCTTTTAAAATCAGGTTGATTTTTTTTAAAAAAGTATTAATTGGTTGAACCTCTACCTTAAAACTGTTTAAGCCCTTAGTTTTGGAAAAGGTCTAGTTTAATCTGCACCAGCCATCTTATTAAAACAATTTGTCGGCGGCATTTGATACGTCATAACGCAACTTCATAATGCTTCGTCGCTTGTTACGTAACAATGAAGTTGAGTTTATATTTGAACAGATTTTTTTCTTTCTGTCTTATGTGGTTGTCTTTTTACATTGAACTTTAACCATTAAAAAGGAACATAAATAAAACAAAATTATTTAGCAAATTGAAGACGTTTGCGGTTGCCGCCTAACAACATTACAACAACCGATCAACAAAACAAAATACTTGGGAAATGGAGAGCATTTTTTAATTTCATCGGGGTATGAAACTAAAAACCTTATTACACTGTATGAATATGCGAAACGGATTCATACATGAGTGTGATTAGGTTTTTTGCTTAGTTTCATACCTCAATGAAATCTAAAAAAAATGCTCTTTTCATATCTCATAATTTCATATCATGAATTCCTCCATCATAAGACATATTTCTTGTGGGGACTACTTCGCGCGCAAGCTATAAAATAGCTGTGTGCTCAAAATTAATTTCACTGGGGAATGAAACCAATTTTTCAGCCAAAAAGATTAATGATGGAAACAAATAATATTGAATCATACACAGTTAGATAATTTGTAAGTTTTGACTGCTTGTTATTCATTCCTAAATTTTGAGATCTCGTTGTTCCGTGTTGTGTGTTAATTGTATGTGATTTAACACTATCATTTTTTCATGAATACCACAAATGGGTTTCCTAGATCACATAATTGACAAATGGTCAATACATGTTTGCACTAACACATTCATTCGCCAGATTTCAAGCAAATTTGGCGTTTTTGGGTATTATCTCCCTTTTAATCTTTACACTCCATTATAGTTATTTGATCGATAAAGCTACTATCGAAGAAATTAATCACTACATGTCTTCGATTTTTGATATTCATCATAGATAAACATAATTGTTGAAAGTGCCTTTAGGCTGTTTTTTAAGGACACATCCAGAGCATTTGCTACTACAAATCGATGGCTCAGCGCGAAACAGTTGTAACTACCTATAAACATATAGACAGTTACAACTGTTTCATGCTGAGCCATACAAATGTTGCCCTTAGTTGCTGGTGACAAGAAAGATTTTATCTGGCGTTTGAAGAATTTTGTTAACAGCAGTGTTTTACATCATATTAGATAATAATAATTTGCTGGTCTCTTACACTTAGGTCGGTCCTTCTTACATTTTTTAATCCATACTTATACTTTGGGATTTTAGTATGACATCAAAAGGAAGGGAAAAGACAGACTATTTCAACTTAAGGGCCCAGACTGCCAAAACGAGGATTTTTTTTATTATGGATATAGACATTTGCTCACAATTTCCGGGGACAAAGCCCAAAATCTAGGGGCCATGGGCGACTGGGCCCCTGCTAGTCTTTTCCCCTGACAGGATTCGTGGGAATCAATTAGGGACTAATTGGGATACTAGAGGTCTTTTCAACAATATAATGCACAAACCCGGTTTTGTTGATTCTCGTGGGAAGCTCTCGTGTAGGAGATTCAAATGAGCATCCACAACAGAGGGCTTTGTTAAGAAATAACGTTTTTTAGACACACGTAACACCCTTATTTTTCAATCGCTCTATTCATCTTTTAACAACCAAGGCTTGGCTCTTATTCTTCAAATACAAATCTCAACTTTAAGTAAGAATAATAGGCCGAATTTTGCTTCGTCACTGAAAATAGCTTTGAAAAACAAATGCAATGTCGTAGTCTGGCCGCCAGACTCTTCTTTACAGCATTTTTTCAAAGGGAATTAAATGTGTCAGTCATTACATAAATTCCAATTAAGTCCCCTGTCTCTGAAAAGAAAAAAAGTTTTTGTTTAGCACTTGTTAATATGAACTTGGATTAAAGGGGCTTGTAATAGAACTACTACAAAACATTTCTGAAAATGCTAACAAAAACTACTGCGACCAGTCTAGCAATGTCGCAAAAACATCAAATTTGGCTTTCAAGTAAAAATTAGAACAAATACATATATAACTCTAATTAAGAATTCTCAGTCGATCTACAAAGAGGTTTTTCTGGGGAAACCTTAAATGATAGGAACAGGGGAAATAATTTAATTATACGTTTCTAGCTTGTCAATGAATTGATATGATCAAACGTGACGTGTGGCATGTTGATCGAAGATTTGCCTTAAAATATGTCATTTAAGTCATGGTCAGGTGCAATGAACTGTGCATTAACATATGGCTGACACTTGGGATAAGATTATTTTATCTTGTAAATGTACTGTTTTCTATTGGTCACCTTTTAATGTTTTTTTTTCTCTGAATTGAAAAAACTCAACGTCCATCGGGCTAAAATGAAAACACGATTATTAATCGCATCTTCATAGATCGTGATGTACTTTTTTAAAAACAATATGTCCAAGAGCAAGTATTTTTCTCAATCTTTTGAAACCTGACCATTGAAACAATCTTTAAGGTAGTGGAACCGTAATAATTCCGCGAAATTTCGGACTTCATGAACTTTCACAATGTTTACCGAGGTTTCCTAATGAAAATCATTAGGAAACCTCGGTTAACACTGTTAAAGTTCATTACTCCAGAAACGTTACGGAACTATTACGGTTCCACTACCTTGAATAAACGGTTGAGATGGGATAGGTCAAAACTGGCAGCATGCATTCATGGAATCTTTCTCCAATTAACACTTATCTAGTTTGAATGTTTTTAAAAATGAATTATTTTTTGCGACTTTGTAACCTATTCGGCTCAAGTTTTTTCCACTAAAAAGCAGGTAGCGAAGGCTAAGATCAGACTGCACGTCTGTGCAGGCTGATCTTTGTCTAAACTACCGGCCAAAACTGTGTGTTCAGCATGAATATACCATGAAGAGTACGGGAAGAGTTACAGGGAGAAAAAGTTATGAAAAGACGAATCTTTTACTGTTTCGGTTTCAAAGGAGTTGCGAACGATATTTTGATAGAATGAATAAATAATAATAATAAAAATAGAATACATTCATGCCTTTTTGGGGAATAGAGTAATATAAAAAATAAATTGCTTTCAATACACATTTTCTTCATTTTTCACAATGCTTTCTAAAGATTTTCCTTATGGCATCAAAAGTTGGCAATGTGTTAAAATGGGTATATAAAGGGTGTAAGAAGATGGATACAATTACAAGATGTAATTACGAGAGATGAGCGAGAAAAGATCATTTTACTGGGCCAAATTAATTCTTTAACAATATCTAGCCACAAGGAAATCTTGAATCCGTCCCGACCCTGCAGTTTCTCATCATGTCAAATTGATAGAATAATCCGATTGGCAGTGACCCGTGTTTAGCAGTCTGTGCTGAAAGTTAAATTAGAATATCATACAGTCTTCTTTTTTGTTTTCGGGGTTTCAAAGAAAATCCGATTTCAATAAGAACCTTTTCCGTCGAATCAGTCAGAGGATTTCCGATTATTCGGTTCACCGGAACTTGATAATGAAATCTCGCTGTGACGAGACAGTGCGAGATCAATCTAGATTGGCAGCTCTTAGGGGTTTGGAGGTGCGTCTTTGATAACGTTAATTACAACAAGCTAAAGTCGAAGGAAATATTGAAAGTAAAGTCACCTTTTCAAGCCGCTCATGGGGTCTTCTTTAAAATTTGGACAGACAAAACTCAAAATCAAGATGTCTTTTTACGTGTCAATCAGCCGACAGATTATAAATCAACAAAATGGCTATTCAGGGCCGATTACGACTTAGCAACTGATGCAATCCTATTTTCCACCTGTTTGAACAAATTTGTTAACATCCTCCTTTTGGTATCATTATCTTTTTAACACATGCTGTTTTCTAAAAGTACGGATTTCAAGTACCCGAACAATAATTAACTTTAATCTTTGTAAATATGGCTTCCTCGTAAAAAAGACAAATCTAAAGGCTGGTTCAAACTCTTCTTAGACCCCATTTTTTAGTTTAATATAGGCCTACCATTTAGACTTATGAAAAATACCGACTTTTTAAATCTGACATAATCAGTTGGGCAAGATATTTTTAGGTAATTCGGCTTCTGGTGGTACTTTGATCGACACGTTTGAAAAACAACAACAGTTGGCCAAGGCCCATGGGACCTGTTTTACTAAAAATCTTACGATCATATTTTAGCGCTATTCAAAAATTAAAGTTGTTTCTACAGTAGTAATTAAAAATGGAATTATGCCATGCATCATCTCATCGGAATCGTCTGCTGAAGACGATTCCAATGAGATTTTGCATGGCAAAATCTAACAATGAATGAAAACACCAGGTACGATTTGTGATTTTGACTTACGATTTTTTTTCGTAAGAAGTGTAGCCAAACGGGCCACTGGATAATATGTAAATGAGAGTAACCTATAGTGAGGCTCTAGGGCTTATTTCTTCATGGCGGCCAGAACACCGTAAATGCAACGTATTCCAGGTAGTATTCTCGAGTTAGCTTGTGAAAACATATGATCATGATCAAAGGCCCTCGAATTCGATCATTTTAATCAACTTCGCTATAATAATTATATAAAAGTAAAAACAGCCGCCATTTTTGAGAGAATGAACGTTTTGGTTTCCGTCACATGAAGTGTTTTTGTCTGTTTGTTTGAATGGGTTTACGCCGCTTTCAACAATCTCGTAGTTATATCGCGGCGGTCGGAGCACCTAACAATGGATTCCTGGTATTTCTTTCACCTGTACTACCATTACACCCTTTCCTAGCCTCTGACTGCTATCTCACATAGGTTTACGATTATCTACATGAAGTGTTTACAAATGTACTTGCAGAATCGAGAACCAATGGGTGGATATAGTCCACCGTTTTTTTCTTTCTTTCTTTCTTTCTTTTTTTTTTGTTATCACTCCTCAATCGGAAAGCTATGAAAGTAATTCTTAATTCAATATAATTGAATGTATATATCGACCGAAAATCGATTACACAAATTCAATACTAATATCGACCTTGGTTCGTCTGCATGGAAGTGAATAAAAACAATATTTTCATTACATTTAGTCAATACGATTCTTATTGCTAATCTCTGTAAAAATATTGAAAATTGTACAACGTATAATTTGTGTTTTACCTCTAATCCCAAAGTATCCGACAACATTTAAAAATGGATCTCATTACTCTTACAAATACACTTATAAAGAGATAAGAATAACATTAATAAATATATTTTCCTTTATTTTTCAGTCAATCTTCCTTCAACGCTTAAACTCGCAATTTGTATCAGTCGAAAAAAAAAATGTCACTGGAATAAGTAGATCTTCCTTAGCCCTTTGAAAGAGTATACGAGACATACATTTTTAAACCTTTTGGTTTTCTTTTTTTTTTTCAAGATGTTTTTTGAAAAGACTAATTTAAGTACGTGTGTTAAACAAAGTAATCTGCAAAAATCATTTCTCTGGTTTTATACAGTCCAATACGCTTTGGGAGAAATAAACTATTCTTGATGCACCATCCTCTTCTATTTGATCAATCACAAATTTCTGTTGAATAATTTAAGGTAGTGGACTCGTAATAGTTTCGCAACGATTTGGAAGTAATGAACTTTAAGAGTGTTAACCGAGGTTTCCTAATGATTTTCATTAGGAAACCTCGGTCAACATTATGAAAGATCAAAAGTTCGGAAATATTGCGGATCTATATTGGGTCCATTACCTTAAGAAACGATATATAGAACATTTGGGTTGTACATTACCCTGTGACTGTTCAATTTATCGAGGACCTGGGGCCTGTTTTACTAAACATCTTACGATCATTTTTAGCGTTATTCAAAAATTAAAGTTGTTTCTACAGTAGTAGCTAAATATGGAATTCTGCCATCAATCATCTCATTGAAATCGTCTTCTGAAGACGTTTCCAATGAGATATTGCAAGGCAAAATCTATTGCAAGGCAAAATCTAACAATGAATGAAAGCACCAGGTACGATTTGTGATTTTGACTTACGATGATTTTTTTTCGTAAGAAGTGCAGTCTAACGGGTCCCTGGCTCTCCTGATGAAGTACATGTAATTTTTTAGTTTCTTCCTTATGTTAATCAACAAGTTCGAAGTATTTTATAGAAATTACATGGAATTTTGTTTGGTTATTATTCATAGTCCTCATGAATTAATTCATATCTGTATAAATAAACATCTTCGGGATAGAATTACTCAAATACTTACACCGAATAACATGCTAAAAAACATAAGGCATGCTGTGAAAAAAAAATAATGATAACAATCACAAGGACATGTTTAATTCGACCAAATCTAACATTGACAAGACCATACCAGTCTTGCGTTCAGGGTGACAAAACGGTCCAAAACAAAAAAATCCAATTATAACCCGCTTTGCACGTGCACTTGTTTGCAAAGACGGTAAGAATTGGTAAACTGTTTGCGCCGTTTTGTCATCCTGAATGCAGGGCTGGCTTGACAGCTTAAGAAGACGATGAGAGGCTTGAAATCTTGCTAGCCTAAACGAAAGCGAAACCAATCAATACTTTTGAATTTGTAAATTCGAGTTTGGCACAGAAGATTGTTTCATTATCCGAGTTTTGTCATATAGTCTCATGTTACAACCTACCAGACAATTGGATTGTGAAACAATCGCATATGACAAGTAACCCGTCAGGCGAAAAGAACTCTCTTTGTAATAGCTTTGCGAAACTATTCGCGCTAGGTTGATTTCCGGATTTTAGAAAGATCACAGATACATTCCTGTATGAGAAACTTTAAAAAGTAATTCCTGCAATATTGACCTCTAATGAAACCAATCTCTTTAACAAATATCTACACTGATTAGTTCCAATTTGGTCCCTTTCCGCGCGACGGGCTTTGATGACCTTTTTTTTTTTATCACGGTGCTTATGTATGAGCATAATGCTAGTTAAATGTCTAAGTAGATCTTGGCTAATTTGAACAAAATTTACGGGATTGAAATTGCTTTATGTGTATAGCTTCTGTTCATAAGTTCATTTCTCCATGCCAATATTTCGTTAGTAATAAATGAAGGGATTTGTTATTCATTAAATGGAACATATATCTCATGCTTATTTACCTAAGTGTTTAGAATGATTTTAAACTTGAGGGCACTTTATACGAAAATAAGAAATGAAATTACAATTGGATTTGAATTAACCCCTTAATATGCTGTATGGACTTCTAAAACAAAATTACAAATAGTTGTGACGATTTCTATTTATTATGTTTACAGTAAAACTTGTTTTAAACGACCAAATTATCAAATGCAAAAAAAAACACGCTTTAGGCACAATCAATCGAAATTGTTCCTTTATATTTTTGAGTTAAACAAAGTCCAGCCAATCAAAATTATCAAACATTGAAACTTTAAAAGCAACATTGAGAGTAGATGAACATTTACAGTTTTGTTATTCTATCTTAACAATTTTCCTATCGCATTTAAATTTGCAATTAAGATAAATTGCATTTTTTAAAGCTCATCTGATTTCCGAGAAAACCCAATCTTATCGAACTAAGGGTTCCGACTGTTTACTTATCTTACGAGAAGAAACTATCGATTCGATACCCCTTGACTCGAGAAAACCCGAGTTATCGCTATACCCTTGGTGTCGTCGTCGTTGATATCGTAGTCGTTGTTGTCGTCGTCGTCGGCGTGCGAAAACTTCGACATTTTGTGATGTAATATTATCTGGTTCTACTGAAGGCATTCAGTTTTAACTTGGCAAACATGTTAACCATCAAAAGAGCAACCCATACTTTCAAGGGGGGATAACTCTAGATGCTTTTTGGACAAATAATGCCCCCTTTATTACTAAGATTTTTTAATACCATCCAGCACTCAGCAGCCGAGCGTAGGCACCTGTAGGCGGTTCTCTTGTATTAGATTTCAACAAGGCTACATGTAGCTGAAGGTTTCCTCACCTTGTTATGCAGAGACTAGTCAGTGAAGGCAAAGATCAGACTGTATGTCTGTGCAGGCCGTTCTGAGTTCATAATGTCTGCCAAAGTTTTGTTAATAGCATGGATATGTCGTGAACAGTAGGATAGGGTTAAAACTTAGGCATAACAGTATATCGAAATGAAATTAAACCTAGCAGCAATCCATTACCCATTACGTCTAAAGCAGACATCTCTAAAAGGTCAATTCATTAGGGAAACCAACAAAGCAGAAGGGTCAACGGTGCTAAAATCAAATGGTCATTTTGACAGTAGTGGACAGTGGTGGACAGATGAGAGAGAATTGGTCAATCGTGATCCCGCACACAAACATGTTTGTATTCTCGTGAATTGATCGGAGTGGCTCTTAACCTTTGACCTCTGTCTTTACAAAATGATTGGTTGTTGATTAGAAAATCTCGATTCTCGATAAACAGGAGAAATTGTAACTGGTATGGAAAGGAATGGCTGAAAGATTGGTCAACGATTGCATGATACAGACGACAACATTGCTATTGATTCGAATGGGACAGTTTTCCTATTTCTTTCCAATGAGGTTCGTGAGTATAGGAGTCTACGTCTTTTCCAAATAGGCTTTAAATAGGGCGTTTGTGTTAATCACAGTCACATTTGATAAAGGTAGTTGACCCTAAATAGTTCCGCAACATTTCGGAACTTATTATCTTTCACAATGTTAACCGAGGTTATCCTAATGAAGTCATTATGAAACCTCGGTTAAACTTGTCAAAGTTCATTACTTCTCAAACATTGGGGAACTATAACGGCTTCACTTCCCTAACCTACGGGTGCCTACGCAAGGCTGTTGTGTGCTGAATGGTGGATCTAATCTAAATCGAAAAAGAGGTATATATATAATTCACACAAAATGCAACAAGAGCTATCCACTATGATATTATATGTTTTTTTATAGTGAACATGTATTGAAAGTTTCAAGTGAATGCCTTTGGTGGAACCAGCGATATCACGAAATGCAAAAGTTTTCGCTCGACGCCGAGGACGACAACGACTTCGGCAATGACGACGCCAAGACTTAAGCCAGACCTCGGGTTTTCTCCGTAAACAGTCGTGCTAAAATCTAACAATCTTTTTTTCATCGAAGATATCATTTTTGGAAGGGGGTATTTCAACAACTGTATTTGAACGCTGTTAATATATGATCAGTATTACTTTCATGGAAGCTAAAGTACGTTGTATAACGAAAACAGGAGCCTTAACGAAAGAAATGTAATTTTTTTGCGAAGACCTGATTGCGTAACATTATCACTACCATATATTGAAATGCAACATAGCCACTATCTCCATTCTCTCGTTCCACGACCAAAATATCGTAATAGTAGCTATGCAATTCCGCCGGTTAAGCGACCATACTACGATTTTTAGCGCTTAAAAGTTAAGACCTGACATTACTTTAAATGGAATGAGTGTCCTTCTTGACATTTGACCTACCGCTTTAGTTTTGTTGGCATTTAATTCCCTATAACCGAGATAAAAGGGCTGCCCTTTGAACCCTGCAATGCTGTCTGATTGGCTGTTGACGTTTCGTTAAAAAGCCCGTGTCATAGTTTGATTAATGAAACTTCCATCACTTTAGTAACGGTCCTCAACAACCCAATAGTCATGCAGCGCATATCCTTGAATCCGTTTGAAATAAAGGGGCTGTTACAAAAGTCCAAATGAACCTTACGAAATATTATCCAATCTTTTTCTTTAAATAAGGCATATCCTTTATCATGTCCTGCATTCAGGAAGATAAAACGGTGCAAACAGTTTGCCAATTTTACCCCGCTTTGCACGCAAGTGCACGTGCAAAGCGGGGTATAATTTGAAAATTGTTTAAACCTTTTTGTCATCCTGAATGCAGGGCTGGTTCGCTTGACAGTGATCATGATTTAATTTTGAAAGGACGTCCAATGGAATAAAGGGGAAAGGTAATAAATTAAATCAACCAAATTGGGAAGCAAAAGCAAGTAAGCCCGGTTCACATTTACCACAGATGCCATGCAATATCCCAGCCTGCGAAAATTTTTGTAAAAAGTATTTATGACATCATACGCTTTGATTTCCTTCGGTTTATACGTTCACAATATTGTGCGATGCCCGCACGGTTTATGATAAAACTGTCACAAAAGACCCTTGTAATGCCCGTGCGGCAAGCGCAATGTAACCGCATGGGAATCGCGCGATCTTAGCTCGAACAATGTTCAATGAGTTAACAAAATATGTCGCCAACGTAGGCCGCCGTATAATCTACGTATGGTTACCGTGCGGAAACCGTAGAATGATGCTTTTATAAGCAAAACATCGAAGAGTGACCGTGCGATATCCATGCTTCTACCTTGCTCCGGAATTTAGACTGGTCAATGGACAATGGACTCTTTGCGGTCTTGCGATTTTTTAAAGTTTGTTCAACTTTTTTACGCAAAATAGCAAGGTCTACGGCACCCGTTAAACCATGCAAAGATCGCAAGGACACTGTATCCCGTCGCACTAGTACCGCGCGATGTTGGGGTAACAACGAGATCACGGACGCCATATTGGCTCCGTAAACCATATGTAAGCAAAGCTAAATGCATTTCATGTTACCACAACTAAGCACACGATTAAAGCAAGTCTTTTGTTTGAGCGTCACGGAACTTATTTGCATTTTGTGCCACTCTAATCTTTACCTAAAAGTATAAAGCCACTCGTGAAAATATACTTTTTGTTGTTCACTCTGTGATTGATCGACCTTACACTGATATTATGAAACTAATTATACCCTTTAGTATTGCATTGCTCCAAATATTCAAATCTTTTTGGACGACCCTCGAGGGAATGACTGACATGCAATCTTAGTTCCAATGACCATTTATCTCCGTGTCCAACAGCCTGTTAAATACGGATAATGCAGCTTTACCGACTTGTAATGAAGACTTGGACAATCCGAAAATGAGATGCACTGGCACTACTCGATTTAATTCAACTTAAGGAAGTAGACCCGTAATAGTTCCGCAACATTTTAGATAATAAGATCTTTCACAATGTTGACCGAGGTTTCCTAATGAAATTCATTAGGAAACCTCGGTTAACACTGTCAAAGTTCATTACTACCGAAACGTTGCGTAATTATTACGGGTCCTCTACCTTAAGGGAGTAATAAGTGATTTGTTTATCCTTATCCTACTTAATCTAGATTTAAATTGCCAATTTTCATGACATTGAAACAAGTCTGGCTTAAGGTAGTGGACCCGTAATAGTTCCGCAACGTTTTGAACGTGAAGAACTTTAACTATGTTAACGGAGATTTCCTAAAGATTTTCATAAGGAAACCCCGGTCAACATTGTGAAAGTTTGTGAGCTCCAAAACGTTGCCTGACTATTACGGTTCCACTATCTTAATGCAAAATTTAAAGGGTAATGTTTCTGACTTCTTTCGGATAAATGAAGTATTTTTTATCTGAACATTTAATTACGTTAAGTTAAAATTTACATATTTGGTGTTTAAAGACCTGCACTGCGTTCAGGAGTGACAAACGGAGCAAATTGTTTGTAAAATTTTACCCCGCTTTGCACGCAAGTGGACGTGCAAAGCGGGGTATAATTTGCAAACAGTTTTCACCGTTTTCATCCTGAATGGACTGCTGTTTTGCGTTGATGTCAATAAAGCGCTCGGGAGCGCCTTTTACCGTTCAATAAAACATTGGATACGCTTAAATACGCAATACGTAGCATCATTTCTAAGATTCTCGCAATTTCTTCCGTATGTCTCCAATTTTACTTTGAAATCGTGTGTGGTTAAGATATTTTGTATCTTTTAATACAGATATATTACTCAAAATCTGTAAAAAAAAAAAAAAAAAAAATAATAACTTAGCGTGACATTCTGATTTTTGCGGTCCTGCTGGTTTTGCTCGATGGTGGTATTTTCCAATTCACTTGTTTTCTAAACTTGGATTTCTAAATCAACCACGCCTATTTTCAACATGAAAGGTATCATTAGAGCAATATGTGTTATGTATACTTAATGACTTTAAATCATTTGAACCCAATAAATGATATTAACTCTTGAGCTGACATCAAAATAAAAGTTTATATTTGAGATAATTTTTACACCCATCATTAGACCACGCATGAAGCGAATCGGCCAATCAGAGAGCAGTATTTCAAAAATATAAATCACAGATACAACTCCTAGCATTGTATTTACAGATATACAATGAAAGTGTGTCGTGCACGTGAATCTTGAAAGATTTTCTGTGCCGTGTCATTAAAGAAAGTGTCGAGCATACTATATGACCGCCTTTTCCAGAAGACTTTCAACCGTTGCATACATGCAAAAGAGCTGCAGCGAGTAACGATAATAGATTCATAAATAAAGTTTCGGAAAAATTACGCATAATAACAGTAATATATCAGCGAGTTTTACTCGTTTTCGTTGTCCAGATGTTCGGGTTAAAATTACAGACAATGTTAGAAAAGCGTGGTCTAAGTCAGATAGACAATCTCGTGCCACGGTATATGAAAAATAGACACTCGCTGAAGCTCGTGTCTATTTCCCATATACCTCGGCACTCGTTGTCTATCCTATACATGTATAAACGAAAGTTTTATACATAACTTTTATAAACCGTAATACTTATATTATATCTCCAGATGGCCAGTTGCATTAAAAACAAGGTATGATAAAAAAAAAAATAATAATAATAATAATAAAATAAATTTATAAATAAATAAAAATAAAAACCCTTAACTGGGACATTGCGAAAACGGGTGCATTAAGGTATCGTTCCCTTGCAAAACTCAAGTAATAAATTCAATCTTTTATTCATTTCACTTGAACAGAGATTTTCATCGTAGAATAAGCAATGACTCTTAAAGTTTCCTAAAGTTCTACGAAAGATCGTGTGAATATGTTGCAAAATTCGTATATTTCTTAGAACTTGCGGAAGCTTTAAAGTCGTGCCTTAACTTCAGCGATAACACTAACGGCGTAATGCAAGAAAAAACTATGACCCATTTTTTATATCTAACAAAAGCCATTATAACCAATTACCGATTTTAATACCCCCCCGTTTTGACATAACTCTTTGAATAAAAAAAGAAAATGATTATTCGAAATCAGTACATTAGTGCTTTCTTCACGCGAATTATCTTGTCAATATTATATATCTTTGTTTTGAAATAAAATACTTTAATATATGAACTTCGCCTCTTTTTTATGTAAAAAAAGACCCGTTTTGAATCAATCTTGAAAGCAAATTAATTTCATTCTTAGCCTTAGGTAACCATAATGGTGGTATTATTGTAATAAAGCAATAAAAAATCTATCGCCATGACATATATGCGATTGTTCCATGTAGCGATCTTTGTCTTAAAGGTTATGTCTCATATCATAACCTATACGACAATAAGGAATATGAAACAATCGCCTTTGAACTAGAGCAAAAGAAATACCCACGGGTCCTAAACGCTCGCATGTTGGGTGCTAGATAGTGATTGTTTGTGCCTAGGAGTCTTGACCATCCCCTTGAATATGGGCAGAAGCATACTTATCAAGTTGAAAAATAGGGAAATTTTCGTTTGGTCATTGTTCAATGAGCTGTCATAACTGCTTCCTTGTTCTAGCTGTAGCAACGTCATTTCGCTCGTCCACTGACGAATTTTGTGTGACGAGTATACCTTTGCCCCCCCCCCCCCCCTCTCCTCCACAGAAGACAATTTCTGACCCGCACATGATTTCTCTAATTGCATATATGTATAGGTGCGCTATTGATTTGGATTTAAAACTAACGCTATTGCATTTTTTCTAACAAAATAAGTAGCTTTGTTAATTCCAGCCATGAATCAGACTACTTAATCATTTGAGCAAACGGTGCCCCGCTTTGCATGTCAATGATTCTGGATACTATTTCTTCAAAAGTTTCTCGCGTTTACTTTGAACATAGTCTTAAAGATTTTAGTCTATAGATCCACAATTTTAAGTGAGTGATCAAAGGTCAATTTTGTCTATACAGTGTACAGACAAAGTTGATCTTTGATCACTCACTCAGACTTGTGCGTCTATAGCTTTATTGTTTTTAGAACTGAGTCATAAATACCGAGTTATGTGATAAAACAAGTAAAATAATGCCGACAAAAATATAATTGCGGTTAGGAGAAGTACGAAGATTGTTGACTTTTTAAGATACAATAGCGGTGAAAGCGGTTTTAGAATGTAAACAAAAATAGGAAAGATTGTATCGCTTTTTGACAAGGTATGAGTCAAAGTAGCTTCGGAATATGCCATGGAAACAATAGTTTACGGTCAGTTATGTACAGGGCACTTTAGCCTATATTTTTTGTTTCAATTTGACTCTCACCATTGAAGGTCTTAAAATCGCGAGGATATACATTTCATAATTCTAATTCATATAAATCAGATACAGAAAAACACAGCAGGTAGAATGTGCCTTGATTCAATCTCTTTTAAATAATTATCAAAACTAAAAGTAATCAATTAAATTGCATTCCGAACATCCATATCCAATGTGCATCAAAGACAGTACATCTAATTTGAAGAGCAGAAAACTTTACGAAAAAATGAAAAATCGACTTTAAATATTTCTCACTAAGTAATATATTGAGTAAATTGCAAGGAAAACATAATAGAAAAAATATTTGATTGTGACAAGCATTTTCTCCTTTTGTACGTTTCCCAAGGACTTAGGAAATATTTAAGGACTGAGAAAGCAACTGTTTTTTTTTAAACCCCGGACAGACTGAAAATAATATGACCATTGCCTGCAGGCCTGAATGACCTGTGACATGGTTACTTCTACCAGTCCATCCTGAAACCCATAGGTTTTGGGCCCGAGAACTGGGATTAGTTTTACTAAACTTCTTACGAAAAATACAGTCCATCTTGTTCGATCGACCACGACTATTAAGCGGCCATTTCTATTCAACGACCGTTTTCAAAATCCCCTTCTTTAAATCGAAATACATTGTATCTTAAAAAGCAGATAGAGCGTGTTTACAAATTATCAAAATGAATCATATTTTATTTACACTCACCATAATGGTCTCAACGAGTTTAGCAACATAGGATTATTGAGAATCTTGGAATGCATATTAAATAAAAAAGTATGTATCATTATTTGTAAACAAAACGTGTATAAAGCGGCCATTTCCTTTAACAACCGCTTTTTGATGGTCCCCAACGCTAGAATCAGTTTCTACTGTAATCGTAGAGTCAAAATCACAAATCGTGCCTGGTTTTTCATTGTTGGATTCTGCCCTGAAATAGCTCATTAAAGACGATTCCAATGAGATATTACAAGGCAGAATTCCATTTTTAGTTACTACTGTATAAGCAACTTAAGTTTTTGACATACGCAAAAAATGACCTTACGATGTTTAGTAAATCGGACCCCTTATATTTGCGCCAACACCTGCTTGGGCTCGATTAAAAAATGGAATTATATGGAAACGGTTTAAGCTTTCTAATCCATTTACGAGACTAGTTTTAAAGAAATACACTTTAAATATACCAAAGGCTGAATAGAACACTATTGTGTCTATATGCATAGAGGCGCTTACAACAGTGTTCCATTAAGACCTCGATACACGGATTACCGTGACACAATGTAGAATCATAATGCACATAAATTATCGCGGAATGCAAATAATTAAGTCATAGTATAATTTCACTAATCCGTAAACAGTGGGCCGGCCCTCTTGAGGGGATTTGTCTGGGGCTTATACCGTTTAAGGATCTTTTGACCTCGATATAGGTCTGTTGATATTTTTTCACGCGCTGTCTTGATCCTTCTCAAGTCGCGAATTATTGGATAAGTCGAAGATTATCTGACGTTAAGTGGAATCTTAGCTCAGGGCTAGACGATCAAATTCGGATCATTTCAAATCCTTAGAAATACCCAAACAAAATTTTACGTTTTTTTTTCGGATCGAAGTTGCTAAAATATGCAGTCGGGGTCCGTTTGCTACATCTGAACATACTTTTCTGTGGCTACTGGTATTTCAATAAAAGAACTAAAGCAATTGTTTCAAGTTCTTACTTTTGACATAAGGTAATTATTTGTCTTTTCTAACAAAAGTCAGATTATAAAACGACTACCTGTACAAACTCCTCGTGTTCAAACTATAAAACAGTTTACAAACGTTAAGAAATTGTTCCCTATTTTTCGCGTAAGTAGGCCTACACGTGCAAAGCTGGATAATATTTCGCAAACGAGTTCACCTTGAATACATATAGCAAGCTTATTAGCATTAATATTTACAATTTATACATGGATTATACATGTATTAGTAGTCAAACGAATAATATTGATTTATCAAAGTCTCTCTAAACCGGTACCCAGCATGCACAAGCCAAACATTGACCTGTTGTACTTTTTGCACTTCCCGATATTTCCTTTTCACGCGATGGTTCGAATATAAAAAATCAGCTATCCCGAAAAACTGCTTAAATGACGTCACTGGGTAATTTCAGCTCTCTTACGCAAATTATAAGAAAAGACTCGATCAATTTAAAAATAATCAAAATTAAAAGAATTTCTACAGTAAACAACTGCAAAACATTGTAAAGAACATTGAGAAAAATAGAGAAATTGCTTGAAACAAGCAATTTCTCTATTTTTCTCAATATTTTCCTTTTTAATGCCATTTAATGCATGAAAAATCCGATTTGTGAGAAAATGTTTTCAGAAAAAAGGTACAACGGCTCATTTTTTAAAATTTTGTTGTACAAGTCGTTCATTCAATTCAATTTTAAAAGAAATGATACGCTTTTTTCAATGTCAAGCTTATTGTGAAATGTGCACTTTTTGCGTACTAGTCGTTGGGCGGAACGTTGAATTAATCATATTTATTTGACCTGTGACGGAACTCGATAAACATTCTTTTGATTGTCCAAGGGAGAGAATCGACCAACATCAACACATGATGCTTCATAAATTTATCCCCCTTTACTTCCCAGGAGGAGCATGTGATAATAGTTTTCGTGACATTCGTTATACAGGGATGGCTGCCGAAATAAATTAATATATATTTGATCAAACTAAATTAGTTTATATTTTACCAAACAACATCAACACGATTTGTTTCAATATCAATAAATCTTGATAGAAAAGCTCATGTAATTAGTTCAGTCTAGCGTTTAAAAGATGAAAACATTGGAAAAAGGTGTAGAAATTGTACACTGCTTTGCGTTTATACTCACATGCAAAACGGGGAACAATTCGTCAATGTTCATATACTTTTTTTGAAACCTAAATGCAGGGCAGTTGACCCACTGGTTCCTTGAGACTGAGACTTAATTACTATATACCAAATTTGGCATGTTTCAAAACAAGTTAACATAATACCACGGCTTTTTAAGAGTAACAAAAACAAATTTTGGGAGAGAAAAGGGGATGAATTAAGCATTGCTTAACAACTTTGTAATGCTATATGAGAATTTGATAGCCCAGGGGTATACCATATTCATAAATATTTTATTCATTTCTAAACTCTGTACCAAATAATTTTCACTAAAGAAGTTGTAGCAATTTGCATTAATATGGTAGAGTGCCAGATGCTGATGCTATAACATGCCATAATGAGCCAACTAAGAAAACTACTTTTTTCGCTAATAAAAAACAGTCCAGTGTTCAGGATGAAAACGTTTGCAAAGGATTTTCTTATGTAATTATAGGCAAAAAAAGCTTAATGAAGGTCAGGGCTCGAGGTTATAAAACTTTTCTCATTCTCAATTCAAAATTTTCTCAAATTCAAAATTAAAGCCGTAATTCTGTTTATTACTCATTTTAATGTATTAACATAAAAGATAATATTAATAAGTTGTAATAATAAATTTTCATACATTTATTTAAATTCAAAATTTGAGAAAATTCTCATTTGAGCCTGAGAAAAGTTTTATAATCCAGATGAAACTAAAGCATTTCAGGTATGCCTGAGCAGTGAGCACTAAAAGAGTAAATTTGCAAATAAAGCAGACTAATACCAGGACCAGTGATTCGTCCCAGTTCTGTAAGCTTTTTTGGGACAAAGTTCAATTGTGACCTTAAACTTTGACCTTCGCGACCCTAAAATATGGTACCTCCTGAGGTCATGGGCAACGATTGTGCAAAGTTTCATAATTTAAGGTCACTTTGTTCTTAATTTTGAGTCCAGAAACGAATAGGTCTACGGATGGTTGGACAGACAGATGAGTTAAAACCAATATACCCCCTCTACTACATAGGTGGGCGGTTTAAAACAAGAGGCCTGAGAAGGCCTAGATCGCTCCACTGGCTTTAACATCTTTAGACTTTCATTAAATAAAGCTTACTTTGAATGAAAACAACACTTTGAAATCTCTTAAGACATATTTTATAGAGATTATCTTGGTCTCGCCCACATTGCACCACAATACTCAATTACCAAGTACCTAAATCCCTTTACCCATCTTATTAATCATTAGGTTCAAGAAGAGATGTCTTCAAAGATTTTGGGCTCAACATAAAACACACCCATATTTATTGGACAAAAAATATTTTGCAAGCAATTTTCGGAAAGGGTCACTCAGGGAACCCTACCCTGCCATGCCCATATTTATGGGCCAATCAAAATTTCGCAAAAATTTTTGAAAAGGGTCACTCAAGGAACATTCTGGTAAAGTTTCATTTAAATCGACCCAGTGGTTCAGGAGGAGATGTTGTTCAAAGATTTCGGGCTCAAAATAAGCCCTGCCTTGCCACACCCATATTTATGGGGTAATCAAAATTTCTTGAACAAATTAAGTAAAGGGTCACCCAAGGAACATCCATGCCAAGTTTCATTGAAATTGTCCCAATGGTTTTAGAGGAGAAAGATTTCTAAGTTAAAAATGCTCCACCCTACCACGCCAATATTTGGAGGTCAATCAAAATTTTTTGAACAATTTAAGCAGAGGGTCACCCTAGGATCATTTCTACCAAGTTTCTTTAAAATCCGCCCATGGGTTTGGGAGGAGATGTTCAAAAGAAAAAGTGTACAGATGGACCGGACACAAAACAGACACTTGGTCATGACAATAACTCCCTGGCATTCGGCCAGTGGAGCTAAAAAGTTTAACAATAAGCTGTTTCATTTTATATCAGATTTATTTGAGCATTTTCATATGGAACATTTGCTTTGATACTCACACACCTCTCTTTCTAATCATTTCTTTCATTCTTTATGTTTTTTACTCGATCACACATTTTTAGTCTACTGTTTTTGTCATAATTTGAACTCAATGTCCGGTGATTTGAAAGTCCTTGCTACTTATTTCGAAGTCCTAGACTTACAAAATCTGCATCTCTTTAGATCCTGTATGATTTCACAACGCTTTCACACCATCCCTTTTCTAACTTTAGATTTTCACACCACATTCACACAACCCTGTAGCCTATCAATCCTCCTCCGAGGATTCTTCATCTGCCTCTTGCAACCATTCAACTAGAGGAGCAACCTGAAAATAAGAAATTTTAAACCATTTTATACATATATAATACATACTTAGTGATTTGTATGGAAAAAATATCTAATGAGGTTGTGAGAATTCAATTCTCACAACCGAGATAGATATTTTTTTCATACAATACACTAAGTATGTATTACATTTATCTTATAACCTCTATTTTTCTTGTTTTCGACCTTTTTTCTAACTGAAATGCAAGTTTCTAAAAAAACCACATTATATAATTGTTCTAAAAATAACTATTGATATCATAAAAAAATATCATAAGGGATGTTATCATACAAATATTTGTTTAGTTATAAGATAAAAAAAAGATTATCTGAGCAATTCTTAAGGTGTAAACCCTTAATATACTAATAATACCCTAAATTATTACTTTCTCCAACCATTTTTTCTAAATTCTTTATGATTATTTACTCTTACCTTTTTTATAACTTCTTTATGTTAATTTTCTCTTACCTTTTTCTTTACCTCTTTATATTCTTTCTCTCTTAACTATTTTCGAACCACTTATAACTTTTTCTCTTATATCTTTTCTAACTTTATTATGTACATTTTTTATTATCTTTTATGATAAATTTTTCTTACTTTTTTTCTTACTTCCTTATATTTTTTTACTCTTACCTTTTTTAAACTTCTTTATGTTCATTTTGTCATCCCTTATTTATAACTAGCGTTTATTTAACTTTTTATAGTTATTTACTCTTACCTTTTTTTAAAACTTCTTTATGTTAATTTTTGATTACTTTATGCTTATTTACTCTTATACCTTTTTTAGCTCACCTGAGCACGAAGTGCTCAAGGTGAGCTATTGTGATCGTAGAATGTCCGTCGTCAGTCGTCCGTCGTCCACAATTTCTCTAAACATCTTCTCCTCCTAAACCAGTGGGCCAATTTTGATGAAACTTGGCAGGGATGTTCCTTGGGTCAAGCTCTACCAAAGTTGTTCAAATAAATGAAATCCACCCTTAACTTTCCCTTTACCCTTAACAAAAAGGGTGAAAATATGAAAATCTTTAAAAATCTTCTTCTCTGATACCTGAAGGCAGACAGCTTTCATATTTGGTATGTAGCATCATCTAGTGGACCTCTACCAAGTTTGTTCATATCAAGACCCTGGGTTCATTTTTGGGCTTTGCACGGGCGCAACCCTTTTTACATAGAGTCAAAGAGAGAAAATCTTTAAAAATCTTCTCTGAAACCAGATGGCAGACAGCTTTCATATTTGGTATGTAGCATCACCTAGTGAGCCTCTACCAAGTTCGTTCATATCAAGACCCTTGGGTCATATTTGGGCTTTGCACAGGTGCATCCCTTTATCTCTTATGAGCATGAAGGGTAAAAAAATGAAAATCTTCAAAAATCTTCTTCTATGAAACCAGAAGGCAGACAGCTTTCACATTTGGTATGTAGCATCATCTAGTAGACCTCTACCAAGTTTGTTCATATCAAGACCCTAGGATGATATCTGGGCTCCACCCGGGCGCAACCCTTTTTACATAAAATCTTTTAAAATCTTCCCTAATCGAAACAAGAGGGCACACTGCTTTCATTTTTGGTATGTAGCATCATCTAGTGGGCCCCTTCCAAGTTTGTTCATATCATGACCCTTGGGTCATATTTTGGCTCCACCCGGGCGCATCCCTTTCAGCTCATCTGAGCACGAAGGGTGAAAATAGGAAAACCTTCAAAAATCTTCTTCTCTGAAACCAGTAGGTAGACAGGTTTCATATTTAGACAGAGCTACAGATAAGATGCGTTTTTGCGTGAAAACGCATTTAAAATCAACAAAAACGCATTTGAGGATATTCAAGGGGACACAAAAACGCATTTCAAATCGCTGATCAGCATTACCGATGGTTCCAAATGCGTAATTTTGTACGTATGACGCCTGAACATAATTCAAATTTCCTACAGACGAGCGTGTCCAGTGCTGGTTTCAGTCCTTTTTAATTTTGAAATTCAAATAATACATGAAAAGCTGGACTAAATCACAGGGCTTTTTTAGTGATTTTTATCTCTTACATGTATATATAATAATTATTATATATACATGTAAGAGATAAAAAACGCTAAAAAAGCCCTGTGGACTAAATATTCCTGAACAAAACATTGGAAATGACATCCAAACATTGGCGAGTCAAAGCGAAAAGTTCACACTGAAGTACACAACCATTTCAGTCATGGCAAAAAAACCCGGATCCGTTAAAAAATTGTACCATTCTGTTCCGAAAGTCCGACACTATTTTCTTGGCAAACAATCTATTTTAACACTTAAACATTTCTCTCACCTTTGAAAATAGTATTCTGAATAACTTTCTCATGGAAACAAACAATAATCTTCAACTTTACATGGGTCTAGTTTTCCTCTATTAACAGTTTCTTTACGATTTTCGAAACCTCTGGAGCACTAATTCTCTTTTACAAATCGTATCAATAAAGAGGAAGAAAAGATGATTTTGGGATCAATTTTAGAAAGAATTATTTGTAGCTAATCTTATTCTGCCTGAATTTTTCGCATTTTTCTAGTTTGAAAAGCACAAAGACTAAAGTTGGTTTTACGCTTTTTCGTACTCAAGAATGTTCGACCCACCAAATAATGCCCGTTTTTTTTTAATGAAAACCACAAGTGATTGCAACATTGTGACTTACAAGGACAGTTTCTAATTATTAACCCTGTTAATCTTAGATTTATCAGCATTGAATCAAAGCACTTACATCACTGACAGATGGAGAGGATTTTGTCAACCTTGTTATATATATAATACATACTTAGTGTATTATATGAAAAAAAATATCTAACGAGGTTGGGAGAATTGATCATTGTC
This sequence comes from Fragum whitleyi, assembly GCA_948146395.1. Lineage (NCBI taxonomy): Eukaryota > Metazoa > Mollusca > Bivalvia > Cardiida > Cardiidae > Fragum > Fragum whitleyi. Next base: position 57,707,140 of record OX411549.1, on the reverse strand, counting down.
GAGGCTATGCCGAGACAATTATTAATTCTCACAACCGAGTTTGATATTTTTTTCATACAATACACTAAGAATGTATTATATTTATCTTATAACCTATATTCGTCTTGTTTTCGTCGGTGTTTCTATCTGAAATGCAAGTTTCTTAAAATAACCACATTATATCATGTTCTAAAAATAACTATGTGATATCATAAAAAATATCATACGGGATGTTATCATACGGATATTTGTATAGTTATAAGATAAAATATTATTCAGTCTATTAATTTCAGAAGTTTTCCAAAGAGGAAAACCCAAGGATGATATCATTTGCCCAATAAAATATTCAGTTTGACAGGTTTGGCTTTGGTCTGACAGTTTATTGTCCACAAAGGACTGTCAGGCCAACTGCCTGACAGTTTTTTCTGGGGCTTTTGCCATCATCTGCCAATTTGATTTTTTTTTAAATATCAAAGGGTAATGGGCCTTTTTCTATTGTTCATTGTATGTTGGTCAAAATAATTGATTCATCCCTTCCCTCCAGCAAATAATTGGTAATAAAATATGGATGCTCTTTTTGTCATGGCAAGTCGAGACTGGCAGCAACTTAGAGGACATCCATTAAATATAAGAATTTGAGTTGTGACACCATCACAGATATTTAACAGGGTAATTGTAAAATATTTCTCATAGATATTATTCAGGATGTTAATAGCTAAAATTGTTCTTTAACAATTAAAGATGAGAACAATTAATATTAACCCTAAAATATTTTTCAGCATTGCTGCATTATAAATCAGCATTACAGAAAAAATTAGGGGGTAAAAACCCTTTAAGACAAAAAATTATCTGTTGCTCTGTTTAGAATGTAGCATCATCTTATGGACCTCTTCCAAGTTTGTTCATATCAAGACCTGGGGTCACATTTGGGGTCCAACCGGGTGCATCCCTTTTTACATAGAATCAACGAGCAAAGAGGCATATCTGTCTTGCTCTTCGCTGAAAACGTTCCATGGTATTGATCTTAGGCACTTATCTTCTTTTTGACACCTGCCTATCTAATTAATGTGATGTCCCAGGGGTCAAAGAGACTCAGGTGAGCGATCTAGGGCCATCTTGGTCCTCTTGTTTAACTTCTTTATGTTTATTTTCTCTTACCTTTTTTCTAACTTCTTTATGTTTATTTTTGATTACTTTATGCTTATTTACTCTTATACCTTTTTTTAACTTCTTTATGTTTATTTTCTCTTACCTTTTTTCTAACTTCTTTATGTTTATTTTCTCTCACCTTTTTTCTAACTTCTTTGTGTTTATTTTCTCTTACCTTTTTCCTAACTTCTTTATGTTTATTTTCCTCCTCCTCCTCCTCTTCCCCCTCACTGTCTACAGCTGACGTATCGGCGGGAAGTCTGTACCATTTGATGATCACTTGTTCCTCCAGCAGTTCATCATCGTAGAGACAGTGGATTATCTTCATTAGTATTGACATGTTGTTGGAGCTGGCACAACCAAAATCCTGGAATAAAACAAGAGATTTACGGGTATCATAAATGATTTATGGCATCCCAGGGCAAAGCTTTAGAAATGTATTGTTGCATTTAAGGCAGTTGACCTGTAATAGTTCGAAAACATTTGGTTAACAGAGGTTTCCTAATGAAATCAGGAAACACTTTTACTCTGTTTAAATTCGTAACTTCTGAAACGTTGAGGAACAATTATGGGTCTACTTCCTTAAAGTTGAGGTTAAGTAGTTCCTTATCGGAAAATTATTTCTTTTTAGACAGTCAACATTTAAAGATTTAAACTTTTAAGTCTATCATGAAATTCAAAACTTACTTCTATGCAACCATTGTTCAATCCTTTTTAAGGGAAAAAAATAATAAAACAAGCATTTGGAAGTATTGCATGGCAATACCAAGTCCCCTACCGGATTTATAAATATATCCCTAGAGCAGTATCTTTTTTGGTGGTAAAGGTATAACTACCTCTCCAAAATATTAGTTGTATCAGATTTTATGTATCAGCTCAATATCTCTGAGATAAAAAAAAAATCTGGAAATTTCCTGGTAATTTTCTAAGTCCAGCATCCGTATCTTCCACAACTAGAAAGCCATGAATGGCTTGAGTCGCTCCACAGGCTTGAAATTCTTGAAATAGCAAATCTAAGGTTTGACTAGATTTTGAGATATTTTGGGTTCTAATGATGTTGAAATGATTTTCAAAAATGCCACTATATAACATATAAAATGACCTCTGCCAATAAAATACATATTTTTCATCTGATCACAATAATTTTTCATAGACTGATAAAGCTTCACTCAAGAATCATTCCAGTGAAATTTGGTTGATATCCATCAATTACATTCTGAGAAAATGATTTTCAAAGTTTCCACTATATAACATAGAGAAATGACCTCCGCCCATAAAATCCATATTTTTCATCTGATCACAATAATTTTTGGTAGACTGATAAAGGGTCATTAAAGGATCATTCCTGTGAAATTTGGTTGATATCCATCAATTACATTCTGAGAAAATGATTTTCAAAGTTTCCACTATATAACATATAGAGAAATGACCTCCGCCCATAAAATGCATATTTTTAATCCGATCACAATAACTTTTTGGTAGACTGATGAAGGGTCACTCAAGGATCATTCATGTAAAATTTTATTGGTATCTATCGACTAGAATCTGAGAAAAGTCACTTTTTACCATATTTGGAAATTAGCCACGCCCATTAAATCCATGTTTTTGATTGGATCAAAAATTTTTGAACAACTTTGAAAGAGGGTCACCCAAGGATCATTCCTGTGAAGTTTGGTTGAAATTCATCCAGTAGTTTCTGAGGAGAAGATTTTTAAAGAAAAAGTTTACGACCGGACGCACGCACGCACGGACGGACGCACGACGGACACAACGCCATGACAATAGCCCCAGTGGCTTTCAGCCAGTGGAGCTAAAAATCAATGGACCGGAACCAAAGTCAAACTTGATCTGTTACTTATTGATGCGGACTCACATACCAAAAATCAGCTCAATATCTCCAAGGGTTAAGAAAAAAAGTCCGGAAAACTGAAATTTCCTGGTTATTTTCCAAGTCCAGCATCCGTATCTTCCACAAAAATCAATGGACCGGAACCAAACTCAAACTTGATCTGTTACTCATTGATGCGGACTCACATACCAAAAATCAGCTCAATATCTCAAAGGGTTAAGAAAAAAAAGTCTGGAAAACTGAAATTTCCTGGTATTTTTCTTAGTCCAGCATCCGTATCTTCCACAAAAATCAATGGACCGGAACCAAACTCAAACTCGTTCTGTAACTCATTGATGCGGATGCACATACCAAAAATCAGCTCAGTATCTCTAAGGGTTAAAATTTCCTGGTAATTTTTAAGTCCAGCATCCATATCTTCCAAAAAAATCAATGGACCGGAACCAAACTCAAACTCGTTCTGTAACACATTGATGCCGACTCACATACCAAATATGCTAAACAGCTAAATATCTCCAAGGGTTAAGAAAAAAAGTCCGGAAAACTGAAATCCGGACTGACAGACAGACAGACAGACGGACGGACCGAAGGACAGACGGACAGAGCGCAAACCTATAGTCCCCTTCGGCTTTCACCGGTAGGGGACTAAAAAACCCTCAGATTATGCTTATTTCATGTGATTTTTTTATGGACTTATATTACATTACATTATTGCATAAAACCTATGTTTTCAGGGCGTTATATGCATATGTATATGGGTAAAAACCAGGTGTTAAAAGTGGATTAATCATGTGAATTCATCTGCCATTAACATCTGCCTTTTTTCACTTAAATATCTTGGATCTGGGTTCATTACATTTAGATTAATTTCAATGATACTGACCTTTTTCTGCAAAATATGTTAGTGCCAAAATATAAATTACTGCATTCTGTTTAGAATACTATATAGGTTCAATTTTGAAGAGTAGGTACACTTATAAGTAAAATGCGTAAAATTATCCATGACTAGCACTCATACGAGGGTTTTTCAAAAAATAACTGGATTATGCCTCGCAAAACTTTATATTTGAAGCAATCAAACTAAATTTGGTATCATTCACTGTCGGAATTCAATCCACATATGATTATGTAAAATTGGTATAGTTATCAAACATAGCGCTCCCGCATCTGCCATATAAAATGTCATGGTAACGAGTACCCGGCGCAGAAGATAAAATAATCCATATATTTGGTCTTTGTTTGTAAATATTCTTCCTTTTCTTACTGTTGAAAAACTTGAAAATTAATCGAGTTGCTGGAATAAGAATTACAAATGCCTTGTCTTTATTTGAAGCAATTTGATCGTAGAATTTTTCGAAAAGGTTCGTTTAAAATGTGGCGGGGTAAGTGTTTCGGAATGTTCTAGACGACGTCAACTGAACGCTTGCAATATTGATTTTTATTTATTCTATTTGAAATCTACAAAAATATCGAAAGACATTAATGTAATACTTGTCACGCTGAAAGGGAATGATTCATTCTTCCAAATGCTTTATTTTCATCTGTGAAGACGCTTCCGTGCCCCGTGAGTTAAGAGGAAGAACGGACAGAGAGAAACTTATCCAAGCAACTGTAGGGACGTCAATTGCCAAGTCTCTGGAAGATATAGGCGAGCACCTTTTAGAGAACTTTGATTTTGCATCATTCGATTTTATCTTTATACAAACCATAAAAGCACAGCTTAATTACAGGAACACTGAAATCATCCTTCTTCCATGAATAACCAGCTGTGAGATGCTAAATTACACAACATCAAATGTCTCGATTTCAGACAACATTGCTTGCCTCATGTACTTTGCGCCGCCACCTATTACCCATGTATTTATATTTGCGTGTGAAATGAATATACATCGTTCAAATGCTTCAGGTTTTAGCAAGTTTGAGCATATAAAGTGTCCTGTTAATATGAGTATACTTTTTTCACATAGTGATAAATCACGATGATTTATTGACCTAATCCGGATAAAATTGAACATCCCTCGTATAACTTATAACTAAAGACTTCATGCTTATTACCCCAATAAATTTTGTGATGTCATTAATTTACTAAACAACATCAGTATTAACAAGCAAATTCTTGATTTGATATCCCCCGGCCAAAAATATTTTGTTTGTCAATGGAGTATATCAAACTAAGGGACAGGTTATCTTCGGTCTACATCAACCAAGGACAAGCAATTTCAACATTTAAATATTGTAAGAATTTATAGTGAAGATGAATGATAAATCATATGCCAATGTGTTTGTTTTTATTTAAATTCATCAGATTTGGCTGGGAAGATTACTCTACAAAGCCTAAACATATATAATTCATCAAACTTCCTATGATATGGCTTTATCAATCAGGGACAGTACTCTAAATTTAATGGTCAAACAAGGTAATCCTGAGGATATGTGCATCTCCTCTTTGTAGTAAAGCTTTCATCAAAGTATCATTGAAATCCAGTCAATGGTTTCCAAGAAAAAGCGCAGAAACGAATATTACTCTGTATGTATATAGCTTCACCAATCAGGGGCAGTAACTCTAAATTTAATAGTCAAACAAGATAATCCCATCGATATGTGGTTCTCCTCTTTGTAGTGAAGCTTGCCACAAAGTTTCATTGAAATCAAGTAAATGGTTTCCAAGAAATGAAATTGGGACAGACGAACAAATCAATACAATATCCTCTGGACTGTGCATTCCAGTTTATGCTTAGGTTCCAAACTATAATAGCTTCAATTCACATTTTCTCAAACATTATCATTAGCAGAGACCCTTAAAATGGTTTAACACCCTGGTGCTTTTGCACTAGGGTGTTGAATAACTTTTTGGGTCTCTGCAAATGTTAACGCCCTCAAAAACATGAATTTACCCTGTATTATCTCCAAATCAAAAGTAAAGTAACAAACCTGAAGGGCTCTCAAACATTGAAGCTGTGATTCCTCATTCTTTATGTAATTCTTCAAAATCTCCATTCTCTTCTTTAATTGCTGATAAAATGAAAAAAGAAAAATAGATTATTACAACAAGAGCACTTTAATTTGGTGCATACAATTGTCTAACAGTTGCTGGATAGAAAAGCGAAATGGAAAAGGGGCAAAAATTGCACAAAATGCATCTAGAATTATCCAACTTGATAATATATGTTTCTCTTGTGGCAGTGAATAATTTCAAGTTTCAAGTGAATACCAGAGGTATCACAAATATCAGTTTCTTAGGTGAAAAAGAGCATCAATTGCAACTGTTATCACATTTCTTGTACAAAATTTGTACAAGAAATGTGATAACAATTATCCTACTTCAAAGTATATATTTCTCCTTTCAGGGTGAGCAGATATTCAAGTCAATGCCTTTTCCAATTCCTGAGAAATCGCATAATGTCAGTTTTTGCTAAGACTAAGATGACAAACATGACATACAGGCTTCAGATTTCCCCCCAAAAATCTCACATGTTAGGTTAAGAAAATATCACACTAGGTATTTTTTTCAAATCTTGAGCATAGCCAAGGCTAGCTGAATAATATTTCTGTTCCAGACATCTAGACAATTCTATCACAGATCATTAATCTCTCACATATCCTACATTATCTTCTAATAATTTAATATAAGTTATGTTCATCTAAATTCTTTTATGCTTGCTTCTTTTATTGGTTTCATTGTTCTATGAAAGTGATTTTGAGTACATATTGTAAGCTTACAGGATAAGTAATTCCAAAAGTAATCACTCTCTTTATTGATAATTCTTCAAATATTCCCTTCATGGTATTAAATTATAAGACATGAAGAAACTATTAGTTGATTATATGGAGTTCTGAAACTAAAAACCTATTACACTTATGTATGAATCTGCTTTGCATATTCATACAGTGTGATTAGGTTTTTAGTTTCATTCCTCCATGAAATCAATAAATTAAAAGCTTATCTTAAACTTGTCAGGAATAGAAAAGTTATTAAGCTCAACTAACAAGAGATGTTTGAAAACAATTATGCCCCCTTTAAGAGCAGGTCAATGGTCTATTCTTTGTCAATCTACAAAGGGCAATAACTCTTACTTATGATGAGTAGAGTTATGGTTCTTACAAACTGCGCTTCTCATCTATAAGAACTGTCCACCTGTGAAGTTTCAAGATTCTGGCTTGCATACTTTTTGAGATATGCTACAGACTGAAAATGGTCTACAGAAGGACCGACTGCCTAGTGCAAAGCAATATACCCCTCTTCTTTTTAAGAGGGGGGCATAATAACATTTCTATTCTAGACTCAGTTAAGATAAGCTTGTCTCAAACAAAATCTCATCACAGATCCTATATTTAACATATACTTACTGACTGTATAACAGATAAAGCCTGTGTGCCGACCAAACTAGGATCTTCAGACAGAGGCTGTTCTAGTAGAGCTCTAACAACTATCCGAGTCAACTCTTTGATGGATATATTGTAGGCATGTCTGTAAAATGATAAGTCAGTTGGTCTTAAATTCTATAATTTCCTAAAAGTTTTTTGGAGGGGGAAGTGCAAATCTATTGTAAATGCCTGTATATTTATAGACACTTATGATTGTTTTGCATTGGATCTGAAAAGGACTGCTCTTGGGGGGCTTTAACAACTATCGGAGCCAACTTTTTGATGGATATATTGTAAGCATGTCTGTTATATGATAAGTCACTTTGTCTTAAATACTATGATCTCCTAAAATCTTTCTTTGAAGAGGCAGTGCAAATCTAAAGTAAATGTCTTTATATTTAAACACACTTACAACTGTTTCACGTTGGACCTGAAAAGGACTGCTATAGAAAGGCTTTCAAAACTATCTGAGCCAACTCTTTGATGGATATATTGTAAGCATGTCTGTAATATGATAGGTCCCTTTGTCTTAAATCCTATAATTTCCTAGAATCTTTTTTTGAGGGGGCAGTGCAAATCTATTGTAAGTGCCTATATATTTATAGGCACTTACGAATGTTTTGCATTGGTCCTAAAAAGGACTGCTCTAGGAGAGATTTCACAACTATCTGTTTCAACTTTTTGATGGATATATTGTAAGCGTGTCTGTAATATGATAAGTCACTTTGTCTTAAATCTTATAATATCCTAGAATCTTATTTGAGGGGGCGTGCAAATCTATTGTAAGTGCCTATATTCTGTGAGTAAAATCATAAGTCACTTTGTCTTAAATCCTATATATTTATAGGCACTTACAATTGTTTTGCATTGGACCTGAAAAGGACTGGTCTAGGAGAGCTTTCACAACTATAAGAGCAAACTCTTTGATGGATATATTGTAAGCGTGTCTGTTATATGATAGGTCCCTTTGTCTTAAATCCTATAATTTCCTAGAATCAATTTTGAGGGAGCAGTACAAATCTATTGTAAGAGCCTATATCTTGTGTGTATAATCATAAGTCACTCTGTCTTAAATCCTATAATTTCCTAGAATCTTTTTTTGAGAGGGCAGTGCAAAACTATTGTAAGTGCCTATATATTAATGGGCTTTTACGATTGTTTTTTCATTTGACCTAAAAAGGACTGCTCTAGGAGGGCTTTCATAACTATCCGAGTCAACTCTTTGATGGATATATTGAACGCATGCCTGTAATATATTAAATCACTGTTTCTAAAACCCTGTTTCTTATTAGAATCTTCTTTTATTTTGTGAAAATGTCTTGGTAACTAACAATGAGTACAAATCTTCTTAAACAAGAGCACAACCTACAAATGGCTACGCTCTGCAATTGGGTGCTCAATGGTTGAGAAAAAAAAGAGACATAATTTGCACAAATTGTATCTAATAATATCCTCCTTCATAATATACATTGCTCTTTTGAAAGTGAACATGTGTGCCAATTTCAAGTGAATACATGAATTTATACCAGGGATATCACAAAATAGCAACAAGAGCACCAACTACGGGTACTTACCCTTGGCTGTTGAGTGCTGGATATCTAAGTAAATATCTTAGTAAATAAAGGAGCATATTTTGCACAAAATGCATCTAGAGTTATACCCCTTGATAGTATAGGTCGCTCATTTTATGGTGAAATGTCATTTCAAATGAATGCCTTCAGTAGATCCAGAGATATCACAAAATGTCAAAACTTGGAAAGTTTTTGCACAATGAAGACAACAACGTCAAGCCTATAGCAATTCCTCAGATTTCTCTGAAAACAGCTGAGCTAAAATTGGTGTTGACAACGACATCAAGGCAATACCAGAAGTTTTCTCTAAAAACAACCCAGTTAAAAATAGTTATTCAAATTGATAAATCCATACATTTTCAATAATTTCTGAAATATATAATTGAGACAGACTTTTCATTCCTTTTTTTATCTATAAATAAGCATATAAATCTACTAACAGCAAATGAATAAGATTCAGATGAGGTAGTACTTCTTCTCTAGTACTAGCATTTCTTAAATATCCCATATATCAATGGCTCAGTGCAAAACAGTTGAACTGCCTATATGTTTATAGGCAGTTACCACTGTTTCACACTGAGCCACCGAAATGATGATTATACAGATGTAGGTGCTCATTGTGCATAAGTACATAATGCTAACAACTATACAGTGGTGCCTATGCTTAGCTGTTACGTGCTGGATGGTGAAGAACCCAAGTCAAAAAGGGGCATTATTTGCATGAAATGCTTCTAGAGACCACTTTTCAACAGTTAGTGTCTTTACAAATAAAAAAGTTAAGCAAATTGTGAAGTTTTTAACCAAATGACCTTGACCTTGACCAATGACCTTGTCATTGTTATGCTTGTGACAATCTTGTCACAAGCAATGCACATGAGAAATTTCAAGGCTCTATGACTTACCAATCCAAAGTTATGGTTAATATTAGTTTTTAAAAATTGACCTTAAAAATGACCTTGACTGATGACCTTGACTTGGTACCAACAGAAAAGTCATGTCCCAGGCAATCATGTTGTGAAATATGAAGGACCTATACCTACCTTTCAAAAATTATGGCCAATATTAAAAGCTTTGTTATTTTCATAAATTTGACCTTGAAATGTGATCTTGACCAAGACTGATGACCTTGAACCTTAAACCAAAAGAAAGGCTTTGTTACAGGCATTCAATATATGAAATATAAAGGCCCTATCACTTACCAATCAAAAGTTATCACAAAATACCAAAGTATTTGCATGATGCAGACAACAACAACAACGAATACACCAAGGCTATAGCAATACTTGGGCTTTCTCCGAAAACAACCAAGCTAAAAATCAATTCTTATTTCCTTACTTGAGTGAGTTAATTTCTAGTATGAGATTTTCATTGTTGATGTTGTCATCTTTAGCCCTCTGTATGGTGTCTAGCATCTCAGTGTAATATACAGGAACTGAAATACATACAGTGGATATTGCTCGAGCAACCACCTCTATTGAGCGAGCACTTATATTAAGTGACCACCATAAAAAGTCCTTTCAACTTTACAAATTCTCTGGAAAAAGTGGACATTCTTTACAAATGAATTATTTATCGTAGAAGCTTATAATGTTAGAACCCATTAGAAGCATCTCAATGAGACAATTTGTTCGTCTCAATGAGACGATTTGTTTGGGTTTGAACATCATAGGATTCAGTAAGAATCGTGTGCCAATCTTCATATGCTATCAAATAACGCGTCTTATTTATCATTAGATATTGTATTAATAGACCATTTCTGTAAGCGACCTCTTTTAATTGGTCCCCTAACTGGTCGCTTAACGCAAGTTTTACTTTAACAAGTATCTGGTGTTGTATGCAACACATAAAGTCCCCTACCGGCTTCACATTGACTCAATATGGTCTTTTGTCTCAATGTTTTCCCACGCCAATTCTATCAGGGACGTCAAAACCAGGTCTTGTTTTGGAAAGGGTTAAACAAGACTTACATGAGTTGTTGTCTCTGCTGTGCCCACTATACAATTCATGCAAGCAATAGACAGATGCAAGAAATAGTATCAATAACAGTTACCTTGTCTGATCCAAGATGTTTTTCTTCAGTCTTGTTGGTAAGAAATGAGAACTTTCACTGGAGGTGATTAATACTGCTGCATCACCACGCTGACTAACATGGCTTATAAATTTTTTTACATTTTAAAACAGGTTTCATCAAGTTAGCTAGCTTAGTTATTAAGTTATTGCAGGATCCATTTTTTGCCATATTTTCACTATTTCCGTTACCATAGCAACCGCACTTTTTGTCAAAGAACAAAGATAAAATGATGTGCATAATCTACACATTGCCATCTAGTCATATACCAAGTCTCATCAAATTAGCTTGCTTACTTATTAACTTATCGCAGGATCCAATATTTTTTGCCATATTTTCACTATTTCCGTAACCATAGCAACAACAATTTTAGTCTAAAAACAAAAATAAAATGATGTGCATAATCTACACATTGCCATATAGTCATATACCAAGTCTCATCAAACTAGCTTGCTTAGTTATTATCTTATCGCAGGATCCCATTTTTGGCCATATTTTCACTATTTCTGTAACCATAGCAACCTCAATTTAAGTCAATAACAAAAATAAAATGATGTGCATAATCTACACATTGCCATCTAGTCATATACCAACTTTTATCAAAAACGCTTGCTTAGTTATTAAGTTATCGCGGGATCCAGATTTGAGCGGACAGACGGACGGACAGACAGACCGACAGACGGATGGACAGACGGACGGACGGACGGAGGGCAAACCTATAGTCCCCTCCGGTGTGAACACCGGTAGGGGACTAATTAGATGTGCAATTTACAAAATTAAGTTAATATAATTTAAGTTAATATAATTTAACTCTTGTCATACTTCACATGAAATATTCCTGATTTGCTAGGAGAAGAAGAAATAAGATTGGACTTCACACATGCACAATTAATTATCAAGAGCACTTCCTTTGAGTACCTATGTTCTACTGTTGAGGGCTGGATGGTGGAAAAAAAAAATAAGTCTGAAAAGAGACATTATTTGCAGTACAAGAGATATCTCAAAATGTCAAAGTTTTCAAAGATGACAACAATGACAATGACACCAAGGCTAAAGCTCGGGTTTTCTCCAACAACAGCTGAGCTAAAAATGAATACCCTGATCAATTTCTAATTTCCAATTAGAAATCAAGACACAAGACTGTACTTAGTGTATATACATTGTATAGACACCTAGTAGTCTTTCACTAAACACTCTATTAATGTGACCCGATTCAACATTGAGCTTGTAAGATATCCTTGACATGGTTGCATTAACAGAAATGTCAAACCATAGGTAAAACACATGGGAAATTTGAAAGCATTTGCCTTGCTGATATAATTTGAAAGATAAGATCAATACTGAAGGAACTTCTTTCAAGCAATTTCTTCATCCATACCAGTCACAACAAAATTGTATTATGCAAAAATGAATTATGGAAGTGGACCCATAATAGCTCCATAACATTTCCAAACTCAAACCTTTCACAATGTTGACCAAGATTTCCTAATGTAATCATTAGGAAACCTCGGTTAACACTGTTAAAATACATTACTTTCAAAACGTAGCAGAACTATTACAGGTCCACTACCTTAAATTCGACACTAAAACCTACTCACCATCTGGAGGTAGACTCGGTGACGGAGATTCACTGTCAGCGCCGGAGTCTGTGTCGACCTCGTCAGAGGATTCAGATTCTATAGTCAGACCCCAGACTTTCCTAACAATCTCCTCCTCATCACTCTCGTCTTTATCTCTGTCTGCGTAATTAAACGCTTTACCTTGTGCTCCAAACGCCTCTGAAGATTTGGATGCGTCTAAAAGTAGAAATACATGTAAACATACACATATTTAACAAGGTTTTGTTTGTTTGAATGGGGTTTTATGCCACTTTTAACAATATTTCGGTCATATCACGGCAGCTGGAGCACCTAACAAAGGATCCCTGGGATTTCTCACGCCAGTACACATCCTTTCCTACTCTCCAGCTGCTATCCCACATAGGTCTACAATTATCAACCCATTTGTGGTAGACTTATAGTTGGAAAGGATGAGTGCTGCCGTTGGGGATCAATCCCGGGACCTCTAGATTGCAAGGTTTGAAGTGCTACCAACTGCGCTTTGATGGCAGCTATTTAACAAGGTAGCTATTAGCATAAAAGATACACACAGGTAAAGCCAAGTTATAGTAAATTCATTGATCAATGAGCATTTATTTGTGTTCTCTTCAAATTATTACGCAACTAAACAGAGATGACAAAAACCTCATTTCCCAATGTAAAATATCACCAAAGGTCTTTAATATCAAAAGTGAATCTAACTAACTGATACCCCCCTATATTTGTAATAATTTACAAATACAAATACAATATTTTATTTCTTTTATCCATCTGAAGTATATGATACAAAAAGTATCTTTCTAAGACAAAAAGTATCTAACTGGTACAAAAAGTTTGTTATTGAGAAAAATGAAACACGAATGCCCCCATAACGGCATTTTTTTTCAAAGTTTGACCTTGACAGATGACCTTGACCTTGTCACATGACCTTGACTTTGGAACCAGCGGATGCAGATCATTGAGATCTATCATCATGCCAAATATTAGCTTTGTATCTTGAATAGGCTTGAAGATATTGGCAATGTTAAGTTTTCTGGTTAACTTATGCAGACAGACAGACAGACAGACCGACAGACAGACAACGGTAAAACAATATGCCCCCAATCTTTTGATACAGGGGCATAAAAAAGATCTAAATAATACAAAAGGTTTCTGACTGAGAAAAAAATTATCCAATTGAGACAAAAAGTATCTAACTTAGACAAAAGTAACTGAGACAACAAGTATTTCTCACCTCCATCTAACTGATCATCTCCAAAATCATCAGATAATGATGAGACAGCTATAGTACCAGATTCACATACAACATTAGGGCCAACTTCAACCTGAAGGAGGTGTAGAGGATAATCATTTGTTTCAGTCCAAGATCAATTTTTATTATATGACCTACGTCGCAGGAATGAAATAAACCCATTGAATATTTTTGATATTACACAGGTGTTAATACACGAGTGGAATAACTATGCAAATGAGCTCAGAGCAAAATAGCAACGCTATTTTGTAACCGCAATAATGACATCATAAGGTATTTATTGTCACATCAGTTTTAAACAGCGTTTTGAGTTTCGCAGAAAATTTAAATGTTGAAATTGACAATTTTTTGCTAAAAATCGAGTTATATTATAAATAGAATATAAAATTTGTGCTCACAAAATACAGAATTTATTAAACGAGTCATCCAAAACAGATAAAAACTCGGCGCAGCCTCGTTTTTATCTGTTTATAGATGACTTGTTTAATAAATTCGGTATTCCATGACCACTCATTCAATATCCTCTATATATTTCGCTGAGTAAACAACAAAAGCTATATTTTCCCATGAAAATATAGCTTTTGTTGTTTACAAAATGAAATATCAATGGAACTTTCTCGAAAATCAAACAACTATTCTATTTCTTTAATGCATAAATGAGACTGAACAGGGGTGTGGAAATACGTCTTTTTTCCACTTGTCCATGGACAAGTAAAAGTCAATTTCCTACTTGTCCAGGATCAAAATGAACTTGCCCACACAAAAATGAATTGATAAATATTGAGAAAAACAGTGTTCTAAATGAAGAAAATGCTGTTACCCAGCATTTTCTCCATTAAGGACAATGTTTTCTCCCCTTTCAAACAAACGAAAGGCTGACTATCCTCCAAAATCTTTGTTGTACTGTATCAAGTGTTGCCCTGGTATTTACTTGTCCATGGACAAGTGGCATAGAAATATGTACTTGCCCGCAAGAGAAAAAGCCCAAGTCGGACAAGTCGGGCATGGGATTTCCACACCCCTGCTGAATGTGAAAAATTTAAGGACAACTTTTCTTAAAGTGCTTCATTTTACATGTGATTGGTATGCAACGTCCATGATGATGTCACCTTTTGGACTCCCCTTAGATGACATCAGATAGGGTGAAATGAATAAAAGCAGGGCACAAGTTATTGATAATTTCACTGGTAAGGTGGTGAGTTTATCAAAATGATAATCTACTGTTATTCCTCAAAAACACCGTCAAGCTTGAAAGAAACTGAGAATATTTGTTCACAAAGTTCCTAAACAGTCCCTTTACTTATTACATGTCACATACATACCAGGACAGACTTTATAAATTGGTTAATTTTCACAATGAATTTTTTATTTGATTTGATTTGAATTGGGGTTTTACGTCGCTTTCAACAATCTCTCAGTTATATCGCGACGACTGGAGCACCTAACGATGGATTCTTGGTATTTCTCATACCAGTACTACCACCACATCCCTTTCCTAGCCTCCAGTTGCTATTCCACATAGGTTTACGATTATCTACCTATTGGTGAAAGACAAATGTCGGAAAGGATAAGTGCTGCGGCCGGGGATCGAACCCGTGCGAATTAAGTCTTCTGGATAAGAAGTCCGGCGCGCTACCAACTGCGCTATTGCCGCGGCTATGAATTTTTGAGATTGACTGTCCTATTAGATGTGATATAATATCATTGCAATAAAATATTACAATATTAACCCTGGTCATGCTGAACCCGGAATATTCCTGCTTTGGCAGGAGCTATAGACAAACATCAGCCTGCACATATGTGCAGTCTGATGTTAATCTACACCACCTGTTTCTCACTTTTAAACCAGAATTGTCAATAGATTTAGTTTTTCAAATAAAAATGGACCTAGTTGTTACTTTCAGTGCTTTTTGCCTTTTGATTTTGATGAAATTTTTTAGGAAAAATTTATTCAGCATGACAAGGGTTAAGATGTGGTGTATTATACACATATTAACCCAGACCTACCTTTGAGGCAAGTATACACCCTGGTTTGAGGTTCACATTTTTATATATTTTCACATTATCACAGAGTAGAGAGGTTTCTATAGTACAATCATCTTCTATCACAACATTGTCCCAGATATAAGAACCTTCAACTTTCACATTTTTACCTGAAAAAGATGCACAATTTTAGAGAACTTCACATTATGACAGAGTAGAGAGGTTTGTATACTACAATTGGCATCTTTCACAACACTGTCCAAGGTGTAGGAACATTTAACTTTCAGATTTTTACCAAAATTTGATCTATCATATTAAAAGAGACCACCTAGGAAGTCCTAAGGATAATTATTCAAAATTGGATGGGAAACAGCTATAGTCAACCAGAATCAGAATACTTATACAGAAAAGGTAGCAAGATCATTCCAGATTCTCTATACTTGTACTTAGAAAGCATTGATCCTGGTCAGTCTGTGCTATAAACATCATAGGTGTGATTAAGATTTTGAAATGTATACACACTAAGGAGGCGACCACCAAAGAATAAAAGAGATGTTTGTAAAACATTAAAGCCCCCAAGAAGTGCAGGTTAATGGTCTATTCTTTTTCAATCAACAAAGGACAATAACTAAAAAAATACAATAAGTAGAGTTATGGTTCCTGTGTACTGCACTTTCCTTCACTGAGATCTTTCCATCTGTGAAGTTTCATGATTCTAACTTGCATACTTTTTGAGTTATACTTTGGACAAAAAAAATCTACAGACAGACTGCAGACCTACTGAATGACCAACAAAAGCAAAGCAATATACACCCTCTTCTTTGAAGGGGGGGGATTATTAAGGATAAAGGTGACAGCCAATAACTAGATTGTGGCAAAAGATGAAATCTCTCCACCCGCTCCCCATTTTAATGATTTTAGCTTTGGTAAATAATCAAAACATTGTAACTACAGCTTAAATAAGCTGTAGATTCGAGGTTTTGACCATTCATCATTGATATTTTTCAAAAGAGGAATGACTTCTATTGCCCACTAGCGTAGTGTGTGTAATGGTAGTTACGCCCTTGCACATGCAGTCTGACCAGGATCAAACCTTTCCAGATAATTCCCTTGTTTTAACTGACAGATAAAAAATATATCTGCTATATAATCTAATCATAATTACACACAGTAAGCCTTGTCTAAAGTGAACACTAACGGGACCAAAAAAAGTGGTCCTTAAAGACAATGGTCACAGAATATAAACAGCATTTTGATTGAATATGTATATTATTGTAAATTTCTATACTATCATAGGTTGTTGAAACTTGTTAGAATCATCTCATGAGATGATTCTGTTTAGTTTCAACAACTTAGAATTAATTTATGGTGATCTTAAGACTAATTAATATCTACTTTATAAGATAAACAAGAGGACCCTGTGGGTACTAAATCGCTCACCTGATAATTCAAGTAAATTATCATTAAGACTCCTTTTCCTGTGATATGGCATGAACCTTCCCATTTTCAACAGAGTTCATTTTTGTGACCTGGCAAACATTTTGACCAAGTTTCATGAAGATTGGACCATATTTGTCGCGTCTGGAGCTTTTACAAGAAAATTGTCATTAAGGCCTCTTTTCACATGAAATGGCAAGGATCTTTCCCTTTTTCAAAAGAGTTCATCCTCACGACCAAACATACATTCTGACGAAGTTTCATGATGATTGGACCATATTTGTGGCTTCTAGAGTGTAAACAAAAAATGTGTCATTGAAGCCCCTTTATCCATGATATAGCACAAATCCTTTCCATTATCAATAGGGTTCATCCTTGAAACCTGACAAACATTCTGACCAAGTTTCATGAGTTTTATGGGCCATATTTGTGGCCACTAGTGTGTAAACAAAACAAGAGCACCGCAAGCGGGTGCCAACGCTCGGCTGTTAATTATTTCTTAGGCAAATGCAAATATATGAACTTGGTACCTACAGAAAGGTCTTGTACCAAGCAATGATCATTTGAAAAATGAAGGCTCCATGACTTACCATTCAAAAATTATGACCAAGGTTAAATTTTTTCAAAGAAATTTGACCTTGAAAAATGACCTTGACCTTGACTGATGATCTTGAACTTGGTACCTACAGAAAGGTCATTTCCAAAGCAATCATCATGTGAAAAATGAAGGCTCTATGACTTACCATTCAAGAGTTATGACCAAGGTTAAAGTTTGTCATGCCAACGCAAACGCACACGCCAACAACAACAACAACAACGCGAACGATGCCAAGGTGATCATAATACCTCGGGTTTTCTAAGAAAACAGCCGAGCTAAAAATTGTCATTAAGGCCCCTTTTCCCATGATAAGGAATGAATCCTTCCCATTTTCCATAGGATTCATCCTTGTGACCTGGCAAACATTCTAACCAAGTTTCATGAAGATTGGACCATATTTGTGGCTTCTAGAGTGTAAACAAGAAAATTGTCATTAAGGCCCCTTTTCCTGTGATATGACACTGATCCTTCCCATTTTCAATAGAGTTCATCCTCGTGACCTAACAAATATTCTGACTAAGTTTCATGAGGATTGGACCATATTTGTGGCTTCTAGAGTGTAAACAAGAAATTTGTCATTAAGACCCCTTTTCCCGTGAAATGACACGGATCCTTTTCAATTTGAACAATTTTTACAAGGGACCACCCAAGGTATATTTCTGCCAAGTTTGGTTGATTTTGACTCATAACTTTTGGAGGAGATGTCGTTTAAAGAAATTGTTGACAAAATTGTCATTAAGGCCCCTTTTTCAGTGATATAACACTGATCCTTCCCATTTTCAATAGAGTTCATCCTCATAACCTAACAAACATTCTGACCAAGTTTCATGATGATTGGACCATATTTTTGGCTTCTAGAGTGTAAACAAGCAATTTGTCATTAAGGCCAGACATTGATCGATCACAATAGCTCCCTTGAGCACTTTGTGCTCAGGTGAGCTAAAAAGGTGATTTTGAAAACGATCGCTTAATAAAATTGGTAGCTTAATAGAAATGGTCACTAGAGCAAGATTGACAGTACATTAACATTTTCCAACATACCTATCTTACAATTTCGACCAATGACTGAATTCACAATGACAGTATGACTTCCAACACTTGAACCACTACCAAGTAATACATTTTCTGTAATACTACATTCTCTGAAAAAATATTTCAAACAAATGCTTGTTGCAGATTCTTGTAACAAAATTCAATCATCAATGACTGATTACCATGTGTAAATAAAATTAATACTTGGAGCATAAAAACTTTTCATAATTCAATTGTTCATGGAAAACATGACAAATCCCTTAAATATTTACTACATGCATTAACACTTTCCTGCTTTACAAAATTTTGGACCTGTCCAAATTCAAAGGTTTTGCAGACAAAAAATTTAAAGTAGATTTAATTTGAAAAATAACGATTCAGGACGGTAGAAAATTTTGTAGAAAAAGAAGAAATTGTTTGTCACAAACAATTTCCTTTTTTTCTACAATATTTTCTCAATTACAAAATCTTAGGGGCGTAAAAACCAGGGATTGGACAGGAAAGGGTTAAGCTTGTATAATCTTGGCATTAAAGTTTCTTAAACTTGTACGACCAAGCTCATAAGTTATGCATCAGACTTAAACCAAGTGTAAAGATAGTATTTCATGTGGATCTAGAACTAATCATGGAAAGACTTTTTGATTTGTTTGAATGGGGTTTTACACTGCTTTAAAGAATCTTTCAATTATATCATGGAGGTCGGTGCACCTAACAATGAACTCCAAGTATTTCTCACACCAGCACTTCAATTATATCTTTTCCTAGCCTCCAGCTTCTATTTCATATAGCTGATTGGTGGAAGACAAATAGTCAGAAAGAATTAGTGCATCTATCGGGAATCGAACCCGGAACCTTTAGAATAGTCTGGCTCACTAAAGACTTATTGAAATTCTCATTGTATATACACTTAGTACAGTCTTGGGCTAAACCCTCGATAAACTTAATCTTACCTTGCTAATGAAACATCCTCACTGAGGTAAATATTGTGACGACCAAAAGAAATCTGATCCTTATTGTGTCTGTAGCAGTTATCTGGGACAAATGGAAATGTCCATCTGTTTAGAATATCTTGACTGGAAAAAAAAATGTGAATATAAATTGAGACAAGAACTTAACACCCATACTCTATTGACAAAAAGATATGATTAAGGGTACCAGCAAACATTTGAGCCTGGGCGTGACATTTCTAACAATTTCAAATAAGTGCAAAACAAAGATGACTCGTTTAATAAATTCGGTATTCCATGACCACTCAAACTGTGACAACCATAAAGGATATCCGGTCCGTATTGCGTCCGTAGCAGTTATCTGGGACAAATGGTTGATTGAATGGAGTTAAAGGCCACTTTTAACATTTTTTGGTTATATTGCGTCGGATGGAGCACCTTACAATAGTTTCCTGGTATTTCACCAGTACAGCCACATCCTTTCCTAGCCTCCAGCTGCTACCTCACAAAGGTCTACGATTAGGATTATCAACCCATTGATGAGAGACAAACAGTCAGAAAGAATGAATGCTGCCGTCCGGGATCAAACCTGAGACCTCTAGATTGACAGTCAGAGGCGCTACCAACTGCACTATGATGACTGTATACATTGTGACAAGAACTTGAATGCCTGTACTCTATTGACAAAAGATATGATTAAGAGTACCAGCAAACATATGAGCCTGGGCATGACATTTCCAACAATTTCAAATAAGCGCAAAACAAAGACTCTGATGAGACTGTGCACAGTCTGTCCACAGTCTTCACTATGCCAATATGTAGATAGATATTTTATCAAAGTCTCTGTAGACCATAGGGTTACTTTATATTTACAGTATGTGACTGCCTACGCTAATCAATGTTTGTACCTCACACTCACACACTGTTTTAATTATTCGAAATGTCACACACAGGCCCATTCTATTTTTTTTTATCCTAATCTCTATACTTTCTATTGTACAATCGTTTGCTAGGAAATTAATACAAAAACCCGAGTATAGTTCCTTTAAAGAATAGAATGTGAAAGGTTAGTTCTTACTCATGACCTAAAGACTCATCCTGCACATTTTTCTAATAAACTCCATGGCTCAGCATGAAACAGTTGTAACTGCCTATAAACATATATGCAATTACAACTGTTTCATGCTGAGCCATCAAACTGATGTCAGTTCTGTAAACAAAGTATAACGGCTTTCATTTATGTGTTAGAACCTGATTAATCGATTTTAAAATTTCTTAGTCGATTATCACATTCGGAAACCCAAACTAACTGATAATTGATTATAATCAAAAATTAATCTGCCCATCACTAGAATTTACTTCACTTGTATAACATAGGTACAAGACACTCAATAGCAGGGTGTCTGATATGGCAAAAGGGTAAATAGATAGTAGACAAAGTGTTATATCCTCCTAGGAATAAATTTTTCAAGAGATGAAGAGATTTTGTTTTTAATTTCATGAAGATATGAAACTATAAACCTAAGCAGGACCATACATAAGTCTGATTCTAGTTCACAACCTCAATGAAATCAACAACATTCTCTTCATTTCAATACCACAATGAAATCAACAATATTCTCTTTCTATCTTTTAAATTAATATCTGTATGTATGAAAGATTTTTAGTGGGATTACTTTTTTGGGGAATCTTACAAAATACCTGCCTACTCCAATTTGCTATCATTGAGTAAAGAAAACAATTTTAATCCAATCAGAATGCACAAATCATTATCAAAACAACTGAAATTAAATGTTAATGCAGTGGAGCTTGTAGTTTGCAAACTTGACAATTACTGAAAGAAAATACAAGCCTGCCAAAAAAATAAATAACAAAACTAATACCAACCTGACAGCATCATACATTTTGAAGTCTGATATTCTGGCAGCATAGGCGTCTGACACAACATGCATCTGTATAGTGTTGCCCATAATCTGGAACAGGCAATGCTATTTAATACATTCAAACTAAGATTAAGCTACGGAACACCATACTTTATTATCAACTTTACAATAAAATCTTTGCCAAGGTCCTGAACTTTGGTAAATTGGGCTTTTTTTTCATGATTTTGGGAAAAATGGTCTTTTTTGGCATTGGGAATTGGTCCTTTTTTCGAGTAGCACACAAAAAAGTAACAAGAAAATACAACAACGCTGCATAGATTATATGGATTCAACACTCTTCTGTACATCCAGGACTAAGGCTAGCTTTTCTAGTTCAGGCATCATTGACCTATTGACCATAAAATTCTGGGTGTCAAAAATGGTTTTACAGGGGTAAAATAAAGAGCGAATCATATAATTTCATCAGTTACAGTTTAAGACATCACATAATTGACATTCACCTCATTCTAAATCGCTCACAAGGCACTCCATTCATTCATTCCAAACACTCACTCAAACCATTCAAAAAAGCTTAAACCCATTGAAAAATATAGATTCAACAATGTCATGAAAATAAATTTTGATAGAGAAAAAAAAAACAATTTCACTGACAAAATTCAAAATTGTTATGGTCTCATAGGTTCTTGAAGATACAGGAGGCTATTTTCACAACTTGATTGCGTCTTTTATTAAAGGGAGGTAATCAACATCACTAATTTTGTTTGTCCTGTACAATATTAGCGATATAGGATTATCTCCCATTAACTTCACTCAAAACTCGCTCCGCACACTCAATCAATTTCATTCCTAAATCATTCCAAAATAATTCACCTTGTCAATTTCATGACTGTTAACTGTAATAACAGTTTATAGTGATCAAGACACAAAACACAAAACAGTCCCTTGTTTCAATGTTCATGTATACAATTATCTTCTATATAATTCTTATTCTAAGGGTCATAATGCAAGGCTGTAATAAGTCTCTACACCATGACTTACCTCTTCATTGATTAGAATTCCTTTAACAAAACTGTCTCTCGTCTCATAATCAAAGTTGTCTGTGAAGAGTTGCGGTACTTGTGGTGAACATATACTGATGTTGGCATCTAGAAGGTCATTTCTGATCTGGACATCATCATGGTCTAACAGAATTTCCTAGAAAATGAGAGCAAATTTGTGGCTCACACTCAATAACTTAACCTACTTGAAGACAACTTTAATGTTTGACTTAAATTTTACACGAATTACCGTGAATTACGCACTGTAAATGGGCACCCTGCAAGGCCTGTATTGAACAGTGAACAAATTTTCATCTTGTATACAGGTTTTAAAAACAGAATGATGAAGGTTCAAGTATGACTTACAACTGGAAACTCAAACTTTTTGTCTTGTTTAGTTGCAGACACTTTCTGGTAGTGTATGACATTTTGTGTTTTATTGTTAACAGCCAGAATAACATCATCGTCGGGCTGTCTTGTGGCATGGCCTGGTGGAACTTGTGTAAACACCATCGTCATAATGGCAGACTTGTCCTTTTGTTTTCTCTGTCTGTAATATAAAATATGTACTGTATGTATTGTATAAAAAAAATCTAATAATGATAGGGGAATTTATAATTGTCAAGGCTCTGCCTAGACAATTATTAATTCCACAACCAAGTATTATTATTATTATTATTAAACCACATTTATATAGCACCCTTATCATAAATATATGTATGTTCAAAGGTGCTTTACAACATATGTAAGATCAACATAATAATAAAACAAATAGTGGTAAAAATAAACAAAACATAATTAAAAAATACAACAATCCGTTAAAACAAAGGATATGATAAGTCAATTGTTCAAATAGTAAAGTAGTAAAATAGTGATTAAAATTTACTGGAATAATATTGAGTAACATTATTTAATCCAGCAGCACAATGTCTTTGATCAAAATAGCATAATATGATTCACTGATCACTATAGTGTTGAGTAAACAGATGCGTTTTGAGCGATTTTTTGAAGGTCTCAAAGCTACCGGAGTGTCTAAGGTCACTTGGTAATGAGTTCCAGAGTTGTGGAGCACTAACGGCAAAACATCGATCTCCAAAATGGGCTGTATTACGCCTAGGTACAACAAGTGTCAGTGTATCGTTCTGTGATCGAAGAGTACGTGCTGGTCTGTATAAATCTAAAAGTGATCGTATATATCCTGGAGACTGGTTGTTTAGTGCCTTATATGTCAATGTTAATATTTTGTATTGGATTCTGCTTTCTATAGGTAACCAGTGGAGTTCTTTAAGGATGGGTGTTATGTGGCCAAAGCGTGAAGTTCTAGTTATAATTCTAGCAGCAGTGTTTTGAACTGTCTGTAGCTTGTTTATTGTTGTTTTCGGCAGTCCATACAACAGAGAATTGCAGTAGTCCAGTCTGGAGGTCACTAAACTGTTTACCAAGGATTTAGTGGCATCGCTCGTTAAGTATTTCCTGATATGGCCTATCTGGCGTAGCTGCGCATAGCAAGACCGACACACAGAGTTTACATGATTGACCATATCCATACGAGAGTCCAGGAAAGCACCTAAGTTCCTAACCACATTAGCCGGCTGTATCTTGGAGTTACCAACAGTGATAGAAGTGTCACCGATGTGTTTCTCATTGTGTTTAGATGAGAAAACAATAACTTCAGTCTTTTCTGTGTTGAGTTTGAGCATGTTATGGTGCATCCATGAAACTATATCTGATAAGCAGTCCTCAACGCGTTGAAGAGCAACTTCTACCTGGACATCATCGGTGGGTTTAAAGGCTACATATAACTGTGAGTCGTCAGCGTAGAAATGGTGGAGTAGATCATGGCTTCTACAAATGGCACCAACAGGCTTTGTGTACATCACATAATTTTTCGGGCCTAACACTGAACCTTGGGGTACACTATAGTTCATCTTAACAGCATCAGAGAGTTTATCATCAATACACACTGTCTGAAATCGACCACTCAAGTACGATTTCATCCATTTGAGCGGTTTACCCATGATACCAAAATCTTGCTCAAGGCGATGTAAGAGGGTGTCGTGGTCAATGGTATCGAACGCGGCTGAAAGGTCTAAAAGAACAAGAACGACTACATTATTTTGGTCAAGCGACTGCAAAATGTCATTCTGGACTTTCACCAGAGCAGTTTCAGTGGAATGGAATTTCCTGTAGGCAGACTGGTTTGGTTCATGAAGATTATTTGCTGATAGGTGGTGTTCAAGCTGTGCGTCGACTACTTTCTCTAATATTTTAGATATAAATGGTAGATTTGCCACTGGTCTATAGTTTTTAAGTAAGTTATTTTTTTTCATACAATATACTTAGTTTGTATTACATTTAACTTATAACTTTTTTAGCCTTGTTTTCTTTGTTGGTTCTAACAGAAATATGTTTCTAAAAATATCAACATTATGTCATTATTCTACAAATATCCATGTTATATCATAAACAATTTCACATGGGGGGTTATTACACATACATATTTATAATTATAAGATAAAATGTAAAATTCGTATTTAACTTGACAGTAATTGGAAAATTGAAAAGTAGATGACCATGCTCCCTTCCATACATCTTTGACCAAATAGTTGCATGGCTAACAAAATACATCAATCATTATGGATCAGCGCAAAACAGTTGTAACTGCCTATCAGTATAAAGGCAGTTACAACTATTTTGCCCAGAACCATAAACACAGGCAGTCTGATCTTTGTCTCTACCTCCAGCCAAAGGAAGAATATTTTGGCTTCAGCATGACAATTGTTAAGGATAAGTTTAATTTGGGTTCGTTTCTACAGAGCTAAGAAACATGGATCAATGCTGTATCTAAATACCATCAACATGAATACAGACGAACAAATAAATGAGCCTGTGCATGACTTTTCCAAAAATTTCAGTGCAAAACTAAGCCTCCGGCTAGCCTGTGCATATAGACAGTGAGACCAGAGTCCATGCTATGCACTCTGTAGATATATAAGATCTTAACCCTTTTTCAGGGAGACAGCAAATATTCTTTCACTTTTTGTAGTTGTCTAGCTTGATCAATGTCTATAATTTGCACTCAAGTGAAATTGTTGGAAATGTCACACACAGGCTCAAATGTAAGTAATATCTTGACCTAGTGTCTAATTCAAATACAGAATTGTATAAAAGTAAAAACATTACTCACTTGTGTTCCTCTACAATATTTTTCAGTTTCATGTTTGACACAACATCTCCGTAGATGAGTATAAAGTCACTCTGAATGAGATTTTTGGCGTCAATGTCCCTCAATGCATCACCCATACAAATACAGCCGTCGGATACGATAGGAACAACTCTACATGGAGAACTCTTCTCTGTCCATTTTGACTTCCTACACAAGGAAATAAAAATTAACCCTTTCCCTGCTTTTTTTATAAATATTGGACTTATCCAAATTCAAAGAGGGTTCAGCCAACAATGAAAAGTTGATGTAATTTGGAAAGTGTTCCATTCTATTTGGAAAAACATATTGTGGAAAAAGAAGAAAATGCTCCTAACAAGCAATTTCTAAATTTACTACAAAAAATTCATAAGCAAGAAATAAATGGGAAACAAAAATCAGGCACTTCAAATGAAACAATTTATTTGGCTTATAAATAGGATCAAAGATGATTTTTAACATGATTTCAGTCATATTGCAGTTGCTAGAGCACTTAAATTAAGATTTCTAAAAATTCTCATGCCAGTACTGCCAATACATCCTTTCCTAGCCTTCGCCTGCTAACTCATAATATTCATCAACCCTTTGTTTGGAAACAAGTGTCGGAGATGATTTTTTGCCTCAACTGGGGATCAAGCTAGGGACATGGTATTCTGAGCCTGATGCATAACCAACTACGTTTGAGCAATAGCTTGACAGTGGACGGTAATTCCAATGGAAAATAATTTTGGAATTAAACACATGTTATACCTCAGCTGTTGCAGTTAATAACAGAATGAATTGTGGCAAAACAAATATTATAGCAACAATTAACAATCTAACTTTCATATTCAACAAATTAATGTTTTTTCTGCATTTTGGTGTGAGTTTTGATAATATCTTTGTAGCATTTCTTCAAGTCTCCTCAAAATGAATTTTAAGATTTAATTTTTCTATTACCATTTTTATTTTTCAGCAAATCTAGGATTGAACTCATTCATCTCAATCCAGGGTTTTCACTAGCATCCTCACACCCTTTTAGTTGACTCAAAGTCATCTTTCCTACTTCAAATTAGACCCATTTATTAATATAAAATCAGTTCAGTCATCCATCAACTTACTTCAAGTGCTCCTTGTCTGATCTGCATACCTACAGCAGACCATAAATATTTCCTGAACTCCTCCTGAACACAAAAACTAAACAGAGGTACAGATAAGAGGGAATCCATTCTGTCTTAAATCTTTATTTCTCAACAAAACCCAATTTTGTTGGAACTCATTTGAATCGTCTTGACATGATGATTCTAATGAGTAACAACAACATTGACTTTATGCTATCATTCATGAAATACTAAAATATCTAAAATCCAAAATACCCCCTCCATCTGTACTCTGACAAAGATTACTTCAAGTGCTCTTTGACCTGATCAGTGTACCTACAGCAGACCACAAATAATCCTGGACTCCTCCTGAACACAAAAAACTCAACTTACATCAAGTGCTCCTTGACTTTTTTTGCATACCTACAGCAGTCCACAAATATCTTTTGAAACCCTTCTAAACTTACCTCAAGTGCTCCTTGACCTGATCAGAATATCTACAGCAGACAACAAATATTTCCTGAACTACTCCTGAACACAAAATCTAAACTTACCTCAAGTGCTCCTTGACCTGATCAACTCACCTACAGCAGACTACAATTTTTTCCTGAACTCCTCCTGAACACAAAAACTCAAAAAAACATCAAGTGCTCCTTGACCTGATCAGCTCACCTACAGCAGTCAACAAATATTTCCTGAACACAAAAACTCAACTTACCTCAAGTGCTCCTTGACCTGATCAGCGTACCTACAGCGGACCACAAATAATTTCTTGAAATCCTCCTGAGCACAAAAACTAAACTTACTTCAAGAGTTCCTTGACAAGATCTGCATATAAATAGAAGACTACAAATATTTCCTGAACTCCTCCTGAACACAAAAACTAAACAGAGGTACAGATAAGAGGGAATCCATTCTGTCTTAAATCTTTATTTCTCAACAAAACCCAATTTTGTTGGAACTCATTTGAATCGTCTTGACATGATGATTCTAATGAGTAACAACAACATTGACTTTATGCTATCATTCATGAAATACTAAAATATCTAAAATCCAAAATACCCCCTCCATCTGTACTCTGACAAAGATTACTTCAAGTGCTCTTTGACCTGATCAGTGTACCTACAGCAGACCACAAATAATCCTGGACTCCTCCTGAACACAAAAAACTCAACTTACATCAAGTGCTCCTTGACTTTTTTTGCATACCTACAGCAGTCCACAAATATCTTTTGAAACCCTTCTAAACTTACCTCAAGTGCTCCTTGACCTGATCAGAATATCTACAGCAGACAACAAATATTTCCTGAACTACTCCTGAACACAAAATCTAAACTTACCTCAAGTGCTCCTTGACCTGATCAACTCACCTACAGCAGACTACAATTTTTTCCTGAACTCCTCCTGAACACAAAAACTCAAAAAAACATCAAGTGCTCCTTGACCTGATCAGCTCACCTACAGCAGTCAACAAATATTTCCTGAACATAAAAACTCAACTTACATCAGGTGCTACTTAACCTATTTGGCATTTCTACAGCAGTCCACAAATATCTCCTGAACTCATCCTAAACTTACGTCAAGTGCTCTTTGATCTGATCAGCGTACCTACCACAGACAACAAATATTTCCTGAACTCCTCCTGAACACAAAATCTCAACTAACCTCAAGTGCTCCTTGACCTGATTGGCATACCTAGAGCAGACTACAAATATTTCCTGAACTCCTCCTGAACACAAAAACTCAACTTACCTCAAGTGCTCCTTGACCTGATCAGCGTACCTACAGTAGACAACAAATATTTCCTGAACTCCTCCTGAACACAAAAACACAACTTACTTCAAGTGCTCCTTGACCTGATCAGCATACCTACAGCAGACTACAAATATTTCCTGAACTCCTCCCTAACAAAAACTCAACTTACCTCAAGTGCTCCTTGACCTGATCAGCGTACCTACAGCAGACTACAAATATTTCCTGAACTCCTCCTGAACACAAAAACTCAACTTACATCAAGTGCTCCTTGACCTGATCAGCGTACCTACAGTAGAACAACAAATATTTCCTGAACTCCTCCTGAACACAAAATCTCAACTTACCTCAAGTGCTCCTTGACCTGATCAGCATATCTACAGCAGACCACAAATATTTCTTGAACTCCTCCTGAACACAAAAACTCCAAGGTATAATCTAGAAGTGCACTGTTGGCTACTGGAAACAAAACCTATAAATAGAGTATAATTTTTGTTTCAGTGTAAGATCAATTATCTTTCATTGAGTGAACAATATAAGCATTATTTTCACGAGTGTCAAAGCCACAAGTGAAAATATTCCGGTAACACAAATTTACTTAAAGTGTTTCATTTTGCATGTGACTGCTATCTATATAATGCTATGCAATGTCATGACATCATTTTTTTGATTTAATTCAGATTTGATATCGTCAAAAAGTTTGAATTTCATTTTACTTAAAAAATAAATAATTTCATATAGCACCAGAAACCATTATAAGAATTTTGACAAAGACTTACAATACAGAATACCTTACATATTTTACAAGTAGCTTATTAGCTATTTGTAATATCTGCATCAAGAGAACGAAGTGTATTTCCTCTGTGTATTAACCCTTGTCATGCTGAACCCAGAATATTCCTGCTTTGGCAGGAGCTATAGACAAACATCAGCCTGAACATGATGTGCAGTCTGATGTAAGTCTACGCCACCTGTTTCTCACCTTCAAACTAGAATTGTCAATATATTTAGTTTTTCAAATAAAAATTGACCTACATTTGGTTTTCTCAGTACTTATTGCCCTTTGATTTTGATGATATTTTTAGCCAAAATTTATTCAGCATGACAAGGATTAAAACCTTAAAATATGGATGGTGCAACACTTATATTTGGCAGGTTGTTGTGGAATCAATTTTGTTGACGTCCTTATGATAAAGTCTATGTCTAATCTATTAAATGTTTTACCACAAAGGTATCTTTAAATGAAGCATGAATGGATTGATTAAATCTACACCAACAACTTGTGTTTGGATGAAATTTTTTAACTATCTAATTATCTATTTAAATTACCTTTAGTCCTTAGCAACAAAATCACTTCAATAATTTATACTGAGACACAGGTCCCTTACTGCTCCCAAAAGGCAAAATCCTGTTTTATTCATTTACTTTTGAAACTAGTAAGTTAATAAGGTCAGAAAATTGTGCCCACATGGGACTTTAAGCCACATCCCCGGAACACTAGTATTGTTGCTCTACCAACTCAGTTACAGTCATTGAACCAGTTCTGGTCCTCTTCCACTTTGAAAGCTCTGCTTGACCTGATTTGTCTTTCATAAAAAATCTTGTTATGATTTGAAAGACAATTTGTTTTTGTTCAAAATAAGCCATAGTTTAAAACACTACAATAATTTTGTTACAAAAACATTGCCTACAAAATTGGACCAGTTCTATTCCAGTTGAACCAGTTCAGAACATGGGATGTTACCTATTGATTACATTTTGCAAGGGAAAGTTTCAAAATCCTTTTTATCTGAGAAATGCTATTCAGTAATGATCAATTGTGGTATTGGTCAATTTTTGTTAAGTTAAAATAATCTTAACTATAATTTTATGCTGCCTCAGATTGATCACATTTTTAGTTTGCATATTTTCAGACAAGGAATAATACTTACTCTAGGATTTAGTTTTGGAACAAAATCATAAGAAAAATCTCTGCAGATACTGTTTCAAGGAATTTTGGCCTGAACTTTGTTACAAATATCTCAGACTTCAAAAACATAATTTCGAAGATGCTATTTGAATCTTTCTTGTTTATTTTGAGCCAACCCCCCTATCAGGTGGAATGGCACTGATTAAGTCAGGTTATCATTCAACTTGGCCCATCGAATAACTTGGCCCTGTCAACTATAAAAAGCCTATAGTAATGTGAACTATATTGCATGAAATATGTATAAGTTTTGTACAAATGATGTACATGTAATTATACCTTACTATGTGTATCTTTTATTTTAAAACAGTATTTTTTGTTGTTATATCTATTCAGTATTTGAATATGTGCGATTCTTTGAATGATTCTTAAAATTCAATTTAACACTTTTTAAGGCTGATGCATACATAAATTTCCTCAGAACTGAATGAAAATTGAATGATATTGTATTTGTACTAATCATATTTACCCTATAATACTCGCCTGTAAGAAACAGGTTTTTCACTTTTTTCCACTGGAATTTTGAGGGGAGTGTCTTTGAGCAGGTCAAGAAAGTGACCTTATAAAAATTCGGGTCAATTTAGCCACAATTATGATCTTCTTGTGACTTATTGTGCTAGACAATAAAGGAAAAAAAAAAAAAAAGGTTTCACTCCTCCAAAACAACATTTAACCCTGAATATTTTCTTTCATTATTTCAATACTTGCAATTGGTGAATTGAATCCAATGAAATAATAAAGACCCTTTGTTATAATTGAGTGAATGTAGTTTTACGCTGCTTTCTACATTTTTTCAGTTATATCTGGTGGCTGGAGCACCTATAAAATGGATTCCTGTTATTTCTCTCAACAGTACAACCATCACATCCTTTCCTAGCCTCCAGCTGCTATCTCACATAAGTCTACGATTATCAACCCATTGGTGAGAGACAAATAGTCCGAAAGGTTGAGTCCTGACCTCTAGATTGACAGTCAGATGCGCTTCCAACTGCACTATGACAGCGGCTTCCTTTGGTATAAAGCCTTCCTATCATCCATTGTGTAAATTACTAGGTTGACGTAATATCGTCTGCTGGCCAGATCTATCTATCTTGATAATCTCACTTGACCTTAAACCAGGTGGCCACCACACAGTGTGTTCATGGTGCATGTAAATCTGCAGTTCAATAACAGACTAGTAACAAAAAAAGTAGGTGAAAGATCCAGTAATGATAAAAAGAGACTCGTTACCAATTTTATTGATTTAAAAAACAATAAAAGCTGATTGAGACCACTTTTGGCAATGATTGTTGATATCAAATTATAAGAAATGGTAAAATATTCCTGTAAAATTAAATATCTTTACATTTGAAATATACAAATTTTCTACATATTCATATTTTGAGTTTTATACTTGTACTAATTTAGATAAAATTGTGTCCCTTATTTAAAGCACCACAATTATTTAAGACTGTTTGGAAATGAAAACAAATGGAAATTCTTAGTGGGTTTTACAATGGATTACCCTATTGTCTGAATTTTCATTAGAACATTTTTCCTCTCACAGTGGTCATTCAATAGTGGGAGTTGTTGATCTCAAGCCAAGAATAAAATTTATAGGGTCTTATAAGAGGGTCATTACCAAATCCTTCATTTGAACATCAGAAGTAAGGGTAGCATCTTATATGTGTGGGCGTATTTCAAGTGAGTTTTCACAGTAGTGAATAATCAATAACAATCTTTTTGGCATACATTGATTTTTGGCCGCCTTATAAGTTCAGCCAAGTTGCCGATGGGCTGAGATGACCGGTCACCTTAAGTCTCCACCCTAACTAACCTATTTTCTTGCTTGCCAGCAATAGATATAAAAATTGCTAGAAATTCTCGGTTAGATGAATATAGTTTCATAAATTGAAAAAATATTAACTTTAATTAAACGCTTATTTCAGGGAAAATTTGATTTTATTAGGGGAAAGGCATTTTTTCAGATATCTGAAATGGCCTTTTAAGCGAGATACATATTAAAAGGATGCATAGTAAAAGGGTCAAGCATCAGGAGGAGTTAAATGATTTTGTCTGCTAAAAATATATTTTGAGAAAGAAATATGATAAGCCTTCTGACGCAAACAATTAAACAGCTGACAATTCTACTTACAACAGAGATTTTTAAATATATTTTACAAATAAGACAGGTCTGAGGAACTGGTCATAGTTTGGAACTGGTTAATGGACTGTATTCAGGTACCTGGTCGTGGTTCACCTAACTGTCAAAAACTTAACCCTTTGCTGTTTAATCCCTGCTTTTTATGTGCCTTTGATTTTTAATTGAGAAAACATTATGAAAAAAAAAATTGCAATTTCTTCTTTTTCCACACTATTTTCTACCCTATTTTCAAATTAAATCCACTTTAAATTTTCGTCTGCAAAACCTTTGAATTTGGACAGGTCCAAAATTTTGTAAAACAGGAAAGTGTAAAGAAACAATATTCATTTGATCCCACGAAGTTTCCCCTTAGATATATCAGTATCTTAGCATGTTGACAGTTTGCGTTAAAGTTGCATCATCTTACCCCACCCACTCACATTTCATTGTAGCTACCGTACGCATGCTTTGTTTCTGTTTATCAAGAGAAAAATACAAGATCAAATACCCTTGGCCTATCATCAGAAACTGGTGCAAAGTTAGAATTAAAACTGTCAGCGAAAACTACAGCTTGTAAGATGTCTTCTTGCTGTAAATCTTCTTGTTTTACCGACGGTCCCTTGCCTTTAGGCGCCATTTTTGTTGTTGTTGTTTTGTAGACTAGAAGCCTTAGCTCGATCTATCTATAGGGCCTACTTATTTCTCGCCCTATCGTGGCCCGATTTTCGGCTTGAAACCCGCCCTGCATTCAGACTGAAAAAGATTGCAAACCGTTTTCAAATTATACCCCGCTTTACAGGCAAGTATACGGGTAAAGCGGGATATCACTTGAACCGGTTTGTCAACCTGAACGCACAGCTGGGTTCAAGCTGAAAATCGGGCCACGATAGGGCGAGAAATAAGTAGGCCCTATTTTTTAAGCCGCCGAAGGTGGCCGTTTATTAGTATCATCTTCTCCGTCTGCCCGTCCGTTCCGGACCTGTGTCAGAACGTACGTATTTCCGTCCGTCCGTTACAATCCTGTTAACGCAACTCCTCCCTCTTATAAGGACCGATTTGGATAATGAACTTTCTCAAAACTTTGATGTTCCGGCAGGCATGTTGTCACAGTAGGGTCAGCTGCATCATAGGGCCAAATTATTTCTCGCCCGAAAGGGACCCGATTTTGATGTTTTTCAGCCGGGCCACAATTAGAAACCAGCATCTGTGTTCCGGATCACAAGATAATACAAACCGTTTTCAAAGTCATACCGGCGTTTTTGCAAGCATGTGCACGCGGCGCAAAGCCGCGGGGGTAATATAATAATAGGTTTAACCTACAGACGGGAAAAGTAATTTGAAGAAAGAAACATTCTTGATATACCGTGAATTTACTCAACTTAAGCTACTGAATTTAAAACAATAAATCTCCTGCATCCCGACCTTTTGCGGTATAGACGCGTATGTATGATGCATCAAATCAAGTTCAATCTAATGTGTCTGACTGTTTGGACCGCTCTTTCCGTTTTTCGCTTGAGGCAGATTTTTGTCATTTTCAAGTCACATGCGAACAAAAC
Source organism: Fragum whitleyi (assembly GCA_948146395.1). NCBI lineage: Eukaryota > Metazoa > Mollusca > Bivalvia > Cardiida > Cardiidae > Fragum > Fragum whitleyi. The sequence goes on along the minus strand of OX411549.1, from coordinate 57,672,715 downwards.
AAATAAATATATAGAATCCTTTATTGACCTTTTCCTACTCCGAAGATATTGATTCTGGAAAAAATAAGTGCAGTTAAAATGTGAATGTGAAATAAACTTCCCCAGGGGCTGTACAGAACATGTACACGATAACTAATTTTCAGAAGACCAAATTAGGCTATTTATCAAATCGATGGCTACTTTATTTTGCTCATTTATTTCTAGATTGATTTCCACAGTCATTTAGGTAATTGCTAACATCGAAAAGAATTAACATTATATGAGTGAAAGATACTCAATACAATTCTTATTGGGTTTTCTCCGTAAGAAATGTTAGGAGGGGGGGGGGGGGTTACTTTGAATATTGGCGCACGTATTATAGAAACTGCGCCAGGACGCGATTCCGACAAGATGTTGGCCGGCATGGCTTTAGCTGAAATAGCTGTATTTATATTCTAAAAAAAAAAAGAAAAATAAAACTGCGAATTTTGCTATAGATTTCATCTTTTTTAAGTCTTAACCGGGAATATTGCTATAGATTTCATCTCTTTCAGGTCTTATCCCGCTTTTTACCTCGACGTTAAAACGTAACAACAATGACGTTGTTTTAGCGGGAAAAGTAGCGTCTTATTTCCCCAAAGTGTAGAATGACGTCATTTGCGAAGGGTAAAAAGAGAACGTCATCCAGACGAGATTCTAAGCAAAAATGTGCAACTTTTTACATGTAAGGCTGATTCTTTTCCTAATTTTACGTTCACTACAATCTCAATTTTGATAATGATCGATAGAAAAAAAATCGAAAAATAAGTAGATGAATTAAAATAAATAATGAAACAAAATGGCGAAATCTCGCGAGATCATCATCCTCCATGTAGGCCGCCATTACGACACAAATTTTAACGTTGATGGTATATGTATTTCATTTTGATTTTGATAGTTTTAATGTTTCACACGCGTTATCTAGAAGCGGGAAAAGCCGCAAAGTGACCCGGCTGAAAAACAACCAAATCGGGCCCCGCCCGGGGGAGAAATAAGTTGGCCCATAGTAAAGGGGCATTTATGTGGGAAAAAATCGTTAACTTAACTCCCCCCTCATTTATGCACTAATATAATTATAGGTTTAACCTATAGACGGGAAAAGTAATTTGAAGAAAGAACCATTCTTGATTTACTCAATTACTCAACTTAAGCTACCGAATTTAACAATAAAGCTCCTGCACCCCAACCTTTTTCTGTATCGACACGTATGAATGATGTATCAAATTCAATATTCATGATCTGTCTGTCTGTTCCAACTGCACATTCTCTTTTTCGCTTGAATGGGGTTTAAGGCCGCATTTTATCATTTTAAGTCATATGCGAACAAAACAAAGAAAATAAAATCCTTGTTGAACTTTTCTACTCCGAAGATATTGTCACTGGAAAAAATAAGTGCAGTTATAATCAGAAATAAACTTACGTAGGTGCTATACAAAACATGAACATGAAAACTAATTTTCAGAATACCAAAAAAGGTTATTTATCAAATCGATGGCTACTTGATTTTTCTCATTTATTTCTAGATTGATTTCATCAGTCAAACAGCCATTTAGATAAGTGCTAACATCGGAAGACATTAACATAATATGAGTGAAAGATACTCAATACAATTCTTATTGGTTTTTCTTCGTAAAAAATGTAAGGGCGGGTACTTTAAATATGGGCGCACGTATTGTAGAAACTGCGTCAGGTCTAAATCCTAAAGAATGCGATTCCGACAAGATGTGGGCCGGCATAGCTTTAGCTAAAATAGCTGTTTTTCCATAATTTTTTTTTTTAAATCAAACTTCGAATTTTGTTATAGATTTCATCCTTTTCAAGTCTTAACCGGGAATATTGCTATAGATTTAATCTCTTTCAAGTCTTATCCCGCTTTTTACCCCGACGTTAAAACGCAACTACAATGACGTTGTTTTAGCGGGTAAAAGTAGCGTCGTATTTCCCCAAAGTGTAGAATGACGTCAGTTGCGGAGGGAGAAAAAAGAAAACGTCATCCAGGCGAGATTTTTAAGCAAAAATGTGCAATTTTTTACATTTAAAGCTGATTTTTATCCTAATTTTACGTTAACTCAAATCTTAATCTGAAAAAGGTCGACAAAAATAAAATCGAAGAAAAAAGTTGATAAATAAAAATAATTAAAAAAACAAAATGGCGAAATCTCGCGAGAACATCATCCTCCGTGTAGGCCGCCATTACGACATAAAATTCAACTTTGATGGTATATGTATTTCATTTTGATTTTGATTATTTAAATGTTTTACACGCGTTATCTAGAAGCGGGAAAAGCCGCAAAGCGCCCTTCGGGCGCTTTGCGTTACTTTTCCCGTAATATTAATGGGACTTTCACAAAATGTTTTTAGACACATGACCTTATGCATATTGTAACCGGGTTTGGTCAATTTCAGGCGTGTCATGGAAAAGGGGCTTTCTTGACTATTTATTGTGAACGCAAATCCTCCTTCAATTCTAGACCTATATTCACGAGAATTTCACATAATTTTCTTAGTCACCTGACCTTGCACATATAGTTGTGGTTAATTGAAATCAGTCAGTCGCGGTCATGGAAAAAGGCTGGACCTTCATGTCAAATTTCTTGTAAGCGCCATGTGTATATTGCTTTCATATTGCCATGAGCACACTGTCCTGATTTAGTGAACAATTCTCCGCATGGAAAAATGACCTTGTTGTAAATTTTCTTATGACACTAATTGTACATTTGAGATGAAACACGAACCCTAAATTTAGAGTCCCTGGATGAAAGGAAACAACTCGCCATTAAGGACTGATTTTGTTGATATGCACCATAATGATAAGGGGGGGGGGGTCATTTTAATGATAACTCATTTGCGGCGTATCTTGTGTCAACGACACTCTTGTTTCAGTTTGCATATCATTTGGCCATCCTCGCGGATACCCTGAGATCCCCATATTTCCAAGGGTACCCGAGTATGGTTTTTGGATTGATTGATTGATTGAATGGAGTTTAACGCCGCTTTCAACATTTTTCAGCTATATCGCGGCGGCTGGAGCACCTAACAATGGTTTCCTAGTGTTTCTTCTACCAGTACAACCATCGCATCCTTTCCTAGCCTCCAGCTGCCATCTCACATAGGGATGATTTTTGAAGACGTGTCGCCAATTTCATCCATTTTCTGAATGGAAGGGTAAATATCATTTTCAAAAGAGATTCTTAGAGATTGTGTTAAGACGGTAGCGAGAGACCGAGGCTAATTGATACAAGGGGCTATACATCCTACCATGTGAAGACCTAAGTACTATTTAGAGACGTTGCATTTGCTCATTTTTTAGTAGATCAAAGAAGTCATTACGGACATTTTGCTACTTTTTGGTGTTCTGAGACAAAACATTTAGGGTAAGGTGAGGCAAAAGGCCCCCTTTTGGGGTTTTCGCTAATATTTTTGAAACGAGTAAAGATAGAACTACCTTTTCAAGAATGGGATATCCGTTTTACTCTGCTGAGTGTTATGACACATTTTTTCCTCTTGATTGAATCATAACCGCATGATAATAATAAAAACATTTTTTTCTAAAAAAGGGGCGTTTTGCCCCATCCCTGGGGCAAAAACGCCCCCATGATAGGTGCAAAACGCACCCCCCGGGGGGGGGGCGTCCTGTCCCTTTTAGTTCTTAATAATAATAAACGTATTTTAACACGTTTTTTTCAATATTTCTTCACAGCCTTGATATTAAAACCCACTTAAATGCGAAGGTTTTCTATTTATCTACTTTTTAACTCGAATTTACTCTACGGGTTAGGCGCTTGACGCCTAATTAAAGAGTCCGAGAACACGGCCTCTTTTTCCAGAGTCCATACACTGATAAGCTGATTTTCTTTCGGATATGTTAAATTGATTGCTTGAATGGAGTTTAACGCCACTTTCAACATTTCTTTAGTTATATCGCGGGGGCTGGAGCACCTAACAATGGTTTCCTGGTATTTTTCTCACCAGTACAACCACAACATCCTTTTCCAGCCTCCAGCTGCAATATAACATAGGTCTACGATTATCAACCAATTGGTGAGAGATGTGTTAAAACAAAGCCCCGTAACTCGATGTTTGTTTTACACCGATTGCGCTTTTAAATATCTAGGCGGTTCTCAGTCGTAGTTTTGTGACGCATTCTTACATTATCTATCGTAACAATCAACCGTCTTTTTGGGGCATCGTTCATATCGACATATGCTACGCTAGCGACGATTACCATTATTTTCTGGTTAAGGGAAATGGACAATTTCATTTCCAAATAACTTTCAGTCAATTTAAAGTTGTTTTGGTCTATTCCAAACCGACTTGAAGAGGTTGTCAGCCAAAACCAGGAAATACATTCATTGAAAACGTAGCAACAAGAAATGGACGTATGACTTCTACTCTGGCATGAACCGTGGAAAATATAGGCTACTGTCACTTGATATGATTAATAACACAGAGTGCAGATAATCTTTTATATTTGAGAATAAAGTCGCCAGGTGAATAGGGTCCTTCCGGTGGGTGGAAGGCGTCTGATATATAATATTGAACATGACGTCAGACCGACGTTACGACGACATTCGTTATAAGGAATTTATCCTGCACAACCCTTTCTGCTTCCTTGTTTAACAAAAAATAATAATAGATCTACTTAAATTTGTACTCGTTATCAAAAACAACAAAACATAAAATAAAATTAAGCAAAACTGAAACAAAATTAATCCTTTCATTTGAATGGGGCAAAACGCCCCTAGTGAGTGGGGCAATACGCCCCGTGGGCGTTTTACCCCGAGCCTATCGGGGCGTTTTACCCCCATGGGAAACATTTAATCGATATCGAGATATTCCGAATACAACAAATATGCTGACGAATTGTGTGTATAAGAATAGAAACATAATTTAATGTGTAATGGATATAGAAAGGGTATGAAATTCTACTATGCCCTGTGATTAGTAAAACGTGAAACAAAAGTATGCGCAATTTTAGAAAATGTGCTTTAAAACCATCTTTTTAAATTCATTTCTTACAGATCAATTATGGATACCTAGGTTTGCGCTAATAATAATCTGTTGATGTTATTTATTGAAAATGACACCCTCAATACGTCCCATTGACAGTATCAACCGAGAAATCAACGGGGGGGGGGGGGGGCGTTTTACCCCAAGGGGCGTTTTGCCCCACCCTACCATACTCATCGTTAACAAGGCAAAGCATTGAACAGAGCGCAGCATATCTACCCCCTTCTGGCTTTCATGTTACCTATTACTGAATTTGAGTTACTGTCAGCTGTCTTTTATTTGTGTACCAGAGGAGACCGTGGCTAGTTGATATACGAAGCTAAGGAAACAACTGTGCCAAGTTATTCTCAAATTCATAATTGTAGAATATATGTTCCGAACAAGGAATGGGACATATACTCACACAGATACGCACTCTTACACGAACAGGGGTATGGCCGTTGCCATTTCATGTCAGTGGCATAAAATACCTTAGTTTTAATCATTTTACAATATTAATTATCAACTGTAAACCTGTTTTGCCTAAATATAAAAAACGTACTTGTAACATAAATAAAATCTTCTTCAATGGACATTACATAGATGGTGGCATTTGAAGTAAAAGTTTCCTTTTGAAAAAAAAATCTGTTAAAGTTCCTCTTTAAATGAATTCAAAATAACTTGTAAAAAACCTGAACATCTGCCAATGATTCTTGCAAATAAGCTCAACAATTTTCACTTAATTACTAGGTTTCAAGAAACTTTTATGTTCATAAGTTGAAATAAAATCTAATGTATCAACAAATGTGACATGACTGACCTTCTGACCTTGACCATACCAACCCACACAACAACTTTTTAATAATACGAGGGGTGTCCCAGAAGTTTGTGGACTGACTCCTTATCTCAAATACAGCTATTTGTATGAAATTATAAGTAATATCATTTTACAGAGTTATTTTTGCTATACTCACATACCAAATATGATGAATGAACGACGAAAAGTAATAATTTTATTAGCGACCAAAGACATGAACTGTGCGCCGAGCGACGCACACCGTCAATTTTTTAAAAGTACGTCTTTGCCGTCGCGGTTTAAAAAACACAAACCGTAATTCAAACTTATTCAATAAAATCAACCGAAACTTCATTTAACTACAAATATTTGCTAAAAGTGGCCAATACTCAAGTATTGGCGATATAACCAGCTATCTTCAGGCGTCCAAATGTTTTTACAATCTGCCTTGTAATTCAATGAAAGGTTTTACAAACATTTGACACCAGTTCTTCTATCATTGTCACGAAAATGGTTTTCTATCGTTCAAATTTTCGAAGTTGCTTGCTGAAAAAGTTTTGACGTGAAAATATTTTCGAAGAAATGCTTAACTAGATATCGGTGACAATGCTTTCGATCCCTGCTCTCACTTGTTACCAATTCTTAAATTACAACTGCAACTTGATCGTATGTTTCTGACGTCTTGTTGGCTCACTTTTAACTACCACCATCGTTGTATTGAGCTCTTTATTTGAGCAACGAATTTGTTTTAACCAATTATTTTATCTGGAAAAAACATTAAATCAGTATTGAAATAGTAAGCGAAATTCCAGAAATTTATCTGACAGTTTAGTCATATTTTGGTGCTAAAGTAACATAAAGTGTAGACGTTAAGTATGAAAATAAGTCCCTGCTCCGCTTGACGTTATGCATGCCTGTTGAACACGTTAAAGGAACTTATAGGATAAAACACTGTACATTAACTCCTTAATGTTTAATAATCATCATATGCACATTTCATTGGTTTAGGTCGAACAGTTTTCGAAAAATGTCCACGAACTTCTGGAACACCACTCGCAAAGTAGAATTACTATCATTTCATTTTCTTAATTTATTTTTGTGTCTTTGAGGTAAAAGTAAATTGCAAGTTCAAATTTTCAAGAAGGAGTTACATATATATTCATTCTATATAATACTTGGCAAGAGTAATATTCTTTAATTAGAGAGTTTCTTTCAATCAATTATACCCGAGAAAAGAAAACCACCACCAAATAAAAAGGACCTTGTAAAGCTGAATTACAGTATAGGAAATCATAAAATCTAATTTTAATAAATGTCTTTCATTCTTTCCATATTATATACATATCATGCATAAGAATTGTTTCATTTTATTTGAATATTAATTTGTAAATGTGTTATGCCGGTTTGCCTTCAAGACTTAGTTATGCTCTTCTTGGTGCTTAGTTGTGTTGGACCCAAACTGCATTTACTACGCTTGTAATAAAATATTGCACATCCCATTTCCTTACATGATTATCTGATAATCAAATGTGCTAAAGAGTAAATACATGTACAAATAATGTTCCTTCAAAATATCTTAATTTGAATACCCACATTTTTTTCCAACACATTTAATATTTTGTGGCGCCGAAACCCAATGTTTCTTCATCAGGGGTTCAACGAGAACAGTGAAAATGAACAAGAACAACCCCATTCCAACAGGCTGGCGTGATAAAGTGTCTAAAATCATGTGCTGCTCATACGAAACTTCAATTGTTAACAAATATGCACAAGTGCACCAACTTCGAGTTTAAAGCTGCTCTTTCCCAGTTTTTTCATAGACAAAAATACAAAACTTGTTCTTCGTTTTGGAAAAATGTATATTTTAAAACGATTAAAAATGGCCCAAGGGCGTTGGCACTAAAACAACATATTTCAATAATTTTATAACTTATCTTTTCGAAGAAGCAAGATCAGTTAGGGATCCAGTCTATTTATTTCAGCTGCTATCTCAAAAAGGTCTACGATTTATCGACCCATTGGTGAGAGACAATTAGTCGGAAAGATTGAGTGTCGCCGTCGGGGATCAAACCCAGGACCTATAGAATGACAGTCCGACGCGCTACCAACTGCGCTATGACGGCGGTACGTTATCGGCGGTTGACTCGCCAAGGCAAAACCAGAGAACTCTACATGAGAAATGCTCTTGAATCCTGTGTCCGTTGTCAAGTGTCAGACCGCAGGTGTTGGACCTCACTTTAAACGAAATTAGAAAACGTTTTCAAAAAAACCCCATACAAATATTACTTTTAAAACTCTGTAAATTGAGTAAACTCGCGACTGTATCTAATGAGAATGTCTGGTAGAATGACTACACAAAATCAACATATACAAAACACGGATACCTCGTGCAAACTAACTCAAATCGACCCTTCATCAATTTATAGTATCGATAAGACAACTTTTTATCACTCTACTGCGTAACGCGAGAAAATATAAGTCTAAATAAAGGTTCATGTAAAGTGTTTGAGATTCAATTTTAAGGTTCATGTAAAGAGTTTGTGAACCAAATTTTATGCTGCTTCTATTTACAAAATAGACAGTTTGCCTAGCTTAACAATTTATCAAAATGAAGCTGTAGATGAGGACAAGCAGTTGCACAATTTGAGGCACCATCTCATAAAAGAATAGCCAAACCACTGTTATGAGATGGGGCCTCTAATTTTGTGCATCTTCTTGTTTCTAGCAACGGTCATTTATACCAGCATTCGCACCCGCTGTAGCGCCACCGGCCCTTCAAGAATGTGAACGTATGCTCAAATTTATAGTAAATAGACGTAATCCACCCAAAATGCACTCCCTAGTTCTAGTGTAACTTAGAGGTTTGTCTACAGATATCAGATTACAAGTTTTCCTGGATCTAAAATATGGTCTAAATAATTGTTGAGTATCTGTTACCGACTGCCTGGTAAGCGACATGTAACGTTTTAACATTTAATTTGGACAAGCTACTGACTCTCCTTTTACTCTCACGATGATGTTAACAAATATTTACTGATTATTGTTTGCTTTTCCTATTCTTAAAGACAATTATGTATAATAAAAATGGCTTCATTACATCGTAAAGAACTAATTTCATCATGTCTCAAAATTCCGAATAGCCTAGTAACATAAAGCACAAGTCTCTGACTACCACGACGTCATGGGAGTCTGTGTATTGAAGGCAAATGTTCTTTAGGATGTCGCTGTCAATTGGTCCCTTCTTTGTCACAGGTTTTTAGAGTGTAAGTTTCGCTAATTCTACTAAAGACGCAACGAAGCTGTTATCTGTGGGATCTGCTAGACCTCTAATAGAATGAGCCCACTTTACACTATATACGGTCGGGGATATTACACTAAATGAACACTTTTTATCTATAAACTCTGATGAGTAAAGAGATACATAAATAGGTTTCCAACTTTTAGACTCGATAAAGGATTTCCTCTCGTTAAAATATGACAAATATTTTTCGTTAGTGCCATCACTTCTAGCGTAATTAAATTGTTCTGCCATCTTTCTGGGTAAGTCTCCGAAGTTTATTGCGGGTAAACCTTCCTGTAATACACTCACTCTGTCACACTGAGTTCTATATCTTGGCCTGAAACGAAACAAACAATGGCGAATATGAGCACCTTTGTGTAGATGAAAGCTAAGACGTTAAAAACGTAATACGTTTGTCTCCGTTAATTGCCCAAGAAACATCCTGTGTGGGTCAATGTGATAATATGCTGATTTAAGATAAAATGAGAAAATATCCCTTTGAGAAAAGATCCCTAGCAACGGACTGATCTTCAAATCTAATTTTGAATTGAAATAAATGAGGATTGACATGCCTGCAATTTATCACAAGTCGCAGCTTGTCCGATTTGTTGTAAGCGACCGTTAATGGATTCACTAATGTAGAACATTCGCAGGATCTACTTACAAAGCCATTTTTTAAGCTTTTCAATGTCATGCGAAACAAAATCAGGGTTAACCAAAGCCGATCTATTATTTTTAAGCATATCCGATGACGGAATTGTCTCAGGAAAAGCTTATACCTGTTGGTCAAGATATCGAGTAAGAAAGCGTCTGCATCGCTGTTTCTCGAAAAATCTACCTTTGTTTCAGTCTACCGACTTGTGAAACAACCTCGACCTCACTTTAAAACGAGCTTAAACTGGCCGTCTCAAATATAGAAATATTCTAGCATATAATTATTTTCAAGACACATCATCTTATTTGACCTTAATAGGTTGGTGTCAAATACCTATAAATCAGAATGCAACTTGTTGAGCTATTGCAAACTGGTCACAATTGGTGATTCCAACCTGTAAATTAGCTTCCTTAATAATTTTTGATAATTCATCATAACCGATTCCGTACAATAAAGATAATTGGATTTTTAATCCATTCGGGATGATATGATCATCTGGTCTTTAAGTGCCTAAACTGTCAAATATTTCAAGATCGTTATTCTTGTCCAAAAGGGACACAACCCAAAGGTCTTTGTGTGTATAGTGCACTTGGACTGCAGATGCCATAATCGGGATCAAAATCTTTGAAATAGTCCATCGAATGTCCTTGTCTCTGAATTATGACACTCTTTCTGGTAGTGAAACTCATTTATAGATTTGGAGAGCTGGTTCTGCAGTAAAGTATTAACAGCTTCAATGTGATTAGAAGTCAATGTTGGTTCATTTAGAAGGCCATTTTTATCTTTCTCAACTATATGAAGATTTACCAGACAACCTTCGTCTCGCGTTTTTAGCTCCACTGGACGAAGGCCGGCAATCTAATGTCATGGCGGGATGTCCGTCGTCGGTCCGTGCGTGCGCGCGTAAACTTTTCTTGAAAATAAATCCTATCCTCCTTCACGAATGGGTGGATTAAGACGAAACTTGGCCAGAATGTTCCTTGGGTAAACCTTTTTAAGGTTGTTCAAGAAATTTCGATTTAACCCCTAGATATGGGCGTGGTAGGGCGGGGCATATTTTGAGCCCGAAATCTTTAAACGATATCGCCTCTTGAACATTGGGTCGATTTCAATGAAGTTTAAAGAATGTTCCTTGGGTGGTCCTCTTCTTAAGTTGTTCAAGAAATTTGGATTGACCCCCAAATATGGGCGTGGCAGGGCGGGGCTTATTTTAAGCCCGAAATCTTTGAACATCTCCTCATGAACCATAGGATCGATTTCAATGAAGTTTCCAGAATGTTCATTGAGTGACCCTCTTCTTTAGTTGTTGAAGAAATTTGGATTGACCCCCCAAATATGGGCGTGTCAGGGCGGGGCTTATTTTGAGCCTGAAATTTTTGAACGACATCTGAACAACTGGGCTGATTTCAATGAAATTTTACCAGAAAGTTTCTTGGGTGACCCTTTTCTTAATTTGTTTAAGAAATTTGGATTGACCCCTCAATATGGCATGGCAGGGCGGGGCTTATTTTGAGCCCTCGAGAGTCCTTGAACGACATTTCCTCCTCAACCACAAGGCCAATTCAGTATAACTTTACCAGAATATTCCTTTGTAGGTGACCCCTTTTTAAAATTGTTCGGGAAATTTTGATTAGCAAATAGATATGAGCAAGGCAGGGCAGGGCTTATTATGAGCCCGAAATCTTTGAACAACGTCTCCAATTGAAACACTTGGCTGATTTCAATGAAATTTTACCAGAATGTTCCTTGGGTGACGCTTTTGAAAATAATTCGCAAAATTTTGATAAGGCTTATAAATTATGGCATGGCAGGGCTTGTTTTAAATCTACTCGAGAATAATTAAGAGGGAAGGGTCTATCATCAATTTTAATTCTTGGAATAACATCTCCTCTTCAACAATTAGGCAAATGTGAAGAAACTTCGCCAGAAATTGACTTAGATGAGATCCACTGGATCAATAAAATTCAGATGAGCGGTTTAGGGCCATTATTGTCCTCTTGTTTTAGAGTGATATTTAAATGGTATTCTACTTTGTAATTTTACATATAAGTAATATGAGTTCATTTCTGATAGTTCAGTTTCAACTTGGATAAAGTCGTAATTCCTTCAGACTTCTGAGTGCTGGTGACTTTCATTTCCTTCTGTTTTCAATATCTTTCTTTCAAATCTAGAGATATTTAAGCCAGTGGAGCGATACAGGCCCTCTAGGGCCGTTTGTTGAATGATAATCAGACCTTTCATCATTTGAGCAGTTGATAAAAAGTTTCATATGCATATTCTTGTGAAGAAAACGCTATTTTCTTCTTTGAATTTTAAATGCCATAGTAAGTTTTCGTTCCTGTTTTAGTATAGATCTAGGTGTGTTTTATGTTTCGGAGTGGAAGTGCTCAAAATGTCTGGTTAATGGTTTGATGATAAAGAGTGTTATCATCACTAGAATATGTACGTTTTAGTAAAATATCAGATAGAGAATCAAGGGTTGGTTTGATTTATAATGCTTTCGTCCGAATCAACATCCACATCCGTAACGTGCTTTTTTTTACTTCTTAACCCTTCTTGTTTATTTTTTCTACTTCTCTTACCCATTTGATTAAGTTTATAGTTCTTTTCTTTCCTTGCCATGACATTGCCCCTCGTTGCTGCAATGATGTGATAACACCTTGAAGAAGAAGGTATTGAAATGATTCTTCTGGAAATAACTTAACAGCATAAAGCCATTTTGCTTTTCATCAGAAAAAGCACCTGCCTCTGGGAACAGAATTATTTTTTATGTACAAATTTCCTGTGCATCTTCCTTATTTCATGACTTAAGTTCGACTGGCTCAGTAATTTAGATAAAAGAGAGCTATCTTCTATAATGTCGTTATTTCTTATTCTGCATTAATTGAGTATAATCAAAGTATCCAACAAAAAGTTTTAACCTAAAGCCATTGTAAGGGCTGTTTGGTTCAAACAGATATATGTCTTCATCTGCAGATTCTAAAAGGAACCTTTATTTGTTTAGCATAAATATGTATGTTTTCATTTGTCACTACTTTTTCCTTAATTAATCTTTCGAGTCTCTCAAAATGTGGTTCCAACACAAAATGTTTGTCACGTCAGGGATTAGCGTTTACAAATTCTTGTTGTCGATCTGGTATCTTTATTTACTTTGTATAGGCACTTAAAAATCTTCGTGTGTTTTTAGATTTACACGAGTAAGGAATCACTGGATTCACTTTGAACAATTAGTTCTCGAGGGAAGTGTGATTGCATTTAAAAAAAATCCCTTATTCAAACGTTGTATCCGAGAATTAGCAGACAGACTCTCTAGACTACAAAATCTTGTCAAATTGTGAAGGGGCTTCTTTAGTCCACAAAAAACATAAAGAACTGGAATTAATTTGATATCTGAAATGTAGTCTACCAAGTGGTAATGAAGATCCGTTAATCACGAATTTTAATTTTTTGACATTTCCATGGATTGTACATTCTTAACTTGTCTAATATTTCTCACTGTTGAAGTTTAAGATTTGTGCAACATTGATGTCGCCTAAACCCCTTTTCTTTACTTGGACAAGGTTACTACGTTTTTCATTTCTAATTGCATTAGGTACAGACTTTAAAGTACCAGTGAATGCATTTTACTATTTTTACTTTTCCAATGTGGGACAGGTTTTCTGTCTCGTCTCCATAATACTAATCAATATGTAATTTTTAAATTCAGAGGCTGTGAAGAATAAGGCTGTGAAGAATAAGGACAATTGATTTTCTACTCCTTCACTCATAATATAAAAAAAAATCCTAACATATATTCTTTATTTTGAGCCAAATTGCCTCCTTCTATAACCACCAGCTTTCCATTTATTCACTTTCTTTTCATTCGAAGGTCCTATGGTTTATACATGAACAGTAATTGCCTTTGGCTGGAATGGAATTTTAAATAAGTTCAGTTATAACTTCTTTTCTGTTATGCTTGAGTCATTACCTTGATAATTCAAATTCATGTTTGGGTTGATTTCAGTTTGTTTGTTTGAATGCCGCCACCGGGGATCGAACCCACGACTTCCAGATTGGATGCCTAACCAACTGCGCTATGGTGGCGGCCGGGGGTTGTTTTCAGATGTATCTTTAAGAATGTCATGTTTTATTTTAACTTTTTCTTTATTTGAGGGTCAACCACCACTTAGAGGTAATTTGAAATTTCATAATGGGTTCCGAAGGAAAGCACTTTCATACATAGCATATTGTTTTCCATGACATTTTGTTGAAGATATGACTTGAATTTGTTTTTGTGACTTATTGGCATTTTGTGCTGTTTGATTATGTTGCTTGCTTCTTATGTCGCACTTATTTTGATGCACTTTTCATCTGATTTGACATTTTCTGGGATTTATGCGCCGTGGAGGCTCTGTGCTCTGCAGGTTTTGTGGTGTTCTTTGCAGGTTGTTATTCACAGTTTTTGTTATTTGGTGTATCTATTTGACCATTTTTTTTCTGAGTTATACGCTGCTTCAAGTGAGAGGTCTATGAGTGATCTTCACTGTTAGTGGTGCGCAGTTTTTGAAACTCTTCGTATCCGATTTGACAATTTTGACAATTTTCTCTGAGTTACGCACAGCTTTAAGTGAGAGTGTATGCTCTGCAGGTTTTGAAGTGTTCTTTGCTGTTAATGGTGCACAATTTAAGATTGCATTTGCATCAGATTTGACTATTTTCGCTGAGTAATTCTTTGCTTTAAGTGAAGGTGTGTGCCCTATTTATAGTGTTCTTTACTGTTAATTGTACGGCCGCCACCAGAGCGCAGTTGGTTAGGCATCCAATCTGGAAGTCGTGGGTTCGATCCCCGGTGGCGGCAAATATCCTTTCCGACGTTTGTCTCTCACCAATGGGTTGATATAATCGTAAACCTATGTGAGATAGCAGTCGGAGGCTAGGAAAGGGTTTAATGATAGTACAGGCGAAAGAAATACCAGGAATCCATTGTTAGGTGCTCCGGCCGCCGCGATATAACTGCGATATTGTTGAAAGCGGCGTAAAACCCATTCAAACAAACAAAATTGTTAATTGTACACAGTTTTCAATAGTATTTGCATCGGATTTTGATCATTTTCACTGAGAAATGTACTGCTTTTAACGAGGGGGCGTGCGCTGCAAGTTTTGAAGTGTTCTTTGCTGCTACTTGTGCACAGTTTTTGATAGTATGTGCATCGGATTTGATTTTTCTCTGAGTTAGAAGAGGACGCATGCTCTGAAGGTTTTGTTGTGTTCTTAACTGTTAAGTGGTACTCAGTTTGAGATAGTTTTGCATCGAATTTGACAATTTTCACTGAGCAATGTGCTCCTTTGAGAGAGTTTATGCTCTTCAGGTTTTGAAGTGTTCCTTGCTGTTAGTGGTAAATCATTTTCTCTGAGATATGCCCTGCTTTAAAATACGACTTGTGTTCTGCAGGTTTTGTGGTGTTTCTTGTAATGAGTGGTGTGTAACAAAATTATTAAGGGTTAATTGTACGGGTATAGGGTTGTGTAAATACGCCGTGTACATGTTTAAATAGTTCACTCTACCCATGCTTTAAAATACTCATGCTATGTTTGTACAAATATGCTCACTTGTGTTATTCTTGGTAGTCAGTAAAAGTTATTCGGAAGGGAAGGACCCTCTTTGTGAAGTTTTATAACTTGTTTCCAGATTGAAGTATTCTGGATTAAAAATGAAGCATTGTTCTTCGCCTCTCTCATGAAGTAATAAACTGTATGGCGACAAGTAATGAGTAGAGAGTCAAGTCGACGACAAATTTTATAAATGGACTGTTTACCATATTAATTACTGGAGAGTGTCAATGCGACAATCTATTGCCGTATCCTTCAACAAGAGAGGGAAGTGCTTACATAATATTTGTAGAAAGGGAAAAAAAAATGTGCAGATTTGACATTTCACTATACTGCTGACAAAAAGAAACAATACTTTTACTTTTTATAGATATCCAGATAATACACCCCGCATTTGACTGAACTTTGGATATCTGTGGATTCGTTGTACTGGTGAAGTGACTTTTGTTTCGAGAGATATTTAATGTAATGCTGTTGTATCTTGTATCAGGTTTAACAAACATTGTTTTGTAACAATATTGTACATAGTCCTATGTTTCCACTCTATCTCTAATCTAAGCTTGTAAGCTCACTGCCGGCTTGAAAAGTCAGAAGATCTATACCTTCGTCTTAATATGGACACAATTTTTAGCTCACTTTGAGAAAAAGTTCTCAAGGTTAGCTATTGTGATCAATCACCGTCCGTCGTCCGTTCGTCCGTCAACAGTTTCTCTAGACATCTTCTCCTAAACCCCGAGGCCAATCAAGCTGAAACTTGGCTGGGTTGTTTTTTTGGTCGAGGCTTTTGTTAAAAGAGCGCGATTCCATCAAAACTATTATTTCCGTGCTAAAGGAAAGGCCGAAAATTGCCTAAAATCTTAAAAAAAAAAATCTTAACCACTTGGCCAATCAAGCTGAAACTTGGCGGGGATGTTTCTTGGGCGAAGGTCTACAAAAGTTGTTAAAAGAATTTAATTCCATCAAAAACTCTGGTTTCAATGGTAACGGTAAGGACTGAAATCTTATAAAAAAATCTTCGTCTCCTAAGCCACAGGGTCAATCTAGCTGAAACTTGGTAATGATGTTCTTTGGAAGAAGCTCTACCCAAGCTGTTAAATGATTTTCGCAGCAATTATTTTTCAGACATGCTCTTTCAGTTTTCTTCGTTTAATTCTGATTTTTGCAGAGTTCATGGATGCTATGGTCCACCGCTTCATAAAAAAGGCCTATGGGTCTTATTAGAATCCTTTTCTCTGAAACTACTAATCAGAATTCAACCAAACTTCACTGTACTTATATAGTATATGCCTTTTTCTGATTTCTTAGTAAAATTCTTTTCGGGCAATGGACTTGGTTACTTAAGGCTTTCAGGTCAGCAAAAGAGGGGACAGCGAAAAAGCTTTTGTAAAACTAGACAAATAAAACGAATGATTTTGTGTATGACTGTATAAAGTCAATAATAAAGCTTTATAGATTATTGTCCTTGATTAATTCTGGCATTATGATGAACACTCGATACTGACCGTGACATTTGACCTACTTTCTAAAACATTAAATAACAAGGACTTGGACTGTGTTAAGACAATACTAAAGGTTGGTAGATGATTGTTTTTGATTCTGGCATAATGTTGAACCCATGACCAAGATCTTGACCTCTGACATACTTTCTTAAATATTTTTTTATAAGGTCAAGGACTTATCAAGTCAATTTTAATGGTGGGTAGATTCCATTGAAGAAATGACTTAATATGTTTTGGGGTTTTTTACCTTTATGGTAATTTGTGATATTTGCTATTGTCTCATACTTCTTGTATCGCACTGATTTCGATACTGTGTGCGTCTGATTTGACATTTTCTCTTATTTTTTTAGCTTTTTCAAATGCGGATCGTTGTCCTGCAGAATTTGAAGTGTTCTTTGAAGTTCGTTATTCACACTCTTTGGTATTGGGTGTAACTCATTTGAATATTTTCTCTGAGTTATGCGCTACTTCAAGTGAGAGTTTGTGATCTGCAGGTTTCGAAGTATTCTTTGCTGTTAGTGGTGCACAGTTTTTGATAGATTTTGCATCATATTTGACCATTTTCACCAGGTTATGCCTTCTTTTCGAGAGGGTGTGTGCTCTGTATGTTTTTAGTGTTCTTGCAGTAAACGGTGCACAGTTTCTGATAGTATTTGCATCGAATTTAACCATTACTGAGTTACACTCTGCTTTAAGAGAGAGTGTATGCTATGTAGGGTTTGTATTGTTTATTGGTGTTCGTGGTGCACAGTTTTTAGCTCACCTGAGCACGAAGTGCTCAAGGTGAGCTATTGTGGTTAGGTGGATGTCCGTCGTGCGTCGTGCGACGTCCGTCGTGCGTCGTCCGTCGTCAACATTTGCCTTGTATGCACTCTAGAGGCCACATTTTTTGCCCGATCAACCTGAATTTTGGTCAGAATGATTGTCTTGATAAAATCTCAGATGAGTTCGAAATTGGGTCAACTGGGGTCAAAAACTAGGTCACAGGGTCAAATCTTAGAAAAACCTTGTATGCACTCTAGAGGCCACATTTTTTGTCCAATCAACCTGAATTTTGGTCAGAATGATTGTCTTGATGAAATCTCGGACCAGTTCGAAATTGGGTCAACTGGGGTCAAAAACTAGGTCACAGGGTCAAATCTAAGAAAAACCTTGTATGCACTCTAGAGGCCACATTTTTTGTCCAATCAACCTGAATTTTGGTCAGAATGATTGTCTTGATGAAATCTCGGACAAGTTCGAAATTGGTTCAACTGGGGTCAAAAACTAGGTCACGGGGTCAAATCTAAGAAAAACCTTGTATGCACTCTAGAGGCCACATTTTTTGTCCAATCAACCTGAATTTTGGTCAGAATGATTGTCTTGATGAAATCTCGGACAAGTTCGAAATTGGGTCAACTGGGGTCAAAAACTAGGTCACAGGGTCAAATCTTAGAAAAACCTTGTATGCACTCTAGAGGCCACATTTTTTGTCCAATCAACCTGAATTTTGGTCAGAATGATTGTCTTGATGAAATCTCGGACAAGTTCGAAATTGGGTCAACTTGGGTCAAAAACTAGGTCACAGGGTCAAATCTTAGAAAAACCTTGTATGCACTCTAGAGGCCTCTTTTTTTTCTGTTCAACCTGAATTTTGGTCAGAATGATTGTCTTGATTATATCTCGGACGAGTTCGAAATTGGGTCAAGTTGGGTCAAAAACTAGGTCACAGGGTCAAATCTTAGAGAAACCTTGTATGCACTATAGAGGCCATATTTTTTGCCTGTTCAACCTGAAATTTGGTCAGAATGATTGTCTTGATAAAATCTTGGACAAGTTCGAAATTGGGTCAACTGGGGTCAAAAACTAGGTCACATGGTCAAATCGAAGAAAAACCTTGAATGCACTCTAGAGGCCACATTTTTTGCCCAATCAACCTGAATTTTGGTCAGAATGATTGCCTTGATGAAATCACGTACAAGTTTGAAATTGGGTTGACTTGGGTCAAAAACTAGGTCACGGGGTCAAATCTAAGAAAAACCTTGCATGCACTCTAGAGGCCACATTTTTTGTCCGATCAACCTGAATTTTGATCAGAATGATTGTCTTGATAAAATCTCTGACAATTTGAATTTGGGTCAACTGAGGTCAAAAACTAGGTCACGGGGTCAAATCTCAGAAAAATCTTGTATGCACTCTAGATGCCATATTTCTAGTCCAATCAACCTTAAAATTTGTCAGAATGATTTTCTTGATGATATCTCTGAAAAGTTCGAATTTGGGTCAAGTGGGATCAAAAACTAGGTCACATGGTCAAATCTTAGAAAAACCATGTGGACACTCTAGAGGCTATATCTTTAGCCCAATCAACCTTAAAATTGGCCAGAATGATTATCTTGATTAAATCTTGGACAAGTTTGAATTTTGATCTAGTGGAGTCAAAAACTAGGTCGAGCAGTCAAATCTTAGAAAAACCATGTGGCCACTCCAGAGGCAATATTTTTAGCTTAATCAACCTGAAAATTGGTCAGAATGATTATCTTGATGAAATCACAGACAAGTAACCGTTTGGGTCAAGTAGGGTCAAAAACTAGGTCACAGAGTCAAATCTTAGAAAAATCTTGTGGTCAATCTAGAGCCTATATTTTCAGCCCAATCAACCTGAAAATTGGTCAGAATGATTATCTTGATGAAATCTCGGACAAGTTCCAATTAGGGTCAAGTGGGGACAAAAACTAGGTCACAGAGTCAAATCTTTAGAAAAACATTGTGGACACTATAGAGGCAATATTTTTAGCCCAATCAACCTGAAAATTAGTCAGAATGATTCTTTTTATGAAATCTCGGACAAGTTTGAATTTGGGTCAAGTGGGGTCAAAAACTAGGTCACTGGCTCAAATCTAGAAAAAACCATGTGGACACTCTAGAGGCCATATTTTTTGCCATATCAACCCAAAAATTGGTCAGAATGATTATCTTGATGAAATCTCGGGACAAGTTCAAATTTGTGATATTTGTTGTTACTGCCCTGTCATTAAACCAAAGCCCTTCTCCAATTAGTAACAGACAGTTAACTCAGGTGAGCGATTTAGGGCCACTATGGCCCTCTTGTTGATATTGTGTGTATTTGATTTGACCATTTTCTCTGAGAAATGTGCTGCCTTCAGGTGGGGTTTGTGCTTTGCAGTTTTGTCTGTGTTGTCACCTTTTGAGATTGTAGGTGTATTGCTTTTGATGCTAGGTGACTTTGCATTGACCCTTGGCCAATAGGAGTTTCCATTAAAGGTTTGAAAACTGCTTGTTGTTTGACTTCTTTGCTTAGTGATGTGTTGCAAGTTAACATTAAACTTGCAGCAAAAGTCTTCTCCAGTTGTGTTAAAGGCTCAATTTAGCTGCCAATATGTGATGTTGGTAACATAATTACTTTATGTGTCTGTGCAAGGGTAGTGTGAGGTGTTAAGTAAGTGCAGTTGGCACATAGGTTAGTCTACCTCAATGCTTGTTAGAATTGGGATAAAGGATTCTACCTATGTCCGAATCAAACCTTAACTCCCTTGCTGTTTAAGCTGTGGTATAAGCATCTAAAAACACTTGGCAGTTTGAGTGGTCCAAGTTAGGGAGAGGTGCAACCCATCTCTGCTGATGTTTGTGGCTTTCTTTGTAAAGTAATTAAACCCAATTGAACTCGGGGCCCTTACCAGAATTCGATTCAATTTTATTGGTGTACTGCACTCCGTTATCAAGAGAGGAACATAACTGTCCTGTTTCATGTCAATCGGACATATCGTTAA
This sequence comes from Fragum whitleyi, assembly GCA_948146395.1. NCBI lineage: Eukaryota > Metazoa > Mollusca > Bivalvia > Cardiida > Cardiidae > Fragum > Fragum whitleyi. Next base: position 57,652,119 of record OX411549.1, on the reverse strand, counting down.
AGAGTTATGCTCGAGACAACGACGCCCCTTACGCCACGTGTCATCACATGATACGCCCCATCTATCGACAGGCTTATACAAATAAGGTGCGTTTTAATATTACATTTCTGATACAGATTTTTTTCGATGAAATATTCCCTATTGTGAGAATTAGTTTCCTCATTTTCAGTTAGTTCAGTTATTATTTGTTCTTTTTTTATCATGTTTTGGTTCATGACCCTGATCAATCAAATTCATGTATTTAAGAATGCCAAGTTAATTTCCTTTTTTTCTTCATTTGTGGTCCACCACCATAAAGAGTTGAATTTTCATAAAAGATTCTACAGGAAAGCAGGTTATTATATTTTCACACATATCATATTTGGCATGGAATTTGGTCTAAGATATGTCTTTATAATGTTTTTGTGACTTTGTTGGATATTTTTGCTGATTGCTAATGATTGTTGCTTCCTGTGTTGCACTGATTTTGATACTGTCTGTATCTAATTTGACATTTTTCTGTGATTTATGCGCTGCTTCAAATGAGGGTCTGTGCACTGCTGGTTTTATAGTGTTTTTGCAGTTTGCTGTTAACAATTTATGGTATCGGGTGTATCTGATTTGACCATTTTCTCTGAGAAATGAGTGCCTTCAAGTGAGAGTTTGTGATCTGCAGGTCGATGAGGGTTCATCGTTCGTTTAAACCTTTTTATTTTACATCGATTGGGAAACAAGTTCTTACAACTTAGATTAATCCCTCTCGATTCTGCTTCCTGGAAAATTCACCAGTACTCGCGCCGAATGTGTGGGCCAATGAAAGAACCAAGATCGATAGCCGCTCCCGGAATCGAAGTCAGGACCTTTGGTTCGAGAGGCCGACGATCTACCTCTAGACCACGGACACCTTCATCGTTGATTGTAGTTCACATTTTTTGAAACAGTTTGTATCCGATTTGACTATTTTTTCGGAGTAGTGCAATTCTTTAATTACGAGTGAACGCTGTTTGTATGCATGTTTTGTAGTGTACTTTGCTGTTAGTGGTACTCAGTTTCTGATTGTATTTGCATCGAATTAAACCATTACTGAGTTAAACTCTGCTTTAAGAGATAGTGTATACTATGTTGGTTTTGTAGTGTTCTTTGCTGTTAGTGGTGTACAGTTTTTAATACGGTGTGTATTTGATTAGACCATTTTCTCCCCTTTTATGATGAATTGCTTTTGATGACAGGTGACTTCGCAGTGACCTTCGACTGATTGGAGTTTCCGATTTAAGGTTTGAGGATGCTTGTTGTTTGACTTTTTGCTTAATGATGCAATGCAAGGTGACATAAGAATTTTAACGCAAGCCTTCTCTAGTTGCGTTAAAGGTACAATTTTGCTATTAAGATGTGATGTTGGTGACAGAATCACTAAAGATGTCTGTGCAAGGGTAGTGTGAGGTGTGAATTGCTTAGTGCAGCGATTGTGCATAGGTAAGTATACCTCAATACTTGGAGGACTTGGGATAAACGATTGTACCTCTAAACAAATCAATCCTTAACTCTCTTGCTGTTTTAGCCGTGGAAGTTGCATCTGAAAAACACTTGGCAATATGATTGGTACGTGTAAGGGAGGGGTGCAACCAATCCCTGCTGATATTCGTGGCGTTCTCTTTAAAGTAGCTAGACCTTGTCAATTCATGATGACCATTAATTTATCAAATGATTGTAAAAACTAGCTGATGAACTATGGTGTTTAGGAAAAAAAACACGGTGGAAAATTGTCACAAGATATGCCGTTTACACTTCTGGATGTCCAAGTATAAAAACAACAAAGGGAGATGATTAAAAAATTTAGCTAGGTAGCGTGACCTTTTTTGTGTATTGCACGTTGTAATCAAGAGAGGAAAATTACTGCCTAGTTTCAAGTCCAAAATTGTGAAAGAGTTATGCTCCAGTCAAAAAAGTCGATGACGAATTCCCATACGCCACAGGTGATCACATGATACGTTCCGTCTATCGACAGGCCTAAAAAAATAAGCTGCTTTTTTACATAACTTTCCGATACAAAATGCTTTCAAAGTTTGTCATGCAAATGCTTCTAATTGTTGTAATAATGTGATATTACCTTGTAGTTGAAGGGCATTGACATGATTCTTCTGAAAATAACTTAACAGTATATGGACAATTTCTATTGCATTTTACTAGAAAGGCATCTGCTTCTTGGACCAGAGTTAATCCTTTATCATAAATTCCTTCATTTGCCAAAGAATCTTGAGTTATTGTTTTTATATTGCACATTTATCCCGAACATAATCCTCATTTTCCGATTTTATGTCATCCGGTTCAGTTTCATAAGATAAAGGAAAACTAGCTTACATAAGTGTTTTTATTTCTGATTACTTTTGGCCTTTTAAAGATCATTTTCTTCCTTGGGATTGACTTTTTTACATAACTCAATGTAATATGCACTAAGTATCAGACTCGCATAATTTTTCTTTATGTTGTATCCACCTAACCCAAAAAGCCCTTTGAGAATATATAATGTATAATAATATATAAGCTGTAGGTAGTGAAAATAAAGGACTATTTAATCCTATTATCTTTTTTTTTAAATTCAGCAAAGGCTTACCTTTGAGTTATTTGACTCAGATCACAGAAAATTGATAAAAAAAAATCAAACTTTGACACAACATATTTCTTTGCTGCTGTTTTCAACTGAGAATTTAGAGTGTTGTCAAAGTATTCAACAACAAGTTTTGATCAGACATTTCTAAAGCCATCGTCAGGGTTGTTTAGTTTAGACGGATATATGTCTTTATCTTCATATTCTAAACGGGGCCTTGTTTGTTTAGCATAAACCTGTTTGATGTCATTTGTTTCTCCTTTTATCTTCAACCAGTCTCAATTTTTCGTCTCCCAAAATGTGATTCTTACACAAAAGTTTTGTCACGTGAGGGTAAACACGGTATATAGCATTGACAACTCTTATTCTCGATCTGTTACAGGTTGTATATTTAATTTAATTAGTTTAGGCACATTAGATTTTACATATTGAAAAAAATCTTCATTTGTTTTCTGATACTTAATATCAGGCATTATATGACCAAGCGATATCACATGTTTTTTAGCTCACCTAAGCACAAAGTGCTCAAGGTGAGCTATTGTGATCACTCACTGTCCGTCCGTCGTCCGTCCGTCCGTCCGTCCGTCAGCAATTTCTTTAAAACATCTTCTCCTCCTAAACCACTGGGCCAATCAAGCTGAACCTTGGCAGGGATGTTCCTTGGGTGAAGCTCTTTAAAGGTTGTTAAAAGAATTTAATTTCATCAAAAACTCTGGTTGCCATGGTTACATAATAGCCCAAAATGGCAGAAAATCTCAGAAAAAATTCCTCTCCTCCTAAACCACTGGGCCAATCAAGCTGAAACCTGGCAGGGATGTTTCTTGGGTGAAGGTCTTTAAAAGTTGTTAAAAGAATTTAATTTCATCAAAAGCTCTAGTTTCCATGGTAACGGGAAGTCTGAAAAATGGCTGAAAATATTAGTAAAAAATCTTCTCCTCCTAAACTACTGGGCCAATCAAGCTGAAACTTGGTAGGGATGTTCCTTGAGTGAAGGTCTTCAAAAGTTGTTAAAAGATTTATTTTTCTTAAACTCTAGTTACCATGGCAACAGAAAAACTGAAAAATGGCCGAAAATATTTGTAAAAAATCTTCTCCTCCTAAACTACTGGGCAAATCAAGCTGAAACTTGGTAGGGATGTTCCTTGAGTGAAGGTCTTCAAAATTTGTTAAAAGATTTATTTTTCTTAATAAACTCTAGTTACCATGGCAACGAAAAAACTGAAAAATGGCCGAAAATGGCTGAAAATATTAGAAAAAAATCTTCTCCTCCTTAACGACTGGGCCAATCAAGCTGAAACTTGGCAGGGAGGCTTCTTGGGTGAAGGTCTTCAAAAGTTGTTAAAATAATTTAATTTCATCAAAAACTCTAGTTTCCATGGTAACAGAAAGTCTGAAAAATGGCCGAAAATGACTGAAAATATAAGAAAAAAATTCTTCTCCTCCTAAACCACTGGGCCAATTAAACTGAAACTTGGCAGGGATGTTCCTTGGGTGAAGGTCTTCAAAATTTGTTAAAGAATATGCCATGATAAGAGAAAAGTTGAAAATTAACAAAACTTAAAAAAAATCAAGTTGCAAGGACGAATTTTAACCAACCTTAATGTACATCAAACAAAATCTGGTTTTCATAACAAGGTTGACAAGTAATGAGTGACATACTCAGGTGAGCGATATAGGACCATCATGGTCCTCTTGTTTTGAACAAGTAGTGCTGGAAAGAAAGTATGCTTACATAAAAATTCCAAAGTGCAAATGTTGTTTCATAGAATGAGCAAACAGACTCCTTAGACTTTAGTGGCAAAAGCTTGACAAATATGGAAACGGCTTCTGTGAGTCCGCAAAATACTGAAAGATCTGGAATTAATTTGATATCTGAAATATAGTTTACCTGGTGGTATTGAAAACCCGTTAAACTGAACAATGAATCATGACTTCTTTTTTTACCTTTCCATGGCTTTTACATTCTTAACCAGTTGATTGATTGATTGAGTGGAGTTTAACGCCGCTTTCAACATTATTTCAGTTATATCGCGGCGGCTGGAGCACCTAACAATGGATTCCTGGTATTTCTCTCACCAGTACAACCACCACATTCTTTCCTAGCCTCCAGCCGCTATCTCACTTAGGTCTACGATTATCAACCCATTGGTGAGAGACAAATAGTCAGAAAGAAGGAGTGCCGCCGTCGGGGATCGAACCCGCGAACTCTAGATTGACAGTCCGACGCGCTACCAACTGCGCTATGACGGCGGCCCCACATTCTTAACCAGACTAACACGTCTAACTGTTGAAGTTGCAGTTCTGCTGTTTGTGCAACATTGATGTCGCCTAAATTTGTATTCCTTACTTAAACATGGTTACTACATTTTTCATTTCTAATTGCATTAATACATACATTTTACTGCTTTAATTTTCTTATGTGGGACAGGTTCGCAAACTGTCTCTTCTTAATAAAAAAAGTAATTTGTAATTTTTCCATTCAGCTACTGTGTTGAATAAGAACATTTATTTTTTTTTTTTAAAAATATGATTTTCTAGTCCTTCACTTATAAAATTGAAACATTTCATTGACACCACGATCCAAATGTTTCCTAAATTGTCTCAATCTATAGCCAACAGCTTTCCACTTATTTGTTGTTCTTGTTTCATCATCTGAAAGTCTATGTTATATACATGAACAGTATATGCCTTTGGCTGTAATGGAATTATACAGACTGCTTTATCAATGGTATTTGAATGGAAGTTGAATGCCTCTTCATGGCTCATGTGATTCAGTATCAGTTTTTCATTAGATTCGTCGAAATCTTCCCTATTGTGAAAATTGATTTCCTATTTCAGTAAGTTCAGTAAGTAAAACTTGTAAACAAGATAAATCAGACAGTGCAGACTAAAATCAGACTGCATCAGTGTACAGGCTGATCTTTGTCCGTACAGGCTGATCTTTGTCTGTATCTCCTTGCAAAGCAGGAATATTTCAGGTTCAACATAACAGAATTAAACTGAGGAATATTTCAGGTTCAACATGACAGAATTAAACTGTTTTGGTTCAAAATTCAATGACACATTCCTCCATACATAACCGGCAGTACCATGGGGGCTCGACATCCCAATTGTCAGGATCTGGATGAAAGCCTACACATTTCCAATGGAACCACCTTGAACAGCCACACAAACATTCACAATTAACACTCGCATCATTATCAGTGATTACATTTTCAAGTAGAACAGGTATGACACGATTCACAATAGTAACTTCCAGACACAGCACTCACTTTATTCTGCAGGTCCTGTCGTGGCCTGGATATATCTGAATGTTGACTTTGTTTGATACATCCCAACCGCCGTCATAGCGCAGTTGGTAGCGCGTCGAATTGTCAATCTAGAGGTCCCGGGTTCGATCCCCAACGGCGGCACTCATTCCTTCCGACTTTTTGTCTTTCACCAATGGGTTGATAATCGTAGACCTATGTGAGATAGCAGCTGGAGGCTAGGAAAGAATGTGATGGTTGTACTGGTGACAGAAATACCAGGAATCCATTGCTAGGTGCTCCAGCCGCCGCGATATAACTGAAATAATGTTGAAAGCGGCGTTAAATTCCATTCAATCAATCAATTGATACATCCCATTCTTTCTATGGCAGGATAAACATGTGTGTGGAAGAATCCTGTTAATTTATCTACAATCTCCATCCAGAAATCTTGGTCACACTGAACCGGAAGAACTGTAATACTTTTCCCGTCGTAAAGGACAAAATCACACAAACTTAGCCCGGTTACCTGAAGCTGTCCCTGTACCTGCGTGTAGTAGGCATGTTTTTTCTTAAGTTCGTATTGATCTGTCCCTTGAACTGTCAGAAATTCTGCAAGTTCCATACCATCTGCACATCGTTGTGGGCATTTCACCTCTATTACACGGCTTTCATGACAGCTGCAGGTAAAAGTCCTGTCAGGACTGGCTCCCAGAAAGGACTGGTTATTTGAAACAAAAAGTCCACACTTTCTCACATTTCCCTCACAATGCTGAGCCCCCACTTCATTCATGTACAAGTCAACAGCATATGATTCGTTCTCTATTCCATATTTTGTTGCCAAATTGCCCTTGAATTTACCTCCATGCACAATGGAATCAATAAGTTTTTCTGTTGCAGCATGGTTTTTCCAGTGTTTTTTTTTTCTATTTTTATTTATGTCGCCAAATTCTATGGAATTGAGAAGCTGTAATCATTCCTCGTTTGAATCGGAACCAATCTGGAGATTCGTGTTGGCTTGTTGTAAGTTCTTCTATTTGACACCGATCGTCAGGGGTTATCCCAAGGGCTTCCTCGTTGGAGCTGATGGCTTGAATCCTCTGAATAAGGGTTTACGGCTTGACACACGTACCTACTTCTTCTTCCTTGCTAGGAACGAGAGATTCACACTAGTATGGTACTCTATCTCCTAAATCTATATAAGCTTCTGGGGACTGGGTTCTTGGGACCTTGTTTGGATGGTTTGAAAGAAGTGATCGGGCTATGGTCATCCATGGCAAATTTGGACTAGCAAGCGAAAGTGTCTGGTGGAGGTTCTGAAGTGCTGCATAGTCGATAGCTTGATGGTCCATTGGAACCGGATTGTAAACACTGGCACTGTACCTACGTTTCCGTTCACATCTTTTCAAATTAACAGCCTTAATGGGTTTTGGCTCGACTTTAGGACCCTTGGTACTGTCCATTTACAAAGCTTGTCGGTAGTGCTCTGTCCGTCTGGTAGATGCCGGTATCCTCTGGAGACAAAATCCTCTAATGAAAATAGAAGACCAGCAACATGAGTACATGCCTCACCATGGCTAGCTACACAGAGACATGTTGCTCCTACTGGTTTACCACTAGTCTGCAATATCACAATTGTACTATACTGTGCCCCACTGGTGTCGAAGGATGGATTGGCAAGACATTTAACCGCACAGTAACCAGCAAAATCCTTCAGGTTGTATGCCAATCCACTTATGTGCCCAGATTCCCATAAGTCAAATGATCTTAAGGCCTTGTAGGATTTCATCGTTTTCTCATCATAGGGTTCAAAGTCACCTTTTGTTTTCACTGTTATATCGTGTTAGGCTATCAAGTAATCTTTGGTGTTCTTCATTTATAGCTCCACTGGCTGAAAGCCACTGGGGCTATTGTCATGGCGTTGTGTCCGTCGTGCGGTCGTCCGTCTGTGCGTGCGTGCGTCCGGTCGTAAACTTTTTCTTTAAAAATTTTCTCCTCAGGAACTACTGGATGAATTTCAACCAAACTTCACAGCAATGATCCTTGGGTGACCCTCTTTCAAAGTTGTTCAAGAAATTTTGATCTAATGAAAAACATGGATTTAATGGGCGTGGCTAATTTCCAAATATGGTAAAAAGTGAGTTTTCTCAGATTCTAATCCTTGGGTGACCCTTTATCAGTCTACAAAAAATAATTGTGATTGGATGAAAAATATGCATTTTATGGGCGGAGGTCATTTCTCTATATGTTATCATAGTGGAAACTTTGCAAACCTTTTTCTCAGAATGTAAATGATGGATATCAATCAAATTTTACTGGAGTTATCCTTGAGTGACCCTTTATCAGTCTACAAAAATTATTGTGATTTGATGAAAAATATGTATTTTATGGGCGGAGGTCATTTCTCTTTATGATTTATAGTGGAAACTTTAAAAAACATTTTCCCGGAATTTAATTGATGGATATCAACCAAATTTTACTGGAATGATCCTTGAGTGAACCTTTAACATGCAGCGAAAAATTAATTTCATGGATGAAAAATACGTCTATTATGGGCAGAGGTCATTTTTCTATATGTTATATAATGGAAACTTTGAAATTCATTTCAACATCAGTAGAACCCAGAATATCTTAAAATCTAGGCAAACCTTAGATTTGCTATTTCAAGATTTTCAAGCCTGTGGAGCGACTCAAGCCATTCATGGCTTTCTAGTTACTTGTGGCATCTGACGTATGTCAGTTGTCCAGCCACAGTCTAACTGTCGAACATGGTCAATAGTTGCTAGAAAGGGATCAGTGTTTTCATTGGATGTGCTTAGTTTGAGATGCCTTGCAAGGACCGTCACCTTATGATTCCTCTTCCCAGCAATACGAACACCAAGTTGTTTCTCTAGGTCCGAAAACTGCACATTGGTCAGGTTTGTCCGCGGTTTGTAGTGTTCTTTGCAGTCCGTTGTTAATTTGATATTGGTTGTAACTGATTTGACCATTTTCCCTGATTTATGTGCTGCTGAGTGAGAGTTTGTGATGAACCATAGGCGTATCTAGGACTTTGAAATTTTTACGCAATCAGCATCATAGTTTAAAGGCGATATGTGGACTGTAACTAAACATGTCCTCAAACCGCTCCCTTTGTATGATTTGAGCGTTGGTGAATAATCAAAACATCGAAATTACAGCTTGAATAAGCTGTAGTTTCGATGTTATGATCATTCATTAACAATATTTTTCAATCGAGAAATAATTCTTTTACGCACTTGCGTAAATTGCGTAACGGGAGCTACGCCCTTGATGAACTGTTTTTGAAATTGTTTGTATCCGATTTGAATTATTTTTTCACTGCGTTATGCACTATTTTAAGAGAAAATGTAGGCTCTCCAGGTTTTGTAGTGTTCCTAGCTATTAGTAATGTACAGTTTCTAATACTACTTGCATCGTTTTTACTATTTTAATCGTGTTATTACCTGCTTTAACTGACGTTTTATGGTCTGTAGGTTTTGTAGGTAGAATTCTTTGCTGTTTTTATTGCACAGTTTGTGATATTATTTGCATCGGATTTGACCTTTTACACTGAGTTATGCGCTGCTTCAAGAGAGGATGTATGGTATGCAGGTTTCGTGGTGTTCTTAGCTGTCATTAATGCTCAGTTGTTGACACTGTGTGTATTTGATTTGACCATTTTCTCTGAGAAATGCGATGCTTTCAGTTTGGGAATGTGCTCTGCAGTTTTGTCTGTGTTGTCACCTTTTGAGATTGAAGAAGGATTGCTTTTAAATGCTAGGTGAGTTTGTATTGACTTTCGGCTGATAGGATTTTTAAGGTTTAAGGAATGCTTGTTGCTTTTTATCTTTGCTTGATGATGCACTGAATAGGTGACATGAGAATTTCGGCGTAAGTATGTTCTAGTTGTCTTCGATGTACAATTTTGCTGTCACGGAGTGATGTTGGTAACGGAATTACCTTAGGTGTCTGTGCAGGGGTAATGTGAGGAGTGAACTTGCTAAGTGCAGCCTGTGCAAATGCTAGTCTACCTCACTGCTGAGGTTGGACTTGGGATAAACGTTGCTTTTACTGCCCGAATCAAACCTGAACTCTTTTAAAATAGCGCATGAAAGCACTTTGCAACATGCTTGGTACCTGTTAGGGAGAGATGCAACCCATTTCTGCTGATGTAGGTAGCGTTTTCTGAAGTAATTGAATCTTATTAAAACTCGGAATAGAATAGCAATAGACTTTGATTGTTAATTCATGGTGACCATTATTTTATCCAATGATTGTAAAAACTAGCCCATTTGTTTTTCAACTAAACAAGGTGACAACTGCCAATTACATTTCTGGATGTCTAAGTACAAAAACAACAAAAAATAATGACTAAAGAATTATGGTGTGTAGAATTACTTTTCTTTCACATTGCACATCGTAACTATGAGAGGAGCATTATTGCCTATTGCCAAGTCATTCGGACATAATATGAAAGAGTCATGCCCCACACAAAGAAGTCGACGACCACGCCCCGGGCGCCATGGATGAACACATGAAACGCACAGTCAAACGAAAAGTAAAAAAAAAATAAAATAAAAATAAGGTGGGTTTTACAAATTATTCCGGATAAAGTCTTTTTACAATTTTGACCTTGATACCTGACCTTGACAGATGACTTTTGCCTTTATATTTAATGTTCTGCATCAGTGAGATGTAACTCCGCGGAAAATATGGGCATTCTAGCACAATTACTATTAAGTTGAAGGAAATAATGTATTACAAAATGAATGTAAAACAGCATGAACATACATATGTTTGTTAGACAGGTGGACATAGAAAGTAATTTACTCTCTATCTATCGATGTAGGGACATACAAAATCTGTAATCAAAATAATAAAGCAGGATCGACAAGCTAATGGGATGAAAAAAATCAAACGGAAATTTAAAATATATAAATAAATAAATAACGTATCGTATTTGCAATATTCATGGACTTTAAAATCGCCTTTCGTTCGGGTTGATAGTGCCAAGAGCCTATACAATTCGAGGATCAAGAAAAGAGATTTAAACGGATAGAAATGGTCCACGTTTCATGAGAAAAGTATTCTTTAGTTCGTCACAAACAATTCTTTGAACTCGATGACCAGTAAAAAATTAGCTATTACCTGTAGTTTCAGGCTGAACCATGCTGTTTATGCACATGCATTGAAATAAAAATGTTTTGTCTCTTAAGGTCGCAATGGACAGCGGCCTCCCGACCTCATTAATCGGAAGCGGGTTTTAGTTTATTTTACAGCTCTTCGGTTTTAATAAGATTCGTTTATGAAATGAGCGTAAAGTAATGATGGTAGAATTTCATAACTTAGCTTTTTTCAACATTTGATATCAATTGAATGACTGGATCATTTGAATTTAACAATGAAAATACGTTATGAGTGTCATTTAGTTAGGAGGGGTCACTATAGAATAACAAAAAGCTTTCTAATTTGTATAGAAAGGTATGCTGATTTTTTTTACCAAATAAATGAAAAATATGTTTTTTAAACTTATCGGAAAATAAAAAAAAATCATTGGGTAATTTTTTTAAAGAGATTTTTGTGGCATCCCCCCCCCCCTTTAAATTACAAAAATAGCTCATTTTTTAACTTTTGAAAGCACATTATGGAAATTAAATTGATTCCAGAGAAATTTCCTTGGTAACATCCATTGTCAAACGTTATAAAATCTATTTACATTCATGTGCTTTATAGCTATCAGCTGGTGCCGAGTTTATACTAGACCTAAAATGCATATAAACGTTTACTGAAAAATGGCCAGTGCCACTCAAGGGCACTTTACTTTTGGTCGAAACGAGCATGGAAAGGTATCTTCAAATTTGATATTATGACTATACAATGTTAATCTACAGCATATGTGAACAAGAAAAAAAGATCATCGGGGGGAAAAATGACGACATGTGTCCATTGCTACCTTAAACGTGATTCTAATTTTTACAAGCCTCACCAAGGGTAACCCGATACAGGGATTTCGGGGGATACCAGAATTTGGAGGTAAACAAAGAAGGACAGATGCAACATAGATGTGTATTTCCTTATTGATTATTCGATTTAAAGGCAAGATTGGATGTATTTACTTCTTAAGCGTTTATCCTCCGTAACTAAGAAACAGTACATGATCATTTTCTAATCGTTCTCAAGCGAATAATCAGTGTATCATATCTTAAAAGTTGAACTTCCGTATTTTAAGCAAGACGATGTCAATTTGCAGTCAAGTTTTGCCCAACTTTGGTTCATTTCGAATAAATTTACAGATCAATTATAAAGTTTGGTCATTTTTCGTCATTATGCGCTACCCCGTTACACTGGTGTGTGAAAGTATTACTTGTTTTGATTGAAAACCGTCTCGAGGTATGATTTCTTTGCGATATTAGGAATTAAGAGTAACTTTAATAAATGATGCGGGGAGTTTAGAGGATTGATACTGGGAACTGGAAAATTTATTTCGTAAACTAGCATTGCTGTTTTGGTTGAAGTAGGTGTACAGTTAAAAACATCGTTAAATTGACAAGGTGAATGATAATAGAATGGTTTAGGAATGAAATTGAATGAGTGTGTGGAGCGAGTTTTGAGTGAATTTAATGGGAGGTAATCCAGTATTGCAAATTTTGTTCAGGATGAACAAAATTAGTAATATTGATTACCTCCCTTTAATAAAACATACATACAAGTTCATGAGATAGCTCCTTATTTCTTCAAGAACCTATCAGGCGCTTACAATTTCAATTAAATAAGTGAAATCCCGATATTTTTCCTAGCTCTTCTTATTTTGAACGAAGTTGTTGTTATATGCTTTTCAGTGAGTTTGGAGCGTTTTTGAATGGTTTGAGTGAATGTTTGTAATGAATGAATGGAGTGCTAAATGATCGATTTAGAATGGTTATGATTGAGTTTAATGTCAATTTCACGATGTAACTAACTGTAGATGACGATGTGATAAAGATTTGAAGTACCTTTAAACGTGCATTGGGCAAGAACAATTAAATCATTTCTATCACTTATCTACGAGTGTTACTTTCAAAGCTTGGAATAAGTTCATTAAAATTTCCCTGATACTCTTTTTTACGGTACCAGACCCGAAATGTGCAGTCCTGCCAGCCAAAACTGGTCCTAGATAAGCAATTTTACCCGTTATCTTTAAGCTGTCTTCAAGGTGGGTATGTATATCATTCCTTTCAACTCGTATGGATGAAATCGCAGGGAAGTATTAGACTTTCGCCAATCCTCACCACCTATCTTTATTAATTTCTCCTCTGACATGCGAAGGGGAACATTCAGTTTCACGTAATTGACTATTTCTGTCGCCGATTCTTTTTATGATTTCTATATGTATATATAGAATATTGTAAGAACGTACGATCAAAGAAGACAACGTACATATGCAGACGTCACAAAAAACCCTAATAGCAACATACAGAATGCTTACAGAAACAATCCTGGTTACGTCGCGAGGTCAAATAACCCATTTCTATCCGTCAACCAAGAATACACGATTACTAATAACGAAAAGGAAACCATGAATTCGCCAGTCTCTAATTTTTCGGATACAACGCTTACTCCAAATTCCCAATACTATGATAATACCCGTACACGAATAAGAAATAATAGACAAATTAGTACCGAGCCAGATAAAGAAGAAACCGCCCTGAAAACAAATTTTCCGGGATTTGACACATCACCAGATATGTCTCATTTTTTATGGCCCAGTCAGGACGAGGGGGCCTGGCTTTAACATCTGTCGATGAAAACCAACAAGAGAATACAGAAATTAAGGTCATAAATCTTTCAAATCGTAAATTAACCAAAGAGGAAGAAAGTATTCTAGGAAAGGGACTCAAATTTACACCGACACCATCAAAAAATGATAGAAATAAGATTAAAGGCGACTTAACAGAATTCACACGGAAAGTACGGCTAGCAGAATTTTTCCACGGAGCAGAAGATCGGGACGATTCACTTGTAAAAAATAAAAGTTTGTTTGTTCCTCCATTAAACAGAAACTCGTCATTAGATAATTTTGTAAAGCACGTTTCAAATCTACCCCTAGATAACATGACACCCCTTAAGCAATCGATTAAAAGCAACATCAACAACAAAGAAAAGGTCGCTTTATCTGATCTGCAAAACGACAAAACAATTATTATAAAGGAAGCAGATAAAGGGGGTGCTGTAGTTATAATGAATACCAATAACTACAAAGACATGGCGGAGACTATTCTACAAGATGAAGAATATTATGAAAAGTTAACCATAGATCCACTTAAAAGAGATAAAATCAGCTACAATAAAATTATTGACAGACACCGCATGTGTCTGCGAGAAAAGGAACATAAATACTTAAAAGACTTTGAAATAAAACACAGTCAATTCTATGGACTCCCCAAAGTGCACAAATGTGAAGAAATAAGCAAACATTGCAAAAAATCTATTAACTCAATAGTTGAAATTGGAGAAGTTAAAACACTTAAATTACGACCTATAATAGCTGGACCTACATGCCTTACTAGTCGACTAAGCAACCTAATAGATATCGTTCTAAAACCATTAATGAAATTTGTACCCAGTTTCCTAAAGGATACAACGGATTTCTTAAAACAACTACAATCAACGGTACCGGCGCATTCCGAATTAGTTACATTTGATGTTGAATCGCTTTATTCGAATATAACTCACGATCTAGGGATTGAAGCCATCACCTATTGGCTAGACAATTACCACACAGAAATCAAATCTCGCTTTACAAAAGAATTTATTATCGACTCGCTCAAATTCATCCTTGAAAATAACACATTTCAGTTCAACAACGACTTTTACAGACAAATAAAAGGAACAGCCATGGGAACTAAAGTAGTGCCAACATATGCAACATTAACTATTGGGTATTTGGAACAATCGTTATACAAGGTCATTAATGAAAGATTCGGTCCCGACTTCGCAGCAGAATTTAGATTATCATGGAAGCGTTTCTTAGACGACTGCTTCATAATCTGGTCCCTCACAAACACCGATCTAGATATATTATTCAAAACCCTCAACAGTCTTGACGAGAATATCAAATTCACAATGGAAAAAAGCAATTCAGAAATACCATTTTTAGACTGCCTTGTGATGAAAAATGGAACAAGGATAACAACAGACATATACTACAAACCGACAGATAGTAAATCCTATTCACTTTTCACTTCCTGCCACCCGAAACACACAAAAATAAGCATACCTTTCTCCTTAGCTAGACGTCTTAGGACCATAATAACAGACGAACCCCTATTCGAAAAACGCGCGAAAGAATTAAAATTATATCTTACTAGGCAAAAGTACCCTAAAGAATTGATAGATGCTGGAATTCAAAAAGCACGAGCATTATCCCGCAGCCAACTCCTTAACCAAGATCCCAAAGATAGAGAAACCAAAACTAATACAATTGCCTATGTAAGTACGTATAATCCCAGGAACCCAGAAATGTTCACAGAATTAAGGCAAGACCTAAATATCCTTAAACGCGACACACACATGAGAGAAGTTTTACAAAATTTCAACATTATTAAAAGTAAGCGACAATACCAAACCTGAAAAGATTACTAACGAAAGCCAGATTTAGTGAAAATCCAATTCAACCAAATGTTTCCCGCTGTGGTAGACCGAATTGCGGACTCTGTAACTACTTGTTAGAAGGTCAACAGTACAGTTTTCGATGTGGCAGAAAGGTATCAATAAAAGAAAAAATCAGCTGCGACGTAAGAAATATCATTTATGTTATTATTTGTAATGGGTGCAAAGAGGAATACATCGGCGAAACAAACAATCTTAGACAAAGAATGACGATCCATCGTCAACAAATTAGAGATCCATCGGTGCGGATGCTGAGGATGAGTGGACACATAGCCCAATGTTCAACAAAAGAACCATATTTTAAAGTATACCCGTTCTATAAAATGCCTAATGATAATGTTGTATTAAGAAGAGAAAAAGAAAAACATTTCATTCAGATACTAAAACCAAAACTGAACTAACTGTATAAAGTAAAATTAAATGCCGTTTATTAACATTTTGACGTCTAGAACGTCATATTTACGTTGTTTTAAATGATATGATGACATTGTATTTAGAAGAAAAGGAAAAAGGGACATTTTCTGAGATTCTTAAAGCTGAACTGCACTAACTGTTTTGATTAACGTTAAAGACGTCCTATTTTAATGTAATGACGTCGTTAACGTCCGTTTAACGTTATTTACATAGTTACCACGTTTACTTCCTCCTGATGAACGTTTGTGAAACCGGTAGAGGATAATTAAACATTTTAAACATATATAGGCTTGTTATTTTACCAAATTTACTGATTCTAGAATATTGTATATATTTCTTTTATGATAAATTTTCTGTTCATATTCCATCTTTCATCAATTGGAATGACATTAGCATTACAAATGCCTCTTCCATCTAGTTGATTTATTTTTTCTAAAATATAGTCAACTAACTTTTTGTCCATTTCAAGTTGGCATCTCCTCTCACTTAAGGTGGGTTGATTTTCAATCCCCCAACAATCAATATCTTCCATTGGTTTTTTTTTTTTTTTTTTTTTCCTTTCCGCGATTATTTTTCCCATCCACAGATAAATTCAATGGTTTTGGTCCAAAATATTCAGACAAATTATCCAATAAATCAGTATTTATTCCTGGACAATTTTCTGCTTTTGAGCTATGTTCTGTAATGATCCCCTTGTTTGTACAGCATTTTTTTTCTACTCTTATGGGTCAAAATAACCCTTTTCACTTATTCTATCTAATGTTTTTCCAACACTTCTAGGTCCGGCCATAAACCGCAAAAAATTGCCATGGAATAACTTATGTCCGATATTCTAAAATTGTAATGTCGCTGAAAATTTGTAACGCACTTGGAAGGTATTTTCCGAGGAAAAGCATTAAACAATATCTAGGAAGAGTAAATAGCAAATGTTATCGAAAGGAACCTAACTGGAAGCTAATAGTCTGTCAAACTTCACATACGATTAAATGTGTCCAGATTCTTCCAGACTTTTATAACGTCAGACAGTAACCTTGAAATTTCGAAATATATACTTTCATCCACAAGTTCATCAAAGTCTTTTTTTTTATCTAAAATACCACATTTGGCTTGCCTATTCGGCGTATTCAATTTGGTTCTCTTGTTAACAACATTACTCTTTATCACAATTATAGAATCGGAAGATGATGCTAAATGTTTCCTCTTACTTTTAAGTTCACATGGTGTCAGTCCTTTTTGTGTTTTCGTAATATATCAAATGTTTTCTGGTTACTTCATCTTAATCCAACTCTCTGAATTTCAGAGTTTTATCATTATGTAAAACTGTTATATTCTCAAGAAGCCGGTCAATGCAATTCGTTGAGAAGGTGCAATAGTAGCACAGATAGTTTTCCATGACCACACTAAATTCTGCAAAACATTGTTAGCTAGTTTACAGTTTACAACATCGTGTAATTGACAAGGTGAATAAATTCGGACCGATTTTATTATGAAATTGAATGAGTGTGTTGAGGGAATTTTGAATGAAATTAAAGGGGGTAATCCAAGATCGCTAATTGTGTGCAAGATGAACAAAATTTCCCATCATTAATAAGATACAGTAACTTTTTCCTTCTGTGAGTCTTCGTGGGCCATTCAGACTTTTTTAAATCCACACCAGCCAATGAAAGCGCGGTATAATGCGATGGATTTGAACTAAATGTTGATTTTTTGCCATTTTCGAAACGATTTCTAAATATTATAAACCGTTTTTGATACATTTCAGTGAGTGTTTGGAATGAATGAATTTAGATCTGAGTGATTAAGAATGGTTTTGACTAGAATGAGTGTCAATTTCACGATGCTTTTAACTGTAATTTATGCTGCGTTTAAAGGTTTGATTCTGGCGATCATGAGAGATTGCATGGTGTTACACATAATATACTTAGCAACATTTTTGATACTGGTGTTCAACTGTCACGACTCAAGGTATTGGAACCGTAAAAGTTCCGCAACATTTCGGGGCACATGATTTTTCACAATATTGACCGAGGTTTCCTAATGAAAATCATTAGGAAACCTCGGTTAACGTTGTTAAAGTTCATTACTTCCGAGACGTTGCGAAACTATTACGTATCCATTACCTTAAATATAATATTTGAACTTTAACGGTGATATTGGATATATCTATATCCCAAATAAGCTCATTTGATAGTTTGACCCTGACCAATATCCTTCATTTTTTAGGAAAGTTGTGCAAATCATTTTGAAAACCAACCATTTATGTAGAAGGAACGTTTGGAATGAATTATTTTAAATGGCATAAACGCATATAAGCACATAAATCTAGTGTAATATTTGTACTAAATTGGTCATTTTATCCTTTTTATTACGCCCGAAGGGTCGTATTATGTTATGGCCTCGGTCGTCCGTCTGTCTGTCTGTCCGTCCGTCCGTCCGTCTGTCTGTCTGTCCGTCCGTCCGTCCGTCCGTCCGTCTGTCCGTCCGTTAGCATTTTTTTGTGTGCGCGACTCCTCCTAAACTATCAATGGGAATAGGCTGAAACTACACACAATTACTCCCTATGATGTCTAGTTGTGCATAAGACCTTTGAAATGCAAATCGCTTCAGTCATTCCTGAGAAATCTTGAATTATCTGCCCTTGAATATAACCCAAATCACTGTTTTTTGTGTGCGCAACTCCTCCTAAACTATCAATGGGAATAAGCTGAAACTACACACAATTACTTCCTATGATGTCTTGTTGTGCATAAGACCTTTGAAATTCAAATCGCTCCAGTCATTCCTGAGAAATCTTGAATTATCTGCCCTTGAAATAAATGAAAATCACTGTATTTTGTGTGCAACTGCTCCTTAACTATCAATTGAAATGAGCTGAAACTAGACACAATTACTGTCTATGATGTCTTGTTTTGCATAAGACTTTTCAATTCAAAATGCTCCAGTTATTCTAAAGTTATCTTTGATTATCTGCCCTTGAGTTGATGAAAAACAAAATTTCTTGTCGGCTCATTTTCTCCTACATTATGGATGGGAATGAAAGGATACTTGCCATAATGACTCTGTAGGTTGTCTTTTTATGCTTAGGACTAAATGTATTTTCATATTTAAATGTTATGGCCATATTGTCTATCTGTCTGTTTGCAATATTTTTAGCAATCATTCAAGCTCACATTACTGACAAGCCAAGGTTACTGACAAGCCCCTTCGGGCGTATATGCGCCGCTCTGCGAAGCTCTTGTTTGTTATATTAATCCCTTATTTTCTTTGCTATGGCCTTGCATTGCTGAACAGTGACAATATGTGCTATGATTGTCAAATAATTAGAAATATTTCGTAAAAGTTTAATGGAAATCCATAAGTAAATGCAGAAGAGGGTGCTAATTGAGAAAAAAATAGGGAAGGCCCATTTAACCAAATACGCATTAAAACATTGTCAAAGTCCAATAATACGTCATGGTTAAAAAATCAGGAACATCATGTGAATGTTTCATGTAAATCCTTCGATTTTTAGGAGGAATTGTATAAACATAGATTTTGATTGGCCAGTTTTCGATGCCGCGGCTTAATATTACAAAAACACTAAAAATTGCACATGACCGTGTGATAAGGAACATTCCGTTCAAGGTTTAACGCAAATCCATCCATAAATGAAGGAGGTGTTGAACAAACAAGTGTAATGCCCCCTTATCGAAAGATCGGGTGCATATTGTTTTACCTTTGTCCGTCTGTCTGTATGCAAAAGTTATCCAAAAAACTTAACATTGCCAATATCTTCAAGCTTTTTTAAGATACAAGGCTCATATTTGGCATGATGATAGATTTCAATGCTCCGTATCTGCTGGTACCAAAGTCAAGGTCATGTGACGAGGTCAGGGTTACCTGTCAAGGTAAAACCTCTTAAAAACATAGCCAAAACAACTTTCATTGTTCAGTTTATTCAAGCTTATTATAGATATCCTGTCTCATAATTGACATGATGAAATATATCACAGATGTACATCTGTAGGTTGCAAGGTCAATGTTATGCTAAAAGGTCAAGGTCATCTGTCAGGGTCAATATTTCGAAAAAAAAATGCTGTTACGGGCATCTTGTTTTTCTATATTTCATTTATAAGTCCATTTTCCGTGACTCGATGTAATACCGACCAACTGTGCCAACATGCACCTAGCCATACGATATCACACATTCTTTGGCAGGTTTAATGCAAACCCATTCATAAATGACGGAAGCATTATAGTTACAAAAGATTCACATGAATGCTCTCTTTTCTCTGCCACCACATAATCAGAGGCATTCTGTGAAAGTTTCACGAAAATCCGAACATATATGAAAGGGGAAGTTTTAAAATAAATAGAAGTACAGACGGACCGACGCAAAATGATACAATATACGTTTACCTTCAGTGGCGGATAAAAATAATGATTTTAAGATGCCCTTAAACGATTAATTTCATTTGGCAATACTATTGGCAATAACTTATGAATTAGTCTTATATGATGTTTATTTACAATTATACATTCAAATTTACTATACAATTTATCATGCATTGACAACATTAAACAATGATCAATATTTTGATTAAATTTTATTGTCAATTACATTGCGATGTATTTGTTGCTCATACTCTTAGCACTTTTCTCCTGCAACACAAAGTCCCCTACAGGCCGAATAATTAGTTACATAAGTCCTAAATCCGTATCTTACCCAAAACTCAACCGACTGGATCTAAACTAAAACTTAGTCTGTAACCCTTAAAAATGCGAACCCATGTATCAAAAATATGCTTATTACGTACACGCGATCAGAAAAAAGTAACTGAAGATTCCATATCCGATTTTTTATTGAAGTCGCAAATCCATGTCTTCCATAAAAACCAACGGACCGGAACAAACCGAGAAAAGACATGTAAACGGACTCATGGACAGACTGAAATACAGATTGACAGATTGCAAAACTAAAGTCTCTTCGGTTTTGAACCACTCGAACCAATACATATATATATTTATAACAAAGGAAATTTTGACAACATAGTCCAGATCAGGCATTCGATATTCTTGTCAGCACTGTATCAATTCTGTTTTTTTCCTTTGATTTTTAATGCTTTCTGGTGCCAAGCTATGTGTGAATTTCTTGTACATGTGTTTTATTTGTAAACACAAGTATTACTACAAAATATATTTAAAACCAAGTCGCACAGTTAACAGGATGAACAAAAGTAGCGATATTCATTACCTTCCTTTAGAAAAACACGCATACAAGTTCTATAAATAGCTTCCCTTCTCTTTAAGAATCAACCAAAAGAATATAATTACACTTTTGTCAGTGAAATAGCATTCATCTCTAGATTTATTTATATTTCATAAAGATTTTGATCTTACTTTTTATCAATTTTTGGAGCGTTTTTGCATGATTTTGAATGGATATTTGGAATGAATGAATCGAGCGCTGAGTGAGCGATTTAGAATGGTTTTAATATATTGAGATGAATGTCAATTTTACCATGTAACCAACTGTATTAGTTTAAAAGATGTGATATAAAAAAGTCATTAAATCGTCTTACTCTTAACTCCCAAAATCCTGCCTCAGAGTATCCCGGATCATAAAATGTGGCACTTCCAATTTTAATTTACTCTTAACATTGATATTTTTACTTATTTTACCGTGAAAAGCCATTTTCCTTTTAGAATATATCCTATTTTTTGATGCAGTTTAATTCTTTGAAATTTATGCATGATTTGTTAATGATACTGAGCATATTGTGTAGTTTAAATTAAATTTAGCTCGATACTCTAAATCAAATTCAATTTTCTCATCTAAACATAACTGAAAAATTTCATCTCTGTTATAATTACATCATTGAATTACTTGACTCAACATTTGAAACTTTGCAGCATCTTGATGGTTTTTTTTCATGGTAAATAGTGAAAAATACAGACCGATGTTGCATCTGCCATTCTTTGTTTACCTCCAAATTCTGGTATCCCCCGAGTTCCCTGTATCGGGTTACCCCGGATGAAGCCTTTTTTTTTTGAAGTGTATAAACTAGCCCCGCACGACGTATCAACTAGCCTTGTGCATTGGGTTAGTTTATTTACCGATGGCACTTGCAAAATCAGTTGAATATCTTTGTTTGAACTAGTTCTATGACCTAGATTGGTTTTTTGAATTAAAGATCACAAATTTCACAACGGAAGCACAAAATATTTAAAATACAATTAATGGGGTTTAAAAAACGTAGAAAATAAAGAATTTATCAACTAGCCCCGGTTTACTTCCTCTTTATAAATGAAAAACATTGATTAGGCTATTAAAAGTGCAAAATCAGCCGTTTTAGATGGCTAAAAGATTCCGTTCATGGACCAAGTCTTTAATTGACATTTATATGATTTCATTTTTGATAGGTCCAACGAAATTCGGGTTTCTGATTGGATAAAACATCGGTTTTAATTACCAATGAAAACAATTTTGAGTCTGCAGCTATTTTGTTAGCATCCACAGAAAATTATCCCGTAAGAAATCTGTTTCTTTTCATATTTGCTTCTTAAAATTAAATTATAAGAGATGAAGAGAATATTTGTTTATATTTCATAGAGGAATGTAACAAAAACCCAACCAAACTGTATGAATCCGCTTCGCGTATTCATACAGTGTGATTAGTAAATTTTAAACGCATTTATAAGTCGTATAGGTTGTTTTCAGATCATATCTCCAGTTAAAACAAGAGCTATGTTGGACGTGGCCATCCCCCGCCATCAAAGCTTGATAGTAAACTGAAGCCTAATCAAAGGGCAATAACTCCAAAATTATGCAGAAAAGAGTTGTAGTTCTTGTACACCGCACTTTTTCTCCATGAGATCTATCCACCTATAGAATTTCAAGTTGATAGCTTTCATACTTTAGGAGATATGCTCCGGACAAGTTTAGTGACGGAACGACGGAAGGACGGAATTTCATCATTTCGCCGAACGGCGGGGAATAAAAAGGGCCATGTATACCCAGAAATTAGTTGCCGCAAGAGAATTTCGGTTCTTTAGGAGTGAATTTCTATCCGCCTATGGCGAACCCTGTTTACCATTTGAATCAGAAGTAGTTCAAGAAAATGATTATGTGACTCTTAAATAAGGTGGAGCTTCATATGAAAAAAAAGTGGTTGCTTTTACCATAAGTCAAGCAGAGATAGGGTTATTATTTTTCATATGGAGAAGATTTCTAATGAGTATATCAACATTTATTGGAAGGGTGTTGTCTTTCGTCTTGTTGTCTTTGTCTAGATAAAGTTTGAACAGAAGCATCTGTAGTTTGGATGTTTTGAGATTTTGTTGTCTGCTGAGTGGGTGTTTTTTTAAGGATAGATTTTGTTTGTGAGGACTCCTCCCCCTGATCATCTAACTTTGATACGTCAGTGAAGGAGGAGTCGTCCCCCTTGCTGTTAGGAGTGCTACTCTGAGTGCCTTTTGTGCTTAACTGGATGGGGGCTGGTGTTTGCACTTAAGCCACCCAAATCGTTATTTCCGGCTCCTGCACTGACATTGGTGGAGTCGGAAATGGTTAAGAAGGAACCATTTATGCTGAAGTTGGGTTTAGAGGGGGAATTCAATTAACGTTCTTCCTTCTTATCCGATTTTGGTGGAGAGACCCTGACCTCGGGCACCACAATGGTAGAATGGACTGGAATCTTTTTGTTATTTAGATTAGTGTAGGTTAAGGTCCTGACAGTTCCTTCTTTATTAAGTTCGAATTTGAATGGCTGTCTAATTCCCTCAATGGATGAGTCTGTTTCCACTGGTTTAAGGCTTGAAGAGGGGGTGAGTACGTTGGCGTTGGTGTAGGGGTGTTGACCTTTGTAGCGATTAAATAGTTTGAGCCCTCTTCAGCCTGGGGGGGATCTAGGACGATTTTATTTTTGGTGGGGCACTCCGAGTAGCACTCTCTTTAGCCTCGGCACAGGCCTTGGCTGCTTTTGCCCAGGAGCACCCTTTGTCGTCCCGGTATTTTTGAATACGGGACGCCAACTGATACTCCCTGCAGAAAATAGACTTAGGGGAGTGTCGTCCGCCACAGTTAGCACATTCTCTGTGGGCGGACGTACAGTCACGCGTGTTATGCAAGCAGGCGCAGCGGGCACACCGATCTTGATTTGGGCACCTACGGGAGGTGTGTCCAAACTGCTGGCACTTATAGCACATCAGAGGATGCCTTACATAGGGTGTTATTGGTATACATACCACGGATCCAGTGACCCTAACCTCTCCGGGAAGGTTATCCCCGAAGAAGCTCAAAACCACTGCACCCGTTGGGTCGTCTCTGTGGAATATTCTTTGAGCTTTAACTATGGGTACATTTTTTCCCTCGAAAGAGGCCTCCAGTGATTTCATTAGATCCTCCGGGTCATCGTCTTTCGGTATGTCTCTAATTACTCCCTCACATGTCCTCATGTCGTCTGTGGAATAAACAAAACAGTTCATTCCACAAACGACAAGGGGAGACATGTGGATTAATTTGCTAAGCATTTCTGCGGACACTACCTCCAGCAGGAGCCCTTCGTCTTTCAAGGGCACGACCTTAGACGTCATACCCTTTAGGTCTCTGCAAAGCCCCCTAGAGAGGGCAAGCAGCGAGATTTCTTAGAAACCCCTCCGCCTGTCCCCTCCAATTGGCCCTACAAAGGCTCTGTATTTCCAGGTATTTTTTGACATAAGATGACTCTGGTTCAGATTAATTGGAACTCCGTGTTCCAATAAATTTGCATAGTAATTTTTTTGCTTCGTTTTCAAGTTTTTACACTAGATTACACTGTTACACTAATAGTTTTACACTAATAATATATTCGGAATGAAAAAAAATCGAAAAATGTTCACGTTACACACACGAAGATATATTGAAAATTATTAAATTGCAAAAAAAAAATATTTTTAGTGCTGGACCTCTGCAAAGAAGCTTAATCTTCAGCACTTTGAATAAAATTAATTTTAATAAAAAATGCAAATTATCGGAAATAAGCAACACAGTATTTTCTGACACACCCGGTTCGACTTTCTAACCTTGTTCTGCCTTTTTATATTTGAGGTCAGAAACAGGGATGAGTGTGCCAGAAATAGTTCAGGGTTAAATAACATATAGATCATAATTACACAAGAATAAATAACGTATGAAAAAAAAAAAAAAAAAACAGGTGAGGAATTTGTTATTAACATATGTGGGTGGGGTACCCCGTCACCTGATCGGGCCAGAAATACAATTGGACAATTACTGGGTAGAT
Source organism: Fragum whitleyi (assembly GCA_948146395.1). Taxonomy (NCBI): domain Eukaryota; kingdom Metazoa; phylum Mollusca; class Bivalvia; order Cardiida; family Cardiidae; genus Fragum; species Fragum whitleyi. The sequence continues at coordinate 57,626,965 of OX411549.1, read as the reverse complement.
TTAACTACCCCCGTGAGCTATAATAACAATAAATACAATCAACAACAGACATGTATAGCCGATCGACGAACGGCAGAAGTAGTATCGTTGTAAATAATAGCGTCGTTGAGTTTCGTTGTCGCCAAGATGGCGACGTAAACAAAAGTGTATTCGCAAAAGTAATAATGTAATGTGTTTTCTCTGTACGTAGATAGCTCCGCCTATTTATGACGTCATACATTTCCTTTAGCGGGCATGTTGATGCTCTTAACCCTATAAAATCTACGTACTAAATGACGTTCGTTTTCTGTGAACTTCTCCCAGCGTCAACATCAAGGTCATGCTACCTTTTGCACACAATTCCTCCTCAAACAGATTTTATTCATGGACACATCAACTCGAAATTTAATTGATTTCATAATTTTAATATAAGAAAAACTTGCAGCATTTTCGAGTTGAATTAATATAATAAAATAGTTCAACAAACGTTTTGCTTAGCAAGAATATATACGTAAATTAAATATCAATGTCGGTTCACGTATGATATTATAATACAAAAAAAAAACAACAAAAAACAAATATCATACGAAGTAATTCTTTCGAATGTGAAAAAAAATGGGTATTGAGTAAAAGAAGGCGAAGAAACCAAGTCTTTAGTTCGTAAACGATATTCTGGACAATCCGTGACGTCATCAACAGCCACCACCACCGCAACCTCCACCTCCGCCGCCGCCACCACCACCACAGCCGCCACCACCATCGCAACCACCACCACCACTGTATAAACCGCCCATACTCCATCCTCCACCACCACGGGAGCGACCTCTACCTCTATGTTTTTGTTTATGTCCACCTCTTCGGGCTGAAATATGGGCAAATTGTTATGTGACAAATATACTGAGTTCCATAAAAAAGTGTGCACCTTCACTTTTTACATTTCTCTTGATTTTTACAAAGTTGGTGGAAAATTATTTAGTAAATTTGATACCATACTTTAGTCAAGGCCTTTTGAAATTAAAAGTCAAATCAGATTTGGATAAAGTTTCGCATGCTGCATACGCGCAGACATAATTGTAATTGGTGAGATTTGACATCCTTATAACTTTTTCTTTGGTAAGAGCTGTGGGTTGATGTTGCCTTATAAAGTTTTAGAAGCCATTCCAAGCCATTTCCAAACAAAAGCTTTAATTTTCATGCGACGTTACGTGTACGTCAACGTTAGACATTGCTACGTTGTTAGGCCAGTTACTTGTCGTTGAATGGTGTTATGGCGATCTATGACATCTCAATTTGCTTATTAAAGGACCTTAGAAAATGATTAACTCGATTTCTATTGAAACATGAATGCCCAATCAATTTTAATGACGTTCTAAATCTGACAAGGTTCGATTTTATTCACCGACGTTTATTGGAAGTCAAACTACGCTGTAGCATCATGCACAATTGTATTGGGGGTGTGATTTAATGCTAAGGAACGCCGCAAAAATTGAACTGAATGCATTTTCAGACGAATTATTTGACTGGCGCGTGTTAAACACGCAAAAAATGCAAAATCAAATTCTCAATTTAGCAGAAAATTTTTGCTCATTGCATGATATTTGTTTTCAAATACCGTTTGCACATACTCTTGGGGATAATCATGAGACATTTCATGACGATAGATTTCGTAATTTCGGAGATATTCAAAATTCAAAAGTGCACACTTTCTTTTGGAACTAAGTATATATGTCTAAACATTAGCTTTTTTCAAACCTGAGATTAGAACAACATATGAGGGGGCGGGGGTATTTTGGATTTAAAAACAAACTATTTAAAAAAACCTATGATATATTTATTGTTTTTTTGAAAATAATTGTCGATTGAGCTATTTTGAATGCTGATGATGAAAAAAAAATGGATGTTACATATAGTTAAAAAATACTGTCATTTCTGAAGAAGACACTATCCGAAAACTAATTTTAAAGTTGTATTTTAATCATGAAAGTACAAACCTTATGTTAATGGTACTCATTTGAATCGTCTCATCGAGACGTTTCAAATGACTACGCACAATATAAGGTTTCATTGAGAAATAAAGGTTATCTACTGTCTTTACTCCCTCCTATCTGTGCGTCTGTGAGATGTTACCATTTTTGTGTTTCCGAGCCTGAGATTATAAGATTTCCTACGAGCTCAACTAAGAATTTACACCAATTTCAAATTTAGATTTTTGTATAAAACTGTAATTCTGCAGAAATGCATTGATAGATACAATAATTTGAAAGATAAAATCAATGTTTTTTTTCAAGTGTTATTTTAAATATTTTTTTTCACATACAAATTTTAGAAAAAAAAATATTTAAATTTGCAGTTTTAGTAAATTCTCTGGTTGAGAAGAAAAAAAAATATCCAAAAATTATCGAGGAATAACGGTAGATTATCATTTTGATAAACTCATCCCTTTACCAATGAAATTATCAAAAACTATACCCCATTTTCATTCATTTCACGCTATTTAACGCCATCTTAGCGGTGCCCAAAAGGTGACATCACTATGATAATTTCAAAGCAATCTCGAGCAAAATGGCGCGCTTTAAGAAAAGTTGCCTTAAAATTTTAACATTTAGTCTCATTTATGCATGATAGAAATAGCATAATCCTTTTGATTTTCGGGTAAGATAGATTGGTATTTCATTTCATGAACAACAAAAGCTATATTTTCACTTTTGGCTTTGTCACTCGTGAAAATATAGCCTTTGCTGTTCCCCCAATGAAATAAAGATCGATCTTTCACTTAAAAAAAACCCTAAACTTTTATATTTGGATTACATGTATAAAGCACTATGTCTGTCCATACAGCTCAATGTCTGTCCTTCACGAAGACATGAAATTGTAGGAAATTTCACATACGGGCTAAGGTGATTAAAAAGAAAATAATATTGTGCGTTTTATTGAGACATAATACGAGGAGTCTATTAAGGTAGTGGACCCGTTATAATTCCGCAACATTTCGGAACTCAAGATCTTTCACAATGCTGTCCAAGGGTTCCTTAATAAAATCGCTGGGAAACCCCGATTTACACTGTTAAAGTTCATTACTTCCGAAACGTTTCGGAACCATTACGGGTACACTTCCTTAAAGCGGGGTAAGGTTTTGTTTTTCAATTCATAACTCCATGAAAACTGAAAAAAAACATTATGTTTATCTTTATAAATACAATACAATATATAAAATAAAAGTGAATAATCTTACCTTCTGCCTCGGAAGATTGCACGCACCCCATTTTCCTTTTGTTATATAGTTATAAAGTTGCTTTCGCTGAGATGTAAGAAACTACTCTCTTCTGTCAAAGTGAATCGACTTATTTATCCTCATCTAAAATGAAAATGTAATAAACACCTTTAAATAATAATTGATTTTTGTGGAAAAATTCAGAGTTTAACGTCAAGAAAAGTGAGTAAGATCGATTTCGGTTGTTTCCCTACAGATGATGAAAATACTGATAACCATTCAACCAAAAAAATGTCTACCCATTACTTTATTATCAATTCATTCGAAGACAAAAGGTTTTGGCTACTCAAAGTTGGAAAAGGTTGCAGATCGGCACTGCGTTCAGGATGAACAAAGAGCGTAAATTGTTTGCCAATTTTATCCCGCTTTGCACTTGCATTTGCGTGCAAAGCGGTATGATATTGGCAAAACAATCGTATCATTTTGCCATCCTAAACGCACGGCTGTATTCAAATTGTATTCAATTAAAACATGCATATAAAACAAAAGTACCGAACAAAAAGCAACAACAACAACAACCAAAGAAGTTAAATGATTAAAATAACATTGCGAGAAAAGGAAAATAACTGTTTGTTATTTGCTATTTCTGATGTTCTCCTAAAGTTATTTAATATTTTTTTCTTGTCGATCAACGGCTAATTGTGAGCTTTTTTGAGATCGATAGATATCCGTTCTCCGTGTTCACATTTCTGTCTGTATGCTAATTTGTGCCAAATCGCCTTAGACAACAAGAACAACAACAGCAACAATTTGATGGAACATGAATTGCTTTTGGTTACTAGTTGTAAAGATTAATAGAAATTTTCCAAAATTTCCCCTTAACTAGGGACCGGTTAGAAAAGATTTTGAATGACTATGTATGATTTAATTATCTATTTTTATCGAAGGATGAAATGAGGAAGTAAAAACTGAATTTCGCAATCAATGGACCATGTATGCGCTTTCAAGCTTATAAATATGTCGAATAATTTCCAAAAATAACTAAAGGGGCGCGTCTATTTAAGATTTAATCCGAATTCGTAACATTGTTTTATATATATACTTTTTTAAACTTTCAGTTTGGCTTTTACATTTGAGACGCCGCGGCAATAGCGCAGTTGGTAGCGCTCCGGACTTCTAATCCAGAGGTCTATATTCGCACGGGTTCGATCCCCGGCCGCGGCACTTATCCTTTTCGACATTTGTCTTCCACCAATGGGTAGATAATCGTAAACCTATGTGGAATAGCAACTGGAGGCTAGGAAAGGGATGTGGTGGTAGTACTGGTGTGAGAAATACCAGGAATCCATCGTTAGGTGCTCCAGTCGTCGCGATATAACTGAGAGATTGTTGAAAGCGACGTAAAACCCCAACTCAAATCAAATCAAATTTACATTTGAGCCTACGCGTGACATTTCCAACAATTAGAAATGTGCGAGAGGTGCAAACATTGAGAGGCCCGGATAGCCAAAAACTGTAAATATAAAGTTAACCGATGGTGTACAAATACTTTGAGACCTTGTCTAGCTACTAAGCCAATTGTGAAGTCTCTGGTCAGACTCTGCGGATGCAGAGACTTGCCAGAGAGTTTACCTTTCGCATATTTGAAATTGTTGTAAATGTCACCCACAGGATCATTTTGCTTTTTCAAAGTATCATCGAGTTGATGTAGCAATAAGCAAATCGTTGAGAACTTCCAAATAAAATGATTGATTGATCATAACCCGCATTTGTAATAGAATGGCTGTTTAACTCCAAAATTTCGCTATGTTGCTTGAAATATGTTCGTAAGGCATTCATCCAACGATAATGCTGTTTATTTCATGTCTGTGACTATACATTTTGCAGATAAAAGGCATTTCTTTACCAGCGCGTGTTGTGACATAGGTCATGGGGCGGGACAAGACATCTTGCAATTAAGCTTTGGTACCGCCCACGTTCCGTGATCGTAATCAGCCATCTAAAGGCACGCGTGTTCTTATTAAAGTAGTGGACTCCTAATAGTTCTGCAATGTTTCGTTCCTTATGGTCTTTTACAATGTTGACCGAGGTTTCCTAATGAAAATCATTAGGAAACCTCGGTTAACACTGTTTATGTTCATTACTTCCGAGGCGTTGCCAATCTCTTACGGATACACTACCTTAAGCCTTACTGATGCTACGGTCCTTACTCTAGCACAATATTTACTTAGCTTTACTCGAAAGGCACCACACCAAACACGCTTGGATCTTTCTCTTGAATTCTACTTTCCTAAACAAAATACTAAGTAGTATTTCTGAATGTTTTCTTCACCAAACATGCTCTATTTGTTTTTGTGTATTTTTTGTACGTCTCGAAAGATACTTCTCGTCAAGATATACAATAGGAACGATAGGCAAATCTTATGACCTATAACTACATATAATCCTTAATTTTTATATGTTTCTTTGCATCATAAATTCCAACTAATGATGTATTCATAAACATGTAGCCAAATAATTTTCAAGTTCGCTCCTGTGTACATGTAAGTGTAAAATTAGCAATGCGCACTTTCATGCAAAGTAGAAGGAGAAGATAGAGCTTTGATAGTAATCTGCAACCATAAAATCATTATTGCATAGGGAAAAGCTTTGCAAGTAGGGAAACAGAGAATATTTTTGTTATTCCTATTGATGTAAAACTTGATATTTGACTTCTCACTAACAATGAACTGTTAGTTTATTGGAATCGGTATCGGAAGTAATTTAAAACCCTCGTAAATTCGGACATTGGTACGAGGCTGTGTCCTCCATATTCAAATAACCAACAATTACCCAATACATCGCAATAGGTAAAACGGTTCTGGTGGATTCTTAACACTTTCCTGTTTTACATAATTTTGGATCTGTCCAAATTTAAAGGTTTTGCAGACGAAAATTTGAAATGCAAATGGTTAAAATATGCGTGGTCTGTTTCTATTCTAAGAGTGAATTTATCACCAGAATACCGTTTTGAAATTAAAAAAAAAAAAAAAAAGAAAATTACCGATGTAGAAATTATATTGTGGAGAGCATTTACAGGAACATATTTAAAGGGAAAAAATCATTTGTTTCAGGTATACGAAAACCTGTTGATTACTTCCCTTCCTATGAGTGAATAGTTGTCGAGCGAAATTGGAGTACTGGGCAAATCATTTACGAAAAGAAAAAATAGGTCGGAAAAGGAGAAAAAATGTAGAATTAGCTCTCATTTCTTTCCGATGATTTTTGTTTATCACTCTAAATAGCTGTCTGCAACACTTTTTAGTGAGGCCAGTCTATAGTCTAGATATCTTGTTAAGTTATAAGAACAGAACAGAACATATGTTTTATTGAAACTTGTACATAGTAAAGTCCTAAATCACTGTAAACTGCGGCAGAACAAGTGCTATTTTTAACGCCTTATAAACGTGAAATACGACGTCAAGGGAAAGGGGCAATCTGGTAAGAATGAAAGGTACCGATCCTGGTCAGACTGCGCGGATCGCGCAGACTGAGTAGGAGAGAAACGTTTTCCTTTTTGTATATTTTTGAATTTGAAAGGGTCATGCTACAATCTAAACTTAGTTAACATTCGACTTGTGGTTAACATTTGCAGTATCCAATCTATTTTTCAAATATATACTTTTATATTATAGCTATACAAATATCCGTGTGATAACATCTCATATGATTTTTTATGATATCCCACGGATATCTTTAGTACAATGACATAATGCGATTAATCTTAGAAATTTGCATTCCTGTAAGAAACATCGACGAAAACAGGACAAATAAAGTGTTTTAGGTAAATAAAATGCATACTTTGTGTGTTGTGTGAAAACAAAAATATTCAATATAAATTCAAAATAAAAAGAAAGTAAAAAAAATCTTGTAGACACTCCATAGGCCATATTTTTAGTCAATCAACCTGGAAATTGGTGAGAATAAATGTCTTGGTGAAATTTCGGTCAAGTTCAAAATTGGTCAAGTTGAGTAAAAAAATAGGTCACATTGTCAAACATTGGAAAACAATGTAATCACTCTTGAGGCCACAAATTTTGGTGAATCAACCTGTAAATTGGTCAGATTTATTGTCTTAATGAAATCTCGACCGAGTTCGAGATTGGGTCAATAGGGATCAAAAACTAGGTCACGAGGTCAAATAGTAGAAAAACCTTGTAGACACTCTAAAGGCCATATTTTTTGCTCGATCAACCTGAATATCAGTCAGGATTGTTTGTCTTGATGAAATCTAGGCCAAGCTCGAAATTGGGTCAAGTGGATTCAAAAACAAGGTCACGATGTCAAATATTAGATAAATCCTCTAGACATTAAACAATATTTTTTGCCCATTTGAGATGAAAATTTGCCAGAATGACTGTCTTGATAAATTCTTGGTTAAGCTCAGAATAAGCTATGTTTTATATGTAAACGATAAAGTAAGTAACCGACGAAATTTGGAGTTTTCGATTTAGTGATTGACATCATTATTTTGTGGTTTCTTGAAAGTTTTTTATTTCAATTTCAATTTCAAACAGGCGGTCAGACCGGTTTGACCGGTCTCACGATCAAGTTGGACAAATTGAGTATATATATACTACCCTCACGAAAGATCGTGCCGTCACGCATGAATAGAGATTTTTTACTATAGGTGTATTTTCAAAACTGAGCTCTGACCTAGGCGTTTAGTCCATTATCATAGGTATATGAGTAAATCTTAATATCTAAGACAAGCACCAAGTTTCATTTGAAAGGTAATTTGTATCTTTTTTATGTTTGTTTTATCAATTTTGAAACAATAGCACGGAAATTTAACCGTTAAAAGTAGATTTCACGGCTCATCGTTCGAAATCTACCTATACTGATTTCATTCATTTAAATCGACTAGGTTGCAGAGTTTTGTGAACTAGGGTATATTACGTAGCATATTTATCTTTGTCAAAGAATTGTCTGTATTCTTCTAGGTTCTTTACTGTAGTTCACACTAACTTTCAAGGAGAAATTACAGAGCCAAACTTTGTTCTCCATTTTCGACAGATTTGCATTTATTGTATTTTTCTTCTTAAGAACTTTGTATAATTTGACATAAAAGCCCCTTATTGTTAAAATTACAAGAAACGGAAATAAGTCTGTAAGAGTTTTCTCCCTTGACAATTAATCGTTTTTCATATGTAGAGTTGGTCATTCTACTATACTATCATGAGTGTAGATCTGCAGACCTACCGATGTAGAATCGGATTATTTACGCAACCCAATAAGTGTAAAAGAGAGGCAAATTTTATGAAGATTCAAGGGATTTCTTTATGTATAAGAATAATATTGTTCCTTCTATTAGCCGTATATTGTATTGAGCCAAAAAATTGCCCTTCAAATGCCGCTTCTGGCTCCGGAGCTCCTTCTGGCCGAGATCGAGTAGATCTAATCGTCAACCAGGACAATATAGTGCTTCCCGTGATATGAATATTAGTGATCGGACAAGGGATCTTACTCCACCACGGACAAGGTTCTCGCAACGACAACATGACATTGCCCAACCGAACTTGAGCTCATGGCTTAACGATAACAGGCGTGACACACTCTCTGCTAACGTTGAATTTGACACTAAATCAATCCTATTAGAAATCCGAGGTGACATTAAAGAGATGAAGGATAAGTTTTTGAACATTGAAGGATTAATAGCTAATCTAGAACGTGAGAATAAATCCCTGAAGGAACAAAATGACTTGCTTCATGAAAAGGTCGATTCATTAACTGAATCCGTTTATCAGTTAGAAACGCAGGCTAAAAGGAATGAACTTAAATGTGAAGCCCTAGAGTCTCAATCCAGGAGAAACAACCTGAAATTCCATGGAATCCCTGATGACAAAGATGAGACCTGGGGGCAAAGTGAGAATAAGATCAGATACTATTTAACGGCTATTGGGATTGATGAAACTGAGATAAAGATCGACCGTGCACACAGGATATCGTCACCGTCGTCGAACAAGGTCAGGCCGATCATTGTTAAATTCCCTTTGTTTAAGGACAGAGACTTAATTTTGAACACATTTCGCGAAATTCGCAAAAAGAGTGATTTTGTGGACAAAAGTTTTGCTAATATTCGTGTCGTGGAAGATTATCCTGAACGAATCACAAGACAACGAACTTTGTTATATCCTTTGCTGAAAAAGAGTCTGGAAGAAAAGAAGAAAGCGTTCTTCAAGTTAGATAAACTCGTTGTCGACGGAACTGTTTATGTGTATGATTTTGAGAGCCAGAAGCCTGTGGCATTGAGATAGGGGCGGGGTCAAGGTTTACGAAAATCAGATGAACAGTTAAACTTTATCAAAAATCATAACCAATCTCTAGGCATAGAATTGTCAGATTTCAGTATTTCAAATCAAAGCGCCAAACAAAAGCTAGCAATATGTTCTGCTAATATTGAGGGTTTCATGAAATACAAATATGACCAGTATTTTCTTAATTACTTGTCCAAGTTCGACATTTGTGCTTTATGCGAAACATGGGGAAATTCGAGTAGTGACTTTGGTGATACATTACCCGAATTTACTCACTTTAATTTTGTGAGATCCGTAAAAAGCACTTCTCAACGTAACTCAGGTGGTGTGACTGTTTTTCTCAGAAAGCACCTGGTCGAAAATAGTCATGTAAAGCAAATATGTCAAGATTTTAAGGACGTTGTTGTATTTATGTTAGACAAGTCTTTCTGTTCCTTAACATACTCTATAATCCTTATCTTTATATATGTATCGCCACAACATTCAAATATATACAACTCATATGATTGTCAGAATGGCATTGAAATTTTAAGCGATTATATCATCCGCCTTACCACGTTATACCCCAATTCCAATTTTTTCCTTGCTGGAGATTTTAATAGCAGGGTTAAGGATTTGTGTGACTATATTGAACATGATGACGTGTCACATATTTATAGTGATAAATTCGATTATCCTTCAGATAACTTTGCACTTGATAGAAAATCGAAGGACACAAAATACAATAATTTTGGTATATCATTAATAAATTTGTGCTGTGCCTTTGACATTCTCATATTTAATGGTAGACTAGGCCATGACACAGAAGGCGAATTTACGTGTTTCGCGAACAGTGGCTCTAGCGTGGTGGACTATATGATCGCTTCCTCCCCAATTTTCGATTATGTGAAGGATTTTTATGTTGATGAAGTCAGTTTTGGAGTTCATTTTCCTATTTGTTGTCAATTAGTTTTTGAAAGCACTTTAAGTTCAGGCAATCTAAATCACGCAAATAATGGCGTAAATGAAACTATAAATATCTGTCCAGATAAAGTAGTTTGGCTAGACGGAAAAAGAGATCTATTTTTAAAAAAAACTTAAATACTGGTTTACATAAACTTTTTTCTGATCTAGAGCAAAAAAATGCGACCACGTTACTACCCGATTTCATAAATATCATAAAATCTTCTTCGAGTTGTATGAGTAAAGAAAGTAGACAAATTTCCGGTAATAGCCGAACTCAGCCACAGTGATGGAATAGACTGTGTAAAATAAGTAAGATGAGGAAGCACAATGTTTTACGCAAGTTTAGGTACACTAACCGCCGGGATGACCTTGAATTATATAAAAGAACTAGAACTTTATTCAAGAATGAGTGCAAAAAAGCCAAAAAAGAATGGCAAAATCGTAACAAAAATGATCTTTTTCGGAGTAGATCGAACGCAAAACAGTATTTGGAGCTTAATCAAACGATCTAACACAACAAACCTAACGGAAGACTCTCAAATATCAAACGAGAGATGGTACTCATATTTCAAATCTATGCTTTACATATCTGAAACTATAAACGTAACGGAAAATACTGATGAATATCTGTCAAGAATTTCACGAAACAGTGCAAATGATTATTTGAATGAAGAAATCCGTAGGGCAGTCGGGCATATTCGTGTAAGCTCTACTCCGGGACCAGATGGGATTTCAATACATTTTTATAAATATTCTATAGACCGAATCCTGCCTTATCTAAGTACACTCTTTAACGAAATTCTTCGAAGTGGAGAAGTTCCCGCAGATTGGGGAAAGAGTTTGATTATACCAATCCATAAAAATGGTTCAAAAAATAACCCAAATAATTACCGAGGAATTTCACTTATCGATAGTATTAGTAAAATTTTTATGTGCATACTAAATATTAGGCTTCAGAAGTGGTGTGATGAGCATGATATATTGCATGATGAGCAAGCTGGTTTCAGAAAAAGATATTCTACTATTGATAATATTTTCAGTCTATCGTCCATTATTCATAAATACATAGGAAAAACGAGAGGAAGGTTCTACTGCATATTTATCGATTTTTCAAAAGCGTTCGATTGTATAAATCACAACAAATTATGGGAATCTTTAACAAGGAAAAACATACGCGGTAATTTTCTACTCGTTTTACAAAGCATGTATAGCCAATTGAAAGCGTCTGTTCGTTTCGATAATCATTGCTCAGATTTTTTCTCTTGTAATATCGGTACTAGACAAGGCTGTTGTGGAAGTCCTCTGATTTTCTCGCTATTCATTAATGATTTAGTTGATTATTTGAATTTACACTTTAAGAATGGTGTCACTATCTCTAATGAGATAGCAGACATTTTCTCTCTTCTTTATGCAGACGATATCTCAAATTTTAGTGAAACCGTAATTCAGCTACAGCGCCAAATAGACTGCATATCTAAATACTGTGATTCCTTTGAAATGAAAATTAATGTAGATAAAACAAAATCGTAGTTTTTCGTAACGGGGGAAGGCTAAGAAACTACGAAAAGTGGTCATATAGAGGGAACCCCATCGAAGTCGTCTCTAGCTACAAATATTTAGGATTATTCTTCAAGTATAACCTAACTTGGTCTGATTCACACAATAGCTCTGCTAAGCAAGCAAATAAAGCTATCGCCAATATATTTAGATATCAAAATACATTTGGACGCTTCAGTGCGAGGGATATATTCAAATTATTTGATAGCGTAGTCAAACCTATTCTCTGCTATGGTGCCGAGATTTGGGGTCATCAGTATATCGATAAGATTGAGAAAATTCATTTAGATTTTTGTAGGAGATATTGTGGTTTACCATCGAATACACCAGCAGCATTCGTGTATGGTGAGTGTGGTAGGCTTCCCATTTGCGTGACATACTTAACACAATTTATAAAGTATTGGCTTAAGCTCATTTCCATGGATAGACACAGATACCCGTTTCAGTGCTATTTGATGTTGATAAACCAAGACGATATAGGGCGAAAGAATTGGGTAACACAGCTGAAACAATTATTATTTAGTTTTGGATTCGGTTACGCGTGGATTGCACAGGAAGTTGGAAACCAATCTGTTTTCATTAAGCTTTTCCAACGCCGCGTTTTTGACGTATACACACAAAGGTGGTCAGAGTCTATAAACAATATGTCCAAATCAGACACTTATTTTGGTTTCAAATCCTCTCTTACCCCAGAACTATATTTATCATTGGACATTCCGTTCAAATATAGAAACGCGATAGCTAGATTTCGAACATCGACCCATAATTTAATGATCGAAAAAGGCAGACATCTTGGTCTAGACAGAAATTTAAGATTATGTACCTTCTGCAAAAAAACCGGAATAGAAGTAATTGAAAACGAATTTCATTTTCTTTTTGAATGCAACCTTTATAAACACCTTAGGCTTAATTGTAATAAGATCATTAATTTCACACTGGTTACAAAAGACAATTTTAATAATATTCTAATGTCTCGGGACAATGTAGTTATTAAGGAACTTGCTTGCTTCTTATTTAAACCATTTGAATTACGCAAAGTTTATATGTATGATCTTGAATAAATTTATATATTGAAGCTCAAAAACATGGATATGATATACAAATTTAACGTGATTTCTAATTAAATCTAGAGAGCTTTTGTGTAAATTGGGTGTCACATGGATTTGTCTGTACCGACAGTCTGATGAGTTAATGAAATAGTTTGTATATCTATTTCTATGCTAGATCGGACTGCGGCTATTGGGAAATTTGATGTGATTCGAATGTGCTAAAAGCAGTCAACAGAAGTTGGTACCTATAACATGGTATCCCGATAAGAAATGTTCGTTTAGATATTTACATGATTTTTTTCTTTGAATATTTTCTTTTCCAAGGGAGAGAATATAAAACTTTTCTTGTAAAACTATTGACTTGTATTTTGGGCCGGTGGCCTTGTATTATCTACTGAATAAACTGTTCAAACTGTTCAATTGGGTCAAGTGGGGTAAAAATCTAGGTCACGAGGTCAAATTTTACAAACCCTGTAAATCATTCTAGCCATATGTTTGGCTCAATCATCCTGAAAATTTGTTAGAATGATTGTCTTAGTGAAATCTTTGCCAAATCTAAAATTTGGTCCAGTGGGGTCAAAAAAGAGGTCAAATATTATAAAACCTTACAGGAACATTGCATGCCTTATTTCTGGCTAAGTCAACCTGTAGATTTGCCCAATTTATTGTTTAGATAAGATCTCAGACAATATAAATTGTTTTAATTAGATCTTGGACAGTAATCTAAGGTGAGGGGAATTATGGCCACTTTGGTCCGCTTGTTTTACTAGTACTATGTATTAGTAGGAGAATAATGTTTTTGACATTTATGACGCACAAGGTAGATCAATGTATCCGAATCTGACATCAGTCACGGGAATATACCCGTCTTTGTAACCTTACTTTATGGACGGACTCATGACGTGTACTATTAAGCTTAGAATTTAAAGTAACTTTGCAGATTCTTGAAATCGGAAAATGCCCCGAGATATGTGGCTTTAAGATCATAGACACTTAAAGGTTATAGGTCAAACATAGCCTAAGCTTGGAATTAATTTTCATGGATCGAGATTTGAGTGAATTTAATGAAAGGTAATCCTATATCACAAAGTTTGTTCAGGATGACCAAAATAAGCGATATTAATTAGCTCCCTTTTATAAAATACAGTTAGTTACGTCGTGAAATTGACATTCACCTCAATCAAAACAATTTTAACTCAGCGCTCCATTTTCATTCCGAACACTCACTCAAACCATTCAAAAACGCTTAAACCCATTGAAAAATAAAGAAGCAACAATGTCATTCAAATAAGATTTTGAAGTAGAATAATAGCAATTTCACTGACATAATTCAAATTCCTAGCGTCTCATAAGTTCTTGAAGATATAGGAAGCTATCTATAGAACTTGTATACATACAGTAAGCAACATCGTGAAATTGACAAGATGAATGTTTTTGGAATGAAATTTATTGATCGATAGAACAATCCACGAAAACCAATCACACACTGTGTTAACAGTGTCATTCTCGATTAAATATTTGATAGAATAGACCAACTTACAAGAGATATACTTTCTATCTTATTTTAAATGTTTTTTTTTAAACAAAATCATGCTACAACAAACAGTATGGTAACTTAACATTACCACGAAAATGTATGACGACATACATAATCATGAGCGGCCAAAAATCATAATTCCTTTATTTTCCAGACTTTTTATATGTTAAAAGTAAGTTCAGATTAACGCAATAATTCAAAAAGTGTCTGTTGCAATTATTTTGAGGTTGATGTCTAGTTTGACCGGGCTAATGAATCAAATTACTACATACGCTTTCCAGTTTACGGAAAAGTCTGTCCGTTGTTCCAAATGGTTTCAAACCAAGGGAGTAACTCCCATTACGCAATTTACGCAAGTGCATAAAAGAAATAATCATGTGTGGAAAATATCGTTGATGAATTGAATAAGTTATCGCTCGGACTTTTTCGTAAACTTGAAAGTACTTCGGACGTAAGTGAAGTAATTTTGGGTCAATGTTCAATCGCCATAGATCGGCTACTTGTAGTACTCTTTAGCATACGCTTGAAGAAAGAAATAAGGTTTTATGCTCGGTCGTCTATGGTGATCTTTTTGGCATATTATAATTTGGTGACAAAACGCAGTAAATCACAGTAAATCACTGTGTTTTGTTATCAAATAATCATATGCCTCGTTTTGATCTTTTGTTGATTTTGTTTTGCATGACGTCATCTTAATGTTTGTGACGTCATGTAAACCCACGTGCGAAGTATCGTGCTTTCATGGCCGCGGCCGTATTAACCCCGAGGTATATTCCGTAGAATCACCGAGAATTCCCGTTATCCACGCTAATTTAAGGACTATTGCGAGTTATCACGTCTTCAAAGCGGAGGGCACGGACCAGTTCGGATATCTAAGGTTGACAGTGTGGCCCCCAACCGTGAATGCAAGACATAGGCCTAGCCTAATCATTTAATAAAATAAAAGAACAAATTACTACTATTATTAGTTTAATTTAAACAAAAGTGTAAGCAAACCACATGTTGTTGCTTATCAAAACATATTAAATAAATGTCAATATTTATACACTTCTAATATTCTACCGTAAAACAAAAAAGTTGTTTTAATATATATGAACAAACAAATTACTGAAATTAGATAAGCATTTGATATTTATAAGGATTAAAAAAGATATTTTGTTGTAAATTAAATTCTGTACAGTTCATGGCGTAATCAACAGCCACCACCACCGCAACCTCCCCCTCCCCCACCACAGCCTCCGCCACCACCACCACAGCCTCCGCCTCCACCACCATCGCAACCACCAGCATCACCACCATAACCTCCACCTCCAAAACCCCATACTCCACCACCACCACCACCACCACGGGAGCGACTTCTACCGCCTCGTTGATGTCTTTGTCCGCTTTTTCCTGCTGAAGTAAAGGAACATTGCGAGTTATAAAGGTTGTACTAATATGTCGAAATTTTAGCTCTTTTCAAGTATACATAGTCAAAAAAGTTGTTTTGTATTGTGTGTTTTGTAGTTTGTGTTATTTTCAATGTAGTGAACTGGTGCTAGAGCTACGAGCTTATCGATTCGCTATCACAAACAACATTGTTTACTTTGCAGATCATCGGTAAATGCGTAACTTGAGATTTTATGCGTTTAATGTCTCTTTAGTAAATAAACACAAGATTGCACAACCGCCATATTTTAAGGAAACTGATGTTTTACAAGCATCATTTGTTTCCGTCGAATGAAATATTTACTCGTGCGAATTAATAGCCAAAATAGCTTGTAAAAACATCGAACCCTTAAAAAATGACTGCTGCACCTGTTTATATTTACTCTAGTGATGAATTTGTATGAGGGTTTGGTTATCCACCGAGAAGTTAAACTTTTTCAGTTAAATTGTCGGCTACATACTTGTAGCTGTTCAAATGAGTTTTAAAAAAAATAGCTGAAAGACATAAATCTCGAATGAAACGACTCGTTACTTATGCGCCACCATGCCAGGGCAAAGATCAAGTACACTCCTCAAAACTCCTAAGCGGCCACTTACCTTTTTGGTCATTTGTTATAAATGCCGCATGGTATCGTCCCGTTTTCGCGTGAATAATTTAGCCAAATTATTTATGAAGCCAACAAGAGAAAAATCAGTGAAATGATTCAACAAGAACTGTTTTAAAATTAAACGAAAGTAGGAGTACCCTCGATTTCAAAGTTAACATTTGTGGGTGGGGTATTTTTGACATTTCTTGTAAGTATAAGAATTGTGTAGAAAGTTTTAGCATCTCTTATTAATTTAAGAAGTCCACAGGCGTTGTTCCACCGATATTAGTGCGAAAGATTGATAGGCTTTGCGTTTTTCAAGTATCGAAAAATTCAATTTTCTCTTAAAAGTTTCAATTATGTGACTTTTGAATTTGAGGGTACATGCATTTAATTCCGTCTTTAGGACTTATTGATGCATGGTTTTACAGAACAATTGGATAGGATGCTGACTAAATGGCCACTCGTTCAAAAGACAAAGTTCACATTTCAAAATAAAAGCGTAAAATGTGTGAAAAATGGAGAAAGGTAAGGTGGCCGCTTAGAACTTTTGAGTAGTGTATTATACAACCACGTGACTCAATTCAAACCACCAGTCGCTCATCCCATTTGAATGCATTTATTGTCATTCTCTGCGTGTCATTAGTTATGCAAAAATGACGCTTATTACAATAATTTTCATCATGTCTCAGCACAGGTACCGGGCATGTTGCTTCAACAACCCCTGTAACATATGATATATGATTCTCATATGTTCCCAGGGTTGTTGGAGCAACGCGCCCGGTACCTGTGTATCTCAGGTGAAAGAAAGCCGAGTTGGGGACCCTTGGTCTAACATCGCGTTTTGTCTTAGTCTAAGCGTAAGCGAGTTTAGCGTTAAATGAAAACCACAATTTGAATATTTGCCAAATAAAACGTGACCCGTCAGGCGGAAATAGACCATCTTGGTAGCGGTTGAAGTGTCGATCCTAGTCAGACTTGACTGACTGTGCAGCCTAACTAGGGACGAAACTTTACCAACTTGAATGATTTTCTGAATCTAGAATAACCATAAGCAAAAAGAATTTTAAGTTTTGTGTTTCTAATTAGTTAATACTAGTTTAAGGTAGTGGACCCGCAATAATTCCGCAACGTCTCAGAAGTAATGAACTTTAACAGTGTTAGCCAAGGTTTTCTAATGATTTCATTAGGAAACTTCGCTCAACATTGTGAAAGATCAGGAGTTTCCGAAATGTTACGAAAGTTTTACGGGTCTACTACCTTGATTCAGTTCGATTGGGACGAAAGCTATGACACAGAGTCGCTCTAAAACACCCAATTCTGCTGTGCGTTCAGAATGACAAAACCATTCAAACCGTTTGCCGATTGTACCCTGCTTTGCTCGCAAGTAAACGTGCAAAGCGTGGTATAATATGAAAACAGTTTGTAGCGCTTTGTCATACTGAACGTAGGGCTGATGTTTTCATGTTTCTGAGAAAGAGAGGCAGTGGTTCAAACCAATTGCTACCAAATTCTACATCTTAGACAAAGTGACAGTAGCTGGATATTCTTAATGATTTGCTAATAAATAAACCCATATGATAGTGAGGCTCGAACCACGGATCTTCTAGTCAAGAGTTGAGAGGCGATAATGATCGCCTGATCGGTCATCGAGGCTGTCAAGCTTTCTTATTGGCTTAATTTCTTATTCATATATTCAATAACAAAAGTGAAAGCACGCGTGCATTTTGTATTCTTGATCGCATAAAACAGAACTTTGACAGTGTCTCAAAATTAACGAAATGTGTGTCCTTTGTCGCTTTACGGAATGTTAGGAATGAAGAAAATATTTTATTGGAACGAAAAACCAAACAACGCATATGTATGTATGAACCCGCTTCGCGCAAAGTCTGATTAGCTCAATCGGTCATGTATTGGACTGTCATTTTCTGAGATCCTAAGTTGGAATCCTGTCTCGAACTGCTTTCATCAGAGATTTGATGTAAGTCATTGTTACAAGCGATTAACCTCGATTAACACTTAAAGTTCATTACAACCGAAACTTTATGGAACTTTTACGGGTCCACTACCTTAAGTAGGGTAAGCAGCTGGTGGCTCAAGTGAAATGTTGTGGTTGAACTGGTCTAAAAAACAACAGGAATGGATGGATAGATTCACCAGAAGTCGCGATATAACTACAGAATATTATAAAACGGATCCAAATCTTGCGTTTAATGTGTTTTTAAGATACAAAGACGTCAAATTATCCGCTTGACTGCACAGCGGCTACCATTCCCTTCATGTCTATTCAGGATCTCCGCTTGCTTATTAAAAAAAACAAACAAACAACAACAAAAAACAAACAAACAAAATTATTGAAAATGGGAATCAGTCAATTCCCCATCCCGCATATACTGTAAGGAATTCAATATGTCAAAACACAGGACAACCATAAGAAATGGTTTCTTTTGTTTCTTTGTGTTTCCAATACAATTGTAATTCTTACTACTCCATCCCGCTTAGTGTAGCATGAGCAATTGATTCGTAACGGTAATAAACAATTGGTTTAAACCTATAGACCTGCAATTTCAAGTGAGTGATCAAAGATCAATTTTACATTGAAAATGATAGGAGATAATGGTTTCTCTGACCTCACTCTTTCTTGCAGAACTATAGTTATTTTACATCAATTGGGAAACAAGTTCTTACAACTTAGATTAATCCCTCTCGATTCTGCTTCCTGGAAAATCCACCAGTACTCGCGCGTGTGTGGGCCAATGAAAGAACCAAGATCGATAGCCGCTCCCGGGAATCGAACTCAGGACCTTAGGGTCAAGAGACCGACGCTCTATCTCTAGACCACGGACACCACATAAATAATTATGTAAAATAATAATGGAAGAATGATATCAAAGGAGATGTAGTAAAGATGCAAAACACACTCGATTTCGTAAAAATGCCTTTATACACACACTTTTGTTGCACTTTGTGAAAATGTTTACACTTGTTACAGATTATAAAAAGAGCATCGGTCACGCAAGAAGAGCCATTATTCACAGGAAAACCTATAGCAGCTTTCCAAAATAAGTCAAACTTATCTTTCCATAGTCTAAGCATCTGGCAAAGGCATAATTAAAACATATGGAATAGTGCTTTATTTAATGTCCTTGGTGATCATGTAGAATTCCGCGAAAAATGGCGGCAATGTGACTAGATTTTCATACTCACTTTAGCTCAATAATTACAGCTCATTTATCACCCAAGTTGTGTTGTGATTTTAATTATGGAATTAAAGGTAATTGATTTTCAAACAATTGTGTCAAATTCTAGCTTTGATGGGTAAGAATTAGTGAAAATATCAACTGTAATTTACATGTGTGAAGAAGAAGTTTTTTCTAGTATATAATCTTCATCTCATAAGAAATAAAAAGCAAAGGAACTTGCGCGTTGTCTCCGAAGATTGTACACAGCCCATCTTTCCTCTTGTAATAGTACGATGTAATTATTAGGGGCCTTTTGCCTTTTGCCGAGGTATAACAAAATTTGTAAAAGTGGATCAGGATATTTATCATTTTCATTAAAGGTACATTTCGAAATAAATACGGGAAAATCATAACCACAGTTGTGGAAAAATTCAGTGATCTGCGTCACGAATAGTGAGTAAAGTCAAATTAAAGGTGGTTTCCCTTCCCATACTGATAACCACTCAACCAAATAATGTCGCAAACATAACCCTTTTCAACTTTTTATCGAAAGATAAAATTTTTTGGCTACTAAAAAGTGGAAGAGGTTGCAGACGACCGTTCGAAATAAATTCAACTTAAGCAAACACACGAGCATCCCCCTCCCCCACCACACACACACTAAAAGCAACCAACCAAAAAGAAATAACCGAAAAAGTTATTCAAAAATGTTTGAAAAGGGGTAACTTATTTGTAAAAATTCTACGATATTTGCTTCGGGATATTAAATTATTAAATAGGAAATGAGTTATTTCTAATTTTATGGAGATAGAAACTAAAAACCCTGTCATACTGATGTATGAATCCGCTTCGCGAATCCATACAGTGTGTTTTGGTTTTTAGATTCACTACTCCATGAAATTTAAAAAAAAATCTTCATCTCTTAGATAAGTAAATTACATCTTCTTTAGCCATGGGTCGTATTTAAGAGCCCACCATCCAAGTAATGTAGTTCTCTTTCTTTTCCAAAATTGATCGGACAGTTTCTATTTCAAGAGACGAATTTTGGTGAAATATCACCGTTGAAATAAATTTTATCGATGCATGTCCGTTTTGATGTATTTGTAAAATCATGGCCTAAGGGAGATAATTACATGGAACTCAAGTTTGTAAATCAGATATTGGTTAAGTCCCTTACAATTTTATTTATTGACTGATTTACACAAAATCAAACACATCGAAGTTAGAAGCAACGTATGTATGAAAAATTGTCATTCATTTTATTCGTCAATGTATTATTTCATTGATAGAAGCGATCTGATTATTAGTTGAGACCAGCCATACGTTATGGATGGCAAAAACTTTGTGACCCGTCTCGCGAAAAGAGACCATATGGATGGTCCGTTAAGTGTCGACCCTAGTCAGGCTGCGCGATCTAAACTTTTCGAACTTTGAACTCTGAATCTAGAATCATCATTCTACCTTTCGATGAATTAAGAAATACGACATTTGGTTCAACGATGTTGACTCCAATCTCTTTTTCAAATCTTTATTTTATAGAGTTCACAGATGGTCCCTTTTCGCGTGATGGCTCACATTTGCAAACGTTAAAGAAATGGTTCCCCGGTTAGAATTACTGCGCGAGCGAATCTGTGCAAGGATGCTTAAACATGTATGTTTATCTCTCTTTTTACATCTTGAAGTGGGACAGTCTTCACGTTAATTAACATTTTCCCATTTGTCACATTTTAGACTGGTCCATGTAAAAAGAGGTTTCAGCCTTTCTTGTGACAAGTGTGCAATTCGAAAGCAATCTTATGTGATATAGAATTCAATGAAACCAGTCTTAGCGGCCACCTGTATTCAGCAAGCAACCTGTATTAAGCAAGCGACTACTGAGTTCCCAAATTTCGGAAATGTATAGAAACTTATAGTCCGTTTGACTTCTATATGGACCAACCTTTTCATCAATTACACAAAGTTGCGTTTAAATAAAGGATTTCTGTGTAGTAAAATGTTATTTTCAGCTTAATACCATTCCAAAAAATATTTTTTCGAAACAAAATTATTTTAAAATAATGATTTTGTCTATCTAGCTAATGATAATTGTTATATATAGACTATAAATAAACCTAATGGTATTTACCATGTCTATTTTTAGAATTAGTCAGGGGATTTTCCAATATCTCTTGACACTTTAAGGTAATAGAGATGTAGAAGATTTTAGATCTTTCTAGAAAGGCCTTTTGGAAGGTGATTCAGACTCTAGAGTATTCTTATGTTCTATACTATTCCAGATTGTTCTATAGTATTATATAAAGGGGTTCCTACAGCATTCTTGGTTCACTTGATTTAGACTTATGGTTTCATTTAGTAGTGCTCTGTTAAACTAAAAGGGGATTTCTTGTTATCTTAAAAGTGTGTTTGAAAGCGTGTTTAATTTTAAATTCAGATATTATTGGACTTATAATTTGTGGACCAGGAACTTAAATAAATTGGATCTAAAATTAAAACTCTAGGATTAAACATTCAAGGTATTGTAATTTGTTTTTGTATTAGTTTCATATTGTCAATAATTCTGTAATTATTGTCAATAAATATTGTTAATTGTAAAGTTTGTTGCTGGTTTCTTTGTTCGTGTTACATTGGCACGTAACATATTTGGGGGCTCGTCCGGGATACGAATATCAGACAAACATACAAAACAAAACAAATCAAACAAATTCTTCATTTAAAACTGCTGTTCAAAATTATTTAAGAAATTAATTTCATATTTCAATTTTGATAAATCTAGAGTGCACTTTTACTATTATTTATCGAAATCTTACATTCTTATTTGAATACAGCAACAAGCTACCATGTCTTTTGACTTAGAAAAATTTACGCACGAACCTTCCGTGGAGTTATTGAATTTGGGTAAAAAGCCTGATTTGCTCAATCTTGCCAAGCATTATGAATTAAAAGAAGTCAAGTCCTCATTGCGAAAGCATGAAATTAAGAATATTTTGGTTCAATATTTTGTTGATGAGGACATTTTTTATGAAAAGGCTCTGTCTCTCATTGTTGATGTTCCATCAGTTTCAAGCTCAAGAGAGCTTGAACTGTTAAAACTTCAACAAAGGGAGAAGGAATTGGAAATAGAAAGAGAGAGAGAAGAGAGAAAATTACAAGAAAAACAATTAGAAATTGAAGAAAAAGAAAGAGAAAGGCAATTTCAAAGAGAAAAGGAAGAACGAGAAAGAGAAGAAAGAGAACAAGAAATAGAAAGAGAGAGGGAAAGAGAAGAAAGAGCAGAGAGAGAACGAGAAAAAGAACGAGAATTTCAATTACGATTAAAAGAATTAGAAATTCAAGATAGAGCAAATCAGCCCAGATATATGTATAATGACCACTTTGATGTAACAAAACATTTTAGGCTTGTCCCTCAATTTCAAGAAAATGAAGTTGATACATATTTCGAACATTTTGAAAAAGTTGCAAATAACTTGAAATGGCCAAAGGAGCAATGGACCTTACTTCTCCAAAGTGTCTTAGTAGGAAAAGCTCGCAATATTTATTCGCAACTTAGAACAGAACAAAGTAATGATTATGATACTGTAAAAGAACTCATTCTCAAAGGTTATGAGCTGGTTCCAGAAGCATACAGACAACAATTTAGAAGTTGTAGAAAAGAATCTGGCCAGACTCACGTTGAATTTGCAAGAAACGAAGAAAAATTATTTGACAGGTGGTGCTATTCTAAGAAAATAGACCAAAATTATGATAATCTTAGACAACTTATATTAATTGAACAATTCAAAAATTGCATTCAATCTGACATTAAGTCACATTTAGATGAAAAAAATGTTGAAACTATACATGAAGCAGCTCGCTTAGCTGATGATTACTACCTTACACACAAAAATTCCTTTGTTAATAAAGCAAAACCTGCTTCCTCACATCCCCAAAATAAATCTATGTCTGGTGATTCATCTAGCATATCTTGTCAATCGAATTCACCTAAACCAAAGTCTACTGGTGAAACCAATGTTCAAAATCCCTTATCTCGAGTACATTGTACTTTTTGTAAAAAACCAGGTCACCTTATTTCAGAATGTTTTAGATTAATAAGGAAGAAGGAACTGAGTGCAGCCAAACCTACAGGGCTCACCAGCCTTCAGCCTAAATCACAGCCTTCTTTTGAGTTAAATTCAATTGTTAAGGCAGAACCAAATTCTGATTCCTGTATGGAGATTTTTGAACCGTTCATGTTGGATGGTTTTGTATCACTTTCAGGTGATATGTGCCCACCTACCCCTATTAAAATTTTAAGAGACACAGGAGCTTCTCAATCTCTTATTTTAGCAGATGTTCTGCCTTTTTCTGAGAAGACTTCGTCTGGTACTAGTGTCCTTATTCAGGGTGTAGAGTGTGGTGTTATTAATGTTCCTCTTCATAAGGTTAATTTGTCCTCGGATTTGGTTACTGGTTCTGTGGTTGTTGGTGTTAAACATTCTTTACCATTTAAAGGTGTACATTTATTGCTAGGCAATGACTTAGCTGGAGATAAGGTTGTTGTTAATCCTCTTGTAACTGACACACCTAATGTAGGTCAAACAGATGATCCTATTTTGCAGGAAATACCTGATTTGTACCCTTCATGTGCAGTAACTCGGGGTATGGCTAAAAAAGCTTCCTTGAAAAATTCAAATGATATTGACTTAACTGATACTTTTGTTGGTCAATATTTCAATGACGAGATTAAAAAGTCTTTTAATCTTAGTCTGCCTGATACTCAGACAGACTCGTCAAAATTTTGTCAGTCATCTCCAAGGTCAAATGACCAAGGTCATGAAACGCATTCAAAGTCAAAGTTAATCCAGGAACAGCAAAATGATCCTGAGATTTCAAAGTTAATTGATAGGGCATTACCCGAAAAAGAAATGTCTCAGAATCCTGTTTGTTACTATAAAAAGAATGGTATTCTGATGAGAAAATGGCGACCATTTGATGTCCCAGCTGATGACGATTGGGCTGTTCATCACCAAATTGTTGTTCCAAAATCATATCGCCATGAAATA
Organism: Fragum whitleyi; assembly: GCA_948146395.1. Lineage (NCBI taxonomy): Eukaryota > Metazoa > Mollusca > Bivalvia > Cardiida > Cardiidae > Fragum > Fragum whitleyi. Next base: position 57,602,155 of record OX411549.1, on the reverse strand, counting down.
CTTAGTATAGCACATGAAAGTCCAATGTCTGGTCATTTAGGTGTAAACAAGACTTATCACAAGATTATGACTCATTTCTTTTGGCCTGGACTTAAATCGGACGTTTCCAAATATTGTAAAAGTTGCCACACTTGTCAAATGGTAGGGAAACCTAACCAAGTTTTTCCAAAAGCAAGGTTACAACCCATTCCAGCTTTTGATGAACCTTTCAGTCGAATAATAATAGACTGCGTTGGTCCTTTACCAAAAACCAAGTCAGGTTCTGAATATTTGTTGACAATTATGTGTGCTTCTACCCGCTTCCCAGAAGCAATTCCTTTAAGAAACATTAAGGCAAAGTCAATTATTAAGGCTCTTGTCAAGTTCTTTACTTTTGTTGGCCTTCCAAAATCAGTTCAGTCTGATCAAGGATCAAACTTCATGTCAGGCATATTCCAACAGGTTATGCATGAATTAGGTATCAAGCAATATCGGTCATCTGCTTATCACCCTGAAAGTCAAGGTGCTTTAGAAAGATTTCATCAGACCCTAAAGAATATGATAAGGTCATATTGTTTTGATACTGATAAAAATTGGGATGAAGGTATTCATTTGCTATTATTTGCAGTCAGAGAATCTGTTCAAGAATCTCTTGGCTTTAGCCCCTTTGAGTTAGTTTTTGGTCATTCTGTTCGTGGGCCATTAACACTCTTAAAAGAGAAATTTCTTGCTGATGATGAAACACCATTGAACTTATTACAGTATGTTTCTGACTTCAGAAATAAACTGTCTAGGGCATGTGAGGTTGCTAGGTCAAATCTTAAATCATCTCAGAGCAAAATGAAGGCAAGATATGACAAGCATAGTGTTGATAGGAAATTTGAACCAGGTGATAAAGTCCTTGCTCTTTTGCCAATACCTGGCCGACCCTTACAGGCAAGATATTATGGCCCGTATACTATTGATAAGAAAACAAGTGATTTGAATTATATCATCAATACTCCTGGAAGGCGTAAAAATAAACAAATGTGTCACGTGAATATGTTAAAAAAGTATTTTGACAGAGATAGCTCTATTTCAAAACCGGTTACAGTTGTAAACACTGTCCCACAAGAATCAAATGTGATTGAATCAGAAGTTAATTCAGACTTTAGTGAAAAATCCGTTCCTGGTCCACCTAAACTTGAGAACTCTGAAATACTAAAGAATCTTGACGACAAACTTTCACATTTGGAGCCATCTCAACGAGAAGAGCTGAAACAGTTGATTAATGAATATGAACACTTGTTTCCTGACATCCCAACAAGAACTGATAAAATATATCATGATGTCATTGTGGAAGATTCTCAACCAATAAAACAACATCCTTATAGAATGAATCCAGTGAAACAAAAAGCCCTTCAAGATGAAGTGAATTACTTATTGGAGAATGATTTTATTGAACCCAGCAAAAGTAATTACAGTTCACCATGTATATTAGTTCCAAAGCCAAATGGAACATACAGAATGTGTACTGACTATCGAAAAGTGAACTCTGTGACAAAAACTGACTCTTTTCCAATACCAAGAATTGATGACTGTATTGACAAAGTCGGTAATTCTAAATATGTCACCAAATTTGACCTTCTCAAAGGATTCTGGCAAGTTCCGCTCACTGATAGGGCTAAAGAAGTATCAGCATTTGCTACTCCAACTGGTCTGTACCAGTACAAAGTTATGCCGTTTGGGATGAAAAATTCTCCTGCGACGTTTCAGCGGCTTGTAAATATGGTTATAGCTGGCTTAGATGGCTGTGACGCATACATCGACGACGTCATCATCTACACTGTCACATGGAGTGACCATATTCAAAGAATCAAACAATTCTTCGACCGTCTCAGTGATGCAAAATTGACTGTTAATCTGGGAAAAACAGAATTTTGTCATGCTACTGTTACTTTTTTAGGACATCTTGTGGGACAGGGTCAAGTTAAACCTTTAGAATCTAAGGTCAATGCTATCTCTGAGTTTCCTGTGCCTGCTACTAAAAAGCAACTGATGCGATTTCTTGGTATGGCTGGCTACTATAGAAAGTTTTGTAAGAATTTTTCTATAATAGCTGAACCTTTAACAAATTTATTAAAGAAAAATGTTAAGTTCAAATGGAATGATAACTGTCAAGTTGCCTTTGATCGCTTGAAAGCCATACTAAAGAGCACACCAGTTTTTTTAGCACCTGATTTTGACAAATGTTTCAAATTAGCTGTTGATGCAAGTGATGTGGGTATTGGTGCTGTTCTTTTGCAAGAAGACAATGACGGTATTGATCATCCCGTTTGTTATTTTTCTAAAAAATTAAACAAACATCAGAAAAACTACTCAACCATTGAAAAAGAATGTCTTGCTCTGATTTTGGCAATCCAACATTTTGAAGTTTATTTAACATCTGCAACTTCTCCTATAGTTGTTTTCAGTGACCACAATCCCTTAAGTTTTCTTCACAAACTTAAGAGTAAGAACCAAAGATTATTGAGGTGGAGTTTGTCACTTCAAGAATTTGATCTTGATGTAAGACACATTAAAGGAAAAGACAATATTATACCAGATTCTCTGTCAAGAGTCTAAAATTTTGAATTGTCTTATCTTTAATATAAAATTGAATTTAACAGTACCATTTTACTTTATTTTTTGTTTATATGTATGTATATATGTTTGTATGTATATCTCTTTTTCAATTCTTTTGATGAAAATTGTTTGTATTTTCATGCTAGATGTGCTGAAATGTTTCAACAAATCATGATATTATCAATTATGTAAAGTATATTATCATTGTATATGCTAAAGATAATACAAAAAGAAAGATTTATTTCATAAACCTTTCTTTTTTCTTTCAAGGGGGAAAGTGTTATATATAGACTATAAATAAACCTAATGGTATTTACCATGTCTATTTTTAGAATTAGTCTGGGGATTTTCCAATATCTCTTGACACTTTAAGGTAATAGATATGTAGAAGATTTTAGATCTTTCTAGAAAGGCCTTTTGGAAGGTGATTCAGACTCTAGAGTATTCTTATGTTCTATACTATTCCAGATTGTTCTATAGTTTTATATAAAGGGGTTCCTACAGCATTCTTGGTTCACTTGATTTAGACTTATGGTTTCATTTAGTAGTGCTCTGTTAAACTAAAAGGGGATTTCTTGTTATCTTAAAAGTGTGTTTGAAAGCGTGTTTAATTTTAAATTCAGATATTATTGGACTTATAATTTGTGGACCAGGAACTTAAATAAATTGGATCTAAAATTAAAACTCTAGGATTAAACATTCAAGGTATTGTAATTTGTTTTTGTATTAGTTTCATATTGTCAATAATTCTGTAATTATTGTCAATAAATATTGTTAATTGTAAAGTTTGTTGCTGGCTTCTTTGTTCGTGTTACATTGGCACGTAACATAATATTTTCGCATTTTCTGCTCTTAAACACGAGGGGTGGTGAAATCTGTTTAGTTGTAAGATAATGTAAATAAATCATAAAAACACGTGGTTTTATACTAAACATTTGACAGAACAAATGTCCATTATTCCATATTTGGAAAAGCTAATTAGCATATCGACGGTCAGGACATCTAAAACTTAAATATCCCGTGATTTGTACCGTTATTACTTACCTGTTTATCTAGATTTCTTCGTGAAAATCCCAGCGACTTTGTAAAATAATCCTTTTTGATTGGTCTAAATAAGGGAATATGGGGTTCATCTCAGTATTGATAAAAACTATTATCAATTATCTTGTCAAACAATTGTTTAACAAATACAGAATACATTCGGATTTGTTATCCCAAGGAAGTAAAACAAATCTACCAAATTAATTTTACAAAAATACTCGATTTTATACTAAAACGACTTGCCAAAATTCATACACTTTTGACTCGGCCCCTATGCAAATCAGAGCTATTTTTGGATAACCAATTCGCTCTTCCGTTTATTACAGACACGAGTAGGTATGAAGAGCAGAAAGTTAACATGTAGACGGACGGACAAAATCATTATTACACCTTCAAAAATTCTGAAAAACAAAATTCTTCATGGTATTAGTTCGAAAATATGATATGACAAGAAAAAAATACGCTTCATTAATTCGATTCTGAGATTTTCGGCGAAATGTTGGTCCATATAGAAGTCAAACGGACTATACCTGTTTTAAGCAAGCACCTTTCTTAAGTAATCGCTATTTGAATGTCCTTCTGGTGCTTGCTTAATACAGGTTTGACTGCATTTAGGGTTGAGAAGAAATTTCTTTACAATTTCAAAGTGTAAGTGGGTATTTCGTTTCATAGATCAACGAAAAAAACTATCTTCATAACTTATATTAAAAAGATACCATTAGATGATGTTTTGAATAGATATTAATTCACAAAAAAAGGAAATTATACATTATTCAACACAGCGATTCAATATAACTTGGCAGGAGTTGGACCTTCAATCCAGCACTTGAAAGTAAAATTTAGTAATATATAGAGGATATCGTTTGTTTCAGTTTAAAATCGATTTATATTTCATTGAGTGAACAACAAAGGCATTATTTTCACGACTGGTGGAGCCACGGGTGGAAATATAGCTTTTGTGTTCACGAAATGAAATATCAATCGATTTTACTCGAAAAACAAACGATTATTCTATTTCGTTAATGCAAAAATAAGACAAAATGTGAAAATTTTAGGCCATTTCTTCTTAAAGTGAATCATTTCACACGAGATAGCTATGCAGCGTTCATTGACGTCACCTTTTCGTCTCAGCTCAGATAACGCCAAGAGGGTGAAATGAAAAAAAAGTCTTTTGATAATTACACCGGTTAGGCGGTTTATCAAATGACAATACATCGTTTTTCTCGATAAACCACCGACAAGTATTAAAGAATCCAGTTTAATTATAAATGTAGAAAATCAATCTGAAACAAATTGTTTACACTGAGACAAAGATAATAGGATATGTGATTGCAAATTATACAAATCCCTAACTTCGAATTAAAAATTGTATTTACAAATTGTCTTGCTAGGCTTAGATAAGGAGTTTCATCAATCAATTCTAGGAAATTAACTTGATACAGAAAACTTATTTGTGAGAATCATCGATAATCCTTTATTGTGGTGATAGACGAAAATCGAATAATTTAACTTATATCTTATAAAAGTTTGTGTTTAAATACGTGTTTTATAAATATATGAAAAACAGTCGAATAATAGCAGTTTGTGTTTAAATACGTGTTTTATAAATATTTGAAAACCACTCAAATAATGTATACAGTTTCTTCCATCAAATTAATTCTTCGCGATAAAAGATTTGGCAAATAAACAGAAAAGGTGAATACATACTGGTAATGGTACACTATTTCAAACGATTTGGCAACTTGATTTCCGTAAACTTGTTTCAGTGAAACATTTTGCGCAGAGTACATTGAGTTCGCTATATTTTCTTAAAAAGTTCATGACTTAGTGTACTTGGTGATGTTTTTTTTTCTTTTTTTTGAACTGCGCAGATTCATAAACTTATTACCTCATTTGGACTTTTTCATTTACACTAATTTCAGTACTAAAGAAGGATAAGACATCAGGTATCTAAGTTGATGGTCCGTTCAGAATGTGCTGATGCACAGGCTAGTCAAAGGCTTTGCTTTTGGCACATGTGAAATTGTTAGAAATGTCAAGAACAGTCTCAAAATTTGAAACAAAAATTTTTAAGTTTTTTTTCTTACTTGTAACTATTAATCAATATGGAGTTCTCTCACGAATACGATTCCAAGTTCCACAAATACTGTAAACATTTTTTTATGAAAACCAGTCCACTTCTCTGAACTCCGGTTTTTTTTTTGTTAAGATCTGCGTTACTGAAATATACCATATCCTGAAATTAATTGGATATCCAACTTGGATTTCAGTGTGTAATTATTTCCGAGGGGGGCAACTATGAAACAACTTGCGTGCAATATTCCATAATTCGTTACCGAATTCTATCACGATTTGCAATCTTTTTAATTGTAATAAGATCATATTTCCTTATGAAGAAACATTGGGCCTCATATTCTTTAAGCAAGTTTTATTCATATACGTATTGGTAGCTCGCTTGCCTATGGTAGGTATTGCTTCTAAAACACATCTGTACCTATTATTATTCAGGACCTTTGGGTCAAGAGGCCGACGCTCTACCTCTAGACCACGGACACCACATCCCAAGGCGTAGACGAAATGCTAATTTAACGTCGTAAATGTTTTGTTTACCAGTTGAATACTTTTATACAACGATTGAAGGAATCTGTAACAATGATATCTTGACTTAATCTATAAATGCCATTTATGTTATGACCTTCGTCGCGGGAGTGAAATTACCCCGTATAATATTTTTGATATTACATGGGTGTTTTTACACTATGGCATAACTATGTACAAGAGCGCAGAGCGAATAGCAACACTATTTTGTAACCGCGAAAATGACGTCATAATGTATATATTGTGACGTAATTATTGAACGGCGTTATAAGTTTCGCGGGAAATAAAAATGTTAAATTGCAAGAATTTTTACGATTTTCGCAAAATTTCGGGTCATATTATAAATAGAATATAAAATTTGTGCTCATAAAATACCGAATTTATTCAACTCGTCATCTAAAACAGATAAAAACTCGGCGCAGCCTCGATTTTTCTGTTTATAGATGACTCGTTTATTAAATTCGATATTCCATGACCACTCATTCAACATCCTCTATTCATGTCATAGTTTTCCTTGTCAAGAACATGTTTAACATGGATAAGATCGAATAAGTGAAAAGATCGTTCAGGGAATTCGATGATGGTTTCATGTAAACGTTCGTTAAATAATTTATCCAGCAAAGATGTAATACTTCATTATTTCCTCAATCACGACTGATTACTTTTACACGTAACTATATACAATTTTCACATACATAGATACCACAAGAAGAACAAGGGAAATCTCCGGGTTTTGCTGTAAGGGTTTTTCAACAAACGTTGTTCACATTTTGGCAAATTTTCTACCGTTTCTTCATGATCATCAGGCGCATTATTATCCAACAGCTCAGATACTTCAACATCAGAGTCGATATCAGACATAGCTGAAAGGAAATGTGTTCACGCCATGCAAATGGCATATATTAGGGTTTTGCATTGTTTTCAATCTATTTATTCACAATTCGTTCAAAAGATCAAATCGATAGAGTATAACGAATGCAAAATTATGCCGTATTCTAACTTTTCTAAAACCCTTTGTCTTATTGGTATTTTTCTTTCTCATATTGCTCTCCTTGTTTTTCATAACGAACAGCCATTAGAAATATACTTATCTTGCACATGTGTAGGACAGCCGTCATAGAGCAGGTGGTATCAAGCCGGACTGTCAATCTAGAAGTCCCGGGTTCGATACCCGACGAAGGCATTCATTGTCTCCGACTCTTTGTTTCTCACCAAAGGGTTGATAATCGTAGACCTATTTGAGATAGCAGCTTGGGCTAGGAAAAGATGTAATGGTAGTACAGGTGGGATAAATATCAGGAATCCATTGCTAGGTGCTCAAGCCGCCGCAATATAACTGAGAAATTTTGAATGCGACTTAAAACCCCATTCAATCAAACAAACTTACACACGTGTAGGATCACATTCTAAATGACGTCATCACGTGAATCATCTGAGTGTTCCCAAAATAGAGGATATTGAATAAGTGGTCATTGAATACAAAGTTTATTCAACGAATCATCTAAAAACAGATAAAAACGAGGCTTCGCCGAGTTTTTTAATCTTGTTTAGATGACGAGTTTAATAAATTCGGTATTCAATGAGCTCAAATTTGATAAAATATTGATAATATGACCCGTATTTGTGTTATTTATGTCACAAAACAAAGAAATTACGATATTTATCGTTTCAAATTATTTCGGGAAACATATAACGCCGTTTGCGAAATGACGTCATCAAATCCATTATGACAAAATATTCATCGGGGTTATTTCATTTCCCGGTTGTTTAATAACGTAGAAGAGAAAAAGAAACTTTCATTTGTTTTGTCTGAGATGAGTTAATCCTAACATCGTTTAGAATAGAAATATTAATATTTTCGCGAAGGCTAACTAAATAACTTTTTCTATTCTAGACCCGTTGATGATCCCCTTGTGTTAAACAAAATCTCTCTACACATCCTATATACATTATATCATGCTTTATCACAATGCATTACATCACACGAGCTTTGTCCATTGATAGTGTCAGTGTTGGTGAGACACAGGATCGGTTTTACGAGCGAGAGGTCCCCGAGTTCGATACTCAGGTACCGAAATTTTATACAGCAAATTGCAGAAACGATAAAGAATGGAATGAAGACTGGTGCACGGAGTGAAAACAAGTTATCAAAATTAGAAAATTAATACTGACGATAAGTGATGTTTTGTTGCTTGACTTTTTTCGAGGGTGTGGGGGGTGGGGTGGAGATGAAACTTTTCTTACAAATATTGAGGGCCCTTTCTTTTTTGGGTGTTGCATACTAAAACAAAGAATGCGTCTTCCTAATCAACCGAATAATTTACACGTGCCCAAGGAGGGCGTGTATCGCTTCAATGGCACATTCTACCTGGTAAGTTTATGACCAAGTTTATCTTTTTGAATTATGCTTTAAGCCTGTCGACAGCTAGGTCATTCTGGGACCAGGAACAATAAGGCATGTTAAATATAACTCTGCATATGTATAAAAGGTTTTTAAATGTTTTTTTTAACATAATATGTATATTAATGTCTTAAAAAAACTTCAACGAGTATGCGGTTTGTCGAAATTCAGCTACGTCACACAAAAAAAGTTGCTTCATGTCAAATTTCTTGTGAACCCACATCCCCCTTCTTCTATGGAATAATTTGGACCAAACTTTCACAAAATGCTTGTATTCGAAATACCTTGCGCATGTTGTCAGGCTTTTATGAAATGATACCCTGCCAGAGAAAATTGGGGCCTTCGTGTGAATTTTGTATGTCTCTACGGTAAAGGTGTACTGAAAAACCATTCTAAGTCGCTCACTCAGCGTTCCGTTCATTCAAACTCTCACCCAAACCGTTCAAAAACGTTCATACACTTTGAAAACTATAGAATCAACAAAATCATTCAAAATAAATTTTGATAGAGAAACATCGCGATTTCACTGACATAATTCAAATTGTTAGCGTCTCATAGGTTCTTAAGGATATAGGAAGCTTTCTATAGAACTTGTATTCATATTTCATAAAAGGGAGGTAATCAATATCGCTAATTTTGTTCATCCTGAATAAAATTTGCGATATTGGTTTACCGCCCATTAAATTCACTCATAACTCGCTCCACACACTCATCCAATTTCATTCCAAAATCATTCCAAAATCGTGTACCTTGTCATTTTCACGATGTTGTTAACTGTACTCTTGTTGCAGAGTACATTTTTATTTGGAAAATTCTTTTCAAACTTAGCAACACCCCGTCCCTTGAAAAGAGAGTGTCCTAAGGTTATTCATTTGTATGTTTTAGAATCAAGGAAGATCGTATTGTATACTTTACACCAATCTTTTCGTGTGACGATTTCGAATATTTTCTAAAAACCAACATTATTGTCGTTTTTGAGGCAACGAGAAACCCAACATCCATTATAAACAGCCACCACTTAACGAAAAGGTCACAGTTTCGGTATAATTATGTATAAGCGGTGTGATTGGACATTTCTTTTTTGAGGTCGGGGGTAAGCGACAGACTGTTATTCCTTGCAGCATTCTCTACCTATAACTGCTAGGGAATACGTTCCACCGTCTCAGAGAAAGCGAATAAATGTATAATATGTAAATACCACCTGGTTACGAGGTTATAAAACTTTTCTCAGGCTAAATGCGAAATTTTCTCAAATTTAAACTTGAGATTAAAGCCGTAATTCTGTTTAAATACTAATTTTAATGCATGAACATAAAAGATAAGATTAATAAATTGTTATAAATAACAACTTATTAATATAATCTATTTTCATACATTTATTTTAATCTAAAATTTGAGAAAATTGAACCAGGGCCTGAGGAAAGTTTAATAACCTCGGGCCCAGGTTTCAACAAGATGGTGCTATACCACATGCTTCCTTAAGGTTCATGTAAAGTGTTTGAGACCCAATTTTAAGGGCGCTTCATTAGCCAAGAAAAAGCAGTATGTCCAGGTATATTGTTAATCAAAATGAAGCTATTTTTGAGCACAAGATGTTGAGCAACATAAGACCACCATAGCTATAGCGGTAAAGCCAAAACATTGTGGAAAATGGCCATTTTGTACAGAACAAGCAACTGCATGATGGTTGGATAAAATTGGCTCATATTTTAACAAAGTACAGTCTAAAGTACTATCCAGGTAGTACTACAACCGTTGGTATAACACTCGTTCTCAAAAAGCTCCTTTGAAACAATCGATTTCCATTTATTTTGTCAACATACTTGTCAAACCAGTTTGGTCTGTTTTCAAAACAGATGTTAGGTATGGTGCAATAGCACACCATAATATTGTGAAATATTTTCTGCAATTTATTTTAAAAAATAGTTTTTGAATTCATTGATCTATAATAAATTACCATAAATTTATCAATCATTGAAATAGAAATTGATATATTGCTTAATAACCTTACAGGTAAATAAACTATTAATATCCATCGATGTTGTGATAACACACCATACCTTGAAAAGATCTACACGTTTACATAATTAGAATGACATATATGACATATGTGTTTATAAAATAAGTCAAAATAAATTGCTTGCATAACTACGTTTTGAGCTCGAGTTTTATACCAACGTTTGTAGTAGTACCTGGGACGTATTTTAGACTGTAATTTGTTAAAATATGGGCCAATTTTATCCAACCATCATGCAGTTGCTTGTTCTGTACAAAATGACCCTTTTCCACAATGTTTTGCTATACCGCTATAGCTATGGCAGTCTTTTGTTGCTTAATTGCGTGTGCAGCTTCAATTTGATATATAATATACCTGGACATTTGCCTTTTTCTTGGCAAATGAAGTGTTTTAAAATTGGGCATCAAACACTTTACATGAACCTTAAAACATGACAGCGTTGTGCCCCATCCCTTTCGACTGACTTAAATCTATTTTTTTTTTTTCATTTTAAGATATGTCAAAGATAAGGACTACAAACTCTTACCAGCGTCAGTGCAAAAGCTACATTTATCAATACGAAGAGAATTAAGAAAAAATACTCATACGCTAGGCTAAGCAATTTCAAGAAACGATTTGATGTCATAATCACACAAAAATGTATAAAATGTACGCCACTTTGAACATTTCTTATAAATACTATTAGAATCTACGGACAACATTCTTTATTTAAGTTTGGTATGTTAAAAACCAACTGAAATTATGAAACCTCTTGATTCTTACTACGTTGAAATTTAATGCAGACAAGGCATATGTTTTAAAGTATTGATACTATCAAAATTTAAAGGGTATAAGTTACTTTTAATGAACCTGTATCCTGCAATTTCGTTTTGAATTTAATCACCTTACTTTTTTCCAAGTATCTGTTTATCTTTGCTTTATCACAAAAAGCAAAGAAAACCTGATATCTTCATAGATAATTTTACATTGCAATTTTGCATTGATTTGTATTAGCAAGGATGGTGTTTGACCCTTATCCTGCCAAAATAATCTAGATTTTGTTTCAATCTTTTTCCAATTTCGGTGACATTGCAACCATTTTTACCCACAATTATGAAGAGGAATGCAAGAAATGTCGGCTAAGATCAGTCTAAGCGTCTAAGTAGACTGATCTTAGTATGAAGCGTTTAGCAAAGCTTTGAAAATGCTGCAAACAATAAGAGAAGTGTTAATTGTCATTTGTTGGGCTACGCGGCATGCTATGCTAGATGAACCGTATAGACAACTGGAATAGATTGAATGCAGTACGTAATCAATCAACAAGATTCCATTCTACTTCGTTTATTCTAGAAGATTGAGTACACACGATGAACGCAATTTTGTCAAATTGTTTTCTTTAGTGAACTGATTTAGCAAATCATTGTAATACACTCTATAGATAACATCGATTTAGCGTCTTTTATTTGCGCATTATCGCTGTTTTTTGGGGACGTTTCTACGTCACCCAGTGTTAGTACTACGTGAGAACAATCCTGTCAGTTGTTAATAGCTTTTCAAAAAAGGAGTATCGGCTTTGGTTCAATTTTCTTTTTTACAAGACTTACCTCCGCTCGACAAGTGTGCATTTTGAAAATGGCACTGTTCAAGAATTCTATACAAATAGAATATTAATCAAAGACATCTATTAAATGCGAAATCATATGCCAATCCTAGACCACTCGAATTTTTGTTTCGCGCAAGAATGCTATTTATAGACTAGGCAGTGATTCGCCTATTGGGTTTTCCCGTGGTGTAAGTGGGATAATAACTAGGTGGCTGAACTGGTATCCCGCATTTACACACTCGGATTTTAGGAAGATCTCTCACTAATGCAGAACTTCTTTGGTCTAGATCAACTCGGTGAACGATCCCCAACATTTCCAGGAATTTTGCTGTTTTAGGGATTGTGATTAGAAGGTCGTAAATCAATTGAATTACTATAGCGAGTTAGGTTTCTCTGATCACGAACACATAAAAGTCAACTTTTGACACTCTCCGTTGTTTTATTACTTTAGCTACGAAAGGAGCATAAAGTATAAGTTATTTGCTCTCAGTTGAGAGGTCTTCCAATAACAAATTGGACATTTTAATATCTTTCAAGAATTAAGCAAACTACGTCGTCTGCTATCGACAATGTACATGTATTCTATATATAGCTGGTAGCCTACTCCACCTTACTGGAATTACCGTTTAACTGTGTTTACGCGGAAGGGGGACATTGGCTCTTCAAAGTTTTTTGGGTTGAGAAACGCTCAACGGAGGCACAAGTGCAATGATTTCTAGGCGAATCTTCTCCGGTGATCAATCCTGTACACTTATCAGAAAGTTTGCGATTGTTCGGGTTGTGGCTACAATGTCGTAACTCAGATAAAGCTATACAGGGAGTTAGGACATTTTTATCACAAACATTTAAAATTGATTATTAACTCAGTCCGCGGTGTTTTCTTATAAATAACTTAAGCTAAAATTGAAGTCTTCAGGTCTACGTTGAGGGATTCTCCGCTTTTATTTCGGGTAGACAATATGTCTTTTTTTGTTTACTTATATATCTTTACGTCGTCTAATACAGAAATTCTTATATCTAGGCAACTCAAATTCTACTGAGTTAAGGCATACGTCCGCCGATTTAAATGCCGTTGCGGGGGCTGTGAGGGATATTAATTCGCATGACGCGCAGTCTACGTTTCGCATCTTTTTGTAATTTACACTTTCTTCTTTCTTTTGTTGCATGGGTAACGGAAAACGATCGCATTCGCAAAGAAGTGCGATATTAAAGAGCAATACCTTTCGAGATGATACTCACCAAGGGGAAATACTCAGTGCCTTTCTCGGGAGGTTTTGCGCTTTACCAGGCCCGGAGACCAAATGACGTCAGATACCGTAAGTGATGTACGGAGTTACGACATTGATTCTCCGGACAACTTCAAACATTAAAGAGCCATTTTTGGACATGCATACATTGTCTACATCTAAAAATTTGAAGTATTTTCCATAGCATTAGACCTGCCTATAGCGGTCCCGCGGATAGCGTATTTCTAATCAACCGTTCAACCTAATTTTAAAATATTTAGAACAAGGGCGCTTTGCCTATCAACCCTATATATTTTTGACAATCTCTAGGTCTTTCATTCATTTTTTTCTCTCCCAAGTGCTGACAGGCATACCAGAAATATTCTTTTTCCCATCAATGATTTATGATGTTTTTAATTAAGCTTTGTGAAAAAATATGAGAAGAATCAACACAAGCAAAACAGTGTCTTGCAATTCATAATTTATCGAATACACCATTACATTTAGATTAAGAATTGTAGGCCTATGTTCTGAGACATAGAATTTCAATGATTTCATTTACTTTTAAGCCGCAGCTGTATTTGCGAGATTTCATTTGTTCCTTATCAATATAGTTGTTTGGTGCTATTTGTGGATATTTACAATAAAGTTACTAATCTATCACGAATTCTCATAAGCACACTTTTAGTTACTTTTAACTTTAGAGTCAATCTGGTATTAAATGTGAAGTAAACAGCTCATGCGGATTAAAGAGGGTTGGATGCCCCTGATTATTATGTGACCCGCCATTCAAAAAGGAACGATTTGGGTATTGCGTAAAATATATATTTGAAAATGCCACCTCTGGTTGACCGGTACTGGAACCGATCTATTTTTTAAAAAAAATTTCGGGTGCTCCTTTTCTTGCGTGACGGGTCGCACACATTTCATAAACAAAATAAACCTAAGGTGTTAATGCCATATTCCATTCGTATTTTGAATCGTAAACATAGGTTTAACAAAAAGAAGAAAAAAAAGTTTGCAATAACATTGAAACTTTCCGATCTTGGGTCGAAACATTTTACATTTATCACATGTTTACATGGATAATTTCTTTTCTTTTCGTTTTATTTTTACCACAATGCCACCAGAAACGTCCACCTCCAGCGCTTTGATTAATTTATCTCGGCGTTCTAAAAGTATGAAAACGTAAGAGACTTTCGTTTATGTGAAGACAAATTCTGGACAATTGGTTTTTATTGCATTTTAAAATCGAGTTAACTATTTAGGACAGGCAGCCGAGCATGGCATCCGCTTGCGGTTCTCTGACAAAATGGCTTCATTGCTTCAGCCAATGTAATAGAGGACATTGAATGAGGTCATTGCAAACCGAATTTATTAAACGAGTCATTTATAAACACATCAAAACGAAACTTTGTCGAGTACTTATCTGTTTTACATGACGTGTTAAATAAATTCTGTATTTTATGAACATAAACTAAAATTCCTTTGATAAAATGACATGAACTTTGTTATAAATCTATGAAATTCTAGAGATTTATCGATATACATTATTCCACGAAACATATAGCGCCGTTTGCGAAATGACGCCAGCAAATTCATAATGGCGTCACTTTCGTAACGAATTTTGTGTGGCGTTGATAAACGTTCTTAGCTCGTGTGAATAGTTTTCCATTAGTGGTATAACACCCGTGTAAAATAAGAAATATAAAACGGAGTTATTTCACCCCTGCTATGTAGGCCATATTATGAATAGCCACACGGCCGTTCCGTTCTGTGAAAATTGAACATCTACCGGTGCTTAATTCATCAACGTGGTGACAGATCAATTTGTTAAGATGTTTTGGTCTGGAATTAACATGGAAGTGATATTAAGACATTTTCCTAACGCTGTTGGTATGAATAGACCATTTAAAGTAGTGTAGGCAATCAGACAAAATATCTTTCCAAGGAGCCAGATATCTTTTTTTTTGTTTACCTACATTTTTAAACATTGTTGAAGTAAATCTGTGTAATATATTAGGTTTCAGAAACAAATCTCTGAACTCCGTTTCCTTTTTTGGGTACCACAATTTCACGTTATATTAGCAAGTACTAGAGATCATCGTTTTAGCCTGGATCAGAGGCGTGAGTGCAGCACGACAGCAAGAGAGTGTCTCTTTCATTAAAAACCAAAAGATGCTTTTCGATACAAAGAAGAAAAGATAGATGAGGGATGAACACAAACGTAAAACATCGATCGCAGTGCTTCGTGTTTTTCTCCGAAAACAGCTGACCTAAAGTAGGTAATATGATAAGCATTGGGTAGTATCTTGTGCATTCTATAAAATTGAATCTGGAAAGTATGCATACCAATAAGAGGCAAAATTAACTGAAAAGGAACGACGCAGGAGTACAGTTTTATTTACAGATATCTCTCGGTGAGAAGGCTAATTTTTTAAACTTTCAATGTACAGTCATTTGCCAACACTAACAATAACAATGGTTGAGACAGCAGTGATGGGTTTGTCTATGTTGAACTACAAACATAGAACCCTTTAGGTATAGAGAGACAGCAGTGATGGGTTTATCTATGTTGAACTACAAACATAGAACCCTATAGGTATAGAGAGACAGCAGCGATTGGTTTGTCTATGTTGAACTACAAAGAACCCTTTAGGTATACAGAGACGGCAGAGATTGGTTTGTCTATGTTAAACTACAAACATAGAACCCTTTAGGTATAGAGAGACGAAAGCGATTGGTATGTCTATGTTGAACTACAAAGATTGAAACCTTAAGGTATAGAGAGACAGCAGCGATTGGTTTGTCTATGTTGAACTACACACAAAGAACCCTTTAGGTATAGAGAGACAGCAGCGATTGGTTTGTCTATGTTGAACTACAAAGATAGAACCCTTTAGGTATAGAGAGACAGCAGCGATTGGTTTGTCTATGTTGAACTACAAAGATAGAACCCTTTAGGTATAGTGAGACAGCAGCGATTGGATTGTCTATGTTGAACTACAAACATAGAACCCTATAGGTATAGAGAGACAGCAGAGATTGGTTTGTCTATGTTGAACTACAAACATAGAATCCTTTAGGTATAGAGAACTTAATTTACTCAAATCTAAGAAGAGGTTAGCGATGTGGTCTCTGAATGAATGCGTGTGTAAAAATATAGGATTTAGAGTATTCTATGGGCATTGGCGTGGCAAACTACAAAGATATATTCTAGCAAATTCGTGTGTTCCATTCCTTAGTTGCCAATACAAGCTGTTTGTGCTATTGAAATGCTTTTAGGCTAAAAGAGCGTAACTGATATCCGTCATACAAACCATGGTTGCTTCAAAAGCAGGAAGTCTTCAAATTCATTTCTCTCTCAGGGGCTTTCTTATGGAAATTAACATCAATAATCAATGCTACTTTTGGCTGTTTAACACAAGGACCTACTAATGAAAATAAGGAACATTTAATTTTTGATAAATTCTACTGACAAATGTATCACATCTAATGAAGAAAATTCCAATGCTATGCGCAACCCATTAAAATGACCTAGCAGTCGTTTGACCAAAGGTTTTTTTCCAGTTGAACGTTTTGTCACTAGAGAACATCAATGGTCTCTGTATTTTCACTCTTTTGTTTTACAAGATGACCATTCGAAACATCACTCGGCCTTTTCCGTAAACTGCAACAGACCTCGGATGAATGTAAGGCGGATGGGTATGTAACAAAATCGTGCATTTTGTTAGGCGGAAACAGCGTAAGAAAAACAAGCACTGTAGATTTATATCTTTAACAGTAAATAACGGCTGAAAAATCTTTATTTTTTAGAATGACGAACCATTCTCAAAATTTAAGATTTTTTCAGCCGTTATTCAAGAATCATATATTAGAATACGATGGTTTCACGTCAGTGACCTAAACGAGTAGCGTTGGCTTCGTCGAATGTTTTCACTCACAGTTTCGAGTGCTAACGCCGTTTTAACTAACGTCATCGAGATTTTCCAAGGTTTTCCCGCAATTTTTAAAAATAGTCCGTCTATGTACATCCGAGGTTGATCGTGAGAATGGCCGAGTGGTGTTCCGAATGACCATTATATATATTTTTAAAAATATTTTTAGGAAGCTTAAATATAGAGTTTGTCTGTTCCTAGTGGGCGGTTTATGACCAGACAAGAAGAATTTCAGGCTTTACGCACACGTCTTTTGGAAATGACAGCCAATTAGAGCAAATACTTTAAATGAGCAAAACGTACGTGAAATTTTATATGCCAAGAATGTAATGTTTGTAAAAAGAAGACAAATGTTCGAAATTAATAAATTTCGCGTACATGTAAAAATTTATACCCACTCCCCTTTCCTTCAAATTTGAACATATGGCTGTTATTGAAAAAACAAATAAATAAATAAAAAAAAGACAGACAAATATATTTTATTAAAGCTTCCTTTCCCACAAAATAAACGAATTATAGGTATACATACTGTTCATTCTTTAAATGGATAAAAATACGTTTTTGCACTTCTAACTTTCATTAGCTTCGCATTTTGAACTTAAAGAAAAGTTCATTTTGGCTCTTTTAAATTAGGTAATTAGTGTTATCTTATAAAAAATCTGCATTTCAAAAATTAAAGCTAATAATCAGTAATAATCGTTAGTAAAAGCGTCCCCTCAAAAAAAAAAAAAAAAAACGGCAGCGAGTGGTCTTAAAAGTTTTAAGTATTTAAATTTTTCACCGGGTCTCTTGTTATTTTACGTAGAGTTTTCACTGTAATTATGCAAACTGATATCCGATTCCATTTGTAATTTATCATTTCTGTGCAAATACGATATTCCAATCTTACAGTGTGTTTTTCTTTTGATTTATCGAGTTATGGAGACGAGTTTCCTCGCTTTCAAAATGCAGGAAAATGAATTGCGTCTTATCCATAAATATGACAAAATATTTGGAATTATGTATGATATGCATTGACGCTTCTGTAACTGTAGAGGTTTCTCTTTCTCATGTTCCAGGAAGCTAAAAGATACAAAGCTGAAAATGTTAATAATATTGAAGTAACAATATTTTTTGTTTATTTAAAACCACATAAACATTTTTAGATAATACACGTTTTCACGATTCTTCCCATAGCGCAAATGGCATTATGATTTAAGATGGACAACCCATAGAAAAACATTTGTCTGACTGTTACGAAACATGTCATTGAACATATACATGTATCAGATTTCAGACCGGTTTTTATTTTGCGAAAACCAAGGCGCGATGAACCTTGGTCATCACTATTCTTTTTTCCCTCTGACATAACCGTTTGAAAGTCTCCTCTCTATAACAATAAAATCTCCACCTCTTTGTTTTTAGTGGGATCACTTGACAAGAAAACTTTGCGATAGTTAACATTTTGCTGTTTCTGCCCTTCAATCACGTTTCTTTAGAATTTTCCTTTTGATTACTTGTACAGCAAAACGAATAGGTATTACCTTAAAGGCTGAGCTAGGAAATTTTTTGATCCCCATGAAATTAGACACAGTAATTCCATTCACAGCCGTTTCACTTAATATAAACATACATGATTTAATGAGATTATTTCATTAATTTTCGTGCATTCTGATTGGCCGAAAAATGTTTTTATTAAAAGTAGTCTCGTGAGAAACCTCCTTCATTATTGACAAATCTTTTAATTTTTGCCTCATGATATTATATTATAAGACATGAAGAAAATATTCGTTGATTTCATGGAGGAATGAAATATGATTCCTCTTCGCGTATTCATACAGTGCGAAACGGGTTTCAGATTCATACCTCCATAAAAATCAACAAAAACTCTCTTCATTTCATATGATAATAGCAGCCAAGTCAAAAGATTGTATTCTCTTAAGATGGGGTTCATCGTCTCCTCACAAGCCAAAGCAATTTTTGCGACCCCCTCTCATTAGCACCAAATTAGAACTGAAATAGCCGTTTTCAGAGTCAGACATTTTGGCCTCCACATAAGCTTACTATTGCTCAATGGATAAAATATTGCCGATAGAGAAGTTTCTTCGAACCAGAGAAAGAAATTCTACAGAACCAGCAGAACCGTCTCTAGCTCTACTTTTTGTACAGGTTCATACTCTAGTTTACTAAGTTTTTTGCAAAGGGGCCCAGCTAGAACCTGCGATGAATGGGCTACACTCTATAGAAGGATCACTGTCCTAAAACACTTGCATCATCCTTTGTTTCTTTGTCCTGAACTCTTTTAAAGTTAATAAAGATTGTTTTTTGTCGCCTTTTATCTTTTCGCCGTGCCAAGGCATTATTCAAAATATCTAAAATCCACTCTATTCCAAAAAAGAGAGAAACAAATACAGCTCACAAGAACGGGCGCTTCCTTCTCACTTAAAAATCACTTTGCGACTTCTTGCGCATCCTTTTAATTAATAAGACGGATTTAAGTCCCATATATTTTAAACCATACCTCTTATTTAATTTTTCTTTTAAAAATGTATTCGTTGTGTTTCTTATGAAAATATGTTCTACAGAGAAAAAGGGTGACAACCTGCACCATCTTTAGGCTTACGTCATCAGACATATATTTTCGCTATCTTATTCTTTTAAATCAAGTTTTTCAGCTTGCACTTCAATATCTGAAAATATGCACGAAAAGTACCATCCGTTTTGTACGTGATAGCTTTCTTCGTTATAATAGGCTCTCATGCCCTAATGATTTTATCGATTTTTCAATGACTGACAGTTTTGAATGTAACCACGCAAGTTAAGCTTCGTCACAAGTTTATAGATTACGTCATCAGCCATGTACTACGTCATCAATCTTGTCGCGTTGTGATTTAAAAAAAGTGAAGGAATCGATTGGGTATTTTTCCATAAATTAAAACATTCGAACTCAAAGAAAAAAATGTATTTTTGGAAATCTTTTTCAGACCTAACAGTCGCAAAAGAAGGTCCGGCAGGTCACGTGACCAAGTGCCGTGAAAAGCTGTCATGTGATCAAGTGACCTGATATCAAAAAGTTTATCAAATCCCCTTTTATCAGGAAATATTCAAAGCTATTGACAGGAAAAAAGTAATTATCGTTCCCAGATGAACTTTTAAAGACTGATTTTGTCATATGATTTTTTATTTTTTCTAATTTATGAGATATCCTGATCAAAATAGCGACTATTTAACAGTCATGTTAGACGACATATGTTGTCATCCCTGACATTTATATTATGTCCAAATAATCTTTTTTTCGTTTTGAACATAGACACTATTTTATTTACGAATGTTTGCGTTTATACCTTTGGTTTTAACTGATTAATGACTTTAACATCTCTTGTATTTATAACAAAGTCAATTTGCGGAAGTCTAGACTTTTACAAATATGAAATTAAATTTGTGCAAACATGATTGATATGGCGCTAAGAGACAAAGATTACCCTGGTCTAACCTCTGCACTTTGCTAAGAATAGAGACAATCGTCTAGAATCTCTGAAAACTTAAATTATACGACATTTGAAAAGCTTTGGTTGAATTTAAGAAAGCATAAAATGTTGGACTTCGTGTGGACATTCTGCATTTTGTTCAGCAAAAAAAGTCTAAAACAATAAATAGTTTTCATATTCTAGGCTTAACGTTATACATTTGTAGTTCGGCTCCATACACGACGTATTTACTGTCCTTTCTAAATTAACTATCATCATTCAATTTTGACATTTTACCAGTTGTGTATATTTGACTCATGAAATAACACAAGATTCCACTGTCTGTGAGCAATAAAGCCGATAACATAGCTGAAACCATTAAGTCATTTAGGAGAATAAAGATGATGAAAACGGATATAAGCATACTAAGTCTGATACTCTTAAATTTTCCAAATACAGTAAACAACATCGTACAATTGAAAAGGGGAATGATTTTGGAATGACATTGTATTAGTGGGATAAACGGGATTTGAGTGAAATTAAAGGGAGGTTATTCAATATCGCTTATTTTGTGCAGAATAAACTATCTTTGTGATATGTTTTACCGTCCTTTAATAAAATATACATGCATGATCTTTAAAAAGCTTCTTATATCTTGCAAGATCCAATCAGTCGCACTTATGTCAGAGAAATCGCGATTTTTTTTCTAACCATTTGTTTTTGATTGTGGTGGTTGATCCGAGCTTTAAAAAATGGAGCGTTTTAAATGGTTTGAGTGAGTGTTTAGATTAAACGAATGAAATGCTGATTGAACGCTTTAGAATTGTTATGATTGAGATGAATGTCAATTTCACGATGTTTCTAACAAAGTATTGGACACTTTTCTTACAAGAACAGTTAGGTCTCTCAGGTTCAGGTTGCCTTATCAAAATTAAAGATAAAACTGTACCCATGGCGTATTGCTCTCCTGAATTTCAAATTTGTTTTAATACTGGAGGAGGATATGCATTTAGGCTTTATTGAAAAATCCATAAGGTAGTTATTTAACATTATATCAGTTGGCCATTTTATAACCTTATTAGCCCACCTGAGCACAACGTGTCCTCAAGGTGAAGATTTTGGGACTTGTACCTCTTCTAAATTTTTTATTGACCCAACCAAAATGGAGTTTGCTATTTTATATCTTAAAAAAACTTCTTCCAATACCAGTGATCCAGTCTAATCCAGTCCAATCAAACTTAAAACGAGTTTTCATTATTGACTTATTTTTTTTTTCAATTGTTCGAAAAAAAAAAATGAATAGCCGTGACATGGCGGGCTGCAATTGATATTGAAATTTGAGATGAATGTTCCTTGGATGGCACTTCTCAATGCTAACTTGTGCAAGTTTGATTGATTTGGACATGGCAGGTTGGTGGTGCTATTCAACTTAGTAGTCTCACTTACCATGAATGTTTCTTGATTGACTATTTTCAAACCTTTTTTTCTGAAATTCCTATTGAACGCGCACTAAATAAGGGATTTATGCTTTGGAGTGGCAGGCTTTTCCTTCTTTCAACTAAACTTGGCATAATAATTAAGGCGAAAAGAGGGATATTTGATTTAAGTGAGCGATATAGGGCAATTTTGACCTTTTGTTACATATAGTCTCTAGGAAGAAATTAAAGTATTTAGATATGATTTACATAATATAATACGTACTTAGTGTTTTGTATGAAAAAAATATCTAACCAGCTCCAGGCTCTGCCGAGACAATTGTCAATTCCCACAACCGAGTCAGATATTTTTTTCATACAATACACTATGTACGTATTGTATTTATCTTATTAACTCTATTTAACTTGTTTTCGTCGATGTTTCAAACAGAAATGCAAATTTCTAAAAAATAACCGCGTTATGTCATTGTTTAAAAAAAATCGATTTGATATCAAAAAGAATACCATATGGGATATAATCTTATAACTATATAAATATCCGTGTGAAACATCCCGTATGATATTTTTTCATGATATCACATAGTTATTTTTAGAAAAATGATATAATGCGGTTATTTTTAGAAACTTGCATTTCAGTTAGAAACATCGACGAAATCAAGACAAATAGAGGTTATAAGGTAAATATAATACATACTTAGTGTATTGTGTGAAAAAATATCTAACTCGGTTGTGAGAATTGATAATTGTCTCGGCCTAGCCTCGACAATTATCAATTCTCCCAACCTCGTTAGATATTTTATTTCATACAAAACACTAAGTATGTATTATATATTTATATTTTATGGATTTTTGTTTAGTTATAATATAAAATGTGTTATTATGTTGTCAGGCGATTTTTTGAAACGGATAAACACCTCTCAAAGATATTCATAAACAAGGCTCAAATATAAATAACAGTGCAGCTTATTTCCATGTTGTTCTAATGATGGATTATTTTGTATTACTAATTGAGTGTAAAACAGACATTAAAAGATTATTAGAATAATCAAATTACATGTTTTTCTGAAAGGTATTCAATCAAACCGAACGTGAAGATCTTTGTATCTGCTGAATATTGAACATGTTCAGCGCGACTGCAACACTGGAATATCGGGTGCAATAAATTTCATACCAACTTGTCGAATTCAATGTATTTTTGCCAGTTCAGGCGATAAGAGTATTCGTTTCCAAGAGTGACACAAAACGTTTTGTCGTTAAAAAATTTGTTTGGTGGATTGAATGGCGTTTAGGGTCACTTTAAAAGGATCTTCAGCCACATATGTGCGTCTGGAGTCGCCTTATTAGGAATAGCATTTCCAGCAACAATAAATACCACGACATTTTCTCTGAGCTTCAACTTGCTCAGTTAAATTGGGTTAGCGGTTATCCATCGATAGGTGAAAGACACATGTTGGAACATCTTTCGGACCTTCCCGCAAACTTGAAAGTTTCTCGAACGTAAGTGCAGTAAGTTTTGGTTGTCTTTTAAGTAATTCGGCTTCTGGTGGTGCTTCGGTCAATATGCTTTATATTCCCGAAGTCATTTCCGAAGAATCGCCGAAGGTTCCCGATTTAAAACAGACAGAATATTCGGTCGGGAATAGGAGATTCCGTGATTGAGAGTCCAACGCGCAACTCACTGCGCTTTTGCTGCGGCTTTGATTCAGGCTCATTTTCGAAGTCGAATAATTATTAGTTTCGCATTTCAGAGCAGCCTTGCGTTCAGGATTCCAAAACGGTGCAAACAATTTTCCAATTATAACCCGCTTTACTCGCAAGTGCGCGTGCAAAGCGGGGTATAATTGAAAAAAACTGTTTGCACTGTTTTGTCATCCTGAACGCAGGGCAGTTCTCTAATCAGGTACGAGGTCTTTTTACCAATGTATTTAAAAGTATGAACATCACATATAGAATAATGATTGGCTGAAAAAAAAATAGTTTTAATTTTCAATAACAGCAATTTTGTTTATGCATCTGTTTTTTAAGCTTCGACAAACAGTAGTCCCGTAAGAAAACTATTTATCATTGACAAACCTTTACATTTTTGCTTCAAACAATTTATTATAAGATATGGAGAGGGTATTTGTTGATTTCATGGCGGTATGAAAATAAAAACTTTATCACGATCATGTTTGAATCCGCTTCGCGTATTCATACGCTGTGATTAGGTTTTAAGTTTCATACCCCAATGATATCAACAAAAACTCTCTTCATTACTTAATTGAACTTATTTACAAAATGAAAGTAGCTCTTTTAAATTCTTAGATTAATGGTTTTGTAATACATATTTTTTTCGTTAATTCCGCATCCTTTTTGTGGTAATACTGTAATCTTGAAGACGTTATATATATGTATACTCACGTAAAAAAGAAGTACAACGTGCGGGTGACAATGCTTTCTGTTTGGTGTTGGGTAGTGGATAAGGAACCGAAAATTGTACATATTTTGTCTTCAAACGGCTTAAAAGGATCTCCCTCGATTGCAAAGGATGATACTTTGATAGTGAACATAAACACCAAGTTTGAAGTATATATTTCTTTTGTGATAATACCAGAAGCACTACAAAAATTGTTATTGTGGTACGACGACACAACGCTGTCGACGACATATTAAGATGCTATTTCAAATACCACAGAATTTCTCCAAATACAGCCGAGCTAAAAAATAATTAAATATTGGAAAACATTGTTGTTTTTTTAAAATAAAGATCACTGAAATTAAGGTGATGTTTGAAAATCTGGAATTTATCTTACCCTAAAGGTAAACTTTTACCCTTTTAGGTAAACTTTAGAAATAGACAGATGCCGTGCCGGTTTTCTATTTATAGATGCTTACAGGGATGGGTTTTTGCATATATTTCATAATTTGGATTTTATACAGCTCTCCCTTCTCATCCTCGGTAGCCCAGTGTCGGTCTACTCCCTGCATTTATCATGCACTGAAGCCTATATTGACATGATAAAATCTGCCCAATAACATAAAATGATATCAGACAGTTTTTTTAGAAGCAATTTGCACTTCCGCCTTTATTTCCATGATTTTTAAGAGTTCTTTTTAGTTGAGTGCAGAAAAATGATCTATGATAGAAAGTATAATACGGTAATGTCCTTAAACATCAATGATATTTGGTCTTGGCTGCAAGAAATTATACTGAACCGGCAGAGCCTCGTCATGATTAAGTTTCCCAACCTCGACCAGATTACATGTATATTCAAGATACTCACATATTTTTTTATCGAAGTAATGGAGTGAATGGATGACAATGTAATACTTATACCTCAAAAGAACAACATTCTTATTGTCTTCGTCCCTCCAAGCTGTACAGATAAACTTCAACCTTTAGACTTTAGCGCAAAAATTGTTTTACAGCCAAGTATGAAAGGACATTTATAGGACTGGTATGCCGGAGTCCGAGGAAATTAAGCAATTGGAAGTAGATTCGGACATGGCATCCGTAAATAGGTGATATTAAACGAGTGGCCATGGAATACTGAATTTATCAACGTTTAATTTTAGACACATAGAAACGAGGCAATATTGCATGGTAACATGTTGGGTGAGGGAATGTTAACAAGAAGTTTAACAGAAATGTATCTTTTTCTTGAACAAATCATATAGCCAATCAAAACATGTAGCTTTGGTGTGTCCAAAAATTACATTGACCCCCTCCCTTTCCTTGGCGTAATAGAATGCCACAAAGGTCCTGACATGTGCATGGTCACATAATGAGACCCATTCTGTGAAAGTTTCATGAAAATCCTCGCATAAATGAAGGAGAAATTGGCTTACGGATAGACACACAGACATGCAGAGGAGTTGATACCAAAACACGTCAATATAAAAAGGTAAAAAATGTTGTCGTATGTTGGTAACGCCTTTTCAGCATCTCTGAATTGCACCCGCTTTCGAGACCTTTTTTTCTCTCAAGACTGAATAAATCCAGTAAAGTATTTTTACCACAGGTAATCGATGAAAGATATTACCTTTGAGAAATAATTAATACTTTGGTTGACTTAACAATATGAATCGCGTCTTGATTTAGATGATCATCAAGAAACACGAGACGAACCTTAGACTTAACGAGGTAATATTAACCCTAATGAGTAACCGTTTGCAAAATTCAAAACCGACTCTTAACTACAGAGCATGAGTACAGTATGCGGATAACAGTTCTGGACTGCAAGCGATGCTTTGCAATAAACTCATATAGAAAAGCAGTATTATGCTTACATTTTTTCTCCAGTAGATTTAAAGATATAATTAAGTTTAAGGTTTGGTAAAACTCCGGGACATAAATGATAACAGTTTTGATCCTTTAAATTCCACTAGGAAGAAATTTTATAGAAATTTCTTACATCATGAAATTGATAATCATTCCGGTCAAACACATTCAAATTTATTCGCTCACTGCTCCAATCATTCATTCCGAATACTTACTCCAACCATCCAAAAACGCTCAAAACTCACTGCAAAAGATGGAATCAACAACGTCATTCAAAATAAATAAAGCTAGAAAAAATCATGATTTCACTTACATAAGTAAAAGTGTAAGCTTCCGATTGGTTCTTGAAGAAATAGGTCAATTTCACGATGTTGTTAACTGTATCGACACATTAGTCCTGAACAAAACTAGCGATATTGGATTTCCCCCAATTCAGTTTACTCAAAACTCGCTCCACACATTCATTTAATTTCATTCCAAAATCGTGTCAATTTCACGATGTTTTTAACTGTACCGACACATTAAGGTATTGCTTATTTTATTTATTTATTTATTATATTTTTTCTTTTTTAGGGGGGGGGGGGGGGTACAAGCCTCTGAATTACGGATAAACACGATCGCTGAATCATCCCTACAGTTAATTACATCGTGAAATTGACAATCATCTCAATCAAAAACATTCTTAATCACTTACTCAGCGCTCCATTCACTCATTTCAAACACTCACTCAAACCATTCAAAACTTTCAAACCCATTGAAAAATAAAAAAAATCAACAACGTTATTCAAAACAAATTTGGATAGAGAAAATTAGCGATTTCACTGATATAATTCAAATTGTAAGCGTCTTTAAGGTTCTTGAAGAAATAAACAGCTAGCAATAGCACTTTCATGCATGTTTTATAAACGGGAGAATCAATATCGCTAATTTTGTTCATCCTGAACAAAATCTGAGATATTAAAGTACCTCCCTTTAATTTCGTTCAAAAATCGCTCCACACACTCATTCAACTTCATTCCAAAATCATTCATCTTGTCAATTTTATGATTTTTTAACTATAATTATGCTTATCAGAGAAAGGACGACATTATAGCAGCTGAGGTATCTACTCCTGAAAAGCGGATACGGACCAACCCCCATTAAATTTCTAACCCAAGTTAGGATATAAGCTTATATCTTCACGGGCAAACCATTTTGATCTATCTCAATCTATTTTGACGTCTCTTTTGTAAACGATATGTAGGCAAATGCTAAACGATGCTACGCCCAGTAGTCTTTGGGCTATCTTTCAATAGCTCCCGGGCTCCATTCCCGACAGCGGCACTCATTTTTCCCCGACTATATATTTGTCACCCACCAGTGGGTTGATAATCGTAGACCTATGTGTAGCATAGTATATCTTATGTATAGCAGCTAGTCGCTAGGAAAGAATGTAATGTTAGCAATGGTGTGGGAAATACCAGAAATACATTCTAAGGCTCCAGTCGCCGTGATATAAATGAAGGCTGTTGAACGCGGCGTAAAACCCAATTGAAACAAACAAATACGCTCATGTCAAAAACTTCAAAGAATTCATCTTTCTTTTCATTCAAGAAGAACATTTTTGCATGTTGATTTGATTAGGTGTTGAGGGATTCAAGATTATAGCACTGTTGATAGGTCAAGGATGAAGAAATCCGTAAGCCTGTCAAATCTGTCAGAAAATTTGAAAATTCAAATCGGTTATATGAACGAATATAACAGCGGAATCGTGATCCGTTATATCTGTCCAAATTTAATTGAACATGTGTTTTTACACGCCTTGATTAATTATACAGAGGAGTCTGTATTCTTCTGATAGAAATGAAGTATATAGCAGTAAGAAAACAATGATTATTAAGAGTGTATTCTGCGTAATTAATGAACTGGCAGGGCGGGGCTTAACTGTGACGTAATTTGGCGAGTCTACTTTTCAATAGTTTTTGTTCTTTCGGTTATCATCGCTAACGCGTGCAAATAACCGTATCCTAAGACCTTAAGGATATACGTGCTTTGAGAGAGTGAACACTTTTCATCGTTTGGTTACCAAAGCCTCGTAACTTCAGCTTCATTAAGCTGAAGTTACGAGGATTTGGTTACCAATCTACGATTTAAGGTCTCGAGATTTTAATGTCGACTCTCTTTAGAAGTAGGTTATTTTAGATAAAAGCCGAATTCCCTTAACCTTAAGTGCAACGACCCGTTACTTAGGCTCCGCCCTGCCAGGGCACTAATCATGGATAATAAAACCCAATTGTAACAAACAAACAAATACGCTCATGTCAGAGAACATCAAAGAAACCACCTTTCTTTTCATTCAAGAAGAACATTTTTGCATGTTGATTTGATTAGGTGTTGAGGGATTCAAGATTATAGCACTGTTGATAGGTCAAGGATGAAGAAATCCGTTAGCCTGTCAAATCTGTCAGAAAATTTGAAAATTCAAATCGGTTTTGTGAACTAATATAACAGCGGAATCGTGATCCGTTATATCTGTCCAAATTTAATTGAACATGTGTTTTTACATGCCTTGATTAATTCTACAGAGGAGTCTGTATTCTTCTGATAGAAATGAAGTATCTAGCTTGAAGAAAACAATGACTTCAAAGAATGTATAATCCACGATTTTTTGCCTGGCATGGCGGAGCCTAATTTATGGGTTGTTGCACTTAAGGTAGATCGGCTTTTATTTATTATTACGTACTTCTATACATTTTCGACATATGTAACTTGAAACATTAAATCGTAGGTAAGTAACCAAATCCTAGTAACATCAGCTGATGAAGTGCTTTTGTAACCCAACGATGAAGTTGTTCTAACTTTCTCTTAGCACGTGAATCCTTTTGGTTTTTTAAATTTAGCTATTTGCACATGTTTACGATAATTGCCTACTATAGTCCAACCGTGGAATTCGAAAACGCGGGAAAATGTGGAATAGCCAGGAGTAGGGGTGGACTGAACTGAAATATAACAAGCGTGAGATAACGGTACTAAATTTCAACTGTAATCACCTATATACTGACAGAGTAAAGTAACTCACCAAGGTAAACACTTTTGCTCCCAAGCGATATTCAATGATTTTTGATGTTTCAATTTTAGTTTCTTTGTGATGAAGTCGGTTTCGAAAGCATGTTACTTTTACGCTATGACACATGACGTTTACAGATGTAATTCAAAGGATGGTAAAAATGCAGGTAGTTTTGTTTTTCTTTGATTCCTCAGTATAGTTAAAAGACCGTTACAGCAAACATTTTGTTGGTCCCAATTTTTCTATATTAAACTCGTCGAAAGTCTTTTTTTAAACATTCGGATAGCATGGTTTACCTATAGCTTTGAAAAGACCCACAACATTAAAAAGTAAACTCGCCAAATTACGCCACGGCTAAGCCACACCCTGTCAGTTGAATAATAACGCAGAATAGTTTAAAAGTATTTTCGACAATGGACAAGGCAAGCTAACTGTAGTTTCATTAGTTGACCACGGTTTTAAGAGCACCAGATTAAAATCCGGGGAATTGTCAAATGCTTCACCTGATTTCATTTCGATTGAGTGGGTGGTTTTCAACAATTTGACATGCGTGAAAGGTGCAACTATTAGAGATTACCCACTTAGGTGGACTTCGGACATCGGATGTCTGACTTCTGACTTAGAGGGGTCGTCTCAAAATGAAAGAAACTATATTAGTTGATACATCATGATTGTATAAAAAGATGACGTCTCCGATCATACTTTTGAGTGGGGTCGTTAGTATGGAGGTACAAGAACCAGTAAAATTTCGAACATGAATGTTTCTTTATCATTTTAAATGTTGGTGCTTCTATGTAACCACGCTAAGTTATTCCTATACTGCAGCGTAGACATATCAGTTTGCCCATCCATCTATCTGTCAGCTAATGAATATGTTAACTCATTTTGCTTTAGTACTTTAAAGCCTGTTTCAAGAAACAACTTGAAGTGGTTATTTCATTCAAGAGCAATGTCAAATTTTGACCTTTATCTCAAATCCGTGTCTTGCCTAGCAACCTGTTATTTTTAAAAGCGCTTGCGTTGCATTCCACATAGGTTGCTCGCTATAAAACAGTTCGAAACCGTGCGCGGCGAGCGCATAATGGCATTTGATGAACCGAACGCAGCACATTGAACTAAACCCAGCAAATACCCCATGAACACATTTGATTTTTACAATATTATTAAAAGAATGATTATTGTCTTTTTTCAAAGGCATACTTTATTAAATCGCATTTTGAGATTTTTCTATATAATTTTAATAACCTACATTCGACAAGACTGCCCTGTATACTTTCAATAAGATTTACCTTACACCGCTTTCAACTTTCGTTAAGTTATATTGTGGCGGCTTGGGCAATAACAATGAATTCCTAGTATTCCTCATACCAGTACCACCATTCAATCCCTTTCTAGACTTTCGCTGCTATCCTACATAGAACTACCATTATCAACCCATTGGTAGAAGACAAATAGTCAGAAAGGATGAATGTCGCTGTGTGGGGTCGAATCCGAGACCTCTAGATTGACAGTCTGACGCGCTAGCAACTGCGCTCTGAGGCGGCCAACTTTCAATTTGGACATAATGCACTAGATAATGATCTTTCTTCTTTTGTCAGTCTACTGAAGCGATCATACCTTTTAAAAGAAAATCGAGTAATCGTGTAAGCCATGCCGAGGTTTCATCGTCGTTGCTTGCGTTTTCAATCCGTCATGTATAAAGATTTTTTAAAACATTCAATTGTATCTCTGAGGGCACAAGTTTAAACATCGAATAAAAATTGACTGTCGAAAGAATAGTTTTTAATTTTAATTTGGCTATTTTTTCAAATTACTTTTGTTACAAATGTTTACCTGTTTTTTGTCTGAGGCTTTTTCCAGCAATCAGATATTTTGAAAAGGGTTGAAAAAGAAGGAATTTAGTCAGATTTAATTAAGAAATATGTATCAAACGATCGTGATGGAAGGCATCTTCAAGATGTGTTAAAATCTAAATACAGAAGAGTGCTACAAGAGTGCATACAATGTTTTTCTAAGATTTGACCCCGTGACATAGTTTTGACCCCAGTTGACCAGATTTCAAACTTGTCCTAGATTTCAACAGGACATTCATTCTGAACAAATTTCAGGTTGATTGGGCCAAAAATATGGCCTATACAGTGCATAGAAGGTTTCTCTATTACCCCAGATGAGCCAATTTCAAAATCGTCCGATCGGGCAAATATGTGGCTTATACAGTGCATACAAGGTTTTTCTAAGACCCAATTTCGAACTTGTCCGAAATTTCAACAAGACAATGATTCTGACCAAATTTCCGGTTGATCGGACAAAAAATTTGGCCTCTAGAGTGTATATAAGGTTTTTCGAAGATTTGACCCCGTGACCTAGTTTTTGACCACAGTTAACCCAATTTCAAAGTAGTCCGAGATTTCATTAAGACAATCATTCTGACCAAATTCCAGGTTGATCTTGTAAAAAATATGGCCTTTAGAGTGCATACAAGGCAAAGGTTGACGACGGGTCGACGCACGGCGGACATCTGCCTTACCACAATAGCTCACCTTGAACACATCGCGTTCAGGTGAGCTTACAAAAAATGTCCGAAATAATTTTCATGTTTAAAAGCTTTTGCGTGATGGGTTTGCAATAACTGTCATGAAATATATCTTGCTATTCAATAACGATTTCATGCAGTAGAACAATTTCTAGGCATGTTATACCTTGGGGTACAGTTATACAACCCAATATTACGATGGCGAATCTCAATATGCAATCAAATTTACTTAAATCAGAAGATTGATTATAATATATCATTTGTAACAATAAGAAACGTGATTAGTTATGAAATTAATAAAAATGTGTAGAAACTTGTTTGTTTGAATGGGTTATTACGCCGCTTTCAATAATCTATCAATTATATCGGGGCGGCTGGAGTGCCTAACAATGAATTAATGGTATTTCTCACACCAGTATCACCATAACATCCTTTCCTTGCCTCCACCTATCATCTCATTGGGTCTAGGACTATCGACCCATTAGTGAAGGACAAAGGATCAGTGCCGCCGTCGATTTGTAGAAATGACTTAAGACAGGAAAAGTGTAGAGTAAATACTTCAATTACTAAATGCTAAAATTTTGATTAATGACGACATAAACAGTTAACAACATCGTGGAATTAACTTGGTGAATGCTTAAGGAATGATTTTGGAATGGAATCAAGTGTGTGAAATGAGTCAGTTTTGAGTGAAATTAAATGGAGGTTATCCAATATTGCTAATTTTGTTCAAAATGAACACAATTAGCGATATTAATTACCTTTCTTCAATTAAATAGGCATATACGAGTAAATAAATAGCTTCCTATTTCTTCAAGAAACATTCAGTAGCTTAAAGTTTCAATTGTGTCAGTAAAATTGTGTTTTTACTTCTAGCTATTTTTTTAAATTTAGTTCTTCATTTTATCATTTTAATGATTTTGGATCGTTTTTGAGTGGTTTGAGTGAGTGAGTCGAATGAATTAATTAATGAATGGAGCGCTGTCTGAATGATGAAAAATGGTTTTGATCGAGATGAATGTCAATTTCAAGATGTTTCTAACTTATTGTGTCGTAAATATTTCTTAAGACATTAACGAAAATAAAAGATCGTGCAACGGTATTAAAATTCGACAAAACACCTTTGAGTTCGATAGAACGTGAATTTCAAATCAAGTGTCAGAGAAGGATCATTTGAAGCAAATTTCAATAAGTAAGTTAATTTCATTATAGTGACAGTTTTTTTTACATATTCCATAAACATTTACGAAAATGATTAAATAACACCCGGTCACGCTTGGTCTATAAGTCGCTTAAATTTGAAAACACATACATATATACAACAAGAAATATATATTTTGAATATACACATGCAATTCTTTTTTTATTAAAACAAAATACTGGTAACAACCCACATAGACGCACGTGTTTCAGCGAGCAAATGGAAATACGTGAAAGAAAACAGATGTGTTATAAAAACAAATGAATTTGATCTAACACATCTACGTTCAGAGTTCTGATTAAATATCTCCATCTATATTAGCTTATTATAGGCATGATATAAATGGCTGTCAAAGACTAGAACAGTCAGAATGAATGTAACATGCAGTCCGAACCAAAACCAAGTGGTTATATCTTTATCAGAAAAACATCGATGCTTCCTCGTAAGAATATCTTGAATTTCCAAATTTTATCACAAAAATTCAGGTCATATTATAAATAGAATATTAAGTATGTACTCATTAAATACATCATTTATCAAAATTGTCAACTAAAACAGACAAAAACTCGACACAATCTCGGTTTTATCCGTGTTAGGTGACTCGTTTGATAAATTCGGTATCCAATGATCACTCATTCAATATCTGATTATTTGGAAAAAATTCTATTTGCACTTCGTAGAACTCACTTGGCTCTTATGGCTGATGTAGAGTATGGTTACGGACATGTTGCATTTAGATTAGCAATTCACTAGGGTCTTATGTTAGCTCGCCTTTAATTAAGTATGAAATTTCTTACCTAGATCGATGACCAGACCTTCAATGTATCAAAATGTGTAAGAGAAACACTAATGGCACCCGAAGCAGTATTATTTAGCTCACCCGGGCAAGAAGAGCTCATGGTGAGCTTTTGTGAGCTTGCTGTGTTTGACGTCCGTCATGTGTCAACAACTTGTGTTCACTCTAGAGACTACAATTTTGGCTCCATGTCTTGAAGCTTAGAAGGTTTATCTACATTAAAACTTAAGACGAAAAATTTAGACGAGTTCGAATCTGGATCAAATAAGGTCTAAAATTAGGCCAAGGGTTAAAATCTTAGAACAACCTTTGTGCGCTCTAGAGTTTTACCGCAAATGTCTTGAAACTTAGTCAGATCGTTTGTCTCGATAAATTCTCGGTCAAGTTCGAAAATGGGTCAACTGGGGGAATGATTGAGGTTAAATCTAAGAACAACCTTTTGTGCTCTCTAGTTGGTCAGAATGTTTGCCTTCATCAAATCACCAAATTCATAGGTGGACCAAGGGGGATCAAAATGACGTCAAGGGGATATTTCTTAGACAAATCTTGTGAGCACTTTGGAGGCCACATTTGTGGCTCAGACGTTTTGAAACATAAGCAAAATATTTGTCTGTATTAAAGCTGTGCTAAGTTTGGGTAAAGTGGGGTCAAAAATGAATTCAAGGGTTCATATCGTGAAAAACGTTGTGTGCGCTCTTGAGGCAACAATTTATGCACGAATGTCTTGAGACTTGGTCAGAAAGTTTGCCAACATGATATCTAGGATGACTTCAAATATTGGGCAAGTGGGGTTAAACATGAGGTCAAGGGCTCAAGTCTTAGAAAAACCTTGTAAGCGTTCTAGAGGACACATTATTGGATCAATTGATTAATTGAATGGAGTTTAACGCCGCTTTCAACATTATTTCAGTTATATCGCGGCGGCTGGAGCACCTAACAATGGATCCCTGGTAATTCTCTCACCAGTACAACCATCACATTCTTTCCTAGCCTCCAGCTACTATCTCACATAGGTTTACGATTATCAACCCATTGGTGAGAGACAAATAGTCGGAAAGAATGAGTGCCGCCGTCGGGGATCGAACCCGGGACCTCTAGATTGACAGTCCGACGCGCTACCAACTGCGCTATGACGGCGGCCCCATTATTGGATCAAGGGTAAAGTGGGGTCAAAAATGAATTCAAGGGTTCATATCGTGAAAAACGTTGTGTGCGCTCTTGAGGCAACAATTTACGCACGAATGTCTTGAGACTTGGTCAGAAAGTTTGCCAACATGATATCTAGGATGACTTTAAATATTAGGCAAGTGGGGTTAAACATAAGGTCAAGGGCTCAAGTCTTAGAAAAACCTTGTAAGCGCTCTAGAGGACACATTATTGGATCAAATATCTTGATGTCCGAATAGGTAAAAAATGAGGTCAATGGGTAAAAGCTTAGTGCACTTAGGGGCCATTTTCCCCATATGTCTTGAAGCTTGGTCGGAATGTTTGCTTGATATCTCAGACGAGTTTGAATTTGGGCTTATTGGGACCAAATGAGCTCTTATCTTAAAGAAACATTTTGTGAATTCTAGAGGCTACAATTTAGCTCAAATGTTTGAAATCTGGTCAGAATGAGTGTCTATATGAAATCTGTCAGGGTCGAAAAATGATCAAGATGGATAATGAGATCAAGGGTCGAATTTTAGAAAAATTGTGTGCGTTTTAGAGGCGACATTTGTCGCTCAAATGTCGTGAAGCTTTGTCAGAATTAATGTTTTCAGAACTTTGATGAGTTTGAAATTGGGTCAAGTGGGATAAAAAAAAAACTAGGTTACGGGGGCAAACTTGCATCTTGCAACTTTATTTTACTACAGTTAGTAATAATGAATGAATATTGTTTTTTTGCCCGTCGACAACAAAGGTCATGTTGGGCGCAAACTCTTCCATATAAAACTGGAATAGTCCAACCTGAGCAATAAGGCACATGGACTCCCCCCAGATCAGCAAAACGGCCCATGTGCGAGTCCACCGACCGGAAAATTCACAAATGTGAACATTCATGTGTGTACCGAAATTTAAGTTAACAATATTATTAAAGAATCAATGAAAACAAATAAAATCCGGAACAAATTATCAAATGTAAAAAAAACAAGAACCAAAGGAGCTGTTGAAAACGGTAAAATCTTAATTAA
Source organism: Fragum whitleyi (assembly GCA_948146395.1). Taxonomy (NCBI): domain Eukaryota; kingdom Metazoa; phylum Mollusca; class Bivalvia; order Cardiida; family Cardiidae; genus Fragum; species Fragum whitleyi. Next base: position 57,565,876 of record OX411549.1, on the reverse strand, counting down.
CCATTTTAAAAATTAAGAACAAAGAAACGGTAATTAGAATCCAAAAATCAATCGCTTGGAGAAAGTCAAAAAAAAGTTTTACAAGGTCAAACCTCTGCCTCATACTATCAACTTTAAAATATCAGTCACTGATAAAAGTAAAAGTAATACAATCAATAAAAATATGTTTGACAGTAAGAGGAGCGTTACATGGAATGTAAATTTGCATCTCTTCTCCTTTTAAAAGATATGAGTGCGTAAGATAAGTATGGCCAATGCGTAAGCGAGTCAAAATCAGCTCTTTGCGACGGCTTGACCTGTAACCAGGTAACCAATCGCCAAGATCCTGTCGAATAGAATATAGTTTATTATTTTGATTCGCAGGATCAGACCAACAGTTCCTCCAGACTTCATGAATAAAACAATGAATTAAGGGTTTAAAATCAGTAAAGGGTACTTCGAATGGTAAAATTTCAAGTGATTATGCATCCTTGGTAGATTTATCTGCTTCATCATTACCACGAATACCAATGTGGCTTGGAAGCCAGCTTGTTGTCAGTTTTGTGCTCAACCGCTTGCATGCTTTACAAAGAGTCATTGTAAATGATATAGCGAAAGAAACGTTCTGCGATCATATAATCGAGTGCGAGATCAATGGCCTAAAGGTCGAGCTTAAAAATGGAAGAGTTCTTAGGTAGACGGAATTGATATTTTTCGCCATCTAAAATAATGGAAGAAGCGACTTTTTCTTTTGAACCGTCAGTGTATATTTCTTCATACGATGTATATTTTTCTCTGACTTCCGAGAACTTTGTTTTAAAAATAGATGGATCTGTTGTATCCTTTTTGCTGGAAGCAAGATCATAAAGAAACGTGGGACTTTATTTATCCACAAAGGAACATCAGGAACAATATGTTCTGCCTCATCCTCTAGATCAGTCTAGAGAATTTACATCAGCCCCAAAACGCAAATTGAAGGGAATTATAGGATGATTTTTCTTTTGAAAATACCCTATTTATTTTGGATAAAACACAACTTTATAAGTAGGATTATCTGGATTTGATTTTGAAGTTTTTAATAATATTGTAAAGAAAGCTTCTTCCTGCGTAAATTTAAGGAATACTCATTTGCTTCTATATAAAGAATGTCAATTCGTGACGTTCTAAATGCGCCCAACGCCAAACGCAATCCTTGATTATGAATAGTATCAAGTTTGCGAAGGTATGAAGGGCGTGCAGAATCATATACAGCACAGCCATAATCTAGTTTAGATCTAACAAGTCCCCGATTAAGGCGCAATAAAACCTTTTTATCGGCTCCCAATCCACTGGATACAACACGTAAGAGATTAAGTGCCTTTTGGCATTTGTTTTTCAAATTGTCGATATGTGGAATAAACGACAGTTTAGAATCAAAATGGAGTCCTAAAAATTAAATTCCTTAACAACTTCAATCGGCACTCCGTCCAACTTTAATTCTGGATCGGAGTGCATTTTTTCTTGATTGGCAAGAATGCATACATTTAGTTTCTGTCTTTGAAAACTTGAAGCCGTTTTCATTGGACCATTTTGAAAGATTGATTAAATTTTGCTGCAACTGTCTTTCAATTGTATACATGTGTTTTGATCTGTAACAGATGCAGAAGTCATCAAACATTCCACGCCAGGGCAAACGGTTTTAACGATGTTGTTGATCTTGACACTAAAAATGTCACCGATATAATACTTCCCTGGGGAACACCCATCTCTTGTTCATGAGGATCAGATAAAGTATCCCACACCCGGACTCTAAACTGACGTTCATCCAGAAAAGCTGAGATGTATAGGTAAGTCGATCTCGAATACCGAAATCATAGAGGTTGTTCATAATTCCTTACTGCCAAATAGTGTCATAAGCACTTTCGAGATAAAAAAAAAACAGAAACAAGGCGTTCCTTCTTCATAAAAGCTTCTCGAATAATTGTCTCGAACCGAACAAGATGATCAAGAGTGCTTCTCTGTTTACGAAAGCTGCTTTGGACTTCGAGAAACCAGACAAGACTTTCAATAACCATTCTTTCCATAGTTTTACAGATGCAACTAGTTAAAGCAATAGGGCGATAATTTGAAGGATTTGTGGAATCTTTACCAGGGATAGGTATTGGAATAACGAAAGCTTCCCGCCAAGAGGATGGAATGCTTCCCGTCTTCCATATTTGATTATAAATTTCAAGTAAGCAACGAAGGGAACGAGATGGCAAACGTTTGAGGAATTGAAAATGAATAGCATCCGATCCGACAGCAGTGTCGTGACACTTTTTATAAGCTTTTTTCAATTCCTTAATGGAAAAGACTCTTTTATGTTATATTGTTCATGATTTCTTGAATTAAAATTAAGTTTAGACTTTTCTTTTTCACTTTGAAACTTCTGAAACGTAGGTGAATATTAAGTAGAGGAAGATTTTTTAGCAAACGTGTCTGCAAGGGCATCGGCAACATGTTTCGAAGAAACTGTATTATCGTCAACCGTTTTAAGGTGACCAACACTAATTGATGTATCCTTCCCACAAATTTTAAGTATCATGTCTCAAGTCCTTTTGTCAGATGATCTAGAATTTAATCTAGAAAACATACTGTCTCCAAGACGAACGCTTAATTTGTTTAATTGTACGACGTGCTTTTGCACGTGTAATTTTAAATTTGTAAAGATTCTCCTTTGATGGCCCTAAGGCAAATGTACCAAGAGCACGTTTTCGCTCAGTAATAGCCTTTTTGCAATCTTCATTAAATCTTGGCTTATTTGGATCAGGGGATGTTTGTGGAATAGCTTTTTCTGCAGCAGAATAAAGAAAAGATGTAAACAATTCTGCAGAGTTTTCACATTCATCAAAGGCTACTGGATTTATCGACTGCTCACAGATGGTTCTAAAAAGTTCCCAATTAGCCATATGGAGTTTCCAACGCCTATGGCGCTCCTGAACAGATGGTCCTAATTCGGAGATCTAAATAGGGAAATGGTCACTACCATGAAGGTTGGAAAGAACTTTCCATGAAAAATCAGGAAAAATATCAGGACTGCAAATAGTCAAATCTAGTGATAAATAATTTCCAGCTGCAGGATGAAGATAAGTTTTAGATTTATCATTCAACAAAACGAGATAATTCCTAGTTAAAAAATCCTTAACAGTACGACCTTTGTCGTCTGTATAAGAATATCGCCTAACTTATGATGAGAATTGAAATGCCCCATAAGTATAAAGGGCCGTGGTAGCTGATTAACAATATGATCCAGTTTCACGCCATCTACGGGGAAACTAGGAGGAAGATAAATAGAACACAATGTAATTGTTTTATTTACAGAGAAACTAACAGCTTCTGCTTGTAAAGAAGTATTTAAACTAACATGACGGTGAGGATTATTATTATTACTTACAATAGTTCCCAGACCATTAGACGCTTTTCTCGCGTTATGAGTCTTTTAGAAACGTTTTTGTAAACATACTACAACTGGTTTTTGTTTGTTAACTAGAATATTAAGTTCTTCAAAATTGGCATTGATGCTGCGACAATTTAATTGTATAATGTTATTCGCCATTGTGTATTAAAATAATACCACTTATTAATGTAAGTAAGAATCTACCCATTATTAAACTCCTCTAAGGTTGATTCTGTTGGCGCCTTGCCTTATTGCATATGTGTGCTTTTGAAGGAGGGAAAGCGGGTACATCCACCTCCTCTTCCTCGTCGTCAGATTCGCTAAATTCAGTGAATCGGTTGTCTGTCGAAACTGGAGGAGGAGAAACCTTGTCCAGATTTATTTGAAGCTTTCTCTGACTGACGGACTCTGAATTTGGTTTAGACTTTTTTTTTGGTTTACTACTCTTTTTGATTATATTTACTTTATTTGGCTTCGAAACTATGGTCTTCTGAGGTTGATTGTTTTCCGAAGCAGATTGTTTTCCATCAACTTTAACTGGTGATTTCTGTAAAGATGTTTCTTCAGACAATGCTTTCTGGATTTGTTCGTTCGCCTGAGGAAATAATTCGGTGATAAATTTCAAAAGGCGTTCACAAGTGCCATACTATTCAGGTTTCTTAAATCCAGCAGAAACTGGTTTAGCTTTATTAGCATAACTATTTTCTGTTTCAGTGAAGTGTCTAGACTCCACGATACGTTTATATAACCTAGGGTCGTTGGTACCAAGTATGAACAACTTAGGGTGTTTAGGATTTGGGTTTTGGTCCGGAGAACAGATGACTACAAGTCAAATATTCTCAATCAATCGGTTGTTGATATCAATGATCATAACCGCAAACTGATATGTACAAAATAAAACACATAAGCATCTCAACATCGATTAGGTTTGGCACATATATAAAAACATCTAATAGTACACATGTAAAGGAGAAAACCTACCAGTTTATGGAATTGAATACTCCAACCAAATGCATCACTTCATCTCTACATCCAGTCTAGTGCTCCTGTAAAACAAAGTGAATTAGTGTAAACTAATGCCGGTTAGTGTTAGATCACGCGGGTTGGGTAATTGTTTACATCGGCCGCGAAATCTAAGTCCAATCAATGAAACCGATCAGAATCACCAAATACAACAAAGATAATACAAAAACGGGCATCTCTGACATCAATCCACATCAATTCAAGCCTATACAAACCTTAGATCTCCTTTAAACGCAGATAGATAAATTTTGACAAATGTGTCGATCTTCTCGATACATGCAAAACGAATCGAATAACAAAGGGCAGTGACGTCCCTAAATTCCGACAAAACAGATTTTCGCAATAAACCAATAGAAACTAGTTTACCAAACGGAGCTGTCAAATATAGAATGGTAACACATTCCCCCTCTTTCTGAGATGACGTCTCCTCATTGTCACGTCAGTCTTACGTCACACGTACGTCGTAACTTAAGCTAGTACCATTACTCCTATTAACACTACTTATTAGCACAAAGCATATGACATCAAATTTCCACTTGTAACCTGAAACAGACAATTAATTTGAAATAAAAAAAACATGACTATTTAAAAAAAGGAATTCTCATATTCATCGAATGGTTATCATCCAGTAACCCATATATCATTTAAAATAATTCATCAATACTAATCATTTAACTCAAAAGGCAAAATCTATGGAAATTCGCTTCGTGTTTTCTCCCTCCTTCAAACGAGCGTCTCGCGATCGTAACAATCTTTCGGGCTCCAGAACCTGAAATATAAAATGAGAGATAATAATTATAAAACAGAAAAATATTTACATACAAATCATGTTCAATTCATAATTGCTGAAATGATCTTGTGGGCAGTGTCTGATGTCGAATGAGCAATATATATTCCGTATTTGTCCGGTGTCTTTCTCACTCTATTGGATCTCCTACGAGCAGGAATAGGTAAGTTATTTACAGCGGAGTTCCCATTCTTGTCCTGGTCTAAATCTTTGTCCTCTTCTGCTTCATCTTCAGACTCACCTTCTCTTTCAGATTGCTGTTTATTGCTTCCTTTGGGTTGCTCTCGCGCTTGGCCGAAGTTAATTATGTGCTTATCGAAGAACTGGCAACTGCCTGATCAGTTCACACTTTATATGACAAGTAGTTTTGCAGTCCTTATGCATTGGATGCCCTTTGCAGCGCTACTGAGCATTCTGCCTGAAACAGGCATAGTTGCTTTCAAGGTGTTCTGTCAAGGGAGGGAGGGAGCAGTTTAGGAATCGGCATTATAGGACCCTCAACTGACCCTTCTTCAGTGGAGGGTGCATCACGGAAAGGTGGGGCGGTTGGCTAGGATATCTTACAAAGTGTTTTGCATCGTTTTGGCCGTTATGTTTTAGTGTGTGCCGGAAACTTAATGTGCTGAGGATGGTAATGCGGGAATTCCTGCGAGCCCACTGCAGGTCATAGATTCACTTTCCAACCTGTAAATGATTGAGAGTGTGGGAAGGCTGGGAAAGTTGAGGTGTACAGCTAGGATGGCAAATAAATCGCAGCACAACAGGTTTGTTCAGTCCCTCTCAAGTGACGAACTGTTCAACCTGGTAATGGAATTCACCACCCCCCCCCCCCGGTGCAGCCATCTGTTTCTGTTCGTCTGGTAGGAATGGTGGTCCTGTACTTTGACCCTGAGATACATCCTGCCGAAATGCCAACTGACCCTAGATTATGATTTGAAATCTGTATTCACCCGAGAAAGGCTGAGAGGTTTTCGGGAGAGCATTTATGTACCCTTAGATTGCTTTAACCCTTCGCCGTGTGACGGCATTGGATGAGGAGAGATTGGACTGGACTGAACCAAAGAGTACTTAGCCGAGACGGGAGAAGGTTTTATACAATGTACTAATCTACTCCTGTTTGGGACAAGTATAAGTGCTGCATTTGTGAGGCAAGTCTGACAGAGCTTTGGGGGTTTACCATCGTGGCTCGCATATTGTGAGAAAATATTGTAGTCCATTGCAACCAATTAATTTACATAGTTTCGGAGGCGATATATCTGTAGTGGCCTCGTTGCCAATGTCTTTTTCAAATTGTCATTTTGGGTTTACGGCAAACATGGCCAACATGGCAATGAGAGAGTCTCCGCATTAAAAACAGTTTTACTGGACAATCTGTTCCTTGAGACTACTGTAAACCTAGAAAAGTTCGCGTCTACAAAAGTTGCGTTTCCGTGAGAGCAGGCTTTTTCTCGGCGATTTAAGTTCGCGTATTGTTACTACCCGCGAAAACCGCGAAACAAAAAACGCTTAAGAAAATTTGAAAAATTGGTTAGTTTATACTAATTTATTTTAGTTCGATTGCGACGCAAGCTTAAGCTTATAGAATCGATCTCGAACGCTCTATCCTGATGTTTTCACGTCCCCGAGAGAGAGGCAGTGGTTTAAACCCACTGCTACCCATTTTTACAGCTGGGTGAACTTGGGCTGGCTATTAAGTGTTTTGCCCATAAACACACCCCGGCGACATTGGGGCTCGAACCACGGACCTCCAGGTCACGGGTCGAGTGCATTTACCACTAGGCCACAGAGGCAGTCAAAATTGGCAGAAAAATTGGTTGTGAGTGAATAGTTTTATAATGGCGATAACTGTGATTCAATTGTTCACTTGTATAACATAGGATTTTGTTTTCATTATTGTCTCATTAGTTAGACAAAATGTCTATACGAAGTTTTTTTATTCCGAAAAAAAAACCCCCAAAAATTATGAAACTGAGAACCGAAATACAGATCCATTTGATTCTTTTCTGCCCGAGAGTAGTACAAGCAGTTAGGATAACATCAAGTGCACAAACTCGGATATCAAGGAAATAATCAAAAGTGACGTGAAACGCAAACGAGGGACTTATTCCAATTATGATGACACCACACGTGCTGAAATTGGAAAGCATGCTATCCTGCACGGAAATGCAAGTGCAGCAAGACACTTTTCTAAAAAGCGTAAACTCGAGAATTTCGACGACGTTATTATTGACTACGTTCAAAAACTTCGATCTGTAGTGAATCGTCAAATCATTATAGCTTATGCTCGTGAAATATTGATGTCAAAAAAACAATTGTTTGTTGGAAGAATACTTCAACTCAATAGAACATTGGCTAGTTTTTCAAAAGATAATTTTTGAATTTGATTATTAAAATGAAAGTAACTAAAGTTAAGAAACTTTTCACTGTCACCCAAAACTTAAAAAAAGTTGTTTCCCTTCTTTGGCTAGTATCCATTTCAATGAAAATTTTGCGGACATGCAAATAATAGTGTCTGAGTAAGTTGCTCTTAATAAAAATCATAGATACTACTAAAGTTCGCGTTTTCATGATGAGTGGTCTATTCGCGGCGTTCAAAGTTTGCGTTTTCGTTCTTCCCGCGAAACACGCGAACTTAAATCGCGCGAAATATTGTCTAGGTTCTCAGCCTATATGCCACCTTTCCCAAAGAGCAGGGGGGGGGGGGGGGAGATGGAAAGGACATTATCAATTCTCCCATATTTATCGGAGTTGTAGGCAATATGGTCGCTCCCTTGCGGGGACTGGCTCTTGAAAATCTTTGAAGATAGACCTCAGTCAATGGACAGAGATAATGCTCAGGTCTTACCATATAATTGCTTAATCGTATCTTTATTCAAGCTCAGCTTGGATAAAGAAATACTTATCCAGAAAGCTCAAATTACAGCTACTTCTAAAACATTTGATTATTTATTATACTTTCCGTTTCAAATGAAATCAAGTATTTATGCCGGTTATTTATTGAAATACTGGGCGGTTTTGTTTAAGCCGTAGGTGAGGATGTTTTGATTATGAGTTTACCTTGAGGATTTGATCAAAATTAAAAGCCCATGAAATGTTTTAAACCTTCTGAAAAATCCGGGGATTTATCTTAAGCCTTGTCATGCAGAACCCGGAATATTCCTGCTTTGGCAGGAGCTGTAGACAAACATCAGCTTGCACATATGTGCAGTCTGATGTTAGGCTGCACCACCTGTTTCTCACTATTAAACCAGAATGTGAATAGATTTAGTTTTTCAAATAAAAATAGACCTCCAGTTGGTACTTTCAATGCTTTTTGTCCTTTGATTTTAGTAAAAAAAATTAGCCCAAATTTATTCAGCATGGCAAAGGTTTAGCCTTCAGGTACCAAATGCCAACTAGGATTATCAACACTTTCAATCGTTCTATTCCAGCTCTGTTCCTGACCTCTAACTGAAATTGTAGAGAAGATTCATTCAAGCTTTACCCTGGATTCTTATTTACCCTTCCTAGTATCAAATTCTAAATACAATCATATCATTAGGCCCCTTTTCCCGAGACGCTTGACGGACCTGGCCCATTTACGAGCGGCACCATCCTTGTTCTAGTACAATCTATTTGAGCAAGTTTGAAGACAATGGGATGAAAACTGTGAACTCTAACGAGGATTTTTAATTAAATTGGCCCCTTTCCCGTGACGCTTGATTGACAAGATCCCTCTGTAAAGGAAACATCATTGTGCTAGTACATTAATTCTGAGCGAGTTTGAAGACAATCGGGTGCAAACTTTGGACCTTAAAGCGTTTAAAGAGGATTTTCTAATTAAATTTTCATTAGACTACTTTACCCATGACGATTGACGGATCTGTCCAAACGTTCCATGTGATGGTCCATCATTCTGAGCGAGTTTGAAGACAATCGTGAAGCCGTGAACTCTAAAGCGTTAACTAGCTAAAGATAACGGACGGACGCCGGATGGAAAACCGGTATCACTATAGCTCTTCTGACCTTCGGTCAGTAGAGCTAAAAACTGAGGTTTGATCAGGCCCATTTTTTCCTATGACGCTTTACGGATAAATTTCGAAAGGAACCACGAGATGGCCCATCATTTTGACCAAGTTTGAAGTCAATCGGATAAATACAGAAATCTAGAGCGTTGACAAGGAAATTGAACGGACGGGCGCCGGATGGAAAACCGGTTTCGCTATAACTCTTCTGGACTTGGGCAAGGAGAACTAAAAACACTTATGGAAAATTGGCAATATTTTCAGAATCAAATTGCATGATGTTGTAATAAAACACACTGCGAGGCATGCATACACCTTCAATATCATTGGTAGACAGGTTTTTCATAGTGCGAAAATAAATATTTTCGATTTCAGTTCTTTTCTAAATAATTGTTTGGGTTTTTTTTTAACCAAAGCGCTGAACAAGGAACATTGTATGTTAATGTAAGTAAGGAATTCTTATGGATGCAATGTACAAGAACACAGCATATGACATTCCACTGTTCTTTCTGGTAATAAAGACAAAGCAGAGACTGTAGAGGAGCCGTTAAGCCTAATCCTTAATTCATCCTGACGCAATGGTATACTACAAAAGCTGGATAGCTGAACACCAATGTAATGTATACAAGTGTGAGTCCCGGACAACAGGACTTAGGAAGAATAACGATAAAGTGGACTTTGTCTTTCGAGGGACAGCAGCACACTCCTTGGATAAAAATAGATGGAGTATGCACATGTATAAAGTTGGCACCATAGGGAAAACCAAAAGCTCGTTAGCCAGATTTTAGTTGACCCGTAAAAGTTCCGAAACGTGTAGGAAGTAATGAACTTCAACAATGTTAACCGAGGTTTCCTACTGATTTCATTAGGAAACCTCGGTCAACAACTGAAGGGCAACGAGTTCCGAAATGTTACTGGAACTACATTGTATTACCAGTCTAATACCTTAAATGGTACCCCCTTTCTCTTTCAAATGTAAGTAGCATGATTTGGTGGAATTCATTTTTGGATAACCCTGCTGTAGGTCTCTAAAATCATTTCAAAATTATAGATTACTTACATAAACAGAAAGCAGAGTGTACTGTGGAATTTGAGATAACCACAAACCACATCCTTTCTTTAGATGGGGTCAGTAAATCCAAAGGTAACTATTAAATTATTTGATGGAAACGAAATTATTATTAAATATTGAAAGATCATCCTAGGATAATATAATCGTCTTCTTGTCAGCAATGAATTAGCGGATTTCACCCAAACTTAGAAGAAATGTTCCTTCTTTGACATTTTTATAACTTGTTCGTGTAATTTCGATTGATCCCGAATTTCGACGTGGTAGGGCTGGGCAGTTCTTGACCCTGAAATGTTTAAATGTCATCTCTTTAACCCTTAGATGGATTTTATCCAAACTTGGCATATTCTTTGTGTGCCCCTTCTTGTGACCCCAAATATGGTCGTGTCTAAGCGGGCCTCCTTAAACTTAAAACTGAGCCAATATCAACCAAACTTTACAGAAGAATTCCACGGATGTCCTTTAATATGTGTGTCCCAGGGTAACCCCGGGGACAGGTTACCTCGGGGTAACGTTACCCTAGAAATCAGCCGGGGTAACCTGTCCCCCCCTGAGGTAACCTGTCCCCCCCCCTACAGATATTGTAAACCAATATTTAGTCACAGTTCTGTTATTAAGAAATTCTTATTCTATGTTTTACAAGTCTCTTTCTTTGATCTGTAAGTAAGTTTAAACTATTTTTCAAACTGTTTCAGTTCGGAAGGATTTTAATATTTTTCATTATAGGTATTATAACAAATAAACTTGGTTGTTGTTTATTATAGAAAAATAACTGTTTAATGTCATCATGACTATTGACATATCTAAGAATGATCTTGTCTTTAGAAAAATTATTTAAAAGCATGATTTTTTTCTTTGTGTGTAGGAGGGGGGACAGGTTACCCAAGCTGGGGTAACCTGTCCCCGAGGACACGTTACTCAGGCCTGGGTAACCTGTCCCATCCCCAAAAATGCTGTCAGCAATGATATTTGCAAAAATAAACCCATATGTTTTCAATTATTTAATAATATTTCAAATTGTTGGGGGTAAGGTTTACAAAGCTGTGGTCACTTGTCTCTAAAACATGTAACCCAGGCCTGTTAACCGAGTGAAAATACATAAAAGGTTGTTAATGAGGATTTATTCAACAAAACTTGGTAATACTTTTTTCTTTATTCGAAAACTGTGTGATAGTTTCATTTATATTAAAACTGTTATACAATTAGTAATTCACTAGAAAATTTATTGTGAGTGTGTGTGTATGTAGGGGGGGGGGGACACGTTACCCAAGTTGGGGTACCCTGTCCCCGGGGACACATTACCCGGCCTGGGTAACCCGTCCCACCTCTAAAAAGGTTGTCAACAATGATCTGTGCACAAATTTACCAAAATATTTTCTTTTTCTTATTAATTCTAAAATGTTTTTCATAAGATTTTCCAATCTGTGGTCACTTTTCTGTAAAAAATGTTACCCCAGCCTGGGAAAACATTGCTTACATGTTATCCAGGAATTTTCAAAAAAGTTTACTAAAACAATTTCTTTTTCTTCGAAGTTATTTTTATATTCTTAATCATATCACAACTGTTTTTACTACAAATAATATTTACTAATGATAATATTAATTGTGACTGTGTGTGCGTATTGGGGGGGGGACATGTTACCCAAGCTGGGGTAACCTGTCGCCGGGGACACGTTACCCAGGCCTGGGTAACCTGTCCCATCCCCAAAAATGCTGTCAGCAATAATATATGCAAAAGCAAAACCATTTGTTTTCAATTATTTAATAATATTTCAAATTGTTTTGGGGGAAAGGTTTACAAAGCTTTGGTCACTTGTCTCTTAAACATGTAACCCAGGCCTGTTAACCGAGTGAAAATACAAAAAAGGTTGTTAATGAGGATTTATTCAACAAAACTTGCAAATACATTTTTCTTTATTTGAAAACTGTGTGATAGTCTCATTTATATCAAAGTTGTTATACAAATTAGTTATTCACTTATTAGAAAATTTATTGTGAGTGTGTGTGTATGTATGGGGGGGGGGGGGGGGACATGTTACCCAAGCTTGGGTAACCTGTCCCACCCAAAAAGGTTGTCAACAATGATCTGTGTAGGAATAAACCCATATGTTTTCAATCATTTATTAATATTTCAAATTGTTAAGGCCTTAAGGGTAAGCTCTCCTAAGCTGTGGTCACTTGTCGCTGAAACATGTAACCCAGGTCTGTTAACCCCGGGGTAACGTGTCCCCCCACTAAAGTTTTATTTTTTATTATATTTTTTTTCATTAAACTTTCAAATATTTGCATGAAATACCAAGATTGACTATTATAATAATAATAATAATATAAAAATGATTTGATTAGAAATTCATAGTAAGCAAATTATATTTTGGTTTGAAGAATTGAAAAACCACTAAAAAATACAGAAATACTTTTTAAGTGTTTTTTTTTTTGAAATTGATTTAGAGTTATACAAAATAGCGTGAATGAAAAATTAAAATCTAGCTTAGAAATAATGTTTTCCATGGGGGGGGGGGGGGACAGGTTACACCGGGGTAACCTGTCCCCGGGGGCACGTTACCCAGGGGGACATGTTACACTGTTACAATATGCTCATGAAATTTCGTATTGCCATTTTAATATGGACATAATTATTGAGATGAGCGAAAAAGGGCCATTCTGGGCTTCCTGATTATCAAAAAAGCGACCAATTTCACAGACGAACAAATAGGTTTTGGACACAAGCTGAAATTCAAACAAATTCCAGCATTGAATGGGGCAAGACTGGTAAGGCTTCACAGAGAACCATTATATACAATTCTGCTAGAGGTAGAATAATTATTTCAAAATAAATTTTATTTACAAGAGGTATCCCCAGTAGAGAGGCAAATCGGCTTTCACACTATGTTTCAAAAGTAGTCAAAATTGCTTGAGATTGAAGATCTATATGAAACTTCTTTAATTGGGTTTTAGGAGGCAACGATTTAAATTCGATAGTTTTGGTCTATCGACAATTAGATTCAGTGGATCTCAAAATATTTATGTGCAAATTTCCATTTTTAAAAAGTTCTTGAGATTGACAATTCAGCAGAAAGATCACCGATGACTAGATCGGTATTGTGCTAATGGCCTATTTAAGACAACAAAGTATACGCGGCGTCCTAGTGGGCCTCTTAGGGCGTCCAGACGGGCCTCTTGTTACACTTTGCCGCCGTCTTATCGCAGTGGTAGCGCGTCGAATTTTGCTTCAAAAGGTCCCAAGTTCGATTTTCGACGGCGGCACTCAATCTTTTCGAATGTTTTTCGTCCGCCAATGGGTTGATAATCGTAGACCTATGTGGGATAGCAAAGAGTGTTAGGGTATTACTGGTGTTAGATATAACAGCAATTCATTGTTAGGTGCCCCAGCCACCACGATATAACTGACAGATTGTTGAAAGCGGTTTAAAACCCCATTCAAACAAACAAACTAATCTTGTTATATCTCTTATTCGGTATTGTGGCTTGGAATTACAATGCACTGGTATATAATCGAAGATTCAAAATAGCGAATTCTACGTATACACTTTAATTTTATTCAAATGTGACTTAATACCGCTGAAACGGTGCAGTCTAATGTTTCGACAGGATTTCCACATCAGCCGCATGAGGAGTGCATGTGAAATGAAATGACTAAATATACTGAGTTCCATAGGAAAGTGTGCACTTTCACTTTTTGCATTTTTCTTGATTTTTACAAAGTTGGAACAAAATAAGGGAGTAAATTTGATACCATACTTTAGTCAAGACCTTTTGAAATTAAAAGTCAAATTAGTTTAGGATAAAGTATCGCATGTTGCATACGCGTAGGCAGAACTTAAATTGTTGAGATTTGACCTCCTTACAACTTTTTCTTTGGTAAGAGCTATGTGTTGATGTTGCATTATAGAGTTTTAAAAGCCATTTCAAGCCATTTCCAATCAAAAGTTTTAATTTTCATACAGACGTTACGTGTACGTCAACGTTAGACATTGCTACTTTGCTAGGCCAGTAACTTGTCGTTGAATGGTGCTATGACGTCCTATGACATCTCGAATTGCTTGATAAAGGCCTTACAAAATGACGACCTGGATTTCTATTGGAACATGAATTCTCAAACAATTTTAATGACGTTCTAAATCAGGCAAGGTTCGATTTTATTGAACGACGTTTATTGGTAGTCAAACCACGCTGTAGCATCATGCATAATTGTATTGAAAATGTGATTTAATGCTTAAGAAAGCCGCAAAAATTCAATTGAATGCATTTTCAAATCAATTATCCCTTTAACGCGTGATGCAAATGCAAAATATGCAAATTTAAATGTCCCAATTTAGCAGAAAGCGTTTGCTCATTGCGCGATTTTTCTTTTCAAATATCGTTTGCACATACTCTCGGGGATAGTTATACGACGTTTCATGACGATAGATTGTGTAATTTCAGAGATATTCAAAATTCAAAAGTGCACACTTTCTTTTGGAACTAAGTATACATTAATCGTTGGAAAACACGTAATATTAGTGACAACATTTATGTCGACAGGTGCTCAATTACATTTACTTTGCATATGATTCATTTCCAGTCATTACATATATAGCGATGATGTGTTTCCCGTCCTTGCGTTAGTCCACAAACTATTTCTTATTATCGCGGTAGAGTCCACAGTTTTCGTCTGCCTTTGTTCAAATTTCCACGGACCACCGCCGTTGGTAGCGCGTCGGACTTTCAATTTCGAGGTACCGGGTTCGATCCCCGACGGTTGCACTCATTCTTTCCGTCTGTTTGCTCCAACCAGTGGGTCGATGATTGTAGACCTGTGTTGGATAGCATCTGGAGGATAGGAAAGGATGTAATTGTAGTTCGGGTGTAAAAATACCAGGAATCCATTGGAAGGAGCTCCAGCCGCTCGATACACATGAAATAATGTTTAAAGCGGCGTCAAAATATTATCGTATATCGGCTGGGTATCAAACTTTCACATAATGATTATACCATCATATCGTTTGAAAATGGGTCAGGTACGCCTAGTATCAAGGGAAAGAGGGTAAAAAAATGTGATTGAAATATTGGGTTTATATCACAAAAAAGTCTACACTTTTTAGCTCGTCTTAGATAACCCGGGGTATTATGATTCTCTTGGCGTCGTTCGCGATGACGTTGTTGGTGTGACAAACTTTAACTTTGGGTCATATCTCTGTTGTTGTTGAAGAACCTTGGTATGTGTGTTCACCGCCATAAGGCTTCTTAGACTATCAAGGGGAATAACTCTGAAAGCATTTTTGTAAGAGTTACAGTTAACAACATCGTGAAATTTACAGGGTGAATGATTTTATAATTATTTTGGAATGAAATTGAATGAGTGTGTGGAGCGAGTTTTGAGTGAATTTAATGGGAGGTAATCCAATATCACAAATTTTGTTCTGGATGAACAAAATTTGCGATATAAATTACCTCCCTTTAATAAAATATGCATACAAGTTCAAAAAATAACGTCCTAGTTTATCAAGAACCTATGAAACACTTACAATTTGAATTATGTCAATGAAATCGCGATTTTTTTTTCTATCAAAATTTTATTTTGAATGAGGTTGTTGATTTATGTTTTTCAATCGGTTTCAGTGTTTTTGAATGGTTTGAGTGAGTGTTTGGAATGAATGAATGGAGCGCTGAGTGAGCGATGTAGAATGGTTTTGATTGAGATGAATGTCAATTTCACGATGTAACTAACTGTATGCCCTTTACAACTTAGGATTTTTCATTATCAAGCACCTGCAACCAAACGTTTGCAGCAGTGGGCGGTGCTCTTGTTGTAATTTTAGATTATTTATAATTGTCTTTTATCTTTTACTTAATGTGGCGATAGATATTGATTCCTACAGCTGTCATTTTAAAATACAATGGTTAAAACAAAAATAATTATAATAATGAAATAAATAATGCAAAATTCATGATCATGGAAGAAGGCAAATATTAAGATAACATTTTTTAAATAAATATAAACATTCCGACAATATGATGCCCAAGGCGACTGCGAATGGAAATATGATCTTATTACGATAAAACAAGATAGAAAATCACGATACAATTCGATAAGAAAATGTGGAAAGTTGCACGCATGGTTGTCCCCTTCGGAGCTAATTACCAACGAAACAACGAACTTTTTGTCGGATATTTAATTTATCTGAATGATAAACCCTATACGTAGAATAAGTATCCATTTTGTACAAAACCTCCAAGAAAGCATATCAACAAAATTGTAAATCAAAATACTTTACAGGTCGCGGCTTTTATTATTTTCATACATTTTAGCTCGCATGAGCTACATGCAAAGTGTTCAATGTAAGCTATTGTGAACTCCCAATGCTCAAAAATGTTTGCGGCCTCGTCGTTTGTCGGTCAACATTTTTTAATCATATCCAACTCCTATACCAGTAGTCCTATAGTGATGGGCAGATTAAGTCATTATAATCGTTAATCAGTTAGTTTGGGCTTCCGATTGTGATAATCGACGAGGAAATTTCACAATCTATTAATCGGGGCCTAACACATAAATGAAAGCCAATATATTTTTTAACGGAACTGACACCAGTTTTATGTCTCAGCATGAAACAGTTGTAACTGCCTATATGTTTATAGGCAGTTACAAATGTGTCATGCGGAGCCATGGACGTTATTAGAAATATCTGCAGGATGAGTCTTTCGGTCATGAGGTTTACTAAGCTTTCACATTCTATTCTTCAGAGGAATTCTGTATTAATTTCTAAGAAAACGATTGTACAATCGATCATTAGTTGATTTACTCTTCCAACTAAAAATCGATTATGATTTGAAACCGATTTGCCCAACACTAGGCCCTATTTTGATGAAACTAGGCAGGTATGTTCGTTAGGGAAAACTCTTCCAAAATGTTCAAAGAATAGAAATTGAGCCTGTGTGTGACATTTCCAACAATCTCAAATATTAGCATCCGCATCCGCACAGTCTGACCAGAGTCTTCATCATGCGTTTTGTAGATAGATAAGGTTTCAAAGCATCTGTAGACCATCAGTTTGTGGCTGTCTATGCCTCTCAATGTTTGAACCTTACCAACATATCAAATTGTTGGCAATGTCACACACAGGCTCAATAAATTTTGATCTGTTACTAACACGACAACCGTAAATATTGATTTTTCATAAATTGTGAAAGAAAGTCTTCTACAAAACCGCATGATTTTGGTGATCTACACGTTTCCAAATGATTCTCTTCAAAGTTTGTTCTATATAGTATCCTGTAGTCAAAAACGGCTGGTCCCAGGAGGCCAAATTTTCTTTCCGAATCCATTCACATTGTCAATTTTACTATGTTGTTTACTGCAGCGACATCTTTCGAAATATCATAGGGACAATGTTTAGCTAAAATTACGGATAAGCAAAGATGTTGTCTCTATATGTTGAAAAAGTTTCCTTCGGTAACCAAGCGTTGTCCCTAATGTGCCTAACATGCTGATGTAGGTAAATAATTCAAGTTAACCAAGTAATGAGTCACCACAGATTAGGTCTAAGTTGTTGCGTTTCTCTGCGTTTTGCAAATATATGTTTCAGAATATTTTTTCAAACAACATAAGCAGATAAAATGAAAGCATATCCATGACGCGTGAAACAGTAATGTTTTTTTTTTCTTTGAGTCATTTTGACTGTGAAATAGAAAAGTCTTTCGGAAATAGCTTCCCTTCTTCGGTTCGTAGTTGTTAGTGTTGTTGTTAATTAAATTGTGCCTTTTATTTGCCTGTAATTAGTAAACTTCTATTTTGGTCGGTTAATGCACTTTGTGGTATTATTATCTTGAAGGTTAGCAAATACTAATTCGTCTTTCATTGATATTTCCAAATTAAAACAGTCGCCAGACTTTTACGTTCGCACTGCATTCATTTGTTCTAGCGATGCTGAACCGAAAAAGTAACGATTCACAACACTGTAAAACGTACTCTAAATGTTTATAATTCAGGCCTTCACCTTTAACATTATTTTGCTACATTTGTTTTCATCAAAAAGAGGTATTTTTTCTCCGATTTGAATAATATCAGAGTAACTGTGCTAAAAAGCCTTTTACCTTACGGACTGTATTGTGAACAATCAAATGAATAGTTGGTAGAATGGGTTGGGCGCCTCTCTTTAGATTTTTCAGTCATATTGCGAAGGGCACCTATCTATTTAATCCTATCATTACCTTTTCGGTACTATCACGACATCCTTTCAAAGCATTCAGCTACCCATGCATCATAGATTCACGATTAAACACCTGTTGGTGGGAGCCAAATAATGGAAAGGATTTTGTGTCGCCTCTGTAGATCGAACCAGGGAAGCAATGGTTTAGTGTCCGACGCGCTACCAACTATGCTATGACCGCGGCTGAAAAAATGAACGCACGTTGCTCTGTTGAATACATAAAAAAGGACAAATAGTATATATGTTTTTTTCCTTACCAAATAGATTATCTACTTGTTTCAGGACCGTAAAAGCGAACGGCCACATGATCGCAAAAATTGCTGCGCCGGCGTCTTATAGTCAGAAAATAAACGGTCTATATTATATACTAATCAAAACTGAAAAATATGACCTATAAGCACATTTCAATAAACGCACTTTGATTTCTGAATGTATTCAGGGGGGTGGTGTTCAATTGAAACGTTAGTTAGCCAACAAATAACAATACATAAATGAGTAGAAATATCCATATTTATTCATAACCGATCCCGCCCATTTTAGCCAATACGGTGGATTCCAAGAAAACACAAATCGGTGCATCTATCATCGTCTTTCGAATCTGCCTATTTTCCGTAGCACTTTTGTGGAGACTTTATCTTAATAAGCATATGTAATCCATTACATGAAAATTGACTATCTGGGATGTGCGATAAGTGCTGACCCGAGTCAGTCTGAGCAGGTTCGCGCAGACTGACCGGGATCGACAATCTTCGCAATTAACTCATTTTCTAAATCTAGAACGAATTCTCTATCTTCCAAAATCCATATTTTCGAATTGCGTCTATTGATTGACATCTACCGAATACAATCTCTTTTTCCCCTAATATTTATTTTACTGATTGTGTCATTTGTCCTAGTTCGTGTGAAGGGCCTCATGTATTCACTATTCTGCATATTCTGGTAAAAGGTGATCGTCGTACAGTTAGAAAAGTCGTGAAATTGACAAATTGAATGATTTTGAAATATACTTAGTTCCAAAAGAAAGTGTGCACTTTTGAATTTTGAATATCTCTGAAATTACACAATCTATCGTCATGAAACGTCGTATAACTATCCCCGAGAGTATGTGCAAACGATATTTGAAAAGAAAAATCGCGCAATGAGCAAACGCTTTCTGCTAAATTGGGACATTTAAATTTGCATATTTTGCATTTGCATCACGCGTTAAAGGGATAATTGATTTGAAAATGCATTCAATTGAATTTTTGCGGCTTTCTTAAGCATTAAATCACATTTTCAATACAATTATGCATGATGCTACAGCGTGGTTTGACTACCAATAAACGTCGTTCAATAAAATCGAACCTTGCCTGATTTAGAACGTCATTAAAATTGTTTGAGAATTCATGTTCCAATAGAAATCCAGGTCGTCATTTTGTAAGGCCTTTATCAAGCAATTCGAGATGTCATAGGACGTCATAGCACCATTCAACGACAAGTTACTGGCCTAGCAAAGTAGCAATGTCTAACGTTGACGTACACGTAACGTCTGTATGAAAATTAAAACTTTTGATTGGAAATGGCTTGAAATGGCTTTTAAAACTCTATAATGCAACATCAACACATAGCTCTTACCAAAGAAAAAGTTGTAAGGAGGTCAAATCTCAACAATTTAAGTTCTGCCTACGCGTATGCAACATGCGATACTTTATCCTAAACTAATTTGACTTTTAATTTCAAAAGGTCTTGACTAAAGTATGGTATCAAATTTACTCCCTTATTTTGTTCCAACTTTGTAAAAATCAAGAAAAATGCAAAAAGTGAAAGTGCACACTTTCCTATGGAACTCAGTATAATTATTGAATGATATTTGACGAGTGTGTGGAGCTAGTTTTGAATGAAATTTCAGGCAGATAATACAATATCGCTAATTTTGTCCTAATTGTTGATGTTTTATTACCTTGATTTAAAAAAAAACCGATGTATTTTTCGATAAAGATATTTGTCTTCTTCGCTGACCCTTAAAAATTTATACCTGCTAGTTAAAGCAAGGAATAATTTGTTCGATTTGAAAAAAAAGTGTGAAGCACTGTGAATGCTTCCGATGCATAATGTAATGATTTCGGAGCATTTCTGAATGATCTAGTTTAGTGTTTTGGATTAATGAATGAAACTTTGAGAGAGTTATTTAGAATAGAATGAGTGTCAATTTCATGATGTTTCCAACTTTATTCTGCCCACGGATTCGTTAAAGTTGAATGTCACGTCAGTGAACTTCTTTTTAATCAAGTTAAGAGGAATTCGTCATTGAAAAGTGACGTCCTCTTAATGGTCATTCGTTTCATTAGCATTGCCCATGACTTCATTTTAAGTTGCGAGATAATTGTGATCAAACTGTCCATTTTAAATAAGGTCGAGATAGAGTGATTGGTCCTGATAAATGAGTTCAATAAATGCGTCAATTTAACAAAATTTCTATTATTTAGCTTAGCTTTCTAAAGACTTGGATAAATTAAACTCTGTTATTTTTTCTATTCAGCCTACAATTCGATAATATTTTGTTTTTAATAAGAAAATATTATTTAATTTTTAGCGTATACAAGATAATTTAAATATAAAATGGTTAAATTGTTAGTTTAATCTAAAAAATAGCATATCATGACAGACTTATTTCATATGCTTTGTTATTTTTCAAGAAAACTTAAGCAATGAATTTGAAATCATGTGTTTGAACAATTGTAAGAATTCGTGTCAAACTGAATTGAAAATTGTAAAATTTGTCTGAGGAACTTGTTAATGGTTTTTCTTCTGCAAAATGCATGGTTGAAACTCTATTTTTGTACGCGACGTAATTTCATTAGATACCTTTTTATATAATTTACCGAGTCTGGAATACGTAAACGTGAATTTGGCTTGTGTTAATTTTTAACACCAATTTAGATTAAAGGCGAGGTTTCCCTGGAGACAAGAGAAAAAATGTTATAAGAAAATGTTCTCTAATGCTTTCGGTGGTTCATCGAGGAATAACGATAGATTATAATTTTGATAAACGGACCGTTTTACCAGTGAACGAAAATTTAAACACCGCTCACGTTCATTTCACCCTGTCTGACGTCATCTAAGCGGAGCCAAGTAAGTGACGTCACCAAGAACGTTGCATAGCAATCACGTGCAAAATGAAGATGTGGGAAAATTGTCCGAAAACTTTCACATTTTAGTCATGTATGCATTCAAGAAAAAGAATAATCGTTTGTTTTTCGAGTATGATCGATTGATATTTTATTTAGTGTACAACAAAAGTTTTTTTTTTTCACTCGTAGCGTTGCCACTCGTGGAAAATGTGGCTTTTGTTGTTCACTCAATTAGATATAAATCGATCCTATACTGAAACAAACGTTTATCCTTTATTTAGTAATAATCATAATAATCAAAAATCAAGACACGGATTAACATGAGTATGTACATGACATTTCCAACAGTTTCACATGTGCGCAGTGTTAAGACTCGGATCAACCTGTTTATCCACACAGTCTGCTCCAAATCTTCAATACGGACTCAAAATATTGAAGGAAGCTAATGCCCGAGGTTATAAAACTTTTCTCAACTGACTTTTTTTTCAAATTTTAACTTTAAATAAATGTATGATAATTATAAATGAAAATAATATTTATAACAACTTAGTAATATTATCTTTTACGTTTATACATTTAAATGAGTATTCAAACAGAATTACAGCTTTATTTATTGCCTGTCTATATAATTTCTCTCACTTACCAGTGTTCTGTTGTTGCTAAATGGCTTGTCAGTATTTAGTCAAGCCCCGTAAGCACGGTCGACAAAGTTTTGATTTTGAATGGTTTTGATCAAGGTCAATGCCAATTTCACGATGTTACAATGTTATGAATGTACAAATGCAGCACATACAGTGACCAAAGTGTACTTTAAAATTTGACCTTGTGACCCTTTGTTTCAATATCCAAGGTAGCCAATTATATTGAGGTAACATTGAAACAATACATTTGGCTAAATTGATGGATTTAGGCTGATATTTGTCTTCTTTATGATCAAAAACTTTGTATTGTGTTTAACGTCACTTTTAATTATCTGTTGGTCAGCCGTCGGCAGTCGAACATGGGGCCTCTAGATTGACAGTCCGACACGCTACTACTTCACCATGACGACGGCTGGGTACTTCTACGATTTGACCAGGTAACTGACCAAGTGCTGTCCCCAATTGACTCTTATGCATGCAGTGAAGAACTTCGTAATATTGGCATTTATTTCGACCGCAATCATTCACTCAGCGTTCCATTTATTCATTCACAAACTCAACCATTTTAAAACGTTCCGAAATAGTAAAAACAGATCAACATAATCTGCAAATCGATCAAATCACTCCGAAATTCAATTGGCTTGCGCGGGTTTAAAAGAGGGTAATTGAACCATTAAGACACAGACAGAACAATGTGTAGATATTTTAAGAGAGGTAATAAGATATCGCTGTTTTCGTCCAAGGGACGAATTCAGCGATATTGTCTATCCTCCTTTTTATTTCATTCAAAACTCGTTCCTTCCTCTCATGCGATTTCATTCCGAAACCAATCACCTAATTTGTCGAGATATCATAGAGACAAATTATTTTGGCAAAATGTTTGGATTAGCAAAGAAGTGGCCTCTATATGCTGAAAAAAGTACTTCTCAGTAGCCAAGTGTTGTCCCGAATGGACTCCAGTGCCTAACATGCTGATGAAGGTAAACAAATCTGGGTCATAACCGTTGTCTCTTGAGTGCAGACAAAGCAGCATTTCTCATAGTTTCAACCAAGTGACCACAAATTAGGCCTATGTTGAACAACATATGCAGACGGAATAAGAAATATCTTTGACGCATGAAGATGTAAGGTACATGTATACACACCCGTCACGAAAAAAGGGCCATAGGTGTAGTGCGTAAAGTGTCAACGCTAGTCAGACTGCGCGTATTGCGCAGACTGACAAGGGTCGAAACTCTTCGCACTTTACTGATTTTCTGAATCTAGAGTGATCAATCTATTTGTCTGTGAAAGCATTTTTGAAATACGACTTGTAATTGACATATTCTATAATCAATCTCTTTTTCATACATTTATTCTAGATGGTACCTTTTTGCTTGACGGGTCACATATATATCTTTATGACTTTGAAATAAAACGTCTTTCGGAAATAGCTTCCCTTCCTCGGTTTCGTAGTTGTTAGTGTTGTTGTTAATTAAATTGTGCCTTTTATTTGCCTGTAATTAGTAAACTACTATTTTCGTCGGTTAATACACTTTGTGGTAATATTATCTTGAAGGTTAGCAAATACTAATTGGTCTTTCATTGATATTACCAAATTAAAACCAACAGTCGCTAGACTTTTACGTTTGCACTGCATTCGTTTGTTCTAGCGATGCTGAACCGAAAAAGTAACGGTTTACAACACTGTAAAACTGTTCTCTAAATGTTTGCAAATTATGGCTTTACCTATTGCATTATGTTGCTACATTTGTATCCATCAAAAGAGGTAGTTAGTTTTTGTTTTTCTCCGATTTGAACAATACACTTTTTAATTTCAGCCACTAATATATGGGCTTGAGATTATAAAACTTTTCTCATTTTATACTGAAAATTGTGTCAAACTTAGATTCCAATTTGGAAGTGGTGGGTTCGATCCCCGGTGGCGGCAAATATCCTTTCCGACGTTTGTCTCTCACCAATGGGTTGATATAATCGTAAACCTATGTGAGATAGCAGTCGGAGGCTAGGAAAGGATGTAATGGTAGTACAGGTGAAAGAAATACCAGGAATCCATTGTTAGGTGCTCTGACCGCCGCGATATAACTGCGAAATTGTTGAAAGCGGCGTAACAACCAATTCAAACAAAATCAAACTTAGAATTCAGATTAATGTATGGACATAAAAGATAATTTTAATAAGTTGTTATTCATGAAATATTTACTCAATGAGTGCAACTGTGCAAAAAAGTCGTTTACTTTTAAGCACAACATTATGAATTATCAAATAAATAGTCTGTTTGAATGGGTTGAAAGCCAATTTTAACAGTTTTCAGTGATAGCCTATCGTGACGGTTGGGACACCTATATATTAAATACTAGTATAACCAGTACTAACACAACATCCTTTCTAAGCCTCCAGCAAACAGTACATTATAGATTAACGATCAATACACCTGTTTGTGGGAGCCAAATATTTGAAAGGTGTGGTACCTCCAGGATCAAACCCGAGACCCAATGGTTGGGGAGCCAACGCGATACCAACAGTACTATAACGGCGCCCGAAAAAAAACAACCCTGAAAGCATTTTGCTAAGTTGAATACATAATCAAATGATTAAATGAGACTTACCTTAGTAAGGTGAAATTTGGTCATGATTTCATTCATCACCAAATTCCCTCCAGGCTCACACAGATTACTCGCGGCACCTGACAGCCATAGGATCTCATATTTTAGCGTATGTTTCGAAACGCAATAGGTTTAAAAATTAGATTTTTAGGGTGGTTGTGGGTGGGCGTGTGAGCCTGGAGGGAATTTGGTGATGAATGAAATCATGACCAAATTTCACCTTACTAAGGTAAGTCTCATTTAATCATTTGATTTCATCCATCACATAAATTCCCTCTCAGGCCCCACAGATTAGTTCAGAGTTAATTTCTTGAAATATTGCGTAGGCAATGCAGAACAAGCCTACTTACGAGCGTATCCAAACCTAAGCTCAGACAATATTTCTAACATTTAATCCACGAAAGCCCACATATCATACATATTACAGATATATTATACACAATATAGATATTAACTATGTCAAATAACTCAACATTCCGTTGTATTATTATATCAAGCATTACTGCTCTTCAGGTATAGAAATGCATTGCTGTTTGCAATAACATATTCTCCAGTACCCGTACACGAAACCATTCGTTTAATTAATTATCATTAATATCACTATAATTTTTTTCCTCATAATATATTTCAGTGTACTGCAGTGTAATAAGGTTGCGTGTTTCAAGAAAAGCATTATATCTATGTATTTAATGCCATCTATAATATCATGTTTATGGATGAATATTCCGATTTGATTAATTATATTTGATATTTGATTATCTCTTTAAGAGGAATATCTTTGCAGCAATTATAGGAAATGACCTATATATAGGCTATAAGAAATATAAACATATATAAACATTTTTTTTTTTTTTTGAAAATGAGTACTGTAGCTTGGAAAACTATCCTGGTTCCGACTGATTTCTGGTTGCAACTAATAATTAATATTCCGCATTTGTAATAAATATATTAAATTGCTACAGCTCGATAATTTGTTTCAACTTCCAGTTCACAAGGTTTCAGAATTATTTCCCTATATCTTTTTGCATTGTATGATGATTGACTGCTCATGATGGAACAGTGTCTTGCTAATTTGAAAATGCAAAACGTAGCATTATTTGTCATACTACTTCCAACAAATGCCTGATTCGACACTAAAGTAAATGCAGGAATGTACACAGTCTGAAAGTTTAACTAATTGAAGTACTGGTTTGACGCTGACAACTCTATATGATCTGACTGTGCAATAAATAATTTCAAATAGTCTTGTAATCGTTCTGGATTCTGTGTTGCTCTATTGATGTATTGTCACACAAATTAAAGCACGTATTCCTACATGCCTTGTTTGTCATCGTTCGCCTTGTAAAAGAGCAACCCATTTAACACTGACTCTATGTCACATGTGTGCAATATCTTAATCACATACAATTGTTATTTTTGGTACAAATCACTGTATCCCGGGGAGGCGTGTTCTCAAATTTACCAATATGTGTTTATATCTTTAATATACAAAATCCCGCTGAAAGAAATACATGTCGAGTAAGTTAAGCAATATGAATAAGCAATATGAGGATCATATCCAGGAGTGTAGATGTACTTTACCCTTTTTCCTTACCGAATATCGACAGTTCGAGAGTATTTTTTAACGTCGAGTACCGGCTTATTTACTTGTTTCAGTATCATAATGGCGGGCAGTCACATGCTCGCAAAAATGGCTGCAGTCTTCTTCTCAGACGGTCCTTATAGAATACTACTCAAAACTGAAAAAGAAATTACACCTCTAAGTACATCTCGGTAATGCAATCAGATTTCTGAAGGTATACAGGGGGTTACAATTGAAACGTTTGTGAATCAGCAGATATCAATACATTAATAAACAAATATGAACATAATATCTATATTTGGTCACAACAAATCCCGCCCATTTTAGCCAATACGCAGGGATCCACGAACACGCAAATCGATGCATCAACCATCGTCTTTTAATACTGTCCCTTTTCCGTAGCAATTTGGTGGAGACTTTATCCCAATTAACATTAACATGCGCCTATTGTTTGACCCCTGCTTAATACAATCTCTTTTTTTTCCTAATATTTATTTTACTGATGTGCCATTTGTCCTAGTTTGTGTGAAGGGCCTCGCGTATTCACGTGAACTTGACAAATTAAATGATTTTTAAACTATTTTTGAATGATATTTAATTAGTGTGTGGAGCGAGTTTTGAATGAAATTTAAGGCAGGTAATACAAAATCGCCAATTTTGTCCAAATTATCGAATTTTATTACCTAACGTTACCAAAAAACTAGGGACTTTCCGGAAAAAAAGCTTTGATTGTCTTCGTAGACACTTCCAAATAAATACCTGCTCATAAAACAAGGTAAGAATTTGTTCGATTCGAAAAAAAAGAGGTGTGGGGCATTGTTAACGATTGCGATGCGTTTTGATTTCGGATCATTTTTGAATGATCTACTTTAGTGTTTGGAATTAATGAATGAAGCTTTGAGAGAGCTATAAAGAATGGAATTGGTGTCAATTTCATTATGTTTCTAACTTTATTCTGCCCACACATTCGTTAAAGTTGAATGTCACTAGTGTTTTTCTTCATGAACTTCTTTTTAATTAAGTTAAGAGGAATCCGTCATTGAAAAGTAACTTCCTCTTAATGGTCATTCGTTTCATTGGCAAATGCTCTTGTCTTTAATTTAAGTTGCGGGAAAATGGTAATCGAACGGTCAATTTTCAAGACGGTCGAGATGGAAAGAGTCGTTGGCCCTAAACATTAGCGCTATAATTGCGTCAATGTACCAATATTTATATTTTTTAGCTTAGCTTTCTGGCCATAAAAAATTGGATATAAAATCTGTTGAAAATAATTTTATCTGGACTACAAATCGATAACATTTTAGATTCTTATATGGAAATATTATTTAACATTTAGCGTATACAAGTTAATTTAGATATAAAATGGTTTAATTGTTAGTTTAATCTAAAAATAACATATTATGACAGACTAATTGTATATGCTTTGTTGTTTTTCAAGCAAGCTTAAGCAATGAATTTGAGATCATTTGTGTTTGAACAATTGTAAGAATTCGTGTCAAACTGAATTGAAGATTGTAAATTTGTCTCAGGAACTAGTTAATGGTTTTTCTTCTGCAAAATGCATGGTTGAAATTCTATTTTTGTACGCGACGTAATTTCATTAGAAACCTTTTTATATAATTTACCAAGTCAAACTGAATTGAAAATTGTAAATTTGTCTCAGGAACTAGTTAATGGTTTTTCTTCTGCAAAATGCATGCTTGAAATTCTATTTTTGTACGCGACGTAATTTCATTAGAAACCTTTTTATATAATTTACCAACGTAACATACGTAAACGTGAATTTGGCTTGTGTTAATTTTTAACACTTATTTAGATTAAAAGCGAGGTTTCCCTGAAGACAAGAGAAGAGGCGTTATAACTGAATATTCTTAAATGTTTTACGGTGGTTTATCGAGGAATCACGATATATTATCATTTTGATAAACTGACCGCTTTACCAGTAAAATAATCAAACATTTAAACCCCGCTTATACTCATTTCAACTTGTCTGACGTCAACTAAGCAGATCCAAATAAGTGACGACACCAAGAACGTTGCATAGCAATCACGTGCAAAATGACTATGTTAGAAAAAAAAATCCGAAAATTTTCACATTTAAGTCATTTAAGCAATGAAGAAATAGAATAATCGTTTGTTTTTTGCGAGTAAGATCGATTGATATTTCATTTAATAAACAGCAAAATAAAAATATAAATCGATCTTTCGCTGAAACAAACGATTATACTCCATTTATAATGATAATAATACAAGCATGACTTGTGCATGAGTATGACATTCCAAACATTTTCACATGTGCGTAGTGTTGAGACTCGGATCAACCTGTTCATACGCAAAGTCTGCTCTATGTCTTCACTACAGGCTCAACATATTGATGTGGACCAAATGTTCAGTTGATAACATCGTGAAATCGGCATTTACCTCGATAAAAATAAAAAAAAAGTCTTTATCGATCGTTTAGCGCTTATTTTGTCCAATTTGGACGAAAATGTCCAATAAATTATTAACTTCCTTGAATTTCATTCAAAACTAGCCCCCCCCCCCCCAATAGTTCAAAATCAATCCGATATCATTCCAAAGTCATTCACATTGTCAAATCCTCGGTGTTTTTAACTGTATGTAAGTTTACCCCCTCGGGGATAAAACGATATAGGCTAGAGAGACTGTTATTTCCAGCGAAGCTCAATCCAGATTTTATTTTATGCATAAGCGCGGCCTCTACTCTTCAATTTCTAGGCTGTGTAAGGTTGGACTACGTATGTAAAGTTTCCTGATCAAATACACTACCCGCCACCGCTGGGTTTCGAAACTGTAACCATCCGGCTACAAGAAAAGCATGCTGATCAACTCGACCAAGGAGCCTAATGTGCAGTATCTACTCTAATTTTTATACAATATTTACAGTAAGTAACATCGTGAATTTGACATTCACCTCAATCAAAACCATTCTAAATCGCTCACTCAGCGCTCCATTCATTCATTCATTCATTCCAAACACTCACTCAAACCATTCAAAATTCTCAAAGCAATTGAAAAATATAAAATAACCAACGTCATTAAAAACATTTTTTTATAGAGAAAAATCGCGATTTCACTGAAATAATTCAAATTGTTTCGTCTAATAGGTTCTTGAAGAAATATGAGTACTTGTAAAGATCTTGTTTGCATTTTTTATCAAAGAAAGGTAATTCATATCCCTAATTTTGTTCATCCTGGACAAAATTTGCGATATAGATTACCTCCCATTAAATTCACTCAAAACTCGTTCAACACACTGATTCAATTTTATTCCTAAATCGTTCCAAAATCATTCATCTTGTCAATTTCACGATGTTGTTAACTGTATACTTGATAGAAAGGAAATACCGTTGATCGGTTACAACCATCAGAAAAATGTTCATTTTATTGTTTCAAACAGCTCATCGACGCTTAATGGCATTTCCTAGTATATGAGGACTTTTCATATAACCGAGCCCGGTCGGCTCAGCGTTCAGGCATAAAGCTGTCAATCCTCGGGTCGTGAGTTGGAACCCTGGCTCGGCTAACTTTCACCAGAAATTTGACAAAAGTTAAAATACCCATTCTCTGTAACGACTTAAACAATTTTGGCACGGATGTTCTCCGATTTTGATGAAATTTCACATACAGGTAGGGACTAATAATAAGAGAAGAAATTGACAAAAAGGATGTTTTCAGATCATCTGGTTACCATGGCAACGACTTTCAAAGCACAGAATTTTGCAAAATTGGGCTTTTTTGAAGCTATATATTTTGTCTTATATGAAGTTAATGGTTGTTTTCGTATGTATTTGATAGAATAGGACCTTAAATTTTGAACTAGATCTTTTGTTGTGTCAGTTAGTGTCAAAAAGATTGGTTACCATGACAACAAATGTGGCTTATTTCGATAAATTGATCTGAAAATGTTGTTTATAATTTCCTGTTTTTCTTCGCTTATGACTGACATGTGATGTGTAGATGGAATTTATTATGTAAAAGAAGCAACTATGCTACAAATTATTTCGTTGTTGTGTGCATTTGTTACCTTGACAACGGTAACTATGACACATAATATGGCTGCTTTTGTTTCTTCTGAGTTATTCCTTAAATTTTTGCAGCATGATGAACCGATGATGATTATTGGGACATATCTAACAAAAAGTGCTCTTTCTAAAACCGCAAAAAAAAAAATCATTGGGCATTTTTGTTACCATGGCAACCATTTTTATTATTTTCTTAAATAAGTTATTTTAAGCCCCTGAAAGTCTACATGTCATAAGAAAAGAGATCCAATAAGCCTCTATCATAATACAAGAAAAAAGAACAAAAATTGTAATAGTTGCCATGGTAATTTGCTGATCCAACCCAAAATTAAGCATTTTTTGGATGATTTTGTAGCCTTTTTCCTAAAAAGTGAAACCAGTTTACTAAAAGGTCTATCTGAGCAATTTTGTATATTATCATTACATTGAATGGGAATTCAATTATCTAGTCAGTTGAGGACTCTAAAGATGTTCTGAAATTGTCTTAATTTATTTGATATGAAAAAGTTATTAGTATGTGAATGTGGTATTTCCTTGTAAAACGGAAAACAATGTCTGTATTTTGTCATAGAAGTTGAAAAATGCAAAAATCAATATTTTAGTAGGGTATGTGGGTTGTTGCTATGGAAACATAAGTAAACAACGTTTTCCCAAAAATATTATTAATTCATTTGAGAGAATCATGATGGGGAACTTA
The DNA here is from genome assembly GCA_948146395.1 of Fragum whitleyi. Lineage (NCBI taxonomy): Eukaryota > Metazoa > Mollusca > Bivalvia > Cardiida > Cardiidae > Fragum > Fragum whitleyi. The sequence continues at coordinate 57,534,713 of OX411549.1, read as the reverse complement.
TATCTTACGTGTTTTTATTTTAGTTTGTGCTGCATTACTGATATATTTGAATTAAAAACTCGCAAAAACGGACTTTTTCAATCTTTAACGTCTGTTTCCATGGCAACCAAAAGTGATTTAAAGAATTTGAAAGAATCTTATTTTTACTTTTGGGTCAGCCCTATCCTCATGTTTAAATTTTATAAAAATAATGAGGCATAGCGTGCCACACTCCCTATTTAAAAGTGCAAGTGCTTACAGAGAATTGCTATTAATTCGACATGAGCCTGTGTGTGACATTTCCAACAATTTCATATGAAGACTCCGGTCAGACTGTGCAGATGCAAAGACTGGCCAGCGTCTTTGCTTTGCGCACAAGTGAAATTGTTGGAAATGTCACACACAGGCGCATTTGGAGTTTGATAAGTAGAACGCCTGAGTGGGATGAGAATTTGGTAACCTGGATGAAACGCTGCGGTTGAACTGTTGAACGACAGGAAACCATAGATATATGGACCAGTTACCGCGATACAACTGTTATAATATTCAAAATGGCATAAAACCCCATACAAACAACAAAAATGATTTTTTTTCTAATAAACAATCTAAAGAAGCACCCACTGATGATTTGCTAAAAAAGCTCAATTTCGATTGATTCAAAATACCCAAAATCAAGAATTTTGTGTGCCTTTTACTCTAATTTCAGTTATATCTATTCCGTCTAAACAATGATTTAATTTTTAATAAAGACGAAATTAATCTCAAATTTAAGGACGGAGCGGAGAAAATACAAAAACACACATACACACACTTTTTGGTTTATTCATTTATTTTTGCTTTAGAAAAAAGATTAAAGTTCCATGTTGTTATTTGTTGTCCATGAAGTTTTCTTTTAAAGGATAGATACGGTATATTAGGTTCATTCAAATATATTCAATCGTTAGGACATAGGTACCTGTTCATTGTATAACCTTACTACAATACCCTTGGAACTACACCCAAAAGAGAAGATACAAAATAAAAAAGTCCATCACCGATAAATTATTAATAAGATTAATTAAGATAAGAAGAGGGGAATGACACATCAAAGTTATAAAGTCGCACATAAAGAGTGAGAAAGGCGTGTTTTTTAAGAGAAATGTGAGCTTTTTGACGTTTTGATGGTTCTATTCCCCTGCAAGTGATGCGAGATTTATTGTCTGTCTATATAATTTCTCTCACTTACCAGTGTTCTGTTGTTGCTAAATAGCTTGTCAGAATTTAGCCAAGCCCCGTTAGCACGGTCGGTAACGTGTCTGACTGCTATTCCTGAGGTAGTGAGTTTGATCAAGAATCGGCTTACTTACATTTAATACCATCGTTAAACCCAGTACCCAGTACTCAAAAAGAGATCATCTAGAAATACAAAATGGAAGAAGATTGGGCCTAGGAAAGGTTAACCAATGATAGGTAATCAAAAATTTAAGAAAAGAAAAAAAAACATCTTTTTTCAGAATGAATTTCTGAATCTGTAGAATTCGAAAACTGTGACTGTCTCCCATCAAAAGGTGAGTGAATAACCGCTACTTTCATTGGGTTGAGCAGTTCGAGGCATGCAAAAGATGCCTTTGTAGTAAAGTAAGAGAAATATCATGAACCCATGAATATTTCTTCAGTCGCCGCGATAAGGCAGAACCACTGTTAAAAAGCGGCGTTGAACTCGTTCATACAAACACAAGAAATATTCGACCCGGTCAGCCCGCTATCATGGCTCGATAAGCTCGATAAAGAGTTGATGGAGACGGAAGTTTTACGAATTAGAATGTATCAGCTGCAATGCAACTCGCAAGACTAAAAGCAGAATCCTATATGTACATGATGAAAAAAGTAAACTAACATATCAAATATTTGAAAAAGAGGGTTACATCTTTTCGTTTCTGGACACTAACTCAAGAACGAAGTGATTTACAATGATAAAACTTCATACGATTGTTGCCCATGACCAAAGGAAGTACACTATTGGTTTTGAGTCAGGAAGGTCAAAGGTCAATGTCACAATTAAACTTTGTCAGAAATAAATCAGTTTTCGGAACTTGGAAAAAAGCGCTTGTTGGGGTAAATAGTCTGCTTTCGACAAATCTTGTTTCTTTGAGAAAAAGTATAATGTTTACATTTCAATTATTATGAAACAGGACAATCATCTGAGGTTTACAAAAGTTTTGTCCTGTGTCAACTAACACGTTATGACGAAGTTTAAAATACCATTTCATAGCGAAAGGATATCATAGAAGTTCATAGCGAAACACTACACTTTCTTTAAACGATTCTTTTAACAAACTGGAATTGTGCTTTTCTTTCTTGGCGTGCGTCATACAAATGTATTCGCCTTACGCACCGTACTAAAGAATAGTCACACACTTCCCTATAAAATCAACATTATCATGTCAAGCCTGAATTCAATAACCTTTTTACCTGTTAGAAGAACTTCGATGTGTTAAGAATCCGAAATTAAAGGAGACAAAACATCTTATTTTGGATTATAAGAGAATAACACATTTGGGAATACCATCTTGATAAAAGACAAAAACATTGCGTGACAAAGCCAGTTCACTCGCCAATCTTTCGTTAAAACGCGGGTCATAAAAGCAGTGTAAGGACGAAAACCGGATAATTGTACTGTTATTTGAAATATTACGAGTTATTGCGTTTGTTATCTTCTTTTTGGGAAACATTTGGGAATGCAACCTAGCCCTGCATTTTGTCAGTACCAAAATACACACCAGCGGTTCTGAACTCGGCTGTTATAGGAGAAAACCCGAGGTATTTGCATCACCTTGGTGTCGTTGTGTTAGCGTGTTAGTTGCAAACTTTAACATTGGTCATATTTCTCTTGTTATTGAAAAAATATTGATGAATTTTGGCATGTGTGGTTTGACATTTATATTCATTATCACAAGAGCTATCCAGGCTATCAAGGGGGAAAGCCTTAGTAAGAGTTATACCGCTTTTTCGACTCTTTTTTTCATTATCCAGCAGCCAAGCGTTGACACCCGTAAGCTGTGCTCTTGTTTCGTTTTATTATTAGTATTGCCATAATAACTTACTGATTAACAGCAGCGCATAGTCCATCATAGCTAACTCTGAGTATCTACACAAATGACCGTCAGGACTTTTCCGTAAACTTGAGAGTAAATTGGTCGTTAGTGAAGAAATCTTAAGTAATTTTGTAGGTAATTCCGCCTATGGTGGCTCTTTGGTCAATACCCACCAAGAAAACAAATTTCGTTAAGGCATATCATAATTTGATGACAAAACGCATTAAATCACTGTTTTATCAAATAACAATGCCCCCAGTTTTTAATATTTTTGTTAAGAGTCCACAATTTTCGTCGGCCTTGATTCAAATTTCCAGATATCGCCGCCGTTGGTAGCGCGTCGAACTGTCAAGCTCGAGGTACCGGGTTCGATCCCCGCCGATGGCACTCATTCTTTCAACCTGATTGCCAGCACCAATGGGTCGATAATTGTAGACCTATGTGGGATAGCATCTGGAGGATAGGCAAGGATGTAGGGGTAGTTCGGGTATAGAAATACCAGGAATCCATTGTAAGGAGCTCCAGCCGCCGCTATATAAATGACATAATTTTTAAGGCCGCATAAAACCCCAATCGAACAAACAAATCAAACGTTTATATTATGATTATCAACTATCAACATAGAATTTGTTCCTGTCGAAATGGGTCAGGTCCGTCAAGTATCAAGGGAAAATGGACCTTGTGAAAATTTGACCAAAATATTATGTAATCGCGAAAGAGTAAATAGTTTTCATCGGCTAGATTTCAACCTTTCATATAAAGATTATACCATCATATCATTTGAAAATGGGCCAGGTACGCCTAGTATCAAGGGAAAGGGGGTAATAAAAATGTAATTGAAATATTGAGTTATCACAAAAAAGTCTATACTTTTTAGCTCGTCTAAGATAACCCGAGGTATTATGATCCTCTTGGCGTCGTTCGCGATGACGTTGTTGTTGTGACAAACTTTAACTTTGGGTCATATCTCTGTTGTTGTTATAGAACCATGGTATGTGTGTTCACCGCCATAAGGCTTTCTAGACTATCAAGGGGAATTACTCTGAAAGCATTTTTGTAAGAGTTATGCCCTTTACGACTTAGGATTTTTTATTAACAAGCACCTGCAACCAAACGTTGGCAGCAATGGGCGGTTCTCTTGTTGTAACTTTAGATTATTTATAATTGTCTTTTATCTTTTACTTTATGTGGCGATAGATATTGATTCCTTCAGCTGTCATACTAAAATACAATGTTTAAAACAAAAATAATTATAATAATGAAATAAATGATGCCAAATTCATGATCATGGAAGAAGGCAAATATTTAGATAACATTTTTTTAATAAATATAAACATTCCGACAATATAATGCCTATGGCGACTACGAATGGAAATATGATCTTATTACGATAAAACAAGATAGAAAATCACGATACAATTCGATAAGAAATTGTGGAAAATTGCACGCATGGTTGTTCCCTTCGGAGCTAATTACCAACGAAACAACGAACTTTTTGTCGGATATTTAATATATTTGAATGATAAACCCTATACGTGGGATAAGTATCCATTTTTGTACAAAGCCTCCAAGAAAGCATATCAACAAAATTGTAAATCAAAATACTTTACAAGTCGCGGCTTATTTTTTCATACATTTGAGCTCGTCTTAAATACAGTTAACAACATCGTGAAATTGACAAGGTGAAAACTTTTGAAATGATTTAGGAATGAAATTAAATGAGTGTATGGAGCGAGTTTTGAGTGAATTTAATGGGAGGTAGCCTAATGTTGCAAATTTTGTTCAGCATGAACAAAATGAGCGATATTTATTACCCCCCTTTGATAAAATATGCATACAGGTTCTTAAGATAGCTTCATATTTCTTCAAGAACCTATTAGACAATTACAATTTGAATTTTGTCAGTGAAATCGCGATTTTTCTCTATCCAAATTTATTTTGAATGACGTTTTTGATTCTATATCTTTCATTGGGTTTGAGCGTTTTTTAATGGTTTGAATGAGAGTTTGGAAGGAATTAATGGAGCGCTGAATGAGCGATTTAGAATGGTTTTGATTGAGATGAATGTCAATTTCACGATGTAACTATGTGTATAGTGCTCAATGTAAGCTATTGTGAACTCTCAATGTTCGGAAATGTGTGCGTCCTCGTCGTTTGTCGGTCAACAATGTCTTGAATCATATCCGCCTCCTACACCAGTGGCTCTAATAGTGATGGGAAGAGTTATTTATTGTAATCGTTAATCAGTAAGTTTGGGCTTCCGATTGTGATAGTCGACTAGGGAATTTCACAATCGATTAATCGGTTCCTAAAAAGTAATTAAAAGCCATTATTTTTTGTTTACGAAACTGACATCAGTTTGATGGCTCAGCATGAAACAGTTGAAACTGCCTATATGTTTATAGGCAGTTACATCTATGTCATGCTGAGTCATGGAAGTTATTAGAAAAATCTGCAGGATGATACTTTAGTTCATGAGTTTTAACTAAGCTTTCACATTCTCTTTTCTTAGGGATGATACTGGGATTTCTGTATTAATTTCTTAGAAAACGATTGTACAATCGATCATTAGTTGATTTACTCTTCCAACTAAAAACCGATTACCGATTGTGATTTGAAACCGATTTGCCCAACACTAGGCCCTATTTTGATGAAACTAGACAGGGATGTTCGTTAGGGAAAACTCTTCCAAAATGTTCAAAGAATAGAAATTGAGCCTGTGCGTGACATTTCCAACAATTTCAAATATGCGCAAAGTAAAGACTCTGGCCAGCCTGTGCTTCCGCACAGTCTGACCAGAGTCTTCATTATGCGTTTTGTAGATAGATAAGGTCTCAAAGTATCTGTAGACCACCAGGTAACTTTATGATTACAGTTTGTGGCTGTCTATGCCTCTCAATGTTTGAACCTTACCAACATATAAAATTGTTGGCAATGTCACATACAGGCTCAATTAATTTTGATCTGTTACTAACACGACAACCGAAAATATTGTTTTTATAAATTGTAAAAAAAAAGTTTTCTACAAAACCGCATGATCTTGGTGCATTCAATATTTGATCTACATGTTTCCATATAGGATCCTGTAGTCAAAAACGGCTGGTCAAATTTCATTCCGAAACCATTCACATTGTCAGTTTTACAATGTTGTTAACTGTAGCCAAATTTGTCGAGATATCATAGAGACAATTTATTTGGCAAATTCACGAATAAGCAAAGATGATGCCTCTATATGTTGAAAAAAGTACTTTTCAGTAACCAAGTGTTGTCCCGAAGGGACTCACATGCCTAACATACCGATGAGGTTAACAAATCTGAGTCACAACCGTTGTCTCTTGAGTGCAGACAAGTCGACATTTCTCAAAGTTTCAACCAAGTGACCACATATATGGCCTAAGTTGACTGATTTCTCTGCGTTTTGCAATAAAACCGTTTCAGAATATTGTTTTCAAACAACATAAGCAGATAAAATAGAAGCATATCCATGACGCGTGAAACAGTAATGTTTTGATTTCTTTTAGTCATTTTGACTGAAATAGAAAAGTCTTTCGGAAATATCTTCCCTTCCTTGGTTTCGTAGTTGTTAGTGTTGTTGTTAATTAAATTGTGTCTTTTATTTGTCTGTAATTAGTAAACTACTATTTTGGTCGGTTAATACACTTTGTGGTATTATTATCTTGAAGGTTAGCAAATACTAATTGGTCTTTCATTGATATTACCAAATTAAAACCAACAGTTGCCAGACTTTTACGTTCGCGCTGCATTCGTTTGTTCTAGCGATGCTGATCCGAAAAAGTAAAGGTTTACAACACCGTAAAACTGTTCTCTAAATGTTTGCAAATTATGGCTTTACCTATTGCATTATGTTGCTACATTTGTTTTCATCAAAAGAGGTAGTTAGTTTTTCAATTTCTCCGATTTGAACAATACACTTTTGTATTTCAGCTACTAATATATGGGCATGAGATTACAAAACTTTTCTCATTTTCAACTGAACATTTTCTCAGATTAATGTATGGACATAAAAGATAATTTTAATAAGTTGTTTTTCACGAAATATTAACTCAATGAGTGCAACTGTTCAAACAAGTCGTTTACTTTAAGCACAACAGTATGAATTATCAAATAAATAGTCTGTTTGAATGGGTTGAAAGCCGATTTTAACAGATTTCAGTGATAGCCTATCGTGACGGTTGATGCACCTATATATTAGATATTAGTACAACCGGTACTAACACAACATCCTTTCTAAGCCTACAGCAAACCATATATTATAGATTTACGATCAATACAACCGTTTGTGGGAGCCAAATATTTGAAAGGTGTGGTGCCTCCAAGGATCAAACCCGAGACCCAATGGTTGGGAAGCCAACGCGCAACCAACAGCTCTATAATGGCGCCTGCAAAAAACAACCCTGAACGTATTTTGCTTTGTTTAATACATAGTAGAAGGACAAATTTCATGTATGGCTTTTCGCTTACCAAATATAGACAGTTCCAGAGCCTTTTTTAATGTCGAGTACCGGCTTAATTACTTGATTCAGTATCGTAATGGCGAACAGTAACATGCTCGCAAAAATGGCTGCAGTCTTCTTCTCAGACGGTCCTTATTGAACACTACTCAAAACTGAAAAAGAAATTACACCTCTAAGTACATCTCGGTAATGCAATCAGATTTCTGAAGGTATACAGGGGGTTACAATTGAAACGTTTGTGAATCAGCAGATATCAATACATTAATAAACAAATATGACCATAATATCTATATTTGGTCACAACAAATCCCGCCCATTTTAGCCAATACGTAGGGATCCACGAACACGCAAATCGATGCATCAACCATCGTCTTTTAATACTGTCCCTTTTCCGTAGCAATTTGGTGGAGACTTTATCCCAATTAACATTAACATGCGCCTATTGTTTTACCCCTGCTTAATACAATCTCTTTTTTTTCCTAATATTTATTTTACTGATGTGCCAATTGTCCTAGTTCGTGTGAAGGTCCTCGCGTATTCACGTGAACTTGACAAATTGAATGATTTTTAAACTATTTTTGAATGATAGTGTGTGGAGCGAGTTTTGAATGAAATTTAAGGCAGGTAATACAAAATCGCCAATTTTGTCCAAATTATCGAATTTTATTACCTTACGTTACCAAAAAAACTAGGTACTTTCCGAAAAATAGCTTTGATTGTCTTCGTAGACACTTCCAAATAAATACCTGCTCATAAAACAAGGTAAGAATTTGTTCGATTCGAAAAAAAAGAGTTGTGGGGCATTGTTAACGATTGCGATGCGTTTTGATTTCGGATCATTTTTGAATGGTCTACTTAAGTGTTTGGAATTAATGAATGAAGCTTTGAGGGAGCTATAAAGAATGGAATTGGTGTCAATTTCATTATGTTTCTAACTTTATTCTGCCCACACATTCGTTAAAGTTGAATGTCACTAGTGTTTTTCTTCATGAACTTCTTTTTAATCAAGTTAAGAGGAATCCGTCATTGAAGAGTAATGTCCTCTTAATTGTCATTCGTTTCATTAGCAATGTCCATGAATTTAAATTAAAATGCGGGAAAATGGTAATCGAACGGTCAATTTTCAAGACGGTCGAGATGGAAAGAGTCGTTGGCCCTAAACATGAGCGCTATAAATGCGTCAATGTACCAAATACTTATATTTTTCAGCTTAGCTTTCTTGCCATTAAAGCTTTGGATATATTATCGGTTAAAAAATAATTTCATCTAGCCTACAAATCGATAACATTTTAGAATATTATAAGAAAATATTATCTAGTATTTAGCGTATACAAGCTTATTTTGATATCAAATGGTTTTATTGTTAAGTTTTTTTTTTTTTAAAAAAAGAGCATATTATAGCAAACTTACTGTAGTTTATATGCCTTGCTGTTTTTCAAGCAAGCTTAAGCAATGAATTTGAAATCATTTGTGTTTGAACAATTGTAAGAATTCGTGTCAAACTATCTGAAAATTATAAATTTGTCTCAGGAACTTGTTAATGGTTTTTCTTCTGCAAAATGCATGGTTGAAATTCTATTTTTGTACGCGACGTAATTTCATTAGATACCTTTTTATATAATTTACCGAGTCTGGAATACGTACACGTGAATTTGGCTTGTGTTAATTTTTAACACTTATTTAGATTAAAGGCGAGGTTTCCCTGGAGACAAGAGAAGAGGCGTTATTATAGAATGTTCGTGAATACTTTTCGGAGATTTATCGAGGAATGACGATAGATTATCATTTTGATAAAACTGACCGCTTTACCAGTAAAATTATCAAAATTTTAAACCCCGCTTACCATTCATTTCACCCTGTCTGGCGTCATTTAAGCGGAGCGAAATTAGTGATGCCACCAAGAACGTTACATAGCAATCACGTGCAAAATGACTATGTTAGAAAAACATTTCCGAAAATTTTCACATTTTAGTCATTAAAGCAATGAAGAAATAGAATAATCGTTTGTTTTTTGCGAGTAAGATCGAGTGATATTTCATTTAATGAACAGCAAAATAAAAATATAAATCGATCTTTCACTGAAACAAACGATTATACTCCATTTATAATGATAATAATACAAGCATGACTTGTGCATGAGTATGACATTCCAAACATTTTCACATGTGCGCAGTGTTAAGACTCAGATCAACCTGTGCATCCGCAAAGTCTGCTCTACGTCTTAATTACGGTCTCAACATGTTACTGTGGACCAAATGTTCAGTTAATAACATCGTGAAATCGGCATTCACTTCGAAAAAAATAAAAACAGTCCAAATCGATCGCTTAGCACTTATTCTGTTCAATTTGGACGATAATATCCGATAAATTATTAACTCCCCTGAATTTCATTCAAAACTCGCCCCTCCCAATCGATCAAAATCATTCCGATATCATTCCAAAGTCATTCACCTTGTCAATTCCACGGTGTAATTAACTGTATGTAAGTTTACACCCACGGGGATAAAACAATATAGGCTAGAGAGACTGTTATTTCCATTGAAGCTCAATCCAGATTTTATTTTATACATAAGAGCGGCCTTTACTCTTCAATTTCTAGGCCTGGTAAGCTGGGACTCCGCATGTAAAGGTTCCTGTCCAAAGACACTATCCACCGCCGTTGAGTTTCGAAACGGTAACCATCCGACTACAAGACAAGCACGCTGATGAAATCGACCAAGGAGTGGCTGTGCAGCTTTTACTCATTTTTTTCATAAAAAGAAAGATAATTTTAAAAACGGAATAACCGATGATCCGGAACAACGATCAGGCTTGTGTTGATGTTCATTTTATTGTTTCAAACAGCTTATTAACGATTTATGGCATTTACTAGTATAAGAGGGCTTTTTTATCTAGCCAAGCCTGGTCAGCTCAGCAATCACGCAAAAAGCAGTCAATCTAGGGTCGCGAGTTCGAACCCTGGCTCGGCTAACTTGCACCAGACATCTGACAAAAGTTAAAGTTAATTCGATACGAGTCGTTTGTCTCCCACTATATAAGCCTATGTGTGACATTTCCAAAAAAATGCACATGTGCGTGCTCGTTACACGTAATGCAATCTAGACAAATACTAAATTCAATGAGAATATTGGCTAACAACAAGTAACCACAAGTAAAGGGACAGAGACCTTACCTTTATATATTGTGCGGAGCGAAGACTCCGGTCAGACTGTGCAGATGCACGGACTGGTCAGCGACTTTGCTTTGCGCACAAGTAAAATTGTTGGAAATGTCACGCACAGGCTCATTTGATGTTTGATAAGTAGAACGCCTTTGGTGGCTTTGACGAAACGCTGTGGTTAAACTGTTTTGGTAAATGAAGGAAACCATGGATAGATGGACCAGTCGCCGCGATACAACTGTAGTAATGATTGAAAATGGTATAAAACCCCATACAAACAAACTAAATGTTTTTGTTTGTATTTAACAATCTAATGAAGCACCCAATGCACATTAACTAGAAGACCTCATTTTCGATTGATTCAAAATCCCTAAAATCAAGAATTTTTATGTGTCTTTTACTCTAATTTCAGTTATATATATTCCGTCTAAACAATGATTTGATTTATAATTTAGACGAAATTAATCTCAAATTTAAGGACGGAGCGAAAAAAAATCCAAACACACACATACACACTTTTTGATTGATTGATTTATGTTTGCTTCAGAAAAAAGATTTAAGTTCCATGATGTTATTTGCTAAGCTGCCATGAAGTTTTTTTTTAAGAATAGATACGGTATACGAGGTTCATTCAAATATATTCAACCGTTAGGACATAAGTACCTGTTCATTGTATATTCTTGTACTACAATACCCTTGGAACTACACCCAAAAGAGAAGATACAAAATAAAAAAGTCCATCACCGATAAATAATTAATAAGATTAATTAAGATAAGAAGAGGGGAACGACACATCAAAGTTATAAAGTCGCACATAAAGAGCGAGAAAGGCGTGTTTTGTATGAGAAATGTGAGCTTTTTGACGTTTTGATGGTTCTATCAGCCTGCAAGTGTTTTAAGGGATGCGAGATTTATTGCCTGTCTATATAATTTCTCTCACTTACCAGTGTTATGTTGTTGCTAAATGGCTTGTCTAAACTTAAGCAAGCCCCGTAAGCACGGTCGGTAACGTGTCTGACTCTCTTTCCTGAGTCGATGAGTTTGAACAAGGATTGGGCCTACTTTACAGTTAATAACTTCGTGAAATTGACATTCATCGCAATCAAAACCATTCTAAATTGCTCGCTCATCGCTCCATTAGTTCATTCCGAGCACTCATTCAAACAATTAGAAAACGCTGACACTGACTAAAACATTACATCATTATCTACATTCAAAATAAACATAGCTTGAAAAATATCGCGATTTCAATGAAATAATTGAAATCGTAAGCGTCTGATTGGTTCTTGAAGAAAAAGGAAGCTGATTATAGAACTTGTATGCATATTTTATTAAAAGGAGGTTAGAAACATCGCTTGTTTTGTCATCCTGAATATATTTAGCGATATTTGATTGACTCCCTTTATTTTCACTCAAAACTCACGAACTCAATCAATTCCATTCCAAAATCACTATGAATTCATTCATCTTGTCAATTTAATAATGTTGTTTACTGTACATCCGACATTTTAAAAAGTGGAATTGTGACATGCGGCATTTGTATCTCACAGAAGAGCAATTGATACGTCTTGGTAGGCCAAGCTCGTGACTCTCATGCGTTGTTGTGTAGTATACTTATGTGAGGAACGATATGGGTAGATGTACCATCCGTAAGTGAAAAATATTGTTATTTGCCTTTAACCCCATAAATACAAGACAACGTATGTCCGCATGTAACGTTGAATGTAACAAATCATATGACCCTATAACTCAAAAACAGGGTATCTAGAATTACAAAATGGAAGGAGATTGAACCCAGCAAAGCTCAACCAACGATAGGTTATCAAATTTTAAAGAGACGAAAAAACCGTCTTTTTTTCAGGATGAATATTCTGAATCTATAGAATTCGAAAACTGTGACCGTCTCCCACCAAAAGATAGATAACTGTTACACTCATTGGGTTGAGCAGCCGGGTGCCTTTGTAGTTCAAGAGAAATGCCGTAAACCAATGAATAGGTCTTCAATCGCCGCGATAAGGTAGAACTGAACCACTGTTAAAAAGCAACGTTGAACTCGTCCATACAAACAAACGTAAACTTCGACCCGCTTCGAAAAAGTCGAAGTAAACGAGTTGATGGATATGGTAATAGTACGAATCAGAATATATATTTTTGAATGGGGTTTAACGGCGCTTTTAACAATTTTTCAGTTATATTGCGGCGGCTTGAGCATCTAACAATGGGTTCCTGGCATTTCTCTCACCAGTACCACCATCACTTACTTTCATAGCCTCCAGCTGTTATCTCACATAGTTCTACGATTATCAACCCATTGGTGAGAGACAAATACTCGGAAAGGATTAGTGCCGCCGTCGGGGATCGAACCCTTGACCTCTAGATTGCTAGTCCGACGTGCTACCAACTGCGCTATGACGGCGAGAATATATCAGCTGCAGAACAACTCGCAAGACGAAAAGCAGAATCCCATAAGTACACGAAGAAAGAAAGTAAACTAACATATCAAATATATATATGAAAAAGAGGGGCTACATCGTTCCGTTTCTGGACTGTAACGGTGTCAAGAATGGGAGTGACATTGAATCATGAAAATTAATGTAATTGTTGACCATGATCAAAGGAAGTGCCCTATTGGATTTGGGTCAAGAAGGTCAAAGTCACAATCAACTTTTCGGAACTTAACAAAAGGCGCTGGTTTTGGTATGGGTTCGCTTTGAGACAGATTTTGTTTCTTTGAGAAAATGTGTAATATATACATGTACATTATTATGAAACAGGACAATCATCTGAAGACAAAAGCATACAAAAGATTTTACCTGTGTCAACCAATTCCTTATAAAATACAAGTTCAAAGCAAAAGGGTATCATTGACGTTCATAGCGAAAATGTACGATGCTTTTAACGAACAGAAATTGTGCCTTTTTCTTGGTATGCAAATCTATTCGCTTTACGCACCGTACAGAAAAGTAGTCACACACATCCCTTAAAATCAACATTTTTCATGAAATTAACGACAAACCTGAATTCAATAACCTTTTTTCCTGTTTGAAGAACTGAGATGTGTTAAGAATCCAAAATTAAAGGAGACAAAACATCTTATTTTGGATTACAAGAGAATAACGCATTTGGGAATACCATCTTGATAAAAGACAAAAACATTGCGTGACAAAGCCAGTTCACTCGCCAATCTTTCGTTAAAACGCGGGTCATAAAAGCAGTGTAAGGACGAAAACCGGATAATTGTACTGTTATTTGAAATATTACGAGTTATTGCGTTTGTTATCTTCTATTTGGGAAACATTTCGGCATGCAACCTAGCCCTGCATTTTGTCAGTACCAAAATAACACACCAACGGTTCTTAGCTCGGCTGTTATAAGAGAAAACCCGAGGTATTGTCATCACTTTGGCGTCGTTGTGTTAGCCTGTTAGTGGCAAACTTCAACATTGGTCATATCTCTCTTGTTATTGAAAATATATTCATGAATTTTGGCATGTGTGGTTAGACATTTATATTAATTATCACAAGAGCTATCCACGCTATCAGGGGGGGGGGGGTGTGTAAGAGTTATACCGCTTTTTCGACTCTTTTTTCATCCAGCGCAATGCGTTGACACCCGTAAGCAGTGCTCTTGTTTCGTTTTATTATTAGTATTTCCTTAATTATTTACTGATAAACAGCAGCGCATAGTCCATCATAGCTAACTCTGAGTATCTACACAAATGACCGTCAGGACTTTCCGTAAACTGGATAGTACCTTGGTCGTAAGAGAAGAAATCTTAGGTTATTGTGTAGGTTTTTTTCCTCCCATCATGGTTCTTTGGGCGATACCCAACAAGAAAAACAAATTTCGTTCAGGCATATCATAATTTTATGACAAAACGCAGTAAATCACTGTGTAATCAAATTACAATGCGCCCAGCTTTTAATATTTTGTATAAATCATCTTCAACGGGTACATTGCTACTTTTGACGTCGTTTTTTTTTTTACTTTTCTCAATTTGCGGGAATAGCGGACGAAAAATAATTTGTACCGTGAAAATATTCATATTCTACAACTAACAGCCATTAATAGACATCCTTGTTTTATAGATCACTTTATAAGTGACGACCACTGCGCATGAATAAACGAACGTTTATGCGGCATCCCTTCGTGATGGGAGTGAAAGTGCGTTTGAGAAAAGGCACAAAAATACCGTTTGAGAGCGAATTAAGATCGATTACTTGATTTTAGTGAGGCAGGCGGATTTTAATCTCATTTGGAGTAGAAAAGTTACCAAGCTCGTTTATACTCGCTTAGTTACATTTCAATGCTAGACTCGGGTAGCATTTTTCTCTCAAACAAAAGCTCGTGCACATTCTCTACGTCTTTACTTTGCAATTAAAGTATAACTCAAACATTCTGGTGAATAGGTTAGACATTCTTTACTTAAATAATTTATCCTTACATGTGGAGAAAAGGGGGTTACTTTCAAAGAAATTTTATATCTGGTACATTTGCTTAACATGAATGAAGATTTTTTCTCTGCTTTATGTGTAGGGTTTTTTTCGTGTGTGTGATCAACTTCTGATTTGCCGCCATTCTGCTTTTTTCTTATTCTAGTATTCGAAAATATTGGAATACATAATCGGTTTATCGGTAAAGATGGAATGATTGAAAGACGTGTAGAATTTGTACAAACTGAATGGCTCCTGATACCTACATTATCGCAAATAAGACTTAAGAACGAAATGACAAAAGTAGTTTCAGTAATCATTCTACCGGGAACCCTCGACGATTCTACGAAATAGACCTCAGGAATAATAAGGGCGCAGCCCATGAAAGCGCGTAATTTCGTAGGTGGGTTTATGTTACGCCAGAATGCGTCAACGTATGCGATCATTTGCAATGCAATATGCTTTGCACACGATAACGAAATACCATTTCTCAAATGCTTCTTGAAATTTTTCATCTTAATCGCAGGGCTATCGTGAACATAAAAAGCGAATTTGGGGAAAGAAAGTAGTTTTGTAAAATACGTACTCGTGCCGTTTTCTGTTCAGTCCAGATCGACGAATTAATGAATAGGATATTTGTTGCAAACTGGCAGCGTATCGGTTTATGTTGAATCAAGATCGAGCATTTCGTGAAACAGAATGTTTCAGAAGTAATACAATCTGCTATAAGACGCAAAATAAAGGGTACTCCCCGATTTCCTAGTTCAGACTATAGGAAAAAAGTTCTAATTATGTTCCATTTCAAGCTTAGTTTAACATGTCTACAATTCTTGTATCAGACAGAACAATCTAAGAATGAAATGTTATTACTTTAAGTTCTTATGAAAATTTGTCTTCTGCGAAAAAGAAGTTACGTAAATCTAGACAAAAATCAAAGAAGTGCTCTTTGGTATCCAACTCCTTCTCATAACAAATAACAAATATTAACAGTACAGTTAAATATCAGTACATCGTAAAATTGACACTCATTCCGATCAAAATCTTTCTAAATCATATACTGAGCGTTCCAATCATTGATTCCGAGCAGTCACTGGAATCGATCAAAAAACGATCCGAAATCATCAGAAACATTTCGAAATCGGATTAATATTGAATCCAAATCGATTAAATTATTCTACGATTTTATTGGCTGTTGTGGAATTTAAAGTGTCTAGCTAGTCCACGAAGACACACATACAGAAAAGGGGAGATAATAAATATCGCAAATTTTGTTCATCTTGTACAATATAAGCGATTTTGGGTTACCTACCATTTGTATCACTCAAAACTAGCTGCACACATTCATTCAATTTTATTCCAATATCATTCCAAAATCATTCATCTTGTTCGTTTCACAATGTTCTTCACTGTACCGATAGTAAATTGAGGTATTTCTATTGATTGGCTATTCGGAAACAAGGAATTTTGGCTATCGCTGGGGTAAAAAATCAAGCATAACAGCCGAATTTACTCATTCTGGTAAATATCAAAAAAAGGGAAATCTTTATCCTGAAAATTATCTCATCACGTCTGACCTCAAGTGATTGCCAACTTTGTGTTTTATATGGTTTTAAACGTCACTTTTGAGAGTTTTGATGTTAAAATTAGGCGGTAAGTGCGCATATTTTATTAACAGCTTGGCATTAAGATGCCCTTTTCCCTTTCGAGGCACATCACTCACCAAAAGGTGGTAGACAATGACGCGAGTTACAACAACTTTTACTAATTTTACAAATGTTACAAAGTTCTCAAAGCCAGACGCATATCCGATTGGGCCAATCAGACTCGGCAAATCTAAATCGAGTTGTAAAATTGTGAATCGTCTGCGCCAGGCTGCCGATTGGAAAGGGCGACGCGAATACAGTTAGAAACGTCGTTAAATTGACATATTGAATGATTCCGGAATTATATTTGGTATAATGAGTGTGTGGAGCGAGTTATGAACGATTTTCAAGGGAGGTTATAAAAACCCGACAATTTTGTCCAGTTGAACGAAGCAAGCGATATTTTTTACTTTCCTAAATAACATTTGCGTATTTTGCTAATTTCGTATCTTCAGTGTTAAATAAAACGCTTAAAAGTCAACACTAATTATTAAAATCAAGCAATTAGTTAAACGATTTCGAAGCGTTTTTATACTATTTCGGGGCGTGTTTGAGTGATTGGAGTGAGTGATTGGAATGGATAACTGAAGTGCTGAGCGAGTGAATTTGAATGGTATTGAGCGGGATGAAGGTAAATTTCACAATGTGATTATCTGTAACAGACGTACAAGCTTTAAGCATACAAACAGTTTGATTTCTGGTATTGTTCATAGCCGTGGTACACCCATGCAAATGTTAAGACAATTTTGTATTTTGGAAACATTGATAAGGATTATGTGTGTTTGAGTAACCAATTGAAATGAACAGCGGCACACATTCTATTCAAAACTTGTATCCTACCAAATGGTGAATAATCGAACATCAAAATAGGATCAGCCCAAAAAGGATGTCGTTGTAGTACTGGTTATGGATATAAATGATACATACTTAGTGTTTCGTATGAAAAAAAAATCTCATGAGGTTGAGGGAATTGATAATTGTCGAGGCTCTGCCGAGACAATTATTATATTCCACAACTGAGAAGGATATTTTTTCATACAATACACTAATTATGTGTTATATTTATTTCATAAGCTCTATTTGCCTCGTTTTCGACGATGTTTCTTACAGAAATGCAAGTTTCTAAAAATAACCTCAGTATGTCATTGTTCTAAAAATGTCCATGTGATATTATAAAAAATATCATATGGGATGTTACATGTATCACACGGATATTTGTTTAGTTATAAGATAAATACCAGGAACACACACGGTTAGCTGCTCCAGCCTCTGTGATTTAACTGAAAAGATGTAACAAGTAAAAGTGTCATTTGACCCGCATCAAGCTATCACTCTAATATTGCTCACAATTTAATAAGAATATAAAAACAGAGAAATTTGTATTTAGAAAGGGTGTTTCGTCTTATCTAGCAATACTTCTCCGATCTAATTCAACGCCGGTATCGAATTAGATCTAAGGAATTCATTACAGCATTCAATCAAGTTTTTATTGTCAAATCCAAGTTTTATAGACTATCAATTTCAAATACGGATCCGTTGTGTCCGAGTTTTCAGTTGTATTGGAGAAAAAAACAAGCTGTTTTGTTCTTATCTTCAAACAAAATTTTGATTAAGTGTGATTTCCCTCGGGAATGTTTTACCCTTATTTTATGAAACCGGATTCGAAGACAGTAAATAGCTAAGTATTCGAATAGCAACTTCTCCGTACAAATGCGAGAGATGTTTTGTCTTAAACAGGTATCCTGCTGTTCATGACTCTGTCATGTAACAAGCAAAGGATTGGCATATACAGTATAGACTAAGATCAGACTGCACAGACGTGCAGTCTGGTCTTTGACCACACTGAATGCTTTAGTCAAACTGGTTTAAATTTTCAAGTATTTTGGCAATATGCTTTAACAAATAAAAAAAAGAAGGACAAGGATTGACTGTCATTGGATAATACATATTTTACAAGAAGCACAGGGTAACAACCTACGTCATAGCCTACGTCATCGGCCACAATTTCGCCGCCCTATACTCGTTTTTTTTATTTAACGCTCAACAGCTCGTAATCAAAAACATGTTTGAAATTCGTTCGAAAGAGCTAGCACACATGGAACCCGATACATTCCTTCGTTAGTGTAACCTGCGTTCAAGTGTAACAGTTCCATGGATTTTCCAATTACCTGTGTTGAAGTGTTGAACCTACAGTCAGGACCTGCAACAATTAGAACGGTCGTAATGAACAATTGTGTTAAAGTGTTTAGAGCTTCTTAACTGGTTATTTTCTGTCCTTTCCGAACTTTCTTTTTCTCACCTGGCTACCAATATCTTCTATTACGGACAGCCATCAGAGATATCATTGGCTTACTCATGTGTTCCTGTCACCAAAGCATTTAAAAACTTCGGTTAAGAGAAAGTGCATTTCGAAATTACTTGAGACAAGCTGATCTCAGTGTAGGCGGGTTCAGTACACACTGAAACGAACTTCTAAACGACCACCATGCATTTGCCACAGTTAAACATATTTGTAGTCAGTTAATGAAGTATCTTTTATTTCCATATGAAAGGCCGTTCAATTCAGATTATTCAAAAAGAAAATTGGATTCGAATTGTTGTCCTTTGTGTATGTAGCAAACGGTCAAGCACAAGAACCGTCCAATTCGAAAGTCGCAAAAGTCGCATATTTTCTAAGAATTTCAAATTTTCGGTCTAAGAAATACGCGAAAATTAATCCTTAAAGTGACAAAGTTCGATGGCTTTTGCGTGTAAAATACCAAATCACTGAAGAAAATAACATTGGGAATCTTTTCTTTCGCTCGCAAGCATAAAATGTTAAAATTACTCCACCCACCAATGTAAATTTTGAAATCAGGAGTACTCTTGGATTCCAGTCAAATTTGCTGCTTTCCTCACATTTCTTCAGGTCGATGTTATTTGAAGATTCTCCATTAATGATTTTTCTAATACAATTCGACTATTTCGCATTTCAGAAATCAAAGAAAATATTACTTTTTCAGCAAAAACCGAGTGGCCGTTTAGAAGTTCTTTTCAGTGTAAGGGGTAATTGTACTGCCTTGCCGAACAAGCTTTCTTTTAATGCGACGTGTTAGATCACTGGCTTAGGGTCAGAGAGGTCCTGGGTTCTGATCCATGCTGAGTCGAATATTCATCTTCAGGTTACATTTGGCGCTCACCGTAAATAACCAACATGAGGTGGTGGTTATTCGATTAGGTAGTTGATGATGTCGAATAGTGAAGATTCGCCGAGGAATATTAATTGTCCAGGGTGTGTGTGTAGCCGCGTTTAGTATAAGAGGTGTTTGTCCTGCCTTGCAGTAAACGCTAGCTTTTATAGCGACGTTGTAGAGCACTTCGCTAGGGACAGAAAGGTCCCGGATTCGAATCCCGACGGAGTCGCATATCTATCTGCGGTTCAAATTTGTCTCGTCATTAAGTTCGCATGTTATACCTGACTCGGTTAAGATGTATTTGTGTCAAATAAAATATCATGACAGATCCTATAAATATGGCTGATACAATAAGGTAGTGGAACCGTAATAGTTCCGCAACATTTCGGTACTCATTATCTTTCGCAATGTTGACCGAGATTTCTTAATAAAAATGATAAGGAAACCTCGGTAAACACTGTTAAAGTTCATTACTCCATGACGTTGCAGAGCTATTACGGGTCCACTACCTTAAAACTTCGATTTGGCCATCAACATCATCGATTCCTTTGATGGTCCTTTTCGCCCGACGGATCACGTTTGCAAGATTTACACATTTAGTTAGATGTACATTCTGACCTTTCCTATTTTATAACATTTCCCGACATAATTTGATTAAATATGTATGTGGGCTTAATCTAGAACAAAAGCCAGTTAATGTGAAAACAGGTCACCGTGCATCATTAATTAGTAAATTTACGAACCAGAAGAGAAAAGAGGTATAGGTGTTTTTTCAAAACTGAGCTCTGACGTAAGCACCGAGTCCATTACCATAGGTATATCGGGTATATCTTAAAAGCACATGACAGGAATTCAACCTGATCCCTTCACTTCAATTATAAAAAAATACATGTAGGAGCAAACCTTTCGATATAAAACAAGCAATGACTTAACTTAAAAGGAAACTGTAACTTTTTTAATAAGTTGTTTTGAACTGTTTTATCTATTTCGATAAAATGCGTTGGGAATTTTACAACTAGAAGTAGATTTCACGGCTCACCGCGCAAAATCTACCTATATTTGTGGGAAAAGAAATAAATATTGGAGTACAGTAAGTAACATTACGAAACTGACATTCACCTCATTCAAAGCCATTCTAAATCGCTCGAACCGCGCTCCATTCAATGCCTTCAAATCTCTTTCTCAAACATGCTCTGAAATTATAAAAAAATGCGTTAAAGGGTTTAAATAATCAACATTTTATTCATACAGATTAAGTTATTGCGTGTTTGTTCTTTCTGGTGTGGGTTTTAAAGCGTTTGATCGGTACAGCTAATTACATCATGAAATTGACATTCATCTCAATCAAAACCATTCTAAATCACTCACATAACGCTCAATTCACTCATTCCAAACACTCACTCAAATTATTTAAAAACGCTTAAACCCATTGGAAAATATAGAATCAACAACGGCCTTCCAAATAAATTTGGATAAAGAAAATTGGCGATTTCACTGACATAATTCATATTGTAAGCGTCTAAAAGGTTCTTGAAGAAATAGACAGCTATCATTAGCATTTTTCTGCATGATTTATTAAAGGGGGGGGGGGGGGTAATCAATATTGCTAATTCTATTCGTCCTGAACAAAATTAGAGATATTGGATTACCTCCCTTTAATTTTATTCAAAATTTGCTCAACACTCTCATTCAACTTCATTCCTAAATCATTCCAAAATCATTCACCTGGTCAATTTCATGATGTTGTTAACTGTATGTGAAAACATAAAAAAGAAAAAACAAAAACAAAAACAAAAAAAAAAACACACAAAAAAAACAGAAAAGTACGCATATTCTATTGAAGGGAACTAAAACATCGTTAAATAACCTCCCTTTAATTTCACTGATATTCACTCATCGTTCTCATTCACTTTAATTCCAAAACATTTTACCTTGTCATCTTCACGATGTTGCTAACTGTTTTCTTCTATTCACTTTCTTTTCTTTTTTTGCTATGCTTTTAAAATAAAATATACTTCGCGTAAAAAGAAAGCTACCACCAACAGAAACACCAATTCAACATTTCACATTTTATTAGTAGCAAACAAGTTATATAATTCGTTGATAATGGAGTGCTGTGAAAGCAGAAACAATGGTTTTTAATCAGTTCCTAGGAGTAAACTTCTTACCTTTCTTGCTTAAAGAAACTGACTTAAAATTGAAATGTCAATAACATCAATAACGAGTATTGTCACCAGTTGCATGGAGAACTGCAGAGATTTTTTGCCAAAAATTCTTATCGCTCACTGTATACGTTATTAGAGAAATGCCTTCTATTCGTCCGTTTTTAGCGTTTATGAGCGGCTTTCGGTTCATAATATGACGTCAATCGTCAAAGACCGTACGTCCTAATTGGCCCACACATGCCCTAAAGGATTGCGATGGGAAGAGAAAGCACAAAAAGGAAGCGGATGTACATAATTGACTATAATAAGACCCAAAACAGCCTTGCAAAATGCGACCGAGCGTTGATCTTTTAGAAAACGTCAATGTTAACGTGTTTCATTGAGAACGGACAAACAAATGGTCTCAAGGTGGTCTCAACGTTTCGTTGTAAACTTCTGTCGGCCAAAACGAGTTTTGTGTTTTATGTCTCAATGAAATGCCGTTATACTCCTACCACCAACGCATAGCCAGTATACCACAACATAACGCATAACGTTCACATTGACAAAATCAGGATTGGGTCTTGATTCCTCTGTGAAAAAGAACACTTTGCCAATGTCGATAACCTTATCTTCGATACAAAGTACACTAATAAATATGATCTTGTTGCCGGTCTGGCGTTGAAACGTTCTCCCGGCTTTATCAGCGCGTTAAACGACCTGTTTTAAACAATGACGTATAGTAGATGCGCATCTCAATCTCCTCTGAGGTCCGTATGTGTCCCTTGCCGTATTCAAAGCCGATCGGAACCAAATGCAAACATTTCAATGGATTATTTGACCGTCAGTTCGACTTGAAGTCATCTTTTGACGTCCTGGGCGTGACCTATCACTTACAGACCAAGTTAACTTTTTATGGCCACGACAAGTTTCATTTTTTTTTGGTGTGAGGGCAGCCTATTCTGCCTACAGTTTGAAGAGAACAAAATCCTGCTTCGACTATACTGAAAAATCAATGACGTTGTTCATAAGTCAAACGTCTCATTTGTGCAAAACTTTCAAAAGTTTAAATATCCTTATTTCTGCATGATTACTGGCTAGCATAATCTATAAACAATTTATGTCACATTTTGCATACACATCAACAACATAAGAATTACCCAATTTGCACGTGACGTTTTGTGTCAATAATGAAAACACTTTATCAACACAATGGTTTATTCGTGCGTACGCATTTATACCTAAGATAAATATCGCACATAGTCTTTTGCATAGGACAATACTATTCGAAAGATCCAATGGTATTTTGGGAGGTAACTTTCTAATGACGCCAAGTATACTTACTAGATTCGAAAACGGTTTGAAGCAGAGAAGACAGAAAACGCAAGAGGAATGTGTTAGATCTTTTAAAAAAAGCTGATTAAAACGTTTTTGAGAACCAAGTAAGTTTTTACTGGGGCGTCAATAACTGTTTTATCGGCAGATCTTTAGAAGATTTGACACATCCAGCAAACACCTGACACTAACCACCTTCTTTTCTTCAAACCAAATTAAACTTGGTCACGGCCTTGTACTACCGACTTATTGATCTTTTAAAAAATTGCTGATAAAAATGTTTTTGACAACCAAGTACATATTTTTAGAAGATTTGACACATCCAGCAAACACCTGACACTAACCACCTTCTTTTCTTCAAACCAAATTTAACTTGGTCACGGACATGTACTACCAGAATTATTGACAATTTTCTAAAATTGTTGTGTGGCGTAATTATCCGCTGTGCTAATGCAAAAAGTTTTTCTAAAGATACAATGATTTCTCCATAAAAAGTCCTTATAGGAAAGTCCTTGAGTTTAACAAGTACGAAACGGAACGGAAACAAATGTTCATGATCACCGGTCCAAAGTTGGTAATAAATGCCAAGAAACTTGTTAAAATTTAACTCTCATGACATTGCAATGTTCTAAAAGACAATAAAATGGAAAGCTTAATCAGACAATTGTGTGGAATAACTTTTATTATGTGCCATTTATACGTTTAAAGCAATTAAGCCATCATGAAATATTATCTTAGATGCACCCACCGACTATTAGTTGCTGGGTATCAAAATGTCTTCATTATGTTTAATCGTCAATCGTCAGTGTTTTCGAGGAATTGCTTAGAACACATCTTAATTCGAAATGTTTTTTTTTTCTTTTTTCAAAAAATCTTTTAATGACTAATTGCAATTCACATTCCGTAATCTGTCAATAATAAAATGACCGTCCTTTTAAGAACTAAAACAGAACGCGAAAGGAAATCAAAAATTGATTACATTTCGCCTTTTCAATGATATAACACAGTTAAGAACGCCGAGAAAATGTCGAGGTGAATGACATTGGGATGCTTTGGAATTAAATTGAATTGAATGCGTTGAGTGACTTTTTATCGAAATTCAAGGGAGGTAAGACAATGTCGATAATTTCGTCCAAGATGTGCGAAATTATCGATATTTCTTACCTCCCTTTAATAAAAAAAATACACAGTTTTCTGTTTGTGTGCCTTCATCAATCGGACGTTTTAAAATCTACTCTATCCAAGAAAAAGTGATCGATTACAATGAAATTTTGATCGTCTTGAACTATTTTTTATTGTTGTTTTTTTTTAACAATTTCAGAGAGTTTTTGAATGATGTGAGTGAAGAATGAATGATTGGATCCCTGAGCGAGTGATATGGAGTGGTTTTGATCGCGTTGAGTTTCAATTCCATGATGTTACTAACTTTAGCAATCTCACTTATCCTCTCTAGTTGTAAACAATGACTATTAAAAAAAGTATTTACTATTATAGAGCTGTGGATTTTATGTTTTATCTCCAAAGCTTCCTTTATATCATTTCGCATATTGATACCGATTGGAATTATATCCCTTCCTTGAAAAACAGCAGCCATACGTTAATATATAATACATACTTAGTGTTTTGTATGAGAAAAAATATCTAACGAGATTGGGAGAATTGATAATTGGCGAGGCTCTGCCGAGACAATTATCAATTCTCACAACCGAGTTAGATATTTTTTTCATACAATACACTAAGTATGTATTATATTATATATCTTATAATCTATATTTGTCTTGTTTTCGTCTTCAATTTTTTTCAAACTGAAATGCAAGTTTCTAAAATTAACTATGTGATATCATAAAAATATCATACGGGATGTTATTACCCGGATATTTATATAGTTATAAGACAAAGAAATTTACCGTGTAATCGATTGCGATCAGTCCAACTTTACGAAGTATTCTATAAGTGGAAGGAAAAGGCAAACAAACTCCTCCAAATTAAAATGAAATAAAACGAAATTTTCATCATGTTTTTATTTGCAATTTGGGTATTAATTGTTTTATCTACTGCCACTCTTTAACTGCGCGAACACCTATTTTAAAGTGGATATCGGTTTCACCATCAAGCGACCATTATGAATCAGGCAAATACTTGTATTGTTTTGCGCTAGTTATCGAAACGAAATGCTTGTACTTTGGGCTTCACACATTTCTGTAAATCTGTAAACTGAAGCAGTCTCAATGCGTTCCAGCATCATTAGGTTTCAAAAGAAATTTGAAGTTATCTAAATACATTGTATAGTTAATATACGTTGTATACATTGTAAACATTGCCTGTAATCAAATGTTAGAAGTGATCTCAGAATTGTTGAGTGGTGCAGGATGATAATATTATTGTATACCATATAATATTCGCCCCTTTGTAATCATTTATTTTGCGTGTATTTATTTTCTCTTCAGAAATGCTTTTGTTCAATTCCTTCAATTGTAGACTGGTGTTATCGTTTGAATATGAGAACGGAACATTTAAAGTTCAAACGTAACAATTTAGATCAATACAGACAATAATAAATACTTATTTCAAAGATACAACATAGAATCAGTGAACAATATTTCGTTAGCGATGTAGCGATTTTGGCACCAGAATTCAATAACGACCTCTACCGCCAGACAGGACTGCGCTCGTTTGTATTCATTTCTCCGCCTGATATAGCCAGTCATGAGTAGAGAATTGGACGAAATCTAGCGTTCACTTGTTTGATTAAAGTATTGTTTATTACATCAAATTCCTATAATTCACCATACAGCGATCTAGATAGAGTCTTGTATTGTCTTTATTTTGCCAATATATGCGTTCCGTAGTATCGGCAGATAAAACGAACTGCATGGAAATAAGCATTTTTATAGATGTTATTGAATATATGTGGCTTTGTAAAATAAGTACATTATTTGTGTTTATTATTAACCAACTCTGAAATTCTTAAAGTTCTTTTTTGAAATATATTAAATAAAGATTTATATGAAGAGCATAGTCTTTAAAAAGTTTCTTCGTTTAATTTACATGTTCTTCAGTTGTCATGTTTGAAATATTTTGAGTTGGTCCGTACTCATACACCGAAATAACATCTAAATTTAGTTAATGCTAAGTAAAACATACATGTACAATCCACCAGCGTCTTTTGGTGAATAGATTCCAAACATATGACTGTTGGTTATATTTTACATACGAAACAAGTAAAAAATAGATGATATTGAATGAATGGTCTTTGAATTCCAAATTTATTAAATGAGTCACATATATAAATAGATAAAAACGAGGCTTTGTCGAGTTTTTATCTATAAGATAACGAGTTGAAATAACTTGGTATCTTGAAAACACCAACTTGATATTCTTTAATAATAGGACATGAATATCTGTGAGAAATCGAATATATACTGAAAAGCCGTTGATAAAAGAGTTCATTTTCATACTTAATACTCTAGTGTGATTACACCCGTGTAATAACAAAAATATTCAACGGGGTTAGTTCACTCCACCGACGTGTGTTATATTATAAAATAGCTTATTGTTAAGTTCTTAAAAAAATATATGTAGAATAGATTCATGAATGGTTTTGTAAATGAAAATGTGAAGGGTGCAAATATCACGCACATGTGAACTGGCAATTAATATCGAAGTGGGAAACCTTGTTCTTTCCTTACATAACTGTAAATTGAAAGAATAATCAATGGCGAGAGTCTAATAAGGATGGCAGTGATCGCTCATAAGCAGTGATTTATTAACACTTTAACTGATCTACCACTAAGAAAAGCACTGAGGGATCGTTTTATAGGCTTAAATCTGCTCATAAACGTCCGAATCATCTTCTATAATGGTTTAGATGCATTGATTCACTTACTCGTATACGAAATGTCTGTGTCTTAGTAAAAAAAATGCTGTTACTTTTTTAAGACAAGCTGATCTTTACCAATATAGAATAAAGATGTTATTAAGCGAGGCTTTTATAATTTCAAGTTGATTAGGAAAGTTCGGCTAAGGAAATGTAATGCGTAATAACTTAAAAATTAATTTTCTCGTGTTTGCATTCACCGATAGACTTTCTGAGAAAAGGTTGAAAATTAACTTAATTCGATAATCTCTTGAATACTGAAACTGGGTAGGCACGAAATACAATGCAAATTACCAATCGGTAACCTTCGGCGAATCTACGACATAAACCTCGTGAATAATTAAGGTACAGACATGAAAGCGCGTCATATCGCTTGTGGATTTATATGACGTCACACTATTCATGATGGCGTATAGTAAAACAAAATCAACGAAATATTAAAACATGTCATATCATAATTTAATTACAAAACTCAGTGTTTCACTGCTTTTTGTTTTCAAATTACAAAATGCCCCAAAAATCTCAATAGACGACCGGAAAGCATTACAATTTTTTTCTTTCTTGAAGAGAAATGAACAAAGTGACACTAGAAGCCGTAGGCCCCTATTACCCAAAAAATGACCCAAAATTACTACTTGTACGTCCGAGGTACTATCCAGTTTACAGAAAACTCCGATCGATGTTCCGAATGATCAGGTATGAAAGACAATGTAAATTTCTTTACCTATTTTAGGACCATGTTTATTACCGAACAATGACTTTTACTAGACATCTAGTCATCAAATGCACCAAGATTAAAGGAAGTGCAACAATCAATTTACAACCATGTCTTATGAATGGTTAATCCACCTCTTAATCTTGTCGACTCATCATTTAGATGTCATACTTGTACTGAAGTTAAAAAAAATACTTTGCATTGAGGGCAAGATCCACTCGAAACGATTTTAGCCATTTAAAAAATGTTTATTAGTTCTCCTATGCTCTAGCTGTTGTGGAGTGGAACCGTCTGCCATCAAATATTGTCATGCTGCCGACACTTGACTCCTTTAAAAGAGGAGTCAGCAGTATTGACCATTGTAAACCGAAAAAAAGTATATTTTTTTATCTGTTTTATCTGAACTGCATATTAAACGTTACAACAATTAAACAGCAGATTACTATCATTAATTTCAATTCACGTTTCCTATCTTTTTAACAACTTGCATTGACGCGCAGACCTGCAAAAAATCTGCGCGAGGGGTGTTGCAGTACTAATAGATAGAAAGAGATGTGAGCAATGTATTGTTGATGTTTTTTCAAGGGAAAAATCAAATTGATTTAAATAGTTCCGCGATTAAATCGTAAACACATGTTGGATTAAACAATCTTTTTTTTTGTGAAATGTAGATGAATATTTTGTGTATTCTTTATCAAATACTCTCCATGGAATCAATACTCAGATTATGTTTAGCGGATTTGTTGGATATCGGAAAGTCATAAAGGAGACTACGAGACGATCAAAATCTACAACCGTAACAAATGATAGGAAATAAAGTGTCATACTATTTGATCTGGCGTTAGTTCCCCACTGCTTCAGTATCGTCCTATCAGAGTTCTACAACAGGCCCTGTGTGAGATATTACGTGTATTACGTGATAAAACCTTCCCTGCGTTCAGAATGACAAAATTGTGCTTACTCTTTGCAAATTATACCCCGTTTTGCATGCACGTTTGCGTGCAAAGCGGGTATAATTTGCAAACTGTTTGTTCCTTTTTGTATTCTGTACGCAGGGCTTATTCATATAGATAGCTTAACGCCTTCAAAAGTACGTAATTGTTACCTTTTGTCTCCTTCTTATAAAACAAGCAAATAACAAGATCTTGGAAAAAATATTTCCCTTACTAAAGCCTTTATGACGGAATAAAAGAATATATACATATATTTCTTTTAAAATTAAGTTTCTTTATTGTACACGGGATCGTCTTCCTGAATAAACATAAAAAACAACAATAAAACAAGAGCTGTCACTGTAAGATGACAATGCCCCCGACACCGCTTTGATTTTAAATTATGGCCAATCTATGTTCAAGGTCATCGAGGGGTCAAGGTCACCAAAGTATGTGCCTACAGAAAGGTAATGTACCAAGGAATGTTGTGGTAAAGTATGATGCGAATATGTTAAGTAATAAGGAAGTTATGGCCAATGTTAAAGTTTTTGGACGGAATGACGGACGGACGGACAGACGGACAGACGGACGGACGGACAAGTCAAATTTATGATGCCTCCCTATCGGGGGCATAAAAAAAAGAAATTTCAAAAACTAAAATATTGGCGTATTCAACATATTTTAAAATTGGACCAGTATTTGTTTCTTCGAGTGGTTATGCTTTAAAGAATTACTTTTTCAATTCTTTCAGGGAAGAAGAGCTGACAATAAAAAATACTTGGCAATCCATTCTTTCGTCTAGGATGACGTTACACTACCCAATTATTCAGTCCAATTATTGACATTAGAAAAAACACACATACAACCTTTTCTTTAATTCAGAGTCCTTGGTGTATGTGTAGGGACGGTGGCTTAACATTCTAAAGATCCCTGGATGGAATCCTGGGTTGTCTATGGATTTTTTTCGGAACAGAAAAAGGCTGCACGTTTATCCTCTACAGTTGGGCGTGTAAATGGGGTACCTGTTGAAGATTGAAACCTGACTCTTGACGAAACCATCAACCAAATATTAAATGAGCCTGTGCATGACATTTCCAATAATTTCAATTGTGCGCAAAGCAAAGCTTCTGGCCAGCCTGTGCAGCCACGGCTGACCAGAATCTTGACTATGCGCTATATTGATTTATAAGGTTTTAATCAATCTTCATGCAGTCAGCATATATTATTCTTGCATTGTGCCGTTGTCAACGCTACCAAACGTTCGTACCTCACGCAGATGTGAAATTGTTGGAAATTTCACGTACAGGCTCAAATTTTAATTCATGCGTTCGTAGAATTTTGTTATTTAAATAGGCTTAATCTTAAATAACTCATGATGTAATAATTTCTTTATGATAGAATATAAAAATATAGGGAAAAACTGCAATCATAAAATAATGTTGATAACAAAATAAATACAATGCCTATAAATTAAATCTAATGTTAACTACATTGGTTCCATATTGTTTCATATTAATTGTTAAATGTGACCCGTCAAGCGAAAGGGGACTATGTGGGTATGTGTAAAGTATCGATCCTAATCAGACTGCGTGGTTTTTTGAATCTAGAATGTTCAAGTGAAACCTTCAAGTGAAATACCTTTTGAAATACAAGCTTTGGTTGACCAAATCTGGACCAAATCTCTTTTTCAAATATTCATTTTCTTGAGTTCCCAGATGGTCTCTTTTGGCGGGATGGGTCACAAATAATTAAAAAAAATATAGAGCGTCCCAGGAGTCTTGTATCTGTTTTCATTAACTAAAACATGAAAATACGTTCTTTATAGTAAAGGAAACATTATTCGACCCTGTGTCAGACCAATTTGTATTTCAGCCCTAATTACCACTCTGAGAATTCTAACTCAACTCAAGATTCAGACAAAGACAAACCTCAAGAGGCGGAGATCAATTGTCACAAACTACTATTGTTACTAAGGTTGCCTTTTCAGTGGGTGTATGACGGGATTAGCTTCTTTATAAAGATTAGTGGAGATACCTGTAGATAAATTGCTTTAACAATAATATTTTAAGTATCGAACGAATCATACTAATCAACGCTTCCGATTTAGCCTATACAATAAGTTAGATTCTTATAAATGCATCCGAGACATTTATCACAAAACATGTATAACCTGCCTTCTGTTCAGGATGGCAAAACGGAGGAAATTGTTTACAAATTATATGACAACAACGCCGGCAACGCCGAGGTGATCACTATTCCTCGGTTTTTCTCCGAAACAGTGGAGCTCAAAAAGATACATTAAAGAAATAAGCGATGTTCAAAAGTATTTTCGTGGTTCTTTTTCACTTTAAGAGTTATCTACAAATCAAAAGACCGTAAATAAAGATGAGGGCATTTCGTTGCAGATATTGCTTTTTTCCAAAATCGGGATAATTTCATTCATCGATGTATTGTTCTGGGCCCGAGGTTATAATTCTTTTCTCTATTCTCAATTCAAAATTTTATCAAATTTGTATTTGAGATTAAAGCTGAAATTATGTTTTATACTCATTTTTATGTATTAACATAAAAGATCATATTAATAAGTTGTTATAATTAACAACTCATTAATATCATCTTTTATTTCCATTCATTTGTTTGAATTTAATCTCGCAGAAAATTTTCTGTTGAGCCTTAGAAATGTTCATAACCACGTGCCAATATTTTATTCCAGGGGTTATCCTAAAATATCGATGAAATGACAGTGACTGACAAATAGTACAGGGGTTAAAACGTTGCAATAAATACTACAGAAAATCCAATCGGTAAAACTATGTTCCCGTGCCAAAATCTGTCTAGAAGCTTGTATCGAACAAGTAGGCAAACAATACCATCCACCTCAATACCGCCGGGGAACCTAACAAATCAAACAGATTCATCCATTTAGGCACGCTGGTTTTACTTCATTGTAATTAATCAAGTTTGTAACGTTCAGAGAGTTATTGATACAAGTAGACACATTCTCAAGATGATCGATGGACTGTGGATAATGATGCTATACAATGAAAGACAAATATATCATCACGCCATGATTGGTATACATTGTTATACCAACAGAGTTGCAGGCGTTTGGTTTGAACCACGATAAACCTGTATAACTCTGTGAACGTCTACCAACAAAATCCGGGATTAAAGTTTAATTCATCCTTATGCTTCTGATAGATCCGAGGCAAATTATCTAATCCCTACCTAATATTCTGAACACAGATATCATCAAATTTGTTATTTTCTATACTGAAAATTGTGAATTGAAATTTGAACATTTTTTGTGAATTACCTCCCTTGATTTTATGAAATAAGTCAAACTATGTAAAAAAGTAAGACTGTGACCCAATTTATTAAAATACATGTATTCAGCATTATGTCAAAAATCTAGATTGAGAGTATATAATTAAAAAACAAAAACGTTTAACAGTAGAACTAAATTTATTATACTGTGAAGCATGTATTAGTAATCTCCAATATTAAATAAAAAACACTTCTACTAAGAATCGAACAAAGATGTGATATATTTCTTTTGCTTCATCAAAATTCAATTATTTTTGATATTGTGAAGGAAAGGGTTGTCGTTTCGCACAAAAAATGAATATAGGGCTGTCTGAATGTAACCCGCAAATAGATATTCGACTCCGTTGGGATTCAAACCCGGGACCTCTACATCCCAAAGCTAGTCCTCTACCACGTCGCTATTAAAGCTAGCTTCTACGGCAAGGCAGTATAAACACACCTTATACTCAACCCGGCTACATTCACCCCCTCGACAATTAAGATTCTTCCACGAGTCTTCTCAATTCAATATCATCAACTACCTTATCTCATAACCACCACCACATGTGGGTTATTTCCGGTGGGCGCCACAAATAAATATTCGAGACCGTTGGGATTCGAACCCGGGACCTCTACATCCCAAAGCGAGTGCTACACCACGTCGCTATAAAAGCTAGCTTGTACGGCAAGGCTATACAAACACCCCTTATACTCAACCCGGCAACGTGAATATTAATTTGTCAAAAAAAAACAAAAAAAAACCCTTCAAATCAAGGGTTTAAATTTCAAAGAATTTCAAAGGTAAGAACTCCAGGGCACTTAATGTTTTTTGTACCTATTTTGGAAGGGCTCTGAGAAAAAACCTAGCAAGGTGACCCCATTTTTCCGTTCAAAAATCGTAATTAAACATTTATATCTATGTAAAAAAATCAGGTTTAAAGAAAAGTTTAATATTCTAGTTTTTCCAACTTCGCTCTAAGAATGACTGTTGAACAAAAAGTCCCCACTATTTCTGAAATAAGCTGACCAGCACCACGGATATATGTAATACATGTATATGTATATGGATTTTAATATAACATATGGCATATTCTTCATTCTAAATGTCAAGACCCTGAAAGATAACTTTTATTTGTGCTTCAATAGATGAAATTGACCTCGAGATGAGGATGCGAATTACGGATTTCTGTAAGTGTTAATTTCAAAGAAAACCCCTTTTAAACAATATTTGAAAACAAGAGGATCGTGATGGTCCAAATCGCTCTCCTGAGAAACTATGTCAAAGAAAACCCCTTTTAAACAATTATTGAAAACAAGAGGATCGTGATGGTCCAAATCGCTCTCCTGAGAAACTATGTCAAAACTGAAAATAGATTATAAAATAAATAAAAACAGAGTTCTTGATGTTTAAACAATTTTGGTTGAGCTTCCCGCAAAAAAATCCCTGAAACGTTTCAGCTTTCTTTAACTTATATTAATTGTTTCGTTATCACGACAACCACTGTTTGAGATGGAATTTAATTTTGTCGTCAACATTGATAGAGCTTCACCTAAGGAATATCTATGCCAATTTTAAGCTTGATTGCTTACGAAATGGTTTACGAAAAAAATCATTCCAAGTATTTCCTGAATGCTGGTAAAGCTTTATTTTGAATTCCAGAGAAACCCCCTGTAGACATTGATTAAATGACAAAGATTGACACAACATTCAGAGGTTAAAACACCGCAATAAATAAACTCGCCAATCTAGTCGTGTTTTCGTGCCAAGAGCTGTCTACTGGCGCGAAATGAACAAGTATGTAAATATTTGGAATTGGCTCAATTTGGCAATCAAATCAACAAGTCAAACAGATTCAGCCATTTAGGCACGCTGTTCCAACTTCAATGTGATTTATCAAGTCGAGCCCTGTGAAGTAGTTATTGATACAAGACACATTTCCGCTCTGGATGATGGATGCAGTGTAATGGCCTAAAACCATAAGAAATTAATGTTTCAAAATTTTTCCCTTTACAAGAAAATGGATATTAGTTAATCTTTGGTAACTTATTCTCCGTTTCCACTACGTTCCCGGCCATCCCGTTTCTCCAAACCGTGGCACGCCGTGGAACTTTGGTCATTTATGTAAAAGTCGTGAATAAAGTGGAAACGCAGCATAACGGTTTATGTTCGGATTCGTATTTTCTTCATTTTAATTCACCATTTTTTTCGCTTTAGAACCAGAAATTAAGTACCACAATGTGGTCGTGTATAGGGTAACGGACTAGTAATCTGCAAAAATTCGGGTAATGGATTTTTTTCGTCATTAGCCGTGTGGATTTCTAATCCGTCATGTACCATGATTTTCTACTTCGACATTTAGAACACTTGCAAAATCCATTTGAGAAAATATGGTTTGCATATCTTATCATATGATCACGATCGCGGTCTATAAAGGAAAATTATGACGATTCGGTATAATAGAGGTAGTTGTATTACCCTAAACATATTTTTTTTTACAGGAAATTGCTTTTAATACATTCGTAGACTCTCATTATAAGCTTCAATGGTTTATTAACACAGGAAAAATTTAAATCACTAGAATCTTTATCTTTTTCTGTTTCAGTTATCGTTTCAACAAAATTGTAAAGATAATAGTCTTTTTAACAATAGGCATAGCCCCAAAGAATAGTAACTGACGCCACCCATGGAACGTCGCGGGATAAAACAGTCTAAACAGCATCAATAGAAACCACGTAATAACTTGCTTTGACCAGCATGCATGGAGCATTTTATTATTTTCCATCATATCTGTCGCCCAATAGTGTACACACTGCTTAAGGTGAAAACGGAAATATAATATGACATACGCCGCGGGGGAAGAAATAACCCCGTTGAATGTTTTTGATATTACATGGGTGTTAAAATGAAAGTGGAATTACTATTTAAATATACCTAGAGCGATTGGTAACGCTATTTCATTATCGTAAATATGACGTTATAATAGCTGTGATGACGTGATTTTACAAACGGCGTTTTATGTTCCGCAGAAAATTTTGATAAAAGAAATTTAAGAGTTGCGTAAGAGTTCTTTAAAGGCCAAGTATACGCCTCGCCTTCGTTCCAAACTCTGTTCTCAGAGGTTAAGGTCAAGGAAAAGTTAAGATGGTGGTCAAAATCTTCCAGGCACGAAGGTATTTGCCTTGGGACTACAATATGGTCTTTTTCTACCCATTTATAGTTTATTTCGGTCATTGTCCATTGAACTGGAGGAATTTTGTTTATTTCAAAAACAATTACTTTGGTCATTTACCTGATACCAATGTATTCGTGTTGTTGAAAGAACTTTCGGTGTCAAGCATATATTCTAATGAACACAGAATTTAACAAGCCCTCAGTGAAAAATAATTCTTTTTTCCCGCTACCTTGACGTCCCTATGTCTTCTATTTCTCGATTGAAGCGAATCTTCATACTCTATTTGATATAAGGAATTTGCGGCTGAAAATCTTCGTCACAAAATGCAACTTTATCAGTGGATAGTGGTGTTATTTCGATACTCTGTTGCATTTTATGTCTTTGATTTCCAGTGGGAATGATTTTAATCCCTTATTGCACGTTATCGAGCTAATGCAGCGACACTTTCTTACAAACGCGTAAGATAAAGCGAGAATATTCCTATTACGAGGATTGCTAAATAAATTAACCGGATTTTGCCTAGCAAAATTTTATCTTTGAAGCAATCATTCGCTTTCGGAATTCAATCCACATATGGTTATGTAAAATTGGTATGGTTATTGAACATAGCGCTCGCGCATGTGTCATATAAAATGCCATGGTAACGAGTAACCGGCGCAGCAGATAAAATAATCCATATATTTGGTCTTCGTTTGTAAATATTCTTTCTTTTCTAACTGTTGAAAAACTTAAAAAATAATTGAGTTCCTCGAATAAGTATTACAAATGCCTTGTCTGAATTTGAAGTAATTTGACCGTAGAATTTTTCGATAAGGTTCGTTTAAAATGTGGCTGGGTAAGTTTTTCGGAACGTTGTAAACGACGTCAACTGAATGCTAGGAATTTTGATTTTTAATATTCTATTCGACATCTACAAAAATACCGATAGACATAAATCAAAACCTTGTCACCCTGAAAGGGAATGGTTCATTCTTCAAAATGCTTTATTTTTATCAGTGAAGGCGCTTCCGTGCCCCGTGAGATAAGAGGAAGAACGGACAGAGAGAAACTTATCCAAGCAACTGTAGGGACGTCTTTTGCCGAGTCTCTGGAAGTTATAGGCGATTTTCTAAGGGGCACCTTTCTGAGAACTTTGATTTTGCACCATTCGATTTTACCTTTATACAAACCATAAAAGCACAGATTAATTACAGGAACACTGAATTCATCCTTCTTCCATGAAAACGAGCCGTGACACAACATCAAATGTCTCTATTATCGACAACGTCGCTAGCGTCATGTACTGTGCGCCGCCACCTAATGCCCTTGAATTTTGTTTGCGAGTTAAATGTCTATACATCGTTCAAATGCTTAAGGTCTTGGCAAGTTTGAGTAAATAAAGTGTCCTGTTAATAAGACTATACTTTTTTCACATATCGATAAATAAATGATGATTTATTGATCTAATCCGGATAAAAACTGAACAACCCTCGTATATATAGAAAATCTTTCTGTAAACAAACGATCGCGAACCAAAATTGTCTCATACATAAAACGCCCAACTGAACCTAGAAAACTATTTTTGGTGTTAGATTTAATACAAGTTTTAGTTTGTTTGATATCTTCTGTCATGAACACAAGTGCAATTATTGAAAATGTCAACTTGATTATTACTCATAAATTGTCAAAAATTCAAAAAGTTTCATACATAAAACGCCCAAATGAACTTAGAAAACTAATTTTGGTGTTAGATTAAAACAAGTTTTAGTTTGTTCAATATTTCTGTCACGAACACAAGTGCAATTGTTGAAAATGTCAACTTTATTATTACTCATAAATTGTCAAAAATATTTATTTAATTACTTATCTAATGAGCAGGTATTCATTTGTAGCCTTTCGTTTTCGAATAAAACAGTTGACACAGGTTTGAAGTATGTTGGTAAACCAAAGCCTCTCATATGTATTGTTTTGTAAGCGCTGGCGAGTATTAGAGTGATATCAGTAAACAATGTAAACATGAAAAATAAAACTGATTTTGATATCCGAGTCCATAATTGAAAATGAATCTTTAAATGTATTCAATCAATATGTATAAACTATAGAAACTTAAATTCATACGTACATATACAGAATGCTTTATGACGATTTATTTGCTTCACTTTCATAGCGAACGTAATTTCTTTTAAGTGTCTCGGCTTTAAATGAGAGGTTTATCAAATTTACTTAGCTCAAAGACACAATGGAACTAATCGTACCGATAAAGCTTTTTATGTCCCGAAGTCGTTTGAGAAACAATCATCCATCTCACCAGTTACGAGCAACAAAAGAACAATAAACTGACTTCGATCAAACCATCAGCATAATTAAAGTAATTATTTAGGAAAAATTCGAATGTATTAACTGTTATCAAAGTACGAATTAAAGGACATTTTACTTTCGCATTCTTGCATAAGATGTACGTTTTCAGGTCGTTAATGGCAAACGTTAACGGACAAAACCCAGGCATTAACGGGAGAAAACGAGGATCAATCAGTAAATTCACGCGTCGTTTACGCCCGGCTTTTTTACTTTAATATCCCTTGACTGGGCCTATACACTTGATCAGTTTATTGGTCTAACATAAATATAGAGCGTAAAAAAGATGCTGATGTTATTTCCGCGTTAAATTGTGTGACGACATAAATTTACCCAAGAAAAGTCGGTATAAACAAACGTGGCGGTGTAATGATTAACGCAATTTTCCGACACTTTCTTGGGTTTGGAGCTAGCTTTAAAACTTTTCTATTAATAATTTATCATCTATCTTCGAATTAATACAATAGTCTTTGATTTTATGCATTAATAGCGTCAATCACGTTTTTTAGGCCTTAACACTTGCAGAGACCCTCTAAATGCCTAAACGCCCCACTCTGACGTTAACCATCTTTCGAGTCTCTGCAAATGTTTACGTCCCCAAAGGCGTGAATTAACCATATATTCGCACCTCTTGACTGAAATATTTTAAACTATTACTCAGTGGTAAATCTGGGGTCCACGATAACAATTAGAGATGAAGAAAAATAAGACGATCGAGATGTAGACTGGTCCTACTGTCGACTATCATAAAAGGCTTCTTACATGAGTCGACAGAAGGACCAGTCTAATCGTGATGGTCCCTTATCGCTCACCATGGTCCCATTTGCCTCTGTCCTAGCAAATTGAATTCATTTTAAAAGATCAGTAGATGACAATGAAAGTTACAGGTTTCAAGTAATAGCAAACGCTTTTCAATTTTATCCAATGCTCTCTTCAAGGAATAAGAGAAAAAATGTTCTAACAACGTTTACATTCTTTCTGTGCAACAATATTGAACAAATGTTTTGAACATTTTGTAACGTTTATTTTATACATGAGAGTCTTATAATTCAATGGGGGTTGTTATTTTGGTTCCTCGGGAGGAGATGTCGTTCAAAAATTTCAGGCTCAAAATAAGCCTCTCCCTGCAACGCACATATTTATGGGCCAATCAGAATTTCGCGAACAATTTTTGAAGATGGTCACCCAAGGAACATTCTGGTAAAGTTGCGTTAAAAGCGGGTCAGTGGTTTTGGAGAAATCAACCAAAGTTTTTGGGCAAAATAATCCACGCCCATATAAATGGGGCAAATAAAATTTCGCGAATAGTTCTTAAAGAGGGTCACCCTAGGAACATTCAGGCAAAAGTTTCATTGAAAACGGCCAAGGGGTTCAGGAGGAGATGTCGTCCAAAAATTTTAAAATGAAAAAAGTGCCCCGCCCTGCCACGCCCAGGGGTATGGGCCAATTAAAATTCAATTTATTTCGGTAAATCAAGTTATTTAAACTTGGCTTTATATTCGATTCATAGCCTCTGTATATCAAATTAGGTGAGTGTTTTTTTTTAAGATTTATTTGGTTAAAAAAATTAATGATAAAAGTTATTTAGAAAAAAAACAATAATTAGAAAAAAATGGTATTGCTACCCTATAAGAAATTAAAACATTAAAAAAAACTAGACATATTAACACTTCATGCTTTTAAAGTGAAGAGAAACCACACATTGCTTTAAAAATAAAATTGTCATTTAACGAATTACGAACATTAAGCCACCATCAACACAGCTTCATATAAGGATTAAGTAACAAGAGATTTACTGCGGCTGTATTATATGACATTGGCTATTGAATATGACAAGACTTTTTCAAAGATTGCTCTTTGAAGTTAATCTACTTTGCTGGTTATTATCGGATTTACGATCAGTCTTTTGTATCACATGAAGATCAAATAGTTTCAGAATTATTTCTGCGATATAACTTTTAGCTTGCAAAACTAGATCATACAATGTCGCATAAACGTCGAATTTCCTGTTGAAATTGTAAAACATGTAGTACAGTCTAACCTGGTTTAAGCAAGCACCCAATGTACATTTAGAAAGTGCTTGCTTAACACAAGTGCTTGCTTATTTTCAGTGCAATTACTACGTTTTGGAACTCGGTGGTTGCTTGCTTAATACATGTTGCTTGCTGAATACAGCTAGCCGCTAAGACAGTTTTGACTGTTTTTCAAATGGCGAATGTGACTGATGGGAAACAAAAACGACAGATACATGTAAGCTTTATGGTTAATAATTTAGTGACTGCTAAATCATTATTTAATTTTATTTTTTTATTTTCCTCGAGGATAACACGATAAAGGGTCGAATGACTATTATTTCCATTGCGGTCCTAATTCCAGATCTTATCATGCACCTTCAGAGAGAGAGGCAATGGCTTCTAACCACTGCTACCCACTTTTACAGCCGGGGTGACTAGGGCCCTGTCTGTAAAGTGTCCAGCCAAATACACTACCCGCCACCGGAGGGGCTCGAACCCGCAACCACCAGGTTACGAGTCAAGCGCCCTAACTACTCGGCTAACTACTCGGCCA
Organism: Fragum whitleyi; assembly: GCA_948146395.1. Lineage (NCBI taxonomy): Eukaryota > Metazoa > Mollusca > Bivalvia > Cardiida > Cardiidae > Fragum > Fragum whitleyi. Next base: position 57,494,392 of record OX411549.1, on the reverse strand, counting down.
ACGAGAAAATCATTGACTGAGACTGACAATAAGAACTTACTCGGGTAAAAAAAGTGATTAATTGACCTCAATAATTTCAAAATACCGTTCTGACATTTCTTATACACTTATACTTAACGTGGGTTTGAAATGTGTTTGCATTCTAGGTAACTTAACTATAGAGTATCTTCCCTGCAGAACGTGGAACAGATGCCCATCCCGAGAAAGGATAATGACAGATTAGGGTATTGAGAAATGAACATCAGACATCTTACTTCATTAGGGATCACTTGAAGACAAACAAATTACTCGGACCAGACATACTGAAATCATTCATTGTGAGGACGTTAATGTCTTTCTTACCTGAAAAGACTTACCCAGTTTATACCGTGGATTTCCATGAAATGTTTATAATTTTAACAACAATGCAATTACAGATCAAAATAAAAAGTGAGGTACAACAAGAATTTAGCAAACATTTTCAGCAGTTAAATAAAACAGACCGAAGTTTTCCCAACGTTATCGATTGTTGTCGAAGTGTGAAAAGTTAAAATTGATTTAGAAGTAAGATAAGACGAGGTGCTTAATGAAATTATCAAAAAGCTTTATATATTTAAACTCCCGCTCATTTATCATATAAGCAACAAAGTGACAAAAAGATCTAAATCTCTTACGTTAAGGTTTACGATGAACTTGAATTTGTCTGCTAACATTCTAGGACTTCGCCTAGCTTAATGTGTTTTTTTTAAATCCCACTGATAACATCAGTAACGCAGCAATGTTGTTTGATTGTATGGGGTTAAACGCAACTTTCAACATTATCATTATTGCAGTTTTATCGTGGCGGATGGTGCACCTACCAATGGCCTCTTGTTGTTTCTAACACCAGAACAACCACTTGTCAATCGAGCCTACAGCTGCCCATTCCACCTGGGCGAACCTCTTATCATTCGTCCGATTATGGGACACAATTGACGCTTGTCACTATGACGTTTGTCAAATGCCGGATGGAAAATGGCCAAGCTGTGATTCGAGCAAGCGATCATAGGATTGACAGCCAAACGCGTTACTAACGGAGCTAACCGGGCTTGGAGGCCATGATAGGGCATTGCTACAACAGTGATACAAGTCTTATACCAACCGGCCATGCGTTGTTTTCCTATCTTGAATTGTTGTTGCGATAATCGACGAGCAATCTTACAACGTGGCTAGCATAACAGACATAAATTGGGGATATTGGACTATTATCGATTTTTTTCGTCAGCCTGATTAGCTCAGTTAGTAGAGCACCGGACCTCAAAACCATTGAAGTTCGACCGCGTGGGTTTGATTCCCGGTCTGGCACACTAACAAAAACTGATTTTCTTTCAGATGAGACGTTAAACTCAGGTCCCGTGCTTAACACCGAGCACGTTAAAGAACCATGGCGGATCTCAGCAGTAGTTTCGTCATGTATCCTTACACTATCCCCCTTAACAACTAATCGTCTTCTGGGAGCGTCGCTCATATGAGCATGTGCTACGGTAGCGATATAATATTAAAGATTTTCACGAACGTTTTATTTACGATTGGACATATATTCATATAATGGTCGGTCTCTAAAAACATAAAATAATTTTCACTTCTTTGTATAAATTATTGGGATTATGCCTTGATTCGAGTGTCTTGATGCCCACCAACCGGTCATTTTCGGGAAAACGCTTATTCACTATATTCAATATCTGGGATTTACTTGAGTCTGTGCCAGAAACTTACAACCACTGCCATGTTTGTGTGCGAGGCACAAGATTAGGCAGCAGTCTGGATAACAAAATAGTGCAATAAGAATAATCACTGACCACCCAAAACGAGGATTATATCTTTAAAACCTCAAAGGAGCATAGTGAAAACTCTTGTCAGACTGTGCGGATGCACAGGCCTGCTAGAGGTTTTGCATTGCTTACAAATGGACATATTGAAAATGCAATGCACTGGCTCACATATACTTTTGAACAAATGTATAGTTCAATTGTCATTTCAGTATTATTTAAACTAGACCCAAGGTAAATAAATTTCTTCTCGCGGCAGAATGAGTTTTATTGCATCAACTGTCATGTTTCATAGAAAGCTTTATGCTGCAGTCAAATCAGGCATGACATCTTATTTAGATAGATCAATTATATACCAATAAATATACTCCCAACTTGTCTTCTACAATTTCTGATATCATTGGGAAACGATTACATTCGTAAAGATTCTTTTCATCTCGAAGAATCCTGAACTGCTCGTTCAATCATTCAAAGCTATATTTTTGATGAAATAAGTTTTTCATCGTGCTTGCTAATCATCTTATAATTCAACCATAAGTAAAGAACAATTGGTTATCGTAAATGTCTGAAAGAAATGTTGATCCAATAAAAAGTCGACCTATTACTCGAAGCCTTCCACGCTACTGACTCAGCAAAGGCTTCTTTCTGGTCAAGCGATCAAGAAAAAAAACTTTTACAAAACCCGGTAAACTGATAGTTTTAGTACTGTCAAAAGAAGAAAGAGTACCAAATAAATAATTTCAACATTTCCTGTAAGTTGAAAGCTAGAAATAAGTACACAGTAAAAAATGCAAAAAACGTGAATACATTTCTGGAAGCGATGTTCAGTGAATTTCAAGTTTAAATGTATCCGTTTTTACTTGTACCACCATCTCAGCACTCTTTTGCTTTTTTCATATATGCTGCAAAGAACAGTACGCGGCAAGCAAACCATTATCATGCAAATATATCATTTTAATCATTTTATTTTTTTGGTAAGATTGCTTAATATCAGAAAGTTGAAGTTTGTTATGTATATTTACACCATATCTAAGGATGTGTACCAGTTAAATTGATTGATTAAATGGAGTTTAACGCTGCTTTCAACATTATTTCAGTGATATCGCGGCGGCTGGAGAACCTAACAATGGATTCCTGATTTTTCTCTTTCCAGTACAACCATCACATTCTTTCCTAGCCTCCAGCCGCTATCTCACATAGGTTTACGATTATCAACCCATTGTACCAGTTACAAGCATGGGCTTCTGTAGCCTTGAAATTGGAAATTAAATGTAAGTCTATGGAGGATAATTGTTTGTTTCAGAGTCAGATCGATTAATTTTTCATAGAGTGAACACCAAAAGCGCATGTAGAGCTTCGAGTGAAAAACATAGCTTTTGTTGTACACTAAATTAAATTTGTTGACCAAATCCAAAATGTAAACGATTATTCTATTTGTTAATGCAAAAATTCGACGTATTGTGAATTTAGGCACAAATTCACTTAAAGCACATCATTTTGCATGTGATTTGTGCTTACTAGCCAACGTACTCATGGTGTCATTAAGATTTGTGTGTTGCGCATTTGTGTAAAGTAGACAGTTTTTTTTATAATTAACTGTTCTGGCGATTTTCACCGCAAAGCACAAAAGAAAAAGGTAATAACTGCCCCTTATGGAGTTATAACACAAATGTTGTTTTTTTTGTTTGTGTAATTGTTTGTGTTTGGGGATGGGGTGGGGAGGGGAGCATTCCAGCCTAATATTTTGTAATCGAGTTGGCTGTCTTTATCAATGGTAAATTGATGCAACGCAAATAAGTTGACATAACATTTTTACAAAAAGGAGGCATGAAAACATAGTAAGGGAAAAAAGGGAATAAAAATGTTAGTTGGCATATAATTTCCGGTAGGTTCACAGTAAACTTTTGAAATTATGATTGATATTATTATGATTGATATTTCAATAGAACTTTCATGACTTGAACGTTCCCCTAATGCAGTTGCATAATTTAGTTTGAGATGGATTCAGAAAACCCCGAAAAAAGGGATATTAATCATTCAATATTTCAAATATAACATTTTGGCTTTTACGTCAAAATTTACGCCAAAGATAAAGTAATATACCCAGTTACAAGGATCTTCAAAATGGAATACTATAGAAATTAAATCGGTTGACACTTTACAAATCTTAATTGAAGGACTAGAGAAAAAAAACAGTAAATTCCATCAAATTTAATCTGAAAAATTGTATATACTATGATCCGACTTAGTTTTGGCTCACTAAAGATCTTCAACGAACAAGCTTACGTTTATTATCCCGAATACACTTTGATTAGCTTTAAAATGATAGAGCTGTATTTTCAAAATTGAGCTCGGGAATCTATATGTGAATATAGATTTCGCGGCTCACCACACAAAATTTACCTATAGAGCGTTTTCTTACAAAAGCAGGAATGTATCGGTCATAGCATTAACATATCATATAGTCTGTAGTATTGTAGAATTGCATTTTTATTAATAAAGAGTAATTTCGGAGTTGACATTTCAGAAAAAGAAAAGAAAAGCTCTGGAGAAACAGTTTTCCTATAAATAAGCGGACTAACAATGATACTGTTATGAACATCGTGAACTTAAAAAGATGAATAATATCGTTAAGGGAATGGCTTTGCCATGGAATTGAATGAGCCAGAAGAGTGAGTTTTGAATGGAATTAAAGAAGGTAATCCAATATCGCTAATTTTGTTCATCTTGAACAAAATAAGGGATATTTATTACCTCCATTTAATACAACATTCATTAAAGTTTAATAAATTGCTTTTTTAAATCTTTGAACAGACCAAAAGCTTCAAAAATAATAAAGTAAAAAAAAATTGTTTTTTTTTTCAAGTATTTTTATTGTGAATTTAGTTGTTGATCAAGTATTTTAAGGGATTTTTAAATGTTTAAATGCTTTGAGAGAGTGTTTGGAATGAATGGAGCGTTAAGTGAGGGACTTAAAATGAATTTGGTCCGATTTAGAGTCAATTCCACGATACTTTTGTTTTTCATAAAATAAATTTGAATAAAGAAGATGTTTGTATATCCAGCAGCGAAAATTTTGTAATAATTCACAATGACAATTTTAGTCGTGCAAAGTATTTTTTCCATTATTAATTTGTCTGGTTTTGTCACTTTAATTCAAGAAGTTTCTCTGCATTCAAAATTCATTTAATATTGCTAAATTGATTTCCATTTGCTGTACAAAATGCTCAATTAAGACTCTAATATTTCAAAACTTAATCCAGAACCTTAAGATGCGTCTACAATTTAAGAAATACCAAGATGTATGATTTTGCTAATAGATTCAAAGAAGGAGCTTGTCGTTTTTTGGTATAACCTTAAATAATTTATTTAAAACCTTTAATGTGCATTATTGTTCTTGTTTCAATGATCGACTTGAAATGAAAAAAGTTTCAAATAATCACAACATACATCTGATACATAAAGTAGGATTTTGAATTCCAGAGAAACGTTTTGTAGACATCGATTAATTGACAAAGATTGACACAACATTCAGAGGTTAAAACACCGCAATAAATAAACTCTCCAATCTAGTCGTGTTTTCGTGCCAAGAGCTGTCTACTGGCGCGAATTGAACAAGTATGTAAACATTTGGAATTGGCTCAATTTGGCAATCAAATCAACAAGTCAAACAGATTCAGCCATTTAGGCACGCTGTTCCAACTTCAATGTGATTAATCGAGTTGAGCCCTGTGAAGTACTTATTGATACAAGACACATTTCTGGTCGGGATGATGGATGTAGTGTAATGATCTATGGGCACAATATATTAATTTTTATGTTACATGTATGTGTGTACAAGTGTTTATTTTCACCTCCTTTAGGAGAAGTGAATAAATTCCTATAATTGCTATATCCCAACCGATGTTTAAACCTGTTATCATTACGAGTAACTTTTCTTCTAAACCATGTCCACAATGAATGATGATTTATGGGGATTTATTGAAGCGTTCAACAATGTTCTAGTCATATTGTTGTTTCTCATGTACCTTACCATTTAAATCCCGTTATTTTCTTACCAGTTTTACCACGACTTTCTTTCGATCTTCTAATCCAAGTACAATTACCACCCATTTGTGGTAGACAAATGTGGGAAAGGATGTGAATCGCTTTCGAAGATAAACCGGAGACCGAATGATTTGGAAAGATACCCTATCAAGTGCTATATGACTTTGGCTGTTATAGCCAAAATATATTTCAGGGTATTATCATGGTGAAAAAGAGATGATGTTTACAAATAACTCACGTCAGAAACAAGCAAGACAATACAGTTTATGAGAATCGTTAGAGACAATTGAATTTAATAACAATTCTCAGGGGATTTACTTTTGACGATAGAATCGTCAATCAATGTAGCAATTTAAGTGTACGTCTAGCCGACGTCACTTTGACATTCATACAACACTGCAAAATAGATATCTGTCCATGATTTGTAGCTGTATGTCCACTTTCTTATATTCGTAAACATGTATTGAAGTCTACCTGTGTGATCTTCCGAGATTTATATCTTAAAAAATGAGGGCATTTGCAAAGCAAATTAGTTAGACTGTTGTACACTTCATTTAAGCAAATCGAATTTTGTTGGTTTTCGATTCAAATTCTACTCGGACAATAATTCTCATAAATAAGGTCATTAGTTTGGGCATGCAGCGTCCATGTCGAGTACAGTCTTACTCATAAATCACACAAGGGAAATTTATCGTTATATACATGTGTATTATTGATAGATTTTGAAATCATCAGATTTCGTATTCATCCGATTGTTTCACGGTTACATTTACCGACCTTGGGACAACTTGCTATTTCCTCGTTCCTCTGAAAAATTCCTCGTTCTCGTGGATAATTCGTGAAGCATTTTGATTGGTAATCTGGAGTTTTTTAAGAGAAAAGTTTATCTAATTTTAGGCCTCATTACACGTCATTTCTATTTTTAATCATATACAAAATTCAAATAGTCTAACTGTAGCTTTTTTTGCTACATCATATCTTACGTCATTTGACAAATGCTTCGTTGGCTTATTATATATGGCAATTTTTTACGGGGCTCTTACTTATACATCATAAAATCATTTCCCAATCATCTCGTCTATTTGGTAATTCGTTTAAGTCTTCACCATGTTTGTAACTTTGTCTAATATTCAATTCAAATTAGCGAGTATCCTTTAACCCTGCTAAATTACATAGGTTCTTAACCCTGGGATTTCCGGATGATTTTTTGCATCAGAAACGCTCGATTCCAACTGTTTTTTTGAAGAGCAGCATTACGTCACGGTTATTTTGATTGGCTAATCAAGGTATAAACAGTCATTATAAATAGTTTATGAAACGACGTTTCACCAGCGTATTGTCCCAGAGGGTAATGGATGGACAGTATCGGATGTTTTACGCCTTGGCTCCGAGGATATTTTTCAATGAAACGCCATCATATTTTAATATGCTAATTAGTATTCTGTTACGTGTCAATGTAACAAGAACAGAGAAGCCAGCAACAAACTTTTCAATTAACAATATTTATTGACAATAATACCAGAATTATTGACAGTATGAAATTAATACAAAAACAAATTACAATACCTTGAATGCTTAATCCTAAAGTTTTTGATTTTAGATCCAATGTAATCAAGTTCCTGGTCCACAAATTATAAGTCAAATAATATCCGCATTTGAAATTAAACACGATTTTAAAAACAATTTTAAAATTTTAAGATAACGAGAAATCCCCTTTTAGTTTAACACAGTACTTCTAAATGAAACCATTAGTCTAAACCAAGTGAACCAAGAATGCTGTAGGAATCCCTATATATAATACCATAGAACAATCTAGAATAGCATAGAACATTAGAAGACTCTAGAGTCTGAATAACTTTCTAAAAGTCCTTTCTAGAAAGATCTTAAATATTCTACATACCTTTACCTATTAGTAAAGGTATTGGAAAATTCCCAGACTAATTCTAAAAATAGACACGGTAAAAACCATAAGATTATTTATATATAACAATCTGCACTTTTCTTCATCGATGATGCTGATCAAATTTTAAAAGGATGAAAGTATGTAAAAAGGAAAAAAGTAAATGACATTAAATTTTTTATTCTTGAACTACTCAAAAAACGATTTTCACTAATTTGGACCCGGTTTTATCCAGTCGCTAGCTTTATTATCAAAATGGAGTTGATACACTTGTTGATCCTACGCCTTGCCCGATTAACTTTTCATATACCTACAAGTGTCTCACCCAACATGAATTGCCCATTCTTTAAAAATAGCAGTGCAGTAAACCGGGATAAAACAATACTGAATGAGACCAATGAAAATACACCGATATATCTCATATATTTCAAATGTGTGTGAGTTTGGACTTCCTTTTAAGAGTGTCTCAAAATATCACAAAAGTATTACAAACATGTAGGATTTGTTTCAAATGTACGAGTTGGAACCACAATCTATTAATGTAAAAACTGACCCAATTCAACCACACGAGAGCTTGTTTTTATTACGACATCACATCACAGACATATAATTATTAATTACGGATATTGCCAATAATGGACACCCAGCGTACATTTATTGAAGTGATTCACCATAGTATTGGTTTATAAGTTTGGTCATGGAACCATTCTTGTGGGAATTTGCCTCATGCTTATACAGCTACATTTCATTTCAGATTGAATGGTAGTTTTGTTATGTTGCAAGAAATGCGTTTTAATTCAATATATCTATTTAAGAAAAAAATGTTATGACTTATAAATATGATAAATATAATGAGTTTTGCACAATTCTTTACTCTATAAGTAGCGACGAACCCAAAGCTTCCCTAATACTATAAACATAGCAAGTAACCATGACTTCTTCGTTTCTGTCTTGTTTATTGTCAAATAACTCAAATCTTCATCAGCGAATCAATAATCTGTACGATTTTGCATGTTACAGCTTTAATTTCCAGCGATAATGGAATCAATTAATACATGATTGCAATTTGATATGCACCTGAGACAATACTCCTTTAAGACAAAAGATTAGTTTTATTTATGACATTTTAGTTGAAACTAAACTCGAAATAGTGTTGGTCGGCTTTTGTAAGTCTATTCCTTGGTTTATTTGACCAAAACTTGATCTCAGCTGTTTCGAAAATTAAAACATCAGATTATTTCTACTCCACTATGCACGTGTTTTTACAGAAATAGATTACGAACGGTATGGAATGTGATATATATTTCTTAAATTTATTGAGATATATCAGTAATTGATATCTAAGCATTTTTTCGATAAATGTCAAGTTCGGGTAAAATTGTCCAATGTACACTAGTATATTCCTTTCATGTGTTTGTTAGTTTGGGTGTTCGTTCGTATAAATACTACAAACTCTGTCACAAAATAGACTTAACATTATGCATAGTCACTTGTAATTTATAGTACAAATATTCCTTAATCAATTTTACATTTAGAAAAGCTATTCATTCTTCCTAATTCTTTTGATAAAATAAAACGTAAATGCTGATATTATTGTTCTGTACAAAGCGAGCCCCGTATATCAACATAAAAGTGCCTGGAAGTCGGAATTTGATACCGTTGAATACCTGTCAAATTATCAATTTAGTGCCGTTAAACAAAGGGAATTGTTTAAATAAAATTGAAGTGTAATAAAAACTGGACAGTTACATTTAATTCTTTGAATCTGATTGATCAGAAAAATATAGAAAACCCGAAAAATACATAGTGCCCACAACAAGTACTTGGAGAAACAGGTTTTTGATTATGAAACCTCATCTAAATCCCTCTCCGTTTTTATTTTCGACAAACCCAGGATATCACTTCTGCATCTTTGAATATGTAATTTTGATTTAAATTCATAAGCTATTTATCTTTTTTTTTAAAAAAGAAACACGTGAAACCGGCATTTCTTGGACAGGCGACCCAATGAGAATTTATCCAAAATATTCCTGCTCTCACTTTCAGATGAGCATTAATTTCAACTCAGCTGTTTACGGAGAAAATCCGAGTTATTGTGATCACTTTAGCGTCGTTCACGTTGTTGTTGTCGTGACAAAATTTTAACCTTGGTCATATCTCTGTTGTTATTGAAGATATATTCATGACAATTGGCACGTGTTTTCACTATCATGACAATCAACAGGGATAACTCTGAAAGCATTTTTGTAAGAGTTATACCCCATTCATCCTCTTTAAGAGGTTTTAGTTAGCCAAAGATTTAATCCATTATTCCGAAAACACGTTAGTGCTAATAAATTGCTGTATCAGTTCAGCTTGTTAAAAGTTCAAAGATTTTGGCTATAAAAAAAAAGATAATTGTTGTTTCAGTGTAAGTCAGTCCGATTAGCTAAGTCGGTAGAACACCGGACTTCTAAAGAATTTAAGGTGGATCGATTCCCGGGCTGGCACACTAAAAAACCTAATTGTCTTTCGGATGTCGCCTTACACCGAGATCGTTAAAAAACCATAGCGGATCTCAGCAGTTGTTGCGTTATGTATCGTTGCACTATTCCGTGTAACAACTAACCGTCTTCTGAGGGTATCACTCATTTGGGCATTTGCTACAGTAGAGACGATATACACAAACGAAAAACAATTAATTTTCAGTGCAAGTTCATTGTGTGAACAACAAAGGAAATATTTAATTGTCCCGCGTGTTGGAGCCACGAGTGAAAAAATAGCTGTTGTTGTTTACGAAATTAAATCATACTCGAAAAACAAACGCTTATACTATTTCTTTAACGGATCGCTATTTGTTTGAATGAGGTTGAACGCCACTTTCAACATTTTTCAGTTATATCGCGGCGGCTGGAGCACCTAACAATGGTTTCCTGGTATTTCTATCACCAGTACAACCACCACATCCTTTCCTACCCTCCAGGTGCTAACTCACATAGGTCTTCGATTATCAACCCATTCCTCGATAATCCACCGAAAAACTTTAAAGAATATGTGTTAAAATTTATAACCGCCCCGAATGATGGCATAACAACGCATTTGTTTGCAAATTATGCCCCGCTTTGCATGGGGAAAGGGTATAATTTACAACAAGTTTGCAACGTTGGGTCAATTTGAGCACAGTGAGAAGAGATCATTTAGGAGCTTTGCCGTCAACCCAACCAGCTGTGTAATATATAATGTCGAGATTTACACGATCTGAATAGACAAACTGATCTTAACCGGGACTAGGATATAAACGCTATCAGGCGAGCCTTGGCGATCTAAATAACTTTAAATGTATAGCAAAAAAAACGTTTTCAAAAGAATCATTAAATTAATCAAATATGGAAATAATTACAGTTTATAAAAGGCATAATTTTCGTCGATACATATTGACAATTACTCTAAAATATAGTTGAAAAATATTTTTAGTATCATGAAAAATAATTTTCAAAGAATTTGTAATAGTCAATATATAAGTGGCATCGTCCAATAAGATCTTATTTTTTAAACAGTCATCCTTTATTCAGTTGGTTCCTGTGGAACGGGAATCGGTGAATTTGATAACAGCCATGGGTTAGTTTCTGAGAAAATTGATTGAAAAGTGTTCATTACATAACATTTTGGTTCTCATCGTGTATTTTCTAACTATGGCTTATTGTAACATTCACTGCAGCAGTTAAAGTCATGTGAAATTATTTTTTGGTTTAATTTGTCTGGTTTTGTCACTTTAATCCGAGAGGTTTCTCAGCCGTCAAAATTCATTTAATTTTGCTTAATTGTTTTCAATGTCTTGAGAAAAATGGTTGATTTAGACTCGAATATCTCAAACTTAATCCGCTGATCTCGAAAATGTCTCTGGAATTACAGTTACAATAATAGAACAAGATATGCACGATGTTCCTATTTCGCTCACCTTCGTCTCCTTGGCTCCTCCCTAAGTCATTAGAGTCGACAATATGTGTGGCCTCTAGAACGTAAACAAGAAAATTGACATTAAGGCCCCTTGTCCCGTGATGGCATGGATCCCTCCTATTTTCAATAGGGTCATTCATTGTGATTTGATAAACTTTCTGACCAAGTTTCACGAACATTGGGCTAAGATTGTGGCCTCTAGAGTATAAACAAGAAACTTGTTATGCAGGGCCCCTTTCTCGTGATATGGCATGGATCCCTCCGGTTTCCAAAAGCGTCAATTCCTTGTGACGCAACAAACATTTCGATCAATTTTCATGAAGATTGGACAATATTTGTGGCCTCTTGGGTGCTAACAAGAAAATCGTCATAAAGGCCCCTTTTACGTGATATGGCTCAGGACCCATCCATTCTAAAAGGGTTCTTACCTGTAGCCCTCCAAACATTCTGACCAAATTGCATCAAAATTGGACAATATTTATGGCCTCAAGAGTATAAACTTAAATTGATGACGCCAGACTCCAGACAGTCAATGAACAAAAATGCATACCTTCAGCACGTTGTGCTCAGATGAGCTAAAACTTATGCCATTTAGACATATGTATTTCCTAAGTGTACATGCGTTTGATGTTTATCAATTCATTGATTTTTTTATGCGTGTTTATATCAAATAATTTTTGCATTAAAGACTTAGGCGCGAATGAAACATTCATTTGAATACTCATTGATTTATTTTGTAGCCAATAATTAAGCGAAAGAAAAACACGGTTTCTAATATTACATTTTTACATGGGTTGGTTTTAGGTAAAAGTTTAGATCTTCATTAAAATATATTGATATATATTATTATTTTTGTTACAAAGATTGTCTTAAATTGAAGACCTCGTAATTTCAATAACGGGGAACCCACAAAGCTCGTACTATATAAAGCAGGATTTTGAATACCCGAAAAACGTCCTGTATACATTGATTAAATGACAAAGATTGACACAACATTCAGAGGTTAAAACACCGAAATAAATAAACTCGCCAATCTAGTCGTGTTTTCGTGCCAAGAGCTGTCTACTGGCGCGAATTGAACAAGTATGTAAACATTTGGAATTGGCTCAATTTGGCAATCAAATCAACAAGTCAAACAGATTCAGCCATTTAGGCACGCTGTTCCAACTTCAATGTGATTAATCAAGTCGAGCCCTGTGAAGTAGTTATTGATACAAGACACATTTCTGGTCTGGATGATGGATGTAGTGTAATAGCCTACAGGCTTAAGATATAAATATAATTCGTCTTTTTAGTATTTTCATGTCTTTGTTGCATATGATCTTTTTTTATGTTAGTTTCAAACACGACAATTTTAACTTTGACCATTAAGTGCTTCTGATTTAAAAGCTACACATATCTACAAAGAATAATTCTTACAACAGAAATATAATAGAAAAGACAACAGCTATCAATAGCTCACATAAGAAAGAAGCAAAATAATATAGTATATGTGAATTCATAGAGACAATTGAATTTAATAACAGATGTCAGAGGATTTACTTTAGACGATAGAATCGTCAATCAGTGTAGCTGTTTAAGTGTACGTCTAGCCAATGTCATTTTGACATTCATATAACAATACAGAACGAATATCGGTTCATGATTTGTACCTATAGGTCCATTTTCTTTAATTTCAAATGGAAGTGTATAGTTCTGATCTTTCGAGTCTTACATCTTTTAATAATAAATGTGGTTTCCTGAGAGGCCAAATAATAAGACTGGTTCATACATTTTTTTCATAAATCTATGGAAAGCATGGTAGTAAAAGAAGAAATTGCTTTTCACAAGCAATTTCTTCTTTTATCTCATTGGGTTTTTTTAAATTAACTCTTTAAATTTGTAAAAATAAATATAGTTTTCAATGAGGACATGTTATTATCATGGAGTACCTGTAAGATTTAGGGCTTATAGGTCCTTCACATTGATGTCAAAAAGAAGTTAGTGTCGAACCCTGGAATGGTGGTTGTCTTAGACGAAAATCTTAATAAAATCTTATTTTCTGTTCATGTTAAGAAGCAGCGCTACGACTAAAAGCTCTATAATAATAATAATTTGTGTTTGACAAGAGTCTTGAGTATTGGAATCTCAGAAGGAATCGACGGACAAACATTTTCTTTACACTATCTACATTTACGAATCACGTAATGCTAACTTCTTCGTTTTTCTAGATAAGTGCCAAGTTCAATGTCACAAAACGAATCTTTGTCAGTGAATTGTGCAATCATTGGTCGATACGTTATTGCATGTTACAGCTTTGATTTCCAGCGGGAATGGAATGCATTCATGATTGCACGTTATCATGAACAACAAGCGACACTCCTCCAAGACAAAAGATTGATTTATCTATGCCATTTTAGTTAAAATTGAACTCGAGATGGTGTGTTCCATATCATGCTACTCTACTAGTAATCGACTCTCCTTTTCGTTGGTTTGAGTATTCATGCAGCAAAAAAAGGGATGAACTAAACTCAACAGATCATATCTTTATTTACATCCAGGTAAAGAGCAGTATATAAAATGGACAAAAATCAAATAAACGTTAAAAATAAATATTTTACGGTTCTGATTCAATAGATGTTTATTATAATGTTTCTAAGTAAATTCTTTCGACCGATTATTTTCCATAGGGATAGATCTAGATTATCTGCAAGAAAAGGTCTAAGATTGATAAAAATAACAGGCGGTCGTCTCGAAATTGGGGATTTTTATCAAAAAAGTAAAACAAACAGAAGATAAATAAACATTTGTCCCTTTTGTTCCCGAGCGCCCCGCATCCACATCTTATGCCAAGCTGCTGTTGAGAGGCACTCGGGACAAAGACACTGGACTCCGGCCACAACCCCCACTTTTCTCCTTATTAGAAACGAAAGGCAAGGACGAAATAGGGAGTCGGCTTACCTTACTTTTGTAAAGAATTTATAAAGATGGCCTATAATTGCCGATGTATGCCAAACTTCTAAGGGGCATAATGGCAAAGTCGGAGTAATTATGCAATCACGCAACTGCAGAGGTTACGAGGTTTCAAAACCACATCCGCTCCTGTCTAAATCTAACCCTAGAACTGATACATAATCACTTGTAAATTATTGGATAAATGATCCCTAAATTAGGTTACATTTAGAGTATCTATTCATTCTTTTCTTAGTATCTTTGAATAAAACATTACGCACACGCCGACAGTATTGTTTTAAACAATACGAGCACACAATAACAACAAAAAAGAACTTCAAAGTCGAAATATGATAGTTGAATACCTGTCAAATTATCAATTTATTACTGATATACAAACGAGGTTGCGTGTTGAATAATTGAAGTAAATTGTAGATTAGAAAGGTAACATTAATTCTTTGTGTCTCACTGAGCATGAAGGTTTACTTCATGGTTAGAATGTATACCCCGATCAGATTGGAGGCAAAAAGGCAAAATTTGAATCAATTTTCCTTCTCGTTCAACTTCTTGTTAAAGCAACAAATAAAAAGGGTTAAATCGAAATTATTGCACATAATTGTTTCTTTAATAAGCTTTTTTTATTATATAGAAAACTATACTAAATTAAACAAACATTACTAAATTAATCAACGATTTTGGAAAAAATGAATTTGTTTTTCATTTTTTAAAAGCTTTGAAATGCTAAATTCCGTTGTTATACTTCTCAAAGTTTTCTAAGCACCAAAATTTTTTTTATTCTATAATTTCAGGAAAAAAATGAAATTTGATTACAGGAATGTTGGAAAATGGTCGATTGTTATCGGTTTATCAAATTTTAAGAAGAAAATAAAGCTTTAAAATGATAAGAAGACTTGTAGACTTGTACATGTAGACCAAACAGGGAGACCATTGAAATTGGTCTGCTTTCTTGAAAATTGAAAAAAATCGAATTTGACCAAAAAAGGTGTTCTTTCAATTGCATTTCGTTCAATAACGAGTATGAGAGCCGTCACTGCCAATAACAGCCTGACAGCACTTCTGCATACTCCTGATTATGTTCTGGATTACTTGTAGACTTGTACATGTAGACCAAACAGGGAGACCATTGAAATTGGTCTGCTTTCTTGAAAATTGAAAAAAAATCGAATTTGACCAAAAAAGGTGTTCTTTCAATTGCATTTCGTTCAATAACGAGTATGAGAGCCGTCACTGCCAATAACAGCCTGACAGCACATCTGCATACTCCTGATTATGTCCTGGATTACTCTTTGGGGAATAACAGACCATTCTTCTCTAAGGATCTGGCCGAGCTCCTGGGGTGTCCTTGGCTGGACCTAGCGAGCCGAAACTCGGACCTGTAGCTCATTCCACATATGCTTTATCGGATTTAAGTCCGGTCAGCGAGCTGGCCAGTCCAGACGTGGAATGCCCTCTTCTTGGCGATACTCTTGGACTATACTGGCCGTGTTTGGACGGGAATTATCACCCATTAAAATGAATCCATCCCCAATAGCACCAGCGTAAAATCTTACGTGGGTATCGAGGATTTCATCAATGTACCTACGAGCGGTCAGAGGACCTCTTTCTAAAATAACAAGATCAGTCCCTCCATCCCAGCTGATACCAACCAAAACCATGATGGACCACGCCCAATAACGATGGTGCTTAGCAATGTTTGCTGCATGAAACCGTTACCCCGGCCTTCTCCACACCCTAGCCCATCTATCAATGTAGTCCAGGCAATACATGGACTCGACCGTGAACAGCACGGGGCGCCAGCGTCTTATGCGCCAGTCAACGTGGTCCAATGCCCTTGTTAACAGACGCCGACAATGAACTCAGCACAGCGGAATACGAATACATGGTCTTCTTGACCTCAGGTTACGCTCATGCAGCCTTAATCGTGTGGTTTAAGTCGAAATTCCTCGCAATCCCGACGCGTTTTGAAGGTCGGAATGTAGCTGCGTTGCCGTAGCAAACCTGTTCCTTCGGGCTTTGATTACCAAAAAACTGTCTTCTGCGACGGAGGTAGCTCTACTCCTACCTCCACCATGTCTCCTTACAGGTGTACCATACTGTTGCCAAGCTCTGGTTACAACAGTATGGTGTACCACCAGTTCCATGCCAACATAGCGGAGGAAATCCCTTGGACTAAAATACCTACAGCACGCCACATTTGTTCGACATATAAATTTCGTCTGGCATTTGGATTAGCCACGAAAAACGACATAAAATTCAATTAAGTACTAAAAAAACAGAAACTAAGCATGTACACGAAACCTTCACATGTAGAAAATGAAAAAGGACAGGTAAGAAACCGGAGTTCCTCATTTTGCACAAATCTTGCGAGAAAAATTGCGTGTCAAATTTGGTAATGTATACATTAGATATCTTGTCTATACATTATTGTACAATTTTAAACACAAAGTTTACACGAATGTCTTTTTTTTTAATCAGCTCCTATAGTACAGCGAACAAGTTTGGTGCGTAGCAAACTTTGAGAAGTATATAAAAGGAGTACATTTAATGAAGCACGTTTTGGAACTCACTTTTTTGCGAAATATCTTATGATTCATATTCGATACGATACAAATATAGATTTACGATTATTTAAAGAAGGATTGAATTGAAAATGAATTTTTTGTTTGTTAAAATATATTTCACATTGTCCTTCAAATAATCCAAATGAATATATATATGAATTAAACTAACTCTTCTGATTGATTTCAGCTTAAGTCTTCTTCAGAAATAAAAAAATGTATAGACAATCTTCAATTAACTCTTTTAATCAATTTTCGGCTAACTTCTTATTCAGAAATGACTGTATATTAAACAATGTGGATCTCTTTCTCTAACTTATACATTCAAAATGACTGAATGTCAATTCAAATGAATTTTTTTTACAACATTCTTCATTCTAACTCTTTTGATAAATTTTCGACTAATGCCCTCAGAAATGACAGTATATTCAACATTATTCAGCCTGTAGAATAAAAGTCGGTCGTTCGTCATAATTTTTTTTTAAAACAATCACTGAAACCATTGGGCCGATTTCAATGAAACCTTGCCAAATGTTTTAGGTGAACCTTTTTTGGCACAATTCTGATTGGTAATTTAATATGGGAGTGGCATTTTTGCTATTTCACGTCTATATGATATATCCTACTAAACAATATCACTGATTTCAATATTACTTTGCCAGACTATTCCTTAGGTGACCCTTTTCAAAAATTGTTCACGAAAATTCTTTTGACGCATAAAAAGGGAGTGACATTTGATCACTTTGAATGACATCTCTTCCTAAACCATTTGACCAATTTTATTGCACTTTCCCAGAATGTTCTTGTTGACCTTTTCTAAAGGTTGTTCGCGAAATTTGGTTTGACAAATAAATTTGGGCGTGGCACTTTTTGAAATATTTGAATGACATTTCCTCCTAAACCATTTCTATAAAACTTTTCCAGGATGATGAATTTTCCAAAATTTTATTCGCTTAAGTAAGGGTAAGACATTGTAAGCTCTCCTGGGCACAACGCTTTCAGGGGAGGGGGGGGGGGGCATTTTAGGATCACACTTCGTGCGTCGTTTGTTTTCTAATTTTAATTTAATTTCTTATTCTCCTGAACTATTGGACCTATTAGATTAAGATTTGCCAGAATGTTTCTTGATTGATCCTCTTCCAAAATCTGATTGGCCAAAAGATATTATCAGGTATGACAGGATAGACAGTTTATTTCAATATGAATTATTTGACTGGCATCGGCTTCCAAACCACGGGTCCATTTCAATGAAAAAGTGTCAGAAGGTTGCTAAGGCGACTCATTTAAATTTTGTAATTGAATTTAAGATACCCACAAAACGGTGTGATCCTTTCCAATACTTGTTCTCGAAATTTTGATTGACTCATAAATAAGGGCGTCTCAGGGCGGGATCATTTTCCTTTACATAATGTTCATTATTTGTTGTTCGGGATGCATTATTCCATAAATTTTTGTGTCGCAGGGCGAAGCGTATTTTCCCTTTGAATTATTTGAAAGATATCTTCTAAAGCACATGGCCATCTTAAATGAAACTTTGCCATAGTGATGACCTTCCACTAGGCAAATTCAGTTCAGCCGAAGGGTTAAGGGCCATTCTGGCCCTCTTTTTCCTAACAGCAAGAATCCGATAATACTTGTTCCAATTACGAGGGATGATCCAGAAGTTCGTACAATTGTCCCATAACTTTGGCAATTTTAGCTTGTTTAGTGTAAATTTTTAGTGTGTGAAGCTCAGTATCTACCAAGAGTACAATTGATTTATTTTTTTGCAAAATTAAATTAAGCGGCCTTGAGTTTCGTTACCATAGTAACATATGTAGTCTTAGGCGGGGGAGCGTAAAAAAATGTTACATAAATCAAATTTTCTCAATGTTTTCGTAAATTTTATTTGAAACTTCTTACTAGAAATGAATAAGACGTAAATAGGCAATCAAACGTCAAAAATCAAACATTTTTGAAACAGATTTTACGGACACAGATTATTTTTAAAAAGACTATTTGCGAGTGAATAGTGACATGACGTCAACACCAAAATGTGAATTCCGTTCATTTCTCGAATTCTGTCATGATCATGAGTCAATCACCACCCTAAGCATTTCAGATTATTTGGAAAAAATATTATTATGTCAAACAGAGAAGTATTTTTTAGTTATTGTGGATATTCAAAGAAAATCAGGCTTTATTAGAGGATTAAGAATGGTATATCGGAGTTTCAACGAACGAAGTCGTCCCAATTGATCCTCTATATTATCCAAACATCAAAGCCTAGCATCTCTACACTTCTCTAGAAAAACTATTCATAAAGAAATTGTAGACAAATTTGAATCCCAAAAGGAATGGATATACTTTATGCAAGTAAATTTATTAGGCGCAGAAAGACATGCCATCAAATGGATACTATGTAAAAAAGAGTTTATAATGACGTCGCATTCGGCGTTCTTGCTCCCCCGCTTACGAGTGGGGTCTATGTATCTGAATAGTCACTTCAATGCCGCTATATAACTTACAAATTTGAAAATTTCCACATTTATTAAACAGATGTTGTATTAAATATCTGTATAATTTTTATTTTAATAGTCATCTTTTCTGAAGATTTATAACCCCATTTTACGAATTATTGTATCAACACTCGTACATGGCAAGATCGTCTATTTATTTCTCAGATTCCATTCAGAAACAATCACAAGGTTTGCCAATTACGAGCAACAAAAGCGCAATAAACTGACTACGTTCGAACCATCAGCATAAAATGATTACCCTGGAGAATTAGCGTTTGAATTCATTATGAAGTGCATTCCTTTTTTCGAAATAGATTTATAGTTTTTATACTCTAGAATATTTATTTTCGATCTACTTAATTCAATATTATTTAGTAAATATCGCAAAAAATAAAAATAAAAAGGGAAATGCAGAAATAAAGAACAGGGTTACAAAGTGTAACAAGGTACTCCCGTCAATCTGCTTGGTGTTAAATTATGAAAAAACAACAACGGTAAATTCACGAAAATAAAAGCTGCTCTTTCACATTTCTTCATAGAAAAAATACGAAACTGATTATAAGATTCGGAAATTTGTGCATTTCCGATGTTTAAAAAACGCATATGGCAAAAGCACTAACAACAACTCATTTCAAAGAATATTTTGCTTGAAAGTTCGAAACGGCAAGGTCAGTGAGGGACCCAGTCTATTTATATTCAGTCTACAAATAACGAAATTGTTATTTTTCATGAATAATGTTTCATTTTTTTGCGTGTATCGATATGTAGCTTCCGAATTGACAAATACTTTTGATAGAATGAGACGAACAGGTGGAATTGCATGCGGAAATAGTTGGCTAAAAATGTCAGAATAATCTTTCAGGCGTAAGTAGTTGCTTTATTTTTCAGAATGAAATTCCGCAAAATTTAGGAATATCTGTCTTTTTTTAAATGTCTTACTAGATCGAATCTTATTCTTGTACAGTTTTCTACACGATGAACTCATAATTTCCAATTAATTTAAAAAAAAAAAAAAAAAAAAAAATAAAAAAAATCATTTTCCCAATCTGTGAAAGACAGCTTTAAGAGAAGAAGAAATTTCAATGACTTAAACTACAAGAGATTTTCGTCATACAAAATAAATAATACATTAAACTTCATGATAAGTTTGACAGGTGTGCACTCTCTCGCTACATACTCCCTCGTACAGTTTTGCACTTTTGCGAACAGAATAGCAATATGAATCGTTCGTGCGGAGGCCAGAACCGCGCAGCTAGAGTCTATTTAAACTGTAGATACGACACTTTGGCCGCCAAATATTGAAATTTATTTTCATTAAGCAAATTTTAAGGTTAGTTGATAAAGTATTTTTCGAGGAAGGAAGTTAGTTTTGGAGAAATCAATTTCTTCTGGTAATATGCGCCGATTTCCTATCTTATTATTAGAATGTCTATGTTTACATTTTAATTATATCAAAACATATCAAAAAACAATATACTAGATTCTAATTTGTCAAACTTTGGTATATATTCTTACTTTGTTTTATTGGTCTGATTTTTTAAAAGAAATTCTTCGTGCAAAAGTTCACGCAAGCAATATGATAAATTTAGTATTATATTCTTATTTTCATTTTGAAGTAGATCAGTGAATTTAAGAGTAGTTTTTCAAGAATTATTTACGCAAATCTGTGAACTTATTACATGATTATACAAAATGGAATTCGTCTATCTCTTGCGAATCGCAAAAAGGACAAATCAGAGATCTATAAACTCTGTCATTTCTATATCGTCCTGTTTTTAAATCGGGCTGTGAAGCCCGAATTTATATAAACCGTTTTCCAGACATCCAATCTGTTTGACACACTACATTTTTACCTTTATCTTCTGAGCAATGTGTTCGAGCCAAACTATGTGTTTTCAAACACCGAATAAAAAGCCTTTTCTGTCACAATCTACAAACTTTTTTTATCTTATTTACTTTTGCGACAAATAAAGAAGAGGCTAATACAAAATTTGATGTAATTTTCGCTTTTAGTATTTACCAGTTAGTATGTTCAGTGTTTATAACAAGATTTTCGGTTAAGTAAAGGAGTTGAAACGTACAATAGGTTAACTGTATAATAAAGATGTAGCTCTTACAATATTACTGCTCTGTTTGTTTTTTTTGTTTTGAACGGTCATTAACCAGTTGTAGGGCTGACATCCAATCAAAATAATGATTATCACGTGGTCAAAACCCACGCTTACCGAGCCTGGGCACTTACATTTTGCGTGTTATCCGCTGAGCTATTTGTTCAAGACAAACAACGCAGAAACGGCCTTTTCAATTACAATCTACATTTTTTTTATCTTTTTTACTTTTGCGACTAAAAAGGAAGAGGCTTATACATAATTTGATGTAATTTTCTTTTTCAGTCATTACCAATTAGTATTTTCAGCGTTTTTATAAGCTTTTCGGTCGAGTAAAGGAATTGAAATTATCTTCGTGCTGTTCTAATTTGTTGTTCTAAAAACTGTTTAATGTGATCAATGTCTATCCCTGCGGAGGGAATACATTGTGAAAAAGTGGAAACAACTTCTTATATTTCATAAAAGAACAACAATAATTACTTACTCCTCCTTCCTCTCCGTTTTCCTTCTTCTCGAGTTCTTTCTTCATTTGTCGTCTGTTGGAATCGTCTGCTTCTATAGTTAACATGGTTTAATCTTAGTCTATTTTTAGCATAGATTTCCTTGCCATTGCGTTGATTTTGATCGGTTTATTACGGTTTACGCCGTTTTCGACTGATGTGGTCATATTGAGCGGCTGGAACACCTAACCATGGATTCCTATTGTTTCTTATACCAGTAATACCACAACACCCTTACCTAGCCTCCAGCTCCTCCATCACATAGGTTCGCGATATCAAACCATTGACGGACGACATTTTTGTCTGAAAGGGTATTTGCCGCGGCCGAGTATCGAACCCGGGACCTCTCGAACGAGAGGCAGGTGCATTACAAACTGCGCTAAGGCCTAGGATTACAGTTACGTTTTGATAAACCGTCGATGCTGTTATAAAATATCGCAACTATAGCTTTACTCAAGCCGTAGTTACGAGATTTAAAACAACACATACAAAATATTGTTTGTCTGATATTGCGTCATTGTTAACTGTATAAAATCGTTCACAATTGTGTTCTAACTTTTAGCTCTCTGCGCGAAAAGGGGCTTTCCCAGTCCATTGGGCCAAGGCTAAATAATTTTGTTGGAATTTCATGTGCAATTTTGGCATCTCTACTGTTACTGTGCCTATACACTGCAGAGATATGACCGGGATTTGCCATTATCTGCCTCTATATAAATGCTTCCCTCAGGCATCAAGTTGATGCCGGTTCTACCCCCTTGACGTCTGACCGTATAGCGCAGCGCAGTTGGTAGCATGTTGGATAATCAATCTTAGTTGAACTGGGTTCAGTCCCAAGTTGAATGGAAATGTTTTGTGACATATCTCTCAAGTTGAGTGGATATAATTCTGTAAACTCCAGTTGGATTAGCTGCCGATGTCATCGAAAAGATGGAGTGTTATGACAAAAAACTCACAAATTGGGCAAATATTTTACCACTTTTTATTGTCCAAATTTGAGCCCTTTTCATTGACGAACTATTGCACTATCCCAGCCTCTCAATGATGCCCGATTTACAGTGCTGACAGCACTTTGATTATACTAGCTGGGTTTTAACCTAGGAGTACGGTTACCTTACTCTGCCTTCTGTTATTTATGAAAAATGTACCTGCCGAGTTAAAAGCCAATCAAGCTTAAGTTGACAAGAGTTATTTTCCCAAAAAAGAAGTGGACACAGGACGCAGCGGGAGAATACATATTACGTCCCTTCTTTCGTATAAAAAGGAAATAAAAGAAGGAAGAAAGAACGAAATTAGAAAGAGTGAGAAATATTTAGTTACAATTCAGCGCAAACTAAAATTTATAAAGAATAAAAATAATGTACAGTCTATAACGTTTTTGTTTTGAAAGTAATGTGTACAAAATCATGAACAAAGTTTATTTTCATTCCGATGATTTTCTCATTCAGCGTCATTCACTAGTCGAATGAAACAAATGATTTATGATTGATTTAAACATACTTCTTAGACAACCAGAACCCTCGTCTTGAACAACAGATAGAAAGAACGCTTGATGAGTACGGACAACGATTTTCATTCGTACATTTAGGAGAAAACTTTACTGGTTATAATCAGACGTTATCGCCGGTCTCTTTTACCATGAAAGACAAAACAGGTAAAGATTTTTCTGCTCGGTTGTTTTCAGCGAAAATCGGAGGTATCGTGATAATTTTTGCGACGTTGGTGTCGTTGTTCGCGTTGGCCTTTAATCTAGGTCATATCTCTATTGATCTTAACAAAATATCTTCATGAAAATGGGCATTTACTTGTGATCACTATCATAAGTGCTACCCAGACTATCAAAGGGGTAAACTCTGGAAGCTTCTTTGTAATAGTTACACCCCTTTCTTTGAATAAGATTTTTGCATTATCCAGCACCTACAGCCGACCATTGCAATAGTAGGCTGGCTCTTGTTTTTTATTTAATTTAATGCGAACCTACTTTTGCAAAAGTAATCTCCGTGCATATATACCTTTAAAAATCGCGATTTGGTTTGGCAGAAAATAATTTACTTGTCTTTTGCATTGACTTGAATCCTCCCCCTTCATTCACGAAAATGATACGTCCCTTGTTAACAAAGGACCCTGATTGTAGAAAGTAATATGCAGTTAATCAATTAAAGATCAATGTCAAATATCAAAACTGTAGGAGTTCAGGTTAAGGAATTTATCCATAACTTCGTAACTACAGATTTATTTAAGTTGTTATTACGAGTGTCAAATATTAAGACAGTAGGAGTTCAGGTTTAGGTATTTATCCATAAATTCGTAACTACAGATTTATTTAAGTTGTAATTACGAGTGTCAAATATTAAGACTGTAGGAGTTCAGGTTTAGGTATTTATCCATAAATTCGTAACTACAGATTTATTTAAGTTGTAATTACGAGTGTCAAATATTAAGACTGTAGGAGTTCAAGTTTAGGTTTTTATCCATAAATTCGTAACTACAGATTTATCTAAGTTGTAATTGCGAGTTTAAGAGTAAAACCGACAATATGAACGTTAACTTTGGTTGATATGGCAATATCATTTGTCCACTTAATTCCATTGTTTAAGGACAGGACAACCTTAATCCCAACGTAGCACCACAGCTACATTTTGAAAGGAATAGTAGCTTAGGAGAAATTATGTTTCTTTATTTTGTTTTATCCCGTGTCCCACACCATTCTCTTGATGCTGTGCCTCTGTTTGCCAAACAGTCATGAGTTTATCATTGGAATTATGGTAGTGGACCCGTAATAGCTCCGCAACATTTCGAAACTCATGATGTTTCACGACGTAATTTCATTACGAAACTTTGGTTAACGCTGTTTAAGATTATGACATCTGAAACGATGCGGTCCTATTACAAATCCTATACCTTAAGGTCTACGGACTGATTATCCATACCAGTTCTGAAGAATGCTGGATTTCTAGTTCACAAGAAGATTAATATTGAAGCACTGTCATTGGTATTTCTCTTTGGTTGTCAAGGAAATTCCATTTCGTTTATTTTATCTTCTTGAAAAGAGGATACCTTCGCTACCTCAATCGGAACGCGCTGAACTGTCAATCCTGGGGTTGTGACAAGCGTCATTTGTCTCGCCCCAATGGGCGAATCATACGTAATATGCCTTAGTGGGATGGGCACCTGGTGTCTCCGATGAAATGGTGCATTTGTTCTTATTTGTGACAACCAACAGGAAGCCACGGATTGGTGTACCAGCTGCCATGATGTAACTGCAAGGATGTTGAAAGTTGAAATCCCTACCAATCGATAGCGATTGCTCATTTCGTCTGAAAGGTCACATTAAAGAAGATACCTGTTAGTGTTTATTTGCAATCTAATGTTTTAGATTGGGGTCGTCAATTGAGAGCTTGGCACTTCTACGGAATATACATTGGGGATTATAAGGGCGCTCCATTAAGGAGGAGTAATTTCGCACGTGGGTTAATGTGACGTCACAAAGATAAAAATTAAGTTTCACTGTGTTTTCAAATTATGCACCCTGAAGTTTCCCATAGACGATCTGAAAGTATCATTTTTTTTCTTCAAGCGTATTGACAGAAGTACCAGCTGGAGCCGAATTACCTAAAACGACCTATAATTACTGCATTATGTCCAAATCACTTTCCAGATAGCGAAAATGTCGGAGTTTTATTCCAGGCGTTGCTGACGTTTTATCAAACACAGGAATTTTCTTCTCGACGACAGGTTAAATCCAAATTCTGACCAATAGAACGAATTTCAAATTCTTTTAAATTTACAAATGGACACAAATTACTTCATGTAATCAAAACGTTCTTGCGACTTTGTTATGAAATAAATGTTACATTCTTAGTGTCATATTTGTTTCATAGCTCAAGTAACATATATTTACGGAGTCAACACAGCCCTACAAAATGATTTTTGTGGCGCCAATAGTTGGCACTTGGTCTTAAATTAGACATACATAGTAGACAAGAATGCTTTATTCTTGGTGCGGCTGATAAATTTTTGATGCGCGGTCTCGAGTGAGCGCATATCGTCAGTGGATGACCGAAACCTCGTAAAACAGCTTTTTTAAGCTCTAGTTAGAATGTTATGGCTGCTTAATCGGTAAATTTAGTATTTCGGAGGCTAACGGGTACAAGAAGGCCGATGAACGGATTGTTTTAAGAAAGGATGATACGGTTAAAACATCATGAAATTGACATAAATGATTGTGGAATGATTTCGGAATGAAGTATGTACGTCTTCACAGACCAGTCAGGGGCATTAAAACTACCACTAATACATAAAATCGTAAAATTATTTGATAGATTCAAATTAAGTTGTTGAATATATGAACGATTTTGAATCGTCCTTTGACTGATTTCTGGGCGTTTTTGAGTGATTTTAGTGAGTGATTGGCATGCATGAATGGTGCGCTTAGTGAGTGATTTCGAATGGTTTTGGTCGGAGTGGATGTAAATTTCATGATGTAAGTTACTGTATAAGAAATCAAAGCAACACATTACACAACCAATATTATTGATAAAGAAAACATTGACGACAATGTTGAAATAAACATCAATATCGCTCAAACACGCTCAGTAATATTATCAATCCATAGGATCGACAAATATTATTGCTTTGCACATGCCAGTCTGTCGGTCGGTCCATCGGTTTTTGTTTGTTTGAATGAGGTTTTACGCCGATTTCAACATTTGTTTAGTTATATCGCGGCGGCTGGAGCACCTAACAATGGATTCCACGGTATTTCTCACACCAGTTCTATCATTACATTCTTTCCTAGCCTCCAGCTGCTTTCCCACATAGGTCTACGATTATCGACCCATTGGTGAGAGACAAATAGTCGGAAAGAATGGGTGCCGCCGTCGGGAATCGAACCCGGGACCTCTAGATTGACAGTCAGTCGCGCTACGGTCCGACGATAGACTGTGTTTTGTCCGGAGCATATCGTAGTATGCAGGCTAGAATCATGAAACTTCACAGGTGGATAGATATTATTTAGGAGAAAGCAGTGTACATTGACCATAACTCTACTCATCATATTTTGTGAGTTATTGCCCTTTGTTGATTAACAAAGAATAGGCCATTGACTTACTTTTATGGGGGGCATAAATGTTTTACAAACATCTCTTGTTGTCAATAGAACTTCTGTTGAAATGGCCGCTTAAGATAATCGTAAAGTGATTTGAACTACTGTGCCTCAGCATACACTATTACCTGATCAACTATATCAATGTTTATGAACTAGATGGAACTATAACTTTATAATATATAAAGTTATAACAATAACTTAATAACAATATCCGTCACTTGACCGGTCAACAGTATGCACTGTTTCGTCCATGCGCAGAAAGCACCGAACTGTTGCCCGCTTGCAATGACGTCATTTTGTTGTACGTGTAATAAACGTGTGGATTGACTCGCTATTAGGATTAAAAAACATCGATGTTTCTTCTCTGTATGGCTGTTTAAAACAATTTTTTTAAATGATAAAACAGATTTACACAGTAATTATCAGGTAATGAAACAGTTATTTATGGATATTCGTGTAATGGTGAACAACTTTTGCCCTCGTTGTCGGGGGTTATATTATGAACTTTTGCCCTCTGCCTTCGGCATCGGGCGACAGTTCAGAACGCCATATGATCGACCTCTTCACAATGATTTTCGCTGTAAAACGAAACACCATGAAATACCTGCTTCATGTTTAAAGTTTGTGATTGTATTGATGGTACTCACAAACAACTCTCAAAATCAACAGACATATCAGTTGAATTCGCTTTTTTTGACTCGTCGAGTGTATACAGATGTACTGTAATCACAAGTCACTATACCGCATTCAAGTTATACAGACTAATGAAAATCTGCAAATACGTTTAATTAATTGAGACAAGCATTCGTTGTATGTAACCAAAGGATATTCAACCACGAATTCACCAATTGTTTCAGCCCAAAAATCATTAGATACTCAAAAGAAATCAGGAAATTACTATAAGAAAGAGGATAATGCTATTAAAGGGCTTCAACCTCATTAGCAGCTAGCAGACGATTATACTAATTGTTCTTTTTATCGAAAACAACAACGTGTTTACACTTCCTAGGAATACGAAAGAAAATACAATACATGGCAGTAATCTATCGCCGAAACTCAGTTTGTAGTACTTGCAACCTACGTCTGAAAACTGAATTAAGTGAGCTAGGTACTTTTTTCAAGCAACTTTTTATATGATTTATACATTTCTTGTATGTCCGTTTCGCGACTAGTGCATTCTAATTGACTGAAAATATCATTTCTAGTCTCATCGGAAAAAAACCCCAACTTGGTATAAAGCAAGTACTGTATGCCCTTTTAATAAAGTGGTTGAGATTTGGTTTTCATCTAGTTTAAAATACAGTTAGTAATATCGTGAAAATGACAAGGTGAGTGATTTTTGGAATAGAATTGAATGCATGCTTTGAGAGTGTTTTGAATAAAAGTAAAGGGAGGTATAACAAAACCGTTAAATTCGTCCTTATTGGACGAAATTAGCGAAAGTTTTTACCTCCCTTTGATAAAATATACGTACTTTTCTTTTTTGTGAGTCTTAACAGACCAATAAACGCTTTAGAAACCACACAAGAAATAAAATAGCCAAATAATTTTATCCGTATGAATAACTGTTGATTGTTCTAATCATTTCGGAGTATCTATTTATAATTTCGGAGCGTTTATGAGTAATTTGAGTGAGTGTTTTGAATTAATGAATGCAGCTTTGAGTGAGCGATTTAGAATGGTTTAGAATTAGATGGATGAAATTTCACGATGTTTCTTACTTTAGCTACCTTTCTCTTCTCTGTAACAAATTGATTTTAACCTCATCTAGAATAGAAAAGCCATTAAGCCCGGCAAGACTTGCTTACATTCTAAATTCGCTATATTAGTTTTTATTATACTGCAAAGAAAATTCTAGCATTTTCATTGGTTGATGCTGACCTGATAAACATTAATATTTACGGCCGCTCCCATATAACTTCTAATGATTCCTTAGGCGATTCGTCGTGAGCATAGACAAATCAAAGCGCTGAAAGCACTGGAGGTGGACGTTTCTGGTGACATTGTGGTAAAAATAAAACGAGAAGTGTAAAAAAATCAGACATGTGTGAGAATATTGTGGGAGCCTAAGAATTAACCAATTTGTTTGTTTATTGTTTTAATCTATCGTCATTTTTAATTATTTGTTTATTCATCTTAATCAATTTTTATTAATTCGTATGTTTTGTTGGTATTAACAAGGTTTCGATAGATTTGGAATTCAAATTTGCTACGAAACAACTTTTCAAATTACTAAATCAATGTCGTAACTCCGTACATAACGTACGTTCTCTTACGTCATTTGGTCTCCGGGCCAGGTAAAGCGCAAGACCTCCAAAGAAAGGCACTGAATATTTCCCCTTGGGGTGTACCATCCCGGAAGGTATTACTCTTTAACATCTACGATCGGAGACTTCTTTGCAAATGCGATCGTTGGCCGTTACTCATGCATAAGAAAGAAGAAAGCAAACCGAACTGTAAAAAACAACAAGGTGCGAAACGTAGATCGCGCGTCATGCGAATTTATATCCCTCACAGCCCCGCAACGGCTTCACCAGGGATCCAAATTGGTCCCTAACAAAGTTCCGTCGCGATCTGACTGAGGGGCTACAAAATGTATTAAGTTCGGCGGAAGTATGCCTTAACTTAAGCAGAAGTTGAGTTGCCTAGATTTAAGATAAGACGATTGTCTGTAGTAGACGACGTATATATATATAAGTTAAGAAAAAAATACTTACGGTCTATCCGAAATATAAGCGGAGAACCCCTCAACGTAGACCTGATGACTTTAAGTTGGTCTTTCCATCAGTTATTTTTAAGAAAACATCGCGGACTGAGTCAATAATCGTTTTATAATGTTTGTGGATAAAAAGTCCTTTACTTCTAATATAGCTATATGTGAGTTACGACATTCTAGCCTCGACCCGAAAACACGCAAAATTTCTGAAAAGTGTATAGGATTGATAACCGAAGAGAGATTCACCTAGAAAACATTGCACTTGTGCCTCCATTGAGCGTTTCTCCAAATTAAAACAATTTTGAAAGAGCCATTGGCCCCCTTCCGCGTTTATACAGGTTATACGGTATATATATTGTCGTTAACAGACGACGTAGTTTATTTAATTTAAGAAAGATATTTAAATCTCGAATTTGTTGTTTGAAGACTCCTTAACTGAGGGTAAAGGACTTAAATTTTAGTTCCTTTCGAAAGACAAGTGTTAACACCACGGATAACGTTTGACTTTTATGTGTTCGTGATCAGAGTGTCCCTACTCGCTAAAGTAATACAAGTGCAAACCCCCCAAAAAACAAATTTCTTGGAAATGTCCGGGATCGTTCACCCAAGTGATCTAGACTCAAGAAGATCTGCATTGGTGCTCTCATATAGCGATCTTCCTAAAATCCGAGTATGTGTATGCGGGCTACCAGTTCAGCCACCTAGTTTTTTTCCCCTTTAAACCACGGGAAAACCCAAAAGGCGAATCACCGCCTTATCTAAAAATAAGATTCTTGTGCGAAACAAAAAAAAAAAAAAACAAAAAAACGCTTGGGCTATGGTTGGCAGCTGATTTCACATTTAAGAGGTGTCTTTGATTAATCTTCTAATTGTATAGAATTCTTGAATAATGCCATTGTCATAAAGCACAGTTGTCGAGCGGAGGTAAGTCTTGTAAAATAGAAAATTGAACCCAAGCCGGTACTACTTTTTTGAAAAGCTATTAACAACTGGCAGGAGTGTTCTCACAGAGTACTAACACTGGGTGACATAGAAACGTCCCCCAAAAATTGAAACGGTAATAGCAGTCATGATTCTCTTGCTTTGCTGATAACTCGACTCGAGTATACACATTAGGCTACAGTTAAAAAGCATTTCAGTTGATGAAGTGCAAATAAAAAATGATATAGATATCAATAAATACATAAACATTTAACAAATCTGTCCATTTAAAGTGTCAATTTTCTCGCAGGTTCAACGAAGAACCGTTTTCATATCCCAACATAGCGGAGTGTAGTAGTGTGACGTTACAACTATATATGACATCACTTTGTACAGGTTTACTTTTCATAAGGACGCATTAAGGGATATTGTTGGTTTAAAGGAATTCAGACAGTGAAAAATGATGTCAACCCTCGTCTACGGCTCGGGTGACATAATTTTTTCCAGCCGGGAATAAATCGTCATATACCCCGGCAAGAAACCGTATAACTAATAATCTCTTATGTTTTAGTTTGGTTGTTTTTAAATCTTGTTCAAGTTCTATAACGGAAAGCATGACGGATAACAGTTTCTCCCGGACTTGTGTTGTAATCGCTACACATTGCTGATACAAATATGGCTACAATTTGATTGATGTTGTTATGTTTCAAAGTTCAAATGAGATATCAATCACCAATAGTGAAGATTGCACTCATGGATTCACCGTGCAGATAATTAAGTATTCTTTTCATAACATAGCCCATGGGATATCGTGTCTTTAAACAGCTTTGCATGATAGTAGTTTAATTCTCATAGGCTTATATTGCAAATGTCATTTTTGCTGAACTAACATAATCTCTTATAATATTTTTTGCCTATTTGAATTGGGTCTAGATCTTCATTGTTGAAGTGAATATCCTCTGAGAGTTTTCGAAGCTAAAATTGCTTTATAAGACCAGGGGCCCGTTTTACTAAACTTACGAAACAAATGATCGTAAGTCAAAATAACAAATCGTACCTGGTGTTTTCATTTGTAGTTAGATACTGCCTAGTTTTATCTCATTGAAATCGTCTTTAGAAGACGATTCTAATGGGATAATGCACGGTAGAATTCATTATTTAGTTAGCACTGTAGAAGCAACTTTAAATTTTGACTTACGCAAAAAATGATCGGAAGGTGTTTAGTGAAACGGGTCCCTGATTATCTAAAAAATGAAACAAACATGCAACAATAACATTATTTTAGACATTTAAAAAAACTTTTATGTGTTATCATTTATTTTCATTGCATTTTCGCATAATGCTAAACCGTGTGCTGATTGTGCATGCGACTAAAATGATCTTGACTGCTTAAAGTACCCAAAAGAAAAAGAATTAAGTAAAATTAATATAAACTCACGGAGCTTCGGGTGGCCAAAACGGGGTCTTATTTGCAGCTTTTTGATAAATAATGGGAAATCGGTTGCTATATGTTATGTGAGGCTATCGCGTTTTTCTATGGACATCCGCTTGTCAAAATTAACAATATGTTTGTATCTCCTTTTTATATAATTGTCAGGGCTTTTATCCAATTTCACATATTTATACAAAACATATCAATCTATAAGTAATTTAACACAGGGCTAGAGTTTCTCAGATGCATCAACAATGTATCAACGTTTAATTTATGATCTTTACTTGCTAATGGCGTCATTAAATAACCTTGTATTGGAGTTTCTTTTACAAACCTAGACCGATAACTAGCGATTGATCGTCGGGTGTACTGACTTCACAGTGAATTGGGTAATTTAAAGCAATTGGAAATAGTAAGTATCGGAACACGGTGGCATCTTTCCTTTCCGCTAGTTCTACTGTGTGGTTATTCGCGACAAGCGGTTATTGGTTATTGCTTATGTTTCAATGACTGGACTACTGTTTGATTTTAGCGATCTGCATGTTGAATTAATTAGAATTTGGTTGTTCACGACAGGCGGTTATTTGTTTTTAGCTTATAATTCATTGACCGTTCTACTATTTGATTTTAGCGATCTGCATATTGTTTTACTTAGAATTCAGTTATCCGAGACTAGCGGTTATTGGTTATTGCGTATATTTCGATGACTGGACTACTGTTTGTATTTAGCGATCTACTTGTTGTATTAATTAAAGGTTCTATATACAAGAATAGTATCAGAATTTTATCTAATCTTACAGTCGGTGTATAATTTAAACAATATCACGCATTAGTAAGGTATAATAAGCACTTTTCGCGTTATACGATATGTGCACATGTTAACGTGAGAAATCAAAGTTAATTTTTTTCAATACATTTAAAGGCAAAATTGACCTTTGATCACGCTTTTAAACTTGTGCACCCATATTTTCCTATGAATAACCATAGAACTAGTACTATAACTACGTTTAATAATATTTGTGTTCTTAAAATGACCAGTTGATCCGTGAAATATTACACTGTTTTCTTTCAAAGGCTTTTGCAAAGGAAAACTAAGTATAACATATAAAAATTCTCAAAGAAATGGGTACTTAAAATATGATTTTTATATATTCAATATTCAAGATCTTTCTTTGAAATGCTGTCAAATACGATAAGTATTTTCTATAATAATTTCAGATTAAGGCTCTATGCATAGTATATTGAAAAGGAAAATCTTGGATGTATATTTACCCAAAATAAATGGATACATAGACAATTTACAGTGCGTGAGGGATTATATCATCTTCACACGAAGAACAAAATGCTGAGATTTAACCAAAGAAGTTGTTGTGGATTATTTGTTTTAATACAGACGTTTGCTACGCAATTTGGTGAGTTGTTTTTATAACTAAACTAAACTTTATTGGTAAATCGGCAAATTGCCTTTGACCATTTACGATATATAATTACAGGAAGTATGGTAAAAAACGGAGTTCTTACAATTAATGTTACAATATAATTAAAATATAAAGGAAAACAAATTATTCATAATCATTCTTGCAACAGATTACTAAGCAGATGTAGCCTCAGTGTTTAGAACTTCCTTTCTTAATTTCAAAGCCTGTGTAATAAATGAAGACAGTTGTATAATATTTTTTTTATTTTATTAGTGAAATAAACTTAGCTACGCTCGGCCAGATTAATCGGATTCCAAATCTCGATCTGAGATCAGAGTAAGCAGGACAGCACAAAAGGAAGTTGCATTCTGATTCGGTCATAACAATGTAGCTTACTGAAGTATACGGTGCCACAGTATCATCGTGTGTCCAGTTTGTGACGATACCAAATGAATCTTTAGTATAAAAAAACATAGGGATGTTCATATAAGATGATATTTATCCAAAGTATCAAGTATTATGTTATACATTCTTTGTTTCAAAAGATCAGAAAAAAGGTTTGAATTTCTTTAAAAGTTCTACATATGATCATATTCATAGCTAAATCTCTACGATCGACAGAAAAGGGAAATGCGAATTGAAACTCCTGAACTCATGCTTTGGTATTATTTAGATATCTCCATTTATATGTAAACGCATAGTAAAATTCGCTTTAAGATTATACGTTGGATACTGATCATTATTTAACGGACAACTTTGAAGTCAACTTCAACCAACCAGCTTTATCATTTAATGACTGTATTTCACCAGAGTTCTCTTAAATCAACCTTTTCTCATCTAATGCTTTAGTAGCTCATGCCCAGAAATATTTTATAAAAATTGACCAATCTTCAAAACTGCCCATGCACAATCAATAATATTGCCATTTCTGTAGAGTGGCAATATTATTGATCGTGTATGGGCGATTTTGAACATTATCAATATATTAATTAAGTTATATTGTCAATTGTAATGATTTAGTTTTGACCACTCAGTTTTGTTTAATGATTCAGTTGTATCTTGACACTTTATAGAACTACAAACAAATCGTACGTACATGTAACCATTTAAATATAATGCTGTGTGCGTCATGGAAGGATTTAACTATTTATGGTGAGAAAAATCAACGTGTGGAATGGTGACTAAAATGATGCAACAACAGCTTTATTCAAGCTATACATACTATATTTCGGTCCTCAAATATACGAAATAACCATCGTCGCTAGTGATTTTTTCAGGCTAAAACACAAAACATGTTTAATTGTAGGCTTCAAACTACTCTGACAACACAAAGGTTGAGTAAATCTTTCCGCGTTGTTTCCGGGGCTTTTATTGTCACTAATCAGGCTAGTTTCTCTTTTAAGTTTCTGCATTTAATTAGACCTCCTTCTGTGAAAAGAAGGAACGTTTCATTGCGCCTTCTCTTGTCCTCTAGGGGAATGTGTATCTTTAACAAAAGCGTCTTGGTTTGTTTTTTGCATCGCCATTATTCTTGACCATAGTATGATACTTACAATGATGTTAATATGTCTACAGGACTTTGAAAAATGTAAAATCACACCCTTGCCAGGTAACGTTAAATTGTCGTTTTGTCTAAATTACCAGTATTTTACAAGCCTTAACTTTTCGATTGATTTGCAAGAAGAAGAATCATTTTGTATGTAAAAACATGTCTCAGGCCAACGACGAGTTCTTACAACATATATTTAATTTTTGAAAGTCTAGCCCCCCCCCCCCCATCCATTACGAAACGACATGAAAGATCGATTCAATTTAAAGTTGTAGACGACATTTAACAGTTCGGATAGTTTTAAAAAAAAGTCAGTTTTGGAAGAAAACATTGTTGACAATGAAGGGTTTTTTTTAACAATGTCTTAATTCTTTCTTCGTTTTTGAAGTTATTTCTAATTCAGTGGCATCAAAATTGTCTTTCATCGGGATGGTTTAATACCGAAATCAGCGTGATTGAGCGTGCTCGAGGGGATAGCTTGATCGTCTTTTTTGACTTACTGCAAAAGGCGAACTCCATTCCTGTAATCAACGATTCTTTCGAAAATATTCGATCGGTCTTAGTCGAAGAAAAAGCGATGTTAGGTTACATGTATAAAAGGGGAAACGTGAATTTTACAAATGCCTACAGCTCTTGGCTCGCAGTTCGAAGCTTAGGAAGACTTCTTTTAAGAACTTATGATGTATTTTAAAAAGAAATAAATGTAGCAAAGTTGTTCGCGATGGAATTAAACCTTACCAAATGTCTTTATTATATTACAATTATAGTGAAAATTCTTTGATATAAAGTAAAAACATTATTTTGTGATAACGAATGTTTGAATCTGATTTTTTAAAGGAAACAAATTCTCCCTACTCTTTTGTTATACGGACTGCCCTTTTCTCGCGAAACTATACTTTTTTTGGTCGGCACAAAGTAAGAAACGGTACAACTCCGACATTGCCTTGCGCTAAGAAAGGTTTCCATATTTGTCCGCTTATAAGTTAAGTTTTATACAATGAATAGAGAGATTGACTTATTACCTGGTCTAACTAATCACGCTGCGTTTATACTTTGTCCTTCTTATTCTTAAAAACGACATTGTTGCCTAGTTATAAATAGTTGTTAAAAACTTTTAAAAGAACAAAAGCAAAATGATATTCATCATAAAATGGCAGCGTTTCCTAATTGCGCAGAACTTACACAATCGTATAAAATGAAAATGTTTTTATCATTACAAAAACGAATTAAGATTTTTTATCCTTTGAACGAACAAACATTTTCGACAACAAGTTTCGCTAATGGTGGGAACTGATATGTGACCAGTCTAGCAAAACGGGGCCAAAAAATAAATGATCGGTAATCCAGGAATACCTGCCTATATTACAATAAAATTGACAATATACCCCCAACTCTAATTCTAAGAAGATGCAGATTTTATTATTTATAAAACCAGAAATAAATTCAAAAAAAAAAGATAAGACGTTTTTTCCCTATTTATGTTATTATTTCCCAAATCCGGACTTTGTATGCACTGAAGGTAAAAAGTGTTTTAAAAATATTACAAAGAGACATTCTTTGTATTTCAAACGGTAGAAAGATTGAAACACTCTTTTCGATATTAAAGCCTACTCTAGAGAAAACAAAATATCGAGAGTTTTTATATCTTCAAATTCACTCTTCTCTAATCATTTTTTGACGTCCACGATTTAATAAAGCTTGGAAAACATTTTGGAAAGAAAAAAATTGCTTTTACAAGTAACTTGTTTCTGACCACAATACTTTCTTCCCCTACAATAAGGACATTTAAAAAAATATCACCAATTAACTTAAAATTGTTATCTGCAGCTTTTTTGACAATAGACCATTCTGATATCTTGACGTCTAGAATTGTGATATATCTTAATGCTAATAATATCAAACTTGCATGCAGAATAACACACAATTTTTCTTTCTACAAATATGCGACGTGTGCAAAGTCGGGTGCCAGTTTTTAACTGAAACCAACCTTTTCTCGCCCTGGCACCAAGACTATACTGAATAACTACGGCCATCTTCCTTTTAACCCTTGTTTTCAAAAAAAAAATAATAAAGCATTTTGCTGATTATGACAGGCTTACTTAGGAAAAGCCGTATCATTACCTGAAGAAAAATATAGCATATGGATTCATCAAACCATGTTTATGGTTCTTTGATGTTCTTCGATAATTCGCCTAATGATCTAATCATTTAGCACTACGAAGTATTAAGGAAGCGTGAATATTACTAGGTATTAATGAAGAATTTCAAGTATCTCACTTCGATTATCACCAAGCGAGTAATATTAAATGAAGACACGCGGGGTAAGGTTGATTTGCATTAATTATACATTAAAAGCTAGGAGTTGTTTAGTTGTTAACACTGGTATCTTAAACTACCTACATCTAACAGACAAATATGACACGCCAGGCGGAAAAGGTACCATCTCCGAAGTGTGTTACAGTTAAATACATCGTGAAGTGGACAAGATGATTGTTTTTTGGACGATTTTGGAATTAAATTGAATGTGTGGGTGGAGCGAGTTTTGAATGAAATTGAAGGAAGGTAATACGATATCGCTATTTTTGTTCAGGCTGATTAGCTTTCTGTGACGACTTCGCGAACGCGTAATACGCTTACTAAATTTAATTATGTCTTTTGATTCGTGGACTTTTTCTACCAATTTTTATCTTTAATGTATTTGATGATCTTATCATTTTTAGTAAATTTGGAGCTTTTTGAATGGTTTGAGAGTTTGGAATGAATGAATGGAGCGCTGAGTGATTGGATTTGGATGGTTTTGATCAAGGTTATGCCAATTTCACGATGTTACTAAATGTAAATATAAACTTTATTCATATTGCACTGATTGGTCAAACTGACAACGATCGAAACTTTTTTATATTGGCTGGGTTTCTGAATATAGAATGGAAATTCTGCATTCACGTAAAAAATGAAATCCGACCTCCGGTTGACCTCTGTAAGAATCAATCGTATTTTCAACTTTATGTTAGCGGAGTTCCCGAATGGCCCTGTTTTGCGTGACGAGTCCCAAATATACTTTCTTTTTAGGGAAAGGCTATGAATGTTTAATGCGTTGTCTCTGGAGTGGGATACAGCAAATGTCCAGCGATTCTCGCTAATGGAAATACAGATTACAACATCGTGAAATTGACTAGTTGAATGATTTTGGAATGATTTTGAAATGAAATTGAATGAGTGCGATGAGTGAGCTTTGAGTGGAAGTAAAGGGGGTTATCCAATATCGCTAATTTTGTTCAGGGTGAACAAAATTAGTGGTATTTATTACCTTCCTTTAATGCAATATGCATACAAGTTCTAAAAATAGGTTGCTATTTCTTCAAAACAAACCAATCAGACGTTTACGATTTCAATAAAGTTAGTGAAGTCGCGTTTATATTTTCTAGCAAATATTTATTATGAATGTAGTTGTTGATCTCACTTTGTAAGTGATTTTGGAGCTTTTTTGAGTGATTTGAATGAGTGTTTCGAATTAATGAATGGAGCGCTGAGTGAGTGATTTAGAATGGTTTTGATTGGAATAAAAATTACACTTTTACGATGTAACTTACAGTATATGCTGATAGTTCAAAACTTTGTTTGTGGTCCATTTTGTTTGCGCTACGAAAGACTAAATTAAAAAAACTTTTTTTAGGAAGCAAATTCGTATAAAGCAACGGTAATCCCGAATAGAGTACATGCAAAGAAATAAACCTGCATTAGGTAAATACCAGCCCTGTGTTCAGGATGTGAAAGCGTTTCGCGAACGCTTTGAGATGATGACCCGCTTTGCACGTGCACATACGTGCAAAGCGAGGTATCATTTCGAAAGCGCTTCGCTGACGTTTTCATCCTGAACCCAGGGCAGTCTAAAGCAATTAAGCAATCGGTACTTGAATATCCGTGCTAGCTTCACAAAAGTTAGACTATGTGTTAAAATCATGAAAAAGCAAAAAAACTTATTTGAAAAAAAGGGAGAAGCTTCAAAAAAGGCGTGTATAAGTCAATTCAATTTGAAAATAAATAAAAGCATTAAATAGTAAATAAATAAACACAAAACTTTTCCTCGTATTCAATCAAGAAAACTTCAAGCCCTTGCAAATTCAATTATCATCATTTGTCTGTACTTCGAAACGCAAGTCATATCAAATAATAGGAGTGTCAAGTTGGGTTATAACCTGTCAAAGTAGACAATATATAGGCCTGTGTCAGGCATTTTCGCTTACAGAAGAATTGATGATTTTAAATGACATATTTTTTAAATTTCAAATGATAATGGAGATTGAGTTGATTTTAGGTGTATTCATCAAGATTCCTTCATTTCAATTAGTCAAGAAACTGGCTTATTCTGCATTAAACAACCTCGGTTCGTTATGTCGTTGCTTCATTATATGAAATTATTATTTTTTTTTCAAATGATGGACGCACACACAATCGTGAATTTGATAAGCTGAATGATTTTGGAATGATTATGGAATGAAATTGAATGAGTGCGAAGACTGTGTTTTAAATAAAGTTTAAAAAAAAATACAATATAAATGATAAGAAAATTATTCTAATTAACATTTGTCTATTATTAACTTTGAATGTCGGTTGGGCTATCATTTAAAAGGTTATGAACAAATCAAAAGGTTTTGATCATGGTTTAAATTATATACCAAGTGAAGATGGCACCGATGACGTTATAATTTACGTCATAAGTGTTCATATACAGTAAAACTTGTTTCAAGCGACCACTAACGGGACCACAAGAAAAAGGTCGTCAAAGAAAATGGCCGCTTAATACACGTTTTGTATACAAAAAAGAAACATAATTTTTTGATTGATCACGTATATTATTGCGAAATTCTCAATAACCCTATGTTGTGAAACTCAATAGAATCGTCTCATTCTGGTGAGTTTTAACAAAATAGGATTCATTTTCAATAATTTTTAGAGCAACAATACCTACTTCCTAAGATATTTTGATTAAAAAAATGGGATTTTGAAAATGGTCGCTTGATAAAAATGGTCGCTTATTATACGTGGTCGCTCAAGCAAGATTGACTGTCCTCATGAAAAGTTGACAAAACAGAGGTTTTCCGAATTTCCCTTCAGAATTCATACAGTGTTATCATGCTCTTAGTTCAAACAATTATTGATAAAAACAATCACCACGTGTTCTCTTTTTTAAACAAGGTTTTACGAATTGAATACAAATGTTAAAACAACCAAAAATGTTTGTTTGATTATTAAAAACTATTAATTGGAATAGGAAGCTATTATAGCTAGTAAAGAATTTGCAACTTTTGTTTAAGGGAGGTAATAAATATCGCCAATTTTGTACACACTGAACAAAATTAGCGAAATTGGAATACCTCCCTTAAATTTCTCTCAAAACTCACTTATCGCACTCATTCAAATTTATTCCAAAATCATTCACTTTTTCTATTTTACGATGTTGTTAACTGTAACCACCCCTCTAAGGCGTACACTGACCCTTTACTCATAGATGGATTAAGTGACACACGATAATATTTGTCTCATGTCGGAGGGACCCCATGACCCCAATCATTAGAGTCCCTCGCGCTAGAAAATAACTTAAACTGCTGAATTTCATTTGCCTCGATTTGAATTTCACCTGATTTGATAATTGTTAACCTAGTGTTGGCTTTCTTATACAATAACGAATAGGCTTCCGACAAAGTAGGACAGAAGATTCGAACAAATTTCTTAAGGGTGACTGAATACATCTTTGGGGCGGCTTTTAAACTAACGCCTAGAATGTGTTAATTACATTTAAAGAGTAAGTTAACGGAATCCTATGAAAAGTTTCCATTCTAAAGTTTATTCGACGACACGCGGCTATTGGTTTGCACCAATCCATCATTGTACAGGGGTGTTTGATGTTGATCGACTTTGTTAGTTATGGCCGTCTCGGCGATTCATCCATTGTAATCCTCGATAATAATGCGGATTTAAGCATAAATGACTCCCTAATTGCTTTAGATTATGAGGACATGGGCTGCGTTCATTTTTTTATAATTCCTTTATATATATAATACATACATAGTGTATTATATGAAAAAAATATCTAACGAGGTTGGGAGAATTGAAAATTGTCGAGGCTCTGCCGAGACAATTATCAATTCTCACAACCGAGTTAGATATTTTTTCTTTTCACTAAGTATGTATTACATTTATCTTATAACCTCTTTTTGACTTCATTTCGTTGACGTTTCTCACAGAAATGCAAGTTTTTAAAAAATAACCCCATTATATCATTGTTCTAAAAATAACTATGTGATATGTTATCACACGGATATTTGTATAGTTATAAGATAAAAAAAAATTATAAATAATTTTGTGTATAGTATAACAAGTAGCGCATGTATTGAAGACTTGCGCCTAAAACTGTGGTCCTAGACGGGTAAGGCTCATTTCGCGCGTTACAATTAAAAACATCGTGAAATTAACACTCATTTCGATCAAAATCATTCAAAATTATTCACTCAGCGCTCCATTCATTCATTCAATCATTTCAAACACTCACTTAAAACGATCAAAAACCATTTAAAATCATAGGAAAACATTTCGAAACTGTTCAATAGGATTTATATTTAATTCAATTCGATCAAATTATTCTATAATTTTATTGGCTAGTATGTATTTTTAAATGTGTAGTTTATAAATGAAGTCACTCAAATAGAAAAGCGCGTATACTTTTATTAAAGGGAGGTAATAAATATCGCTAATTTTGTTCTTCCTGAACAAAATTAGCGATAATGGATTACCTCCCTTAAGTTTCACTCAAAACTATCTCCTCGCATGCATTTTTTTCATTCCAAAATAATTCCAAAATCATCCACCTTGTCATTTTCACGACGTTTTTAACTGTACGTTCCTAGAAAGAAAAGGCTTATTTCCAGTATTGATGAGAATGGTACTTTGATTTATTTTAGAAAAAAGCCAAATACGAAAAATCACACCATGTTCAGTAACAAAGCGACTTATCTGACATTTTTTATTGCTAGCACTGGAAGTGCACAGAAATTTGACAATCAATGTAGCACTTATTTTTGCTGCAATGCAAATAGACGGTGAATTGCTAAATTCCTCTACAATAGAAATACGTGTATCACCGATAGAACGGAATTGATGTTCAAATACATTTTTATAATGCACGAAGAATGCACTTCCTTAGTTAATTTTTTTACAAATCGATATTTATCTTTTATTCCATGGCACTTACAATAGTATTACTCTTATCCTTCGGCACAAACTTTACTTTAAAGAAATCCAGGTGCTGAAGTTAATTCCTTAGTTCCAAATCAGTCTTTAATAAAGAATAAACAAATAAATAAATAAATAAAAGTCGCAATTAAATATTTTAATGACTTTTTTATAAATGAGTATATATTTATAAGACATTCTAATTCTAGATTGAAGCGTACGAACAGATGACACAATATTCCACCCTAAACCGCCTGCGGAATCAGGCGGTTCAGGTTTCATGCCATGAAATAACATAAGGTTTTAGTTAATATATCAAATATTTCCTTGGGGTGTATGTTTTTCATATCTTAATACAATTTATTACATGCCTTTTTAAATTATTTTCTTAAGCA
The DNA here is from genome assembly GCA_948146395.1 of Fragum whitleyi. NCBI lineage: Eukaryota > Metazoa > Mollusca > Bivalvia > Cardiida > Cardiidae > Fragum > Fragum whitleyi. The sequence continues at coordinate 57,451,341 of OX411549.1, read as the reverse complement.
ACAACCTAACATTGTAAAATTGACAAATGAATGATTTTGGAAGGATTTTGGAATGAAACTGAACGAGTGTGTGGAGCTAGTTTTTAGTGAATTTTATGGGAGGTAATCAAATATCGCAAATTTTGTTAATGATGAACAAAATTAGCGTTATTTATTAAATCCCTTTAATAAAGTATGCATTCAAGTTCTATAAGTAGCCTCCTATTTCTTCAAGAACAAATCACACGCTAACAATTTGAATTTTGTCAGTGAAATCGGGATTTTTTTCTATCTTTGTTTTTTTTTTCTTTTGAATGAAGTTACTGTTTCTATCTTTTTCAGTGAGTTTGGGGCGTTTTTGAATGGTTTGGGTGAGTGTTTTGAATGAATAAAGCAATAAGTTATTTTTTACGTAATAAAGTTCATTACGCATCGTTTATATCATAAGATACGACAGTTATTCCGTAAAATAACTGAAACAATGCATATCTATTATTCTTAAATTCCCCTCGTGAATATACATTTATTACCTTTGTTATTGAAAAGTCTACATTGAATAATATATTATTCTAAGTCAAATGATATAATTGTGTCTTAATATAACAATAATTTATATCGCCAAAGCAGGTGTTGAGAAAGGCAGTTTGGAATTAAAACATCCCAGAACCATGGAAGAATTGCTCGTACGTCAATTTGAATTGCAGTTAAATGCTAAGAGAGTGAAACAATATTTCTTCATCACTCGGTCTTTATTTGCAGTAACATCCCCGCTTCAGGGCTTATTTCTTTTACTTTGTCAATTGACACAGCCCTCTTGGGTTTAATTACTCCGGCTTGATTTTTTCCGGGGTCTCAAAACATTAATCTTTCAAGGAAATTTGTGATATTTTAAGAACCGTCTATGAACTTTCCCGAAATTGTATTTTTCGTACTTTTGAAACATAACAAAATGAGCGCGATTCAACGGATAACATTGGATAAACTATTTCAAATGATTCAATCTAATTAGAAATACCCTCGCAGAAATTATCTAACTATTGTATTAGATCCTTTCAAGGATTTGTGACCCGTCACGCCAAAAGGGACCATCCGGGAATTCTGTAAAGAGAATTATTGAAAAAGAGATTTGATCCAGTATAGGTCAACCAGAAGTCGTATTTCAAAAATTCTTTCGCTGGAAGGTAGATTGATCATTCTAGATTACAAAAATAAGCACGATGCAAGAAGTTTCGACCCTAGTCAGGCTGCGCAATCCGCGCAGTCTGACTAGGGTCGACACTTTACGGACTTCCCAGATGGTCCCTTTTCGCGTGACGGGTCACATTTGTAAAATACTCTTTATTTTTAGAAAATAACACCATTGCTGCAGATACTTATGACTCACTTCTTGAAGTATAATTTCTCAAGGCGAAATTCGACGAATTTTCATAATTTTCATCTGAGTAAATAGTTATATATTCAAATCAAACTTGTAAACAGGAAAAAAATGATAAAGAAAAAGGGAGATTGGGGCGGAGATAAAGTAAGACAAGACAATGGTTTGGCTGTACTTCTTTTTTTAATGTACTGAATGCAGTTAAATTACTTAAGAAATACCGTTGGGAGTCATACCTTTGAGCGCTCGGCAAATCAAAGAACAAGATTCTTGGGATACCACAATTCAGTAAAACCTGGATATAGAAATGTCATTTATAACAAAATGCCAATCAAATGCCATTAAGAGAATAAGGACATTCGTTATAATCTGATTTATTTGCTCTTACTGACAACCACTGTATTTTGCCTAGTAGCCTGTTTCACGTCAATGCTAATTACCAATTACACAAGATTTATTGTGATACATGATACAATGAAATTTGTGTTAACTTCAATGATCTACTCTGTACTTCTTTCTCTATTTTCTCTTATTTATGACCCGTTTTGTCGAATAAGTTTAGCTTAAACCAAATTATTTTGCATTTCTTTATTAAACGAATAATTACAATTTGAGTTATTTCCTTTCGATTTTTGCTTCTTGTAAAATCCATAAAATCGTTTTCTCTTGATCTTTGAAAAAACAAATAATTTTATTCTGCTACATTACTGAAATCTCTCTAAAGAATCTCTTTATATTGAAGCCAGCCCTTTGTCGTAGAAACACGAACACACAGTTTAGTAGTATAAAGTACTGAAAATACTGAGGTAGGCTAAGTAGACCGAGTCGCTGATGATTAGAATGGGATTTTGTCGCTGTAAATTTCATTGATATCCAAGCTTTCAGGAAGACAAAGTTAGATACACTTAGAGGATATTGAATGTGTGGTCATTGAATACCGAGTTTATTAAACGAGTCATCTATAAACAGATAAAAACGACGGTGTGCCCCCCCCCCCCCCCCCCCCCCTACAAAAAGAGACGCTACAGCTTGCAGTATCAAGTCTTTATTGACTTTACAAAAGAAGGTGTTAGATATTCAAGTAAAGTCCCTGAAGACTGTGTGAAAACTTTGATTATTATTTTTGTAAAATATCAAAAAGAAGATAAAAATTCAAAACGAGGATTTTCAAAATGCGGAAATTATTGTGTAAATTTATATAAGATGGGGTTTTGTAAGAGCAGATAAGTAATAAGAGATCTGTTTTTAGAAGAGATAGTGCAAACCATGAACCTCAGATCAATATTAACTGTATTTGTGTCCCAGGAAAACATCTTAAATAATTGTTTATGGTTAACATTATTTGATACGCATGTCTCTTATCAGATTATACTCAACAGGAAGAAATACTTCTATCATTTGCAGAATTCATTTGAGGAAATACTGACAGAAAAGATTGATATCAAGTTGCGTGTTTCGCTGCAGAAACGGACACAACTTTCGCCATGAATAATCCAAAAGTATCGCGTTTTTGTCTTCGCAACAAATTTCACCTTTGTATGTACAGATACAAGGGTGAATCAAAAATTACGTAGACTAGCGTTGCCGAAATTTTGATGTCACAGTTTTTGAAACAAAGAAAACTACACTGTTATTAATCTACGACATTTTTCTTTTTGTCGTGTAAATTTGGATGAAATCGAACTATTTGGTCATCTGTAGCAACCGTTCTAAAACATGTAGTCATTTTGTACCGGCTCACGGTAACGACGTCAATATGACGCTACGGTATTGATAACTTCCGTCGAAAGTCAGCACTTTTTAAAATACTCAACTCAACAATAAACACAATTTCTGCATCGCCTATCCATTAGATTAGTACTATTTTCATATCCATCTGATCCAAAATGATGAACTTAAATATGCAATGTGTCTAAACGATACTGAACTGATAATGTTCTGTGACAATTACAGATCAAACGTCGAGGAGACGTTTTCCATTATCCGAGTTTCATCCTTCAGAAACGCTCTCCATTGTAAAACAAACCTTTTAAAGCATTTAAAAAGAAGGTATCTGCTGACATCTGAAGACCTTTTGGCATATTTTATTATTTTAACCTCTCGATTAGGGTTTTCGAAACTCCAGTAGAACTTAATTATTGTCAAGTTTTCTATGGCTGCGCCGGTGCCGTCATTTCGAAGTTCAAAAATTAACGCGTGCCCTTAGCTTACTTGCTTTGAATTCGAAGATGCCGAATGGATAATGCTTAAATTTTAACTATTATTACACATGGCGACAACACGTAAATATGCGAATTTTGGAAGTATTTAAAATTGCAATTATCCCCGTAGTTTGATTAGGGTGGTAGAACTTGCTATTTGTGTACAATTAATTTCGACAACACATTGAACTTACATATGCTACAGTTATACATCCACAAGTTCAAGTGAGTGATTAATGGTCAATTTTGTCTATAAAGTGTATAGACAAAATTTACCATTGATCACTCACTCAAACTTGTGGATCGCTAATGTCCATAGATGTGTGGCGGTGCACCATTTCTATTCTCTCTCAAATATTAATTCATCTTACGAAAAAGCAGTTTATGAAGTAATAATTTTGTTTGAAATTATTTTTTATAGATTTGCGTTGTCAATAGAAAAGAACAACCCTGCCCTAATACGAAAATGCATCCGACAATGGGTTTTGAGTTTACTTATCAATGTGTTTACTGGATGTGGTGATACAATACTCAAGCTGAGAGATCAAACATCGTGAAAACAACTTTAATTACATAACGCGTGAGGAATGAACAAAAGTATTATATCTTTTTCCATACGAGATGGAAGTGTAAACAAGAAACTGCATCAAAGCGAAAAGAAAGTCAAGCAATGTGCCTAACAAGGGCGTTCATATCAATCGCCGATGCAAGACGAAAGTATGAACAAGAAGCTGTCCTAATGCGAAAAGACAGACAAGTACTGCACCCAACAATGGGTGTATATTATAGTTATGTCTGCACGTGGTGAACTAGACAACCTTGTAACTGTATTAATGATGTCTATGGTGATATCATGACGTACTTCGACCATCACATCTTCATACATTGGCAGTACATCGTAAGATATTTACCTACCTTTATCCAAATACAGAAAAAAGATTCATAGGGTCATACTAAAAAATTACATAATTTTGCTGATGATTAATATAATTTTCACAAAAATGTTTTCACCGGGAATAGATGTTATACCATATTAAACTCTCTGAATTTCCGCAAAATTTGTCCTTAAAATGTAAAAAGTACAGCTTGTATCACTAAAACATAGAAGTAAAAACTGACTTTTTATGTAAGTCATTTTATTGATTACAAGTTTAAAGTGTCGATAAATGTCATTTTCTAAAAAGTCAATCGACTTTCCAATTTTTAAAACCTTAAAATCCGGATGGTCTTAAATTAATATATTCGTAATTTCGTTTCTCTGCCAGATAAGATTTGATTGTTTAAATGGGGTTCAACAATCTTTTAGCTATATCTCGGCGGTTGGAGCACCTTATGATGGATTCCTGGTATTTCTGACACCAGTACTACCATTACATTCTTTCCTTGCCTCCAGCTGCTATTCCAAATATGTCTAAGATTTATCGATCCATGTGTGATAAAAAAAAACAGTCGGAAAGAATGAGTGAGTGCCGCCGTCGGGAATCGTACCCAGAACCTCTAGATTGACAGTCCGACGCGCTACCAACTGCGCTATGACGACGGCTGTTAATTTTTTTTAAATACTTACTGTGCAATGGCCAATAAAACAAGATTTTATTCAACAATGATTTTTGCACGTTTCAATTCACTTGTTTGCAACTAATGAAAGAATTGCGTGTTTCCCTCCTTTGAAAATCGTGGGATAAGGCTACTCGCATTGTTTGATATGATTAACTTTTTCTTGTTTTTGATCTTCTATTCTGTATCCGGATTTCTGTTCGAACTAAAAGTTTGAACGTTTATTCTTAAGTCCCCTAGGCAAGCCGCCACAAAAACGTACTTACTGGTATAACTGTCCTTTTGATTTGGTCATAGTAAAAACATATATATATTGAATATGTTGAAAATTATTCTGTTGTAGTCTTACCGTATTTACGTAGTTCTCTCTGTGTTCTCTCTGTGTACATCAAATTTACCAAATTGAATACAAAAGCAATACAGATATTGCAATGCTATTATTAAAGATTGTACAGTAAAATAAAGGTTCTTCTTGACCGGTCATGTACATGTAAATGAATTCGAAACTTTGAATCTCAACTAACAAATGTTAAAAAAATAATATGTTTTCTTTTAAGGTCACTGGGGGCTTGTTATTAGGATTGTTACTTATTTCCTCGTTCATATAGACCGCAAAACAACTGTCTGTTCAATAGAAGCCATTTATTAGATATATTGTCCGAACCGGCTACACGAGACAATCGTATTAATTACTCGTCACAGTTGTCAATGGATTTCCTCATAACAAAATCTACCAAAAGCTTGTGAAAATATGTTTCATCTCTGCTGACCAAAAGGTAAACGGATTTCTTCATAACAAAGTCTTCCTATAGATTGTAGAAAAAAGTTTGAGCTCTGCTGACCAAAAGGTAAATGGATTTCTTCATAACAAAGTCTTCCTATAGATTGTAGAAAAAAAGTTTGAGCTCTGCTGACCAAAAGGTGAATGGATTTCTTCATAACAAAGTCTTCCTATAGATTGTTGGAAAAAAGTTTGAGCTCTGCAGACCAAAGGGTATATGGATTTCTTCATAACAAAGTCTTCCTATAGATTGTAGGAAAAAAGTTTGAGCTCTGCTGACCAAAGGGTAAATGGATTTCTTCATAACAAAGTCTTCCTATAGATTGTAGGAAAAAGTTTGAGCTCTGCTGACCAAAGGGTATATGGATTCTTCATAACAAAGTCTTCCTATATATTTTGGAAAAAAGGTTTTGGCTTTGCTGACTGAAAGATCTATGTGTTTCTACATATATTTTTTTCTATAGTTGTTGAAAACTAGGCTTTGCTCCACAGACCGAAAGACCTGCGATACTTTGAGCATGAAATACTCACTTTTTTATCGTACACATTTATACAGATTAAAACATCGTGAAATTAACTCTCATTCCGATCAAAACCATTCTAAAGCATTCACTAAGCGATCCGTTCATTCGTTCCAAACACTCACTCAAATCGATCAACACGCTCCGAAATCATTTTGAAAAACGTTTCGAAATCGTATACGATGACAAACATTTTATTCAAATCGATCAAATTATTTTACGATTTCATTGGCTTGTGTGGAATTTAAAGAGTCTGATTGGTTTACGATGACACACAAACAGAAAAATACGTATTTTCTTATTAAAGGGAGGTAATTAATATCGCTAATTTTGTTCAAGATGAACAAAATTAGTGATATTAGATTACCTCCCTTTAATTTCACTCGAAACTCGCTCCCCACACTCATTCTATTTCATTAAAAAATCATTCCAAAATTTTTCATCCTGTCGATTTCGTAATGTTCTTCACTGCACACTGTAATTCAACAAACTTCGCTACAGTACAAAATGTATGAATATTAACTTTAGGTGACCCATGATAGTTTTACAACATTTCGCGACTCATGATCTTTCACAATGTTGACCGAGGTTTTCTGATGAAGTAAGTTTATTACCTTCGAAGCGTTGCAGAACTATTACAATAAGATAGAATGGTAAACATGTAATTCTAGATAAGGACTATAAAGTCCTTGTTCTGCGCTCATGATTACTAATGACAAAATTCTCTTCAATTTTTAAGAAATATAGCAGCCAACTTCACACATATAATTTGTCAAAAGTAGCCTTAAGTAGAAAAAAATCAACAGATTTTCTATTATCATGAATTTGGCATTTTTCACTCATAAGTATAACCCTTAGAAGATGATCATTTTAACAAAACGGTGAACACTGCAGATGTGATTTATTTTTTCAAGGAATCCTTTATAATGTTACCTTCCTTTTTTCAAGAACGGAATTTGCTGTAAAATTTATATATTTGTGTAAAATCCAATAAATAAACTTCAATGAAGTTTTAGGCGAAGGAACTTCAGTCAACTTAGATGTAAGTCAACGCGTCCCTCTATAACATTTGATTACGTACGTAAATGTGTTAATTTATAGATCTTTGTGTCGTAAGGATATATAGTATCTGTCATGGAATTCTGTTTGAGACACTGGAATCTTAACCAAGTATAGAATAAAAAAGTTTTTCAGCGAGTATTAGCAAGCTTTATACTGTTAAAAACATCGTTAAATTGACACTCATTTCGATCAAAATCATTTTAAATCATTCACTCTGCGCTCCTTTAATTCATTCATTCATTTATTCATTAATTCATTCATTTATTCATTCATTCATTCATTCAAAACACTGACCCAAACCAACCAGAAAGGCGCCGAAATCTTTAGAAAGCATTTCAAAATCGACTAAGACGATCAACATTTAATTCAAATCGACCAAATTATTCTACAGTTTTATTGGATGGTGTGGATTTTAAAGTGTAGATTGGTCCATGAAGACACACAAACAGAAAAGAACGTATATTTCATAAAAACGGAGGTAATAAATACAGCTAATTATGTTCATCTTGAAAAAAATAGCGATATTTGATTACCGCCCTTTAATTTCACTCAAAACTCGTTCCACACACGCATTCAATTTCATACAAAAATCATTCACTTTTTCAATTTCACGATGTTCTTAACTGTACGAAGAAAAGTGGGTGTATTTGTTTCACAATGTCTGTCTGTTCCCAGCTTTGTCCATCGGTTGTATACTTTTCGTTTCCGGACTCTTACAAATTAATCTAGAAGCAAGAAACTTTATACAATTGTTATGCATGGCACATGGACGTGTCCTATTGTTTTAGGGACACTTAGGTCGGGGTCACAATTGAACTTTGTCCGAAAACCGTTCAAGGGATAAAGCGCTGGTGAGAGATATTCGTCCCCTTTGCGACAGACCTATGGAATATTACTCGGGCTATTAAGGTCGCGTTATTTCGCACGTAAGTTTACATGACGTCATTAAGACCAAGGTTCCCGCTGAATATGTAGTTGAGTAAAACAAAATCAACGACATATCTAAAACATGGCATATTATAATTCTATTACAAAACGCAGTTTTTTACTGCGTTTTGTCATCAAATTATAAATTGCCCAAAAAGATCTCTATAGACGATCGGAACGCATTGAAGATCTTTATTTTTCTTCGACCGTTATGACCAAAGTACCACTAGAAGCCGAATTACCTAAAAATGGTCCAAAATACATGTACCACACTTAAGTCCGAGGTACTTTCCAGTTTACGAAAAAGTCCGAGCGATGTTCCGAATGGGGTAGCTGGGTGAGAATAAAGATTTCTTCTCGGGAATAAACCCATCACAATATTTGTTCGCTGGCATTTGAGAAATTTATCAGAAGAATGAACATTAAAATCTTTTCCTATGTAAAACTGGAGTTAACTTCAATTATAAGTAAATACTGCTAAAATTGTGACATATATGCACGCAATAGAAAAGTAATATAAATTTTGAAGTAACTAAACATATTCGGCTCTCAAAATGTAACTATGTCATTTCAATATTGTTTAAAGCTTCTCGACGACAACTTCATTAATGAAGTTGATTTGATTCGCCGCCGAAGGTGGTCGCATGTTGGTATCATGTTCCATCTCTGTCCGTCTATCTGTCCCTCCGTATTTCCAATACTTGTTTACACAACTCCATTTATGTACGAATTTGCAGACAACTTTCACAAAATGTTCCTAATTATATCACCATGCGCATATCTTCACGTTTATAAGTTACTATTCTGCGATACGGTGCCTTTGTTGATTTCTTTTTTTGCGTAGCGGCGTATATTGTTATTTTGTCACTCATGTGAAGTTTCAGTGGTCTATTTTCGATCCTATCTTTTCAGTTCCACCATAGCTAAGTTGGTAGCGCATCAGACTTTCAATCCTGGGTTTGAACCTAAGTGGAGCAGCATACCCTCCCTATACGGCATTTGTCTCCCACAAATGAGTATTAATCGCAGATCAGTGTGGGATAGCAACTAGAGGCTAGGTGGTACATATGGGGAAAATGCCAGGGACCCATTTTTTTGGGTGTTCCAACCGCCGCGTTACGACTATAAGATTTTTAAAAGCGGTGTAAAACCCCATTTAAAGATAAATTACTTGATATGAGTATTTAGAGGCTAAGAATGGATGTAGTGGTACATGTAGATTTGGTGTGAGATTACTAGAAATAGTTTGTATTGTGCTCAAGTCTCCGCGATATGACCGAAATCGTATGGTTGATAAAATTTCTTCAAACACCGTTGAAACATACAAATCTACCCGAAAACATTAAAAGGACATTTTACTTATGCAAATACAAACACAAATGGTTTATTGTTCAAATCATAAACATATGATATACGAACATTACAAAATAATATTGCTTATATACAAATACATTCAGACAGTGACGGGGATCACAGAAAGTAATCGCGGAATTAAAGGGGGACATAACCTCGGTCAGATTATTTTGATGAAAAGACTAAAGGGGGAAATTCAAATGGCAGCCCGGGAGTCGCGTGAGATGATGTAATAACCTAAAATTGTCTGTAATATGCATGCGCAGAAAGGGTATTCATGTGAACGGAGTTACCCACTGGTGGCAGTAAACAAACTTCACATTTACCGCTACAATAATTGATTAACCATGAAATATCGTTATCCCATAAAGAAAAGTGATAAACTCGTGAAAATACTATATAAAACAAGAAAAAAGTATTTGTCGTTTAAAGTAAAAGAGAATATTTGTTTTATGTAATCGAATTGTTGTGCACTATTTTCGACGCCATTTTGGAACCCAAGTAACACCGGCCTAACCCAGGATCAGAAGCGTCGAGGTTGAAAGGTTAAAATGACATCACTAGTGTCGAAACCGAGGTCATTCTGTTGGAAACCCGGTTAACTCGGGTCGAAACCGAGTCCGATATGAACTTACCCTAGGGGAAACATTTGCGTACGTTACTAAATCGTAACTAGGTCTATTTTGATTGATCTAGTAAATTACACACTATGACGTAATTTCATTGATGAATTTCGGGTAAATAAGCATGTAGCCTAATTAAATGTGGATTAATTTTTCTCAAATAAACAAAGTTCTAGACTGTTTGATTAAATAACTGTGATGTTCTCTCTCGATTCTATTTGATTCTTTTTTCGTGGATTTACTAAGAAGGAATTAAAATCAACTTAACTGTGAGTAATTTAAGATTCTCTTGGCAAATAAAATGAATTTTTTGTACATTGGATATCCATCCATGACTAACGAGGGTTGTCCCGGAAATTCGTGAATTTCTGGGACATCCCTCGTAATTTAAACTGTCTTAGATACGAAAAGAAATGAACATAGAGACAATAATGTGTCTTGGGATATTATAGATTGACCGAGTTCTAAACAACGACGAATCCGAATTTCCCCTCTTGAAAGATTAATTATATATTGACAGAATAGATCTTTGTCAAACAACTGGTTACGCATCGAGATGCAACACTCAATTAACACCAGAATTGTGTTAATTGCCATCTAGACAACGTTTTAAGCTCTTATTCAAATACTTCTTGAAATCACTCTGTCAGTTAAAAGCACATTGTCGCCTTATTCGTTAAAAAATGCATTCGCTTGTTAAGCTAAATGGAAAACCCGCCAGTCATTTTTGTTTTCAATGAAACCTGCTCATTTGAAACATCTCGGTGTTTAGTCAAATAAGGACAGTTGACGCACCTTACAACGGTTTCCTACTATTTATCACATTAGTATTTCTATCATTCCTTTTCTTAGCCTCTTGCAATTCATTCTATTCAGGCATTCTAAAATATATACATGTGTATTTATATAAATAATAAAGAGAAAGAGAGAGAGAGAGAGAGAGAGAGAGAGAGAGAGAGAGAGAGAGAGAGAGAGAGAGAGAGAGAGAGAGAGAGAGAGAGAGAGAGAGAGAGAAATGAAATGAATATATGTTTATCCGTCGGGGGCAGAGAGATGCCAGAAAAACATTTCCCCCGGCTGGTTATCGAACCCGGAACCTAGGGCCCGTTTTACTAAACTTCTGACGAAAAAAAATAATCGTCTGTACCGGTGTTTTCGTTCATTGTTAGATTCAGCCTTGCAATATCTCATTAGAATCGTCTTTAGAAGACGATTCCAATGATATGATGCATGGCAGAATTCTATATTTAGTTTCTTTTGTAGAAGCAACTTTAAATTTTGACTTCCGCAAAAATGATCATAAGTTAATTCGTAAAACATGTCCCTGATGAGTGAGAGACACACACTAATTACGCTATATCACTACGCTTGTATCGTCTGTAGAGGATGAATTTACATTCTTTTGAAGAAGATATCTATCAGGTTCGAATAATGTATCACATACGGCATTCAATTTACAGAATAACGACGTTAATTTGTACTTTTGGGGATAGAAGAAAATGCGAATTTTATGTTGTTTTATGTTGTTGATTATAAAGGTTTGTCTACCTCTATGTCTAATGACATCAACAACTTCAAGAGCTATTGTCCTAGGCTCATGTACAACATCGATCTACATTTGATTTGTTGTAAGGATTGTGCCCCCCTTCCTCGTTCATTTTTCTCCTTCTGTCTGCCTGTCTCTCTGACTCTGTCTATAAATAGAGCCGTTTTTACGACATTCCAATCGCCAACCATTTTCCCTAACTAGATAAAAAGGCTTCCGTAAAAATAAATAATAAATTCAAGTAAACCAATTATCACGCCTATAATGAATTATTTGAAATATTTATAATCAGTTTTCTCGATCCAATCATTATCAAATTAATTCTTTGTCATCCTGTTTGTAATTTACCCCACTATATGTTATTTCATACGATGGTTTAATATATGTTATGTTATGTTAATGTTTGTCATGCTTGTTTTTGTTGAAGTTGGTATGCCCCCTTCATTCTCGCTCGCTCTCTCTTTCTCATTTCTCTTTTGTCTATTTCTTCATTTCTTTCTCTCCCTCTTTTCATCTTTTTCTCTCTCCCTATCTGTTATACCTTTGACCCAGAAACTCCCGCACGTTGACAAATTAATCTTTTGGACTATTCAGTCATCTTTGATAGGAGTGTAATTGTTTAAGATCCTGGGTAATGATACGTGACTATGAAAAAAAGAACTGCCCTCTATCGACTTTAGATGATTATCTTGTAGATGATGTGACAGAACAATTGATAATAAACTTTTGAAACATACAGATTAAGAATACGTTAAGAAGATTAACAGAAATAATCTATCGAAAATCTTCAGTCATTGTTCAGAAAGAATTTAGCTTGAGAAATATTAAAGTTCACAGTTCATTCCTTTGAAGCTGAAGTAATTTTCCAATATCATTATTAGATTATGGGTAAGAGCATTAAATTCTATAGTATTATTTCAAATGCTGTCGGCAAGAACAATTATACAATAAGCACCATTAAATTGTGCTAGATTTACTCCTACGTTTAGTAAAATTTCATTTAATGTTCAGACGCTTTGCAAATTTCCTCGTACTTTTTACCTAATCTGCCACTTTGGCCACTGCTTGCAGTCTTCAATTTAATTTATGAACCGGTCTTTGAATAGGTAAATGATTTAGATTAAAAATTGGGTTTAACGCCTATTTAAACGGTGTTTTCATCAAATCACGGGAGCTGGGACAACTAACAATGTATCTTTGTTTTCCCTACAACAATTTTAGCACAAAAATCTTTCCATGCCTCAATCTGGTAATCCGACTTAGGTTTCCGAATGTACACATCTTAATTGAAGACAAATCATTGGAAATGATAGTTTTCGAGGCCGGAGATCGAACCCGGGACATTCTTATTTAGACATGTCGCCATCGCTCTTCGTTGGAATACACTAGTGTCACGGCAATCGGGAACCTTCTGTGATTCTTGGTAATAGACCTCGGGGCACAGCCATGAAAGCGCGTCATTTCGCTGGATTTATATGACGTCACAATAATCAACCATCTCGCTAAAGATGACGTTGCATGAAACAAAACTAACGAAAGAATAAGGTTATACCTTTTTTTTATTTTTATATATAAAACACAACGAAGTGTTTTACTGCGTTTTGTCATAAAATTATGTTATGCCCATAATATCTCCACAGACGATCGGGAAGAATAAATAAGATGTGTTTCACTCGTATTTTAACCGAAGTTCCCCAAGAAGCCCAATTACTTAAGAAATGACTGAAAATAACTACACGTCCGAGGTACTTTCCAGTTTACGGAAATGTCCGAGCGATGTTCCGAATGCTCACAGATCGGACAGTGTTTGTACCAAAAAGTGCCTTATGAGCCATAAAATATCAAACATTTTTCTGCAGGCTATTTCGTATTCCTCCACATGTGTCAAATTATTAATATGACTTGACTAGAATAAGTATTTTTAAACTCAAATCGACACACATACATATATGAAATATAGATTTAGAAATAAAACACGTTTTTTTTCTTATGTGTAAAACAAATTGTTTTTAGTTGTTAAAATTGAATAAGGTGCTTTAAAAAGTAAAATTGCCCATCTGTCTCGTAGGAGATTCTACGTTCTTGTAAGTCGACAAATTATTACCTAAATTATCGCGTGTGTCTCACGCCTCGCAGACAACTCGTCCTGTTGGGGTCAGACAAGGGTGTGTAAAAATGATGGAATATCGTCGGAAGCATGTCTGGCTGTGATTTTTCGACGCACCAAAAATTCGATCACTAACTCAAAAGAGGACCTCTTTTCGTCAAAAATAAAATCCTTTACTTTTGAAACAAATTCGCTATTTCAAGCACCATTTTAGACACAAAACAAAAGAAAAATCCAAAGAAAATCTTCAGAAAAAATCTGCTGAACCAGAATGACTAAACGGTCCTCATAGGTTGGCATGGAACATCAGATTATTATCCCGAATATATTTTGCAGCAATAATGTCTATCGGGGGGCAAGGAACACAGCCATGGGCCCATGGGTAAAATAACCTATATTATGTGTACATATTATTGCATCTTGAAATTGGCATTCATCTCAATCAAAACCATTCTAAATCACTCACTCAGCGCTCCATTCACTCATTCCAAACACCCACTCAAACCATTCAAAAACTCTCAAACCCATTGAAAATAAAAAGAATCAACTACGTTTTCAAAATAAATTTGGTCAGAGAAAATTGGCGATTTCACTGACATAACTCAAATTGTAAGCCTCTGAATGGTTCTTGAAGAAATAGACAGCTAGCAATAACACTTTTATGTTTTATTAAAGGGACGTCATCAATATCGCTTATTTTTTTCATCTTAAACAAAATTTGCGACATAGGATTACCTCAATTTAATTTCATTCAAAACTCGCCCAACACACTCATTCAACTTTATTGAGTTTATTCCAAAGGTTCCCAAAATCATTCATCTTGTCAATTTCACGATGTTTTTAACTGTATATCAGGTATTCCAAAATCATTCATCTTGTCAATTTCACGATGTTTTTAACTGTATGTATATGACATAGTACAAGACCATATTGCCAAGGTCAAACTCACTTATAAGGCTAAGTTTGTTTGTTTATATGGGGTTTAACACCGCTTTCAACCACCTTTCACTTATATCACGGCGGCTGGAGCACCTAACAATAGAATCCTGGTATTTCTTAAACAAGTACTACCATTTCATCCATTTCATTCATTGATGGGAGACAAATAGTCAAAAAGGATGAGCTCGGCCGTCGGAGATCGAACCGGTGACCTTTTTGAATGGTAGTCCGATGCTCTACCTCTGCGTTATGACGGCGGCTGATTTGGAACGAAAGTTCCCGAATTATTGACAGTTCAATAGGGTTTAAGAAATTAATAAGTTTTCCGTCATGCGAAATGGGACGATCTTGGTTGTGTGTAAAGTGTCGACCCTAGTCAGACTGCGCGGATACAAACTTTTCGCATTTAGCTGATTTTATTTATCTAGAATGATTAATAGATACCTACCTAAGAAAGAATTTTTGAACTGCAACCTCTGTTTGACCTGTACTGGATCTAATATTTTTAAAAAAAAAAAAAAAAAATAATAGTTCGTGTTACGGAGTTCCCAGATTGTCCCTTTAAGCGTTACGTTTCACACAAATGACATTATTTTTTGAAGTTGGTTTGATAAGCTTAAAGGGCAAATTCAAAGGGGTTAAATTATGTTATTTCGTAGACCATCATCCAACTAAAAGCAAATTTTAATAACACAATTTATTTTTAGTAACAGTTGAACGCGAAAAAAAATGTTTTTTTGTTACAACCCATCGGTTTTTATAGCCCGGCTTATGTCCCTTTTTTATCGGTTATTAACTTACCTCCCCTGAATTGTGACGTCATAGCGGAACCGATTCAAAATGGACGTAGAGTACGATAGCGAGTTGAGTGATATTTTAGACGAAGAAATCGGTATATCTGGGACAATTAGGCCATACATGTATGAGCCAATTCGTAGATCCAACTGCCCGGAGTCTGAGGATAGCGATGGTGATAGTTCCTCCATTTCCGATATCATTGAGAACGACGATATTGTCCCGGACGTTTCAGAATGGTGAGTGATCCAACGCGAGTTACGTAATCGGTTTGTAGAATATATTTTTCAGAGTTACAACATTTCGTTTTACGTATTCTTGAAGGCTTATTTACAAAATGGTCGATATTGTATTTGCATGGCGAATATCGACGATCGAATTACCTCCGACGTTAGACGAGATATGCATGATTTTTCTAACAACAACAACAACTCTGCCGAAATATGCAAGATCACATTGGATAACTCTGAAATCGGGCCTAATTATAATATTTATACTATTTTATTGGTCGTTGTTACATCATATAAACATTTAAACGCTGGTATGTTAACCACAATCTATGGCAGAGCCAGAGTGAGACAGAGGGTAAGGGAGTTCCAGCAGGAATGTGAGCTGAATTGTTGGATCCTTGGATGGTTCATAGCCTCCCTATTTGTTTTTATGTTAAAATTCGATCAAGTGTGTTGATAAATAGGGAAGATATCCCTCCATTTATTATTCTAAACCCTTTGTAGAATCCAATTTCTGGCTCAGCCTTCATTTTTTTTTTAATTTGTTCAAGGTTTGAATTTTAAAAAAAGTTTAAAGCTTGATTAATGTTTATTTAATGAACTTGATTAATATATTGGTAAGATGGAATATATCTTAAAGTTGTCAGTTTTACCAATACTTATATAGAGAGAACTTATATACTAGTAGTTTTTGTCCTTCAAACCTAGGCATACCATGTTTTTTCAGGTGCTGTTGCAAGAATTGTACGAATATGCCAACACATACAGAATCCAAATGCTGTAGGACGACAAATATTGTTGATGAAAAGGTAGAAGCTGACGGATTGACGTGCATAACAGACCATGAAGGATTCCGGGCCAATTGTCTGAGTATCCATGTATTAGAGGTGGCATATTATGACCATGTTTTACAGACCGGTCCACTAGAGGAAGATCAAACAATTCATGAGTATGATGTTTAATGTTTTTTCCCTGCTCATTCATGGGACTGTTTTACATGTCACGTCTAAGATAATGAATAAACCTGATGACTGAAAATTATGATACAGATTAGTACCCTGCAACTTTTTTTAAAGAATATGTTGGGATTCAAACTTTGGACCTCTCTGTGCAAAAATAGCGAGTTCTCAATAAGTATGTTTTGTTTGTTTGAATGGTGTCAAACACCACTTTAAACATTATTGAGGTCATATTGTTGCAAGCATCTGTACCTACCTATGGTTTCCTGTCTTGGCTCACTCAAGTACAATCACTAAATTTCTTCAGGGCCACCAGCTGCTCATCCGGATGATCCCACTAAGGTTTATTACTTATTATACACAATTGGTAGGAAACTAATGACTCATTGACTTTGTCTGTCCAATGTCAGATGAAAGTTGGTAAAGCTGGGGTTTTAACTAAGGACCCCAGGCTTGACAGCTCAATGTGTTACTGCTGGGCTACCAGGTCTCAGCTTAACAAAGTATGGAGTTGAGCTTCCCGAGCTCGGCCAAGCAAAGTATGGAGTAAGACAACACCTTTAACAGTATTAAGCTTATAATAGTGTGGAGGGTGGTTAACCTACTCATATATTCCTGCTGTTTTCACACCAATTTAATTGTAAAATTTTATCTAAGCCACTAAGCTGCACATTCTACTTATTTTTGGTTTAGTCAAGTCAGATGAAAGTTGACCAAAACAGAGATTAAACTCACGACCCCAAAACTGAGAGTCCAAAATGTAGCTAATTGAGCTAGTTGGGCTTGTTATATGAATAAGCTTAATTTTGTTGCGATGTGAATTTTAGTTTTTAAGTTCTCAAAAGCATTATTATGCCCCCCTTCATGGAAGAGGTTGTATATTGCTTTGCACTTGTTGATAGGTCAGTCTATTTTTTTGTCTAGAGTATATCTCAAAGATATGCAAGCTAAGGGTAGGATTCAACACTAAGTGGAGTCTGGGAGTCCAAGACCCCTTCTGTTCCAGTCGGGACTCCTTCAATTTGCAATTAAGGAGTCCAATGGGACTCCGAGAGTCATTTGAGAATATTTTTTAAAAAACAAACAGAAGGAGCAATCTCCTCTTTAACACTCGCCAAAAGTGTACATCTTTTCACTACTAAAGTTTTTCAAGATAAAATTTGCTTCCATCCCAAAGTAGTTTGAATAAAAAGAAATCTTGTTTTGGAAGAGCATTGTAGAAAAGAAGAAATTGCCTATAACAAGCAATTTCTTCTTTTCCACAAAGTTCTCCCATTATGAATCTTTGGACTTCTTACTTTGTGTTTGGACTCCTTGATTTCATGTGCTAAGAAAAACCACTTGACTCCTTAGTGTGTGTGTGGGGGGGGGGGGGGGGGGGCATAAATGTTTTACAAAGGTCTCCTGTTTAACCCTTTTCTAATTAAGAAAAAAGCTAAATACATGACTGAATATTTATTGCAGGGAGAAATTCCACAATGACTATAAAGTAAAGAAAATGTAAGTTCAAACTAATTTTTGCTTTTCTAATTCTAGGTTATACAGACATTTGGCTTATAAAAGGTTCACAAGATGGGTGTATGGTCTTCTTGGGAAAAGAATACGGAGAGTTATTCCATCATGTGCCGTAACAGCCATTAGAAATATGTTTCCATCTGAGGACTATTGTGGTTTTAAATACCCTCAATGATTTACTGTAATGATTAATCATTCTAATAATGTAAAACCAACAAAAGCAAAATAATATTTTCATTATAATTAAAAAACAAAAACTTTTAGCGAAACATATCGAGGAAAGAAATCGCCTTTTATTGATTTTTCTCTCTTTTTTTTTTTAAAAAGGTTACCAGCCCTTTTTGCCGATTTCAAAATAGCCTATTGTTGATACTTTTCGAAATGCTAAAAATTATACATGTATACTTGGATTTTGGATCATACTAATTATGAAATGATGACAAGACAGGACAGTGAAAATAAAAGAATATCCAAAACAATATCATATTTTATTATTCTGTCTTCATATATTCACATTTATGTTTGGTTCTTCACAGTTCATCAGAATAACTGATACAGTTAATTTCATCCCGAAATTGACACTCGCCCCGATCGAAATCATTGTAAATCATTCACTTAGCGCTCCATTCATTCAAAGCACTCGCTCAAGTCAATCATATAATCATTAGAAAACATTTAGAAATCATTGAAACCTATCAACAATCAATTCAATTGATTAAAATATTCTACAATTTCATTGGCTTGTGTGGATTTAAAGTGTCTGAATCGTCCACTAAGACACACAAACAGAAAAAGTTAGTATATTTTCTAGGAGGGAGGCAAAAAATATATCTATTTTTGTTCATCTTGAACAAAATTAGCTTTATTGGATTACCTCCCTTGAATATCACTCAAGACACGCTCCACACACTCATACAATTTCAATCAAAAATCATTCCAAAATCATTCATCTTTTCAATTTCATGATGTTCTTAATTGAAACCACATTTTCCTGTACAGATACAGAACAGCTATAGGAAACATTTTGAAATGGAGATGCATTTTACAACGACTCTATACTTTTATCTTAATATTTTCTATTGTTATCCTTATTGACAAACAAGAGTGCCGGAATGGCCCTAGCTGCTTACCAAAATTTTATTGGTCAAGTGGATCTCATTCAAGTAACTTTCTGGCAATGTTTCATTCACATTTGCCTAATTGTTAAGAGGAAATGTTGTCCCAATAATGCAAAGTAACAATAGACGCTGCCTACCTATTCATTACTGAAAATAAGCCCCACCCAGCCACGCCCATCACCCAAGGAAAATTCTGGTAAAGTTTCATTGAAATCGGGCCAATAGTTCAGGAGGAGTTGTTATTCAAAGATTTCGGGCTCAAAATAAGCCCTGCCCTGTCACGTCCATATTCATGAGCCAATCAAAATTTAGCGATCAATTTTAGAAATGAGTTGCCCAAGGAACATACTGGTAAGGTTTCATTGAAATCAGGTTTGTTGTGCAGGAGGAAATGTCGTTCAAAGAATTGGGGCTCAAAATAAGTCCCACCAAGTCATGCCCATATTTATGTGCCAATCGAATTTTTCACAAACAATTTCTAAAAGGGTCAACATACTAGTAAAGTTTCATTGAAATTAGCCCAGTGTTTCAGGAGGAGATGTTGTTCAAATTTTTCGATATGAAAAAATGCCCCACCCTGCTACTCCCATATTTATGGGCCAATCAGAATTTTGAGACCTATTTTGAAGAGGGTCACCCAAGGAACATTCTGGCAAAGTTTCATTGAAATCGACCCAGTGGTCCAGGAGGAGATGAAGTTTTTAAGATTGTTGATGACGGACTTGGAGTGATCCTAAAAGCTCCCCTAGAGCATATTGTGCTCCATCTTCGCATTGAATTGAAGTTGTAGTTACAACATTTTTTAAATCAGTTTATTGCCAATAAGCAATAAATGAGTTCTTCTGATTGGTCCACGGATTTTTGATTGACACCTTCTATTTTTCAATTAAAAGGGATTGCCAGTCAAGCTAACCTCGTTCATAAAAACTCTCGATAGAATCAATTCTTTGTAGGGATAAGTTCCCTAAAGCATGAAGAATCACAAAACTTCATTAAAAGATATAGCAAATATTGAAATCCTGACCAGCTCCCATAATCTAAGCAACCTGATCTGTTTCTAAATTTCATGCCATTTCAAAATATTTCTTAGCATAGTTAAATATAAACTTCGATATTGTCATTCTCAAAGTTCAGAAGTAATCAGACAAACAAGCTTCAATAATAGTCTAGGCTCTTATGTAAAAATATTGGGTCGATCGTGACACGTCGGACGAAAGTGCCAGTTTTTGTCTGTAGTAAGGTACCATCATGAGATAACTTATGCACTTGGGGTGCCCGACTTGGCGGGCCTAGATACGACTTTAGAGCGATTTCAAATTTCGGATAGATGTGTATCCGGATACTCTTCCTTGTATTTTCAAATTTGCGAATTCTCTTTGTTAGACGTACAAAGATGACACAAAAGTGCCGTTTTCATCTCTACTTTATGTCCCACATCAATCATAACGGTAATTTAAGACGGTGTCCATGTGTTTGTTTGTCTAACCATGCGTATGCCATAGTATAGCTAAACTGCATTATATGTGTAATTTGATAACCGTAGTTGAGATTAATTGCACATACTTTTAACCAGGCCATTTAATATTGTTAAGTATCACTTGATGTCGAAGGTGAAAAGGTTATCTGACGTATCTGGCCAAATACATCCATTGTACAGTACCGGGAAGCACATTGCAGAGCAGTCCCAGATCGATCCCCGGCTGCGTTGAAAAAGTTTTAGTTTCAGTCTCTCACCAATGAGCTGTTTTACGCTCGAATAGTGAAACTGGTGCCGCTATATCGCATGTGGTAGCGCACCAGACTCTATTTAGGGCGTTTCTAATTCGATCCGCGACGGTGGCACTTACCCTTACCGTCAATGTTCTTCCATCAACGGGTTTATACTTGTTAACCTATATTCGATTGATATATATAGAACTGAAAAGGACTTCATAGTAGTACTGGTAAGAGAAAATCAAGAACTCATGGCAAGTAGCTCTAGACTCCGCGATGTCTTTAAAAGCTGTTAAAAAATGCGTTAACCACTATTCAAAAATGATAGTTCTAGTGAGACTTATATAAGCGCTCAACGGCTAGGTGTTCCATCAGTCCCAATCAGACAGAAATTCATAGAAAAGTGTTAGTGCTTCCTGGTGAATATAAAGACTTTTGTTAAACAGAATGACATCATATCAAAATGGTGACGACATTTAAACATTTTATAAAGATGAAACAATTATAAAAAACTAATCAAGAGCACTGTGTGCGGCTTCCAAAACTCAACAGCTCGGTGCTCATGATGTAGTGTATGAAAATATGAACTCATAAAAAGGAATTTAAAACATGCTAACTTGCGCTTAGTTACAGGAACTCTTTGACAGTAAAGATTGCTCTTAAATATATGTTGATCAAATATTCAAAGTTTAAATCAAATGCTTTTAGCCATGCGTTCAAAATTATAATATACAGGCAAAAAGAAAAAAAAAGTTTTCGCATAAAGCCAGTTACACGATGATGACAAAGCGGTGTTTTTAGACATACGAGGGTTGATCCATAAATTCGTAACATGAGCCAATCATTAAACTTTCGCGTTTCTTGCTTGTTCGGTGTATAATTTGCTGAGTGTGTAGTTCAGCATCTTCGCACGGTATAAATGTTATAATTTTTGAAAAAACAAAATATGCCAGCCTTAAAATTTAGTTGGCATAGTAACATACATGTACTAAGGCGGAGGGAGCTTAAAACAATGAAAACCTGTTACATGAATATTTTTTCTGAGAGTATTCGTAAACGTTAGTTGAAATTTTCTTGGCAGAAGTAAATATGACGCAAAAGGAAATCAATTGTATTATTTTCAACTTGATTGGAAAAGTTTTTTACAGACAAGGAGTATTTGAAATAAGACTGATTATTCCAGAGAATAGTGATCTGACGTCAAAACAATATATGAAATTAGCTTTTAATCTTTATATTTCTTTCCTCATCCAAGTTATTCACCAACCCAAAAATTCAAAATGATTTAGGGACAATATAAAAATTGACCTTTTTTCTAAAGTTACCCCGGATGTTCAAAGAGGGCCAGGCTTTTAATGGGGATTTAGAAGGGTATACATTGTAATAAAGTTTCAACAAAAACACTCGTTCAAATTGATGTTTATCATTTTCCCAAATAAAGGTCCAGCATAAGGGTCTGCACTTTTATAGAATTAATACGATATAATACAGAAATATTACACAAATTTGATTTCAAAGGGAGTGTGGATACTTTCTGCAAGTTAGTTTATCAGGCACAGAAAAGCATCGGAGTAAACGGAGACTGTGTAGAAAAGAGTCAGTGATGACGTCATATTTAACGTCCTGGCTCCTTCGCCGTGTGGAGGTGTATGTCTTAAGCTTTTCACATTTATTATACAAATATTGCATTAAATTATTGTATAGTTTATATTTTGATAGTCAAGCTTTCTAAAGTTTTCATTTTACGAAGTTCTGGATCAATCGTCGTACACTGTTTTTTTTTTTTTTATTTTTATTATAATTATTATCTTAATTGTTCATCCGTTGAATGCCTGATACGCATTCCGAAAGAGTTTCACTTTGTGTGTTTTTGTACTTTTGCAAAAACCTATAGAACCATTTGATGGACATTCAGGTTATGCATGAATATAGTATTATTTTCATCTATCTACGAGGTGAAATAAGATTTAACGATTGCAATAAGTACTGGGACTGTTCAGTTTACTCCCTAATACTCGCTTTTTTTTTTTATAAAAGCCCCTAAAGCTAGTGTCACATAAACGCTCCGACAAGTCGGCGATGCGCATTTATATCATTCATTAGATGATAAAAACGACGCCTAGTCGCCGAATAGTCGGCGACTGATCGGTTCATCAGCCGATTACATAGCGGATCTTTTGTAGATCGGCAAGGCGTAGATGAGTTTTATCGTCAAGTTAAAAGCTGTCGACGACGTTTTTTAGATTTGTGGATGACAACTAATCGCTGTCTTTCTTCCGGGCTCCGGCCGATTTTGTTCACATCGCAGAAGTCTTTTCTTGCCCTTCCACTTAGGGAAGTGATCGGCGACTAGTCGGCAATGCATCGCCTGCGCATCTCACCGGCGTATCATCAGCACGCTATGTTTAATTGATCATGATTTCTGGACAGGAAATTAGCCATCGTCACGTCGGCCGAGATTTATGTGACTGAAAAGTATTTTTGTCCTGAGATAGCGGCCGACGCCCGGTCGACGTCATTTTTTACTAATCGGCCGATGAAAAATAGGAATCGCGGATGTGTCGACGACGCTGACTTTTGTGTGACTTAAGCATAACATAGACAAAACAGATAATAAAATCGGAAAATAAACAATCGCGTTTCCTTTAAATCAATCATGTATCTTGTTTTCATTTCACCAAATATTTAATTATTTATGAGTGTAAGAATACCAATTTCATTTTTAGTTGAAATGAAAAAGCACTAATTTTCATAAAAAGAAAGGCCTGTGTTCCTGTGACGTCTCTTTATTCGCGAAGAATTGGTGGTAATTCGCAGACATATTCGGCGATTTGTCGATAATACAGCGCGCACGCACGCACGCAATTCATTGATTGACCCGAGATGGATTTGCTTAGTGTAAGTGACGTGAAATTAACTACCACCCGGATCACACTTTCAAGTCGCATAAAGGCGAGAAATGTAAAACATTGTGTCGGCTTGATAATCGTTTTAGTTATACCCTTAAGGTATCATGAATCAACAATTAAGATCAAGAGGCAAAATTATTGAAATCATTTGATTTTCATTACATATGTTCATCAAGAATATAATACAGACATTTTTATAATCTTAATCCTTATTATTACTTTCCTCTCTGTCGGTTACACAACAATATTCTAAGAATTGTCCGGTTAAATTAAATTGTAAAATCTCAGAAGGAAAGGTATTCGGAAAGCAATTTATCCGAAAATTTAATCACCGATTTCAAGATTTTAAAGCTTGTAAAATCGGGCACTCCTATTTAAGATTCACGCTGATAGTATAAACTCTGATCAGGGCTACCTTTTTTCGCAACTTCGCAAGCCAGAATCTTTTGAATTACCGATCTCTTAAAATGTTGAAATGCCGAAAATACAAAAAGGATACTTTGGTCTAAAAACTGTAAATTTAACAATCATTTTCAATTCCTTTATGCTTTAAGATTCGAAATTTGATACATTCTAATTGTAAATATAGTTTTAATGCAAAATATATATAGGAGTTTGACATAAAAGGACCTTTTTCGTTAAAAAGGAACAGTATTCGGATAGTACATTATCCGAATATTTAATCAACGATTTCTTGTCTCATAGGCCTCAAAATCCGGGCACCCCCGGTGCAAAATATTGCCCATCGATCTCTCTAACTATGAACAAAAAATGGCACTTTCGTCCGACTTGTCACGATTTTTTACCTAAGCGACTCTACTATAAGTATTTTCTACAGATGGTCAGACAAGGACAAAAGAATACAAATCTATTTGTTAACAAAATAGCTATAAGAAAAAATTATGAAAAGCAATTTTCTTCCTTTTGCCATTCACATCATGCTATTTACCATGCATTAAGCAAATTTGTTTATTTTTCTAAGGCCTGCATAAAACCTGCCTTGCATTCAGAGTGAAAACATTCAAGAAACATTTTTTTTGCAAAAATACCCAGCTGCATGCATGCAAAGCGGGGTATCATCAAAATGATCACAAACTTTTTGGCGCACTGAATGCAAGGCTTATCCTTCATAAAATATGTAATTCCTAGAATAACAGAAAAAGTAAGGTTCATCTATTAAACCTTGCTCTGTGTGCTTTTACAATTTCATCTTTTTTTGGTCTTGGCGTACTGTGGGCAATTGGTTTAGGTTTCTCTGGTCCACCTTCATTTGCTTGTTTTGCTCTCTGGTAGCTTTGATTGTCTTTTCTTCTCTCCAACACACACTCCATGAGTTCATCGACATAACCTAAAAATAACAAACAAGCGTTGTCCCAATAGTCCAATGACATAAATTTATGGGGTTAAAACCAGTCTAAAATTTCCATTCTCAGTCAAATGCTATGTTGAGGGTACTCACTTGAATTGTATAATACAAACAATCTCAAAGAGTACCAACAACTTCTTTTGTGGGCAAGCATTTTTTTTAAGTATTTCAATTTAATCTCCAAAATAAAACCTCTATAGATCTGAAGCTCAGAAATCTGATGAAGACCTACAATAACATTGGATTTGAATGGATATTTAACTGATTGAGAGAAAAACCTTTGGGGGAAAACATGAAACAGCTGATAGAACATATATGAATAAAGTTCTAATATTGTCAATTCTGTGACTTAAAATGAGAAGTATGAAAGAATGAACACAAATTGTTTGACTGGTGTCTGTTTGTTCTGCTATCAGTGTAAATTCACCTGAACAACAATGATCAGTATAATGGATATTTGTGTTTAAAATACAAGAGGACCATTATGGTACTGTATTGCTCACCTTCGTTTCTTTGTCTTAATTAATAATTATCAAATTTTCTGGCACAAGTCATAATTTCATATTCACGATTTGTGGCCTCTAGAGTGAAAACAAGAAAATTGTGATTAAGGACCTTTTTTCCCATGATATGGCATGGATCCCTCCCATTTTCAATAGGGTTCATCCTTGTGACTTGACAAACATGCTGATCAAGTTTCATGAAGATTGGACCATAATTGTGGCCTCTAGAGTGTAAACAAGGAAAATGTCATAAAGGCCCCTTTTCCCATGATATGGCATGGATCCTTCCAATTTTCCATAGGATTCATCCTCGTGACCTGACGCACATTCTGACAAAGTTTCTTGATGATTGGTCAATATTTGTGGCACACACATGTGCTCAGGTGAGCTAAAAACTAGAGTTTTTCCACCTTAAAATTTTCAAAATATCTATAAAACGTACTAAATGTCACTTCTGTCTTAACCTGTCTGGCAATTCCTTCACCCTGTTTGGCCTTTGGGAATGAAATTCTCCATATCAAACTTCCATCTTTTGTAGTAGCCTGTGTTCTTCCTGAATTCTCATTAAAATGAAGTGCAGCTAAAGCCAGTCTGGAATAAACATTTTTTTTTAATGGCAATGTGTTCACTTCAGTACTGCAAACCACTTCAAAGAAATCTTTACCCAAAATCAAGTGTACTGGTATTCAACAAATGATAACCTTCTTTGATATTATGAAAAGGTCAATGTCATACAAAGTTTGTGCTAATAATTTTCCAATGAGCTAGACCTGGATTAAGTACCCTCAGTAGCAGACAACTAGCGTAAAAAAAGATAGGTCCATACAGAAAGCATTGATTAAACTGGCACCAGATACTTCCTTCAACTCCACATCTTCACAAACTAAAGACTCCGAATAGCATTCAAAACAACACTATGCACTTTTTTTCTATTCAAAGTACAACAAATATTCTGTATGACTAACCTGCCTACGGACATTACCTATGCAGGGCCAAGTAAATACCAGCCATACCATTGAAAATAATCAGTTGTTAATTTATAGTATATTTATACATTTTGTTGGATTTTGGCTTTAAGGAATTTAGAAATTGTTTGGGGGTTTGTGTAAGATGGATTTATAATGTGAACAACAAAATTTACATTTGTGGGAGAAACGTGAAAATGCAGCTTTTGTTGTTCACCCAATACATCTTTTACTCGAACTTAAACCATATTAAAAACTCTAATGAATACAAATATGGCAATGCAAATTAAAAAGCTGTATGAACTACCTTGCTTCCATTTGAGCATAGAAGTAATGTACAGACTTCGAGGCAAAATGACACACAACATTATGGAAAGATTCAAGGGATGATGTCTGCTCAGTTGGTGATAATTTCTTCACATCTTGTACCAGCAATCTTCCTGTGACCACCTTTTCCACCTCAGCATATGGTTTGAATCCTGCCAATGAAAAAAAAAATTAGAGTTAAAAAATTTATATCCAATCCAAAGCTTCTTCAGCATAGCAAAATTTTAAATCTTTCTATAGACTGAAATGTGAAACTGACAGGTTTCCAGAGTTACTAAATAAGTCTTAACACAGATCATGTGTCTTTGGTGGAGAGGTAGAGCATCCTGAGTCCAATTTCTTGGAATGGCTATCAAACTTTGTTCTTTATTTGGCCCACACATTCAACGTGAGTACTGGATCATTTCCAGCAAGCACAATCAAGAAGGATGAATCTAAATTGTCAGAATTTGTATCCGCATTGATTAAAAATAAAAAGGTTTAAACCAGCGAATAAGATATTTTATATGATTCAATTTCTCTTTTATTAGATCCAGGGGTTCGATTCCTAATCAAAGCAGTAAACATTATTTATCAAGCAGCTGGAGGCTCAGAAAGGATTTGAGCCGCCGTCATAGTGCAGTTGGTAGCGCGTCGGACTATCAAACTAGAGGTCCCGGGTTCGATCCCCGACAGCGGCACTCATTCTTGGATATTCAAGTTGCAGTTTTTTTTGTTTTTTTTTAATTTAAAGTGAACTAGTCCTGTTGCAAAGCAGGTTTATACCACTCATCAGCACTTTGTCCCAGTTCAGTAATGGCGAATGGATGGACAGACAGATGGAGTGAAAACAACTATACCCCCCCCCCCTGTGGAATTTTAATTAATATGCAAACACTAAAATTTGCAAACCTGTAGCTCAAAGACTAACTGCTTTTATCAAATTATAATTTCATAGACCAGTAATTAAATGAATGTTTGTGAATAAATTTTAAGTAAAAATTTGACCTGTGTTTACCTTTTTTGAACCAATCTCTATCCTCTAGCTGACCATGCTCGCAGTTGGGAAACTTATCACCATGTCCACTGTGTATATTCACCACATGATTCAGTATAGAGAGCCATTTCTGCTGCACCAGCTCACCATCACCACCATTACTAGCAGCACACCAGTACATATGGTTACTAATAGATCTAGCCCAGTCCTTCACTTTTACACACCCTTTTTTCTTTCCTGCTGCTTCCAGTTTTTTGTAGACACCTGAAAGATTGATTGATTGATTGAATGGGGTTTTACGCCGCTTTCAACATTATTTCAGTTATATCGCAGCGGCTGGACCCTATCTTACTGTCATCAAAAAATGGATTATTTGGAAAAATGTTGACAAAAAGCTTTTATTGTACCTGTACAAGCTCAAAATCCAAAACTTGTTTTTCTTCAAGATCCAGAATACTGTATGATCCATATTTAGCGGTATAACCTGGAGAACAACAACGCATATCCCCAGCCAGCTTCAGTGGTCTTCCCTTGTCTCTAATATTGTGGATCATGGAATTTTGGTGCTTTTTCCACACTGTCATGATTGTTGGTGTTAAGTATGTCGATTGAATCAGGCTGAAGGTGCTATAGCTTATGTTGACCACAGAAGCAAAATCCAATGCCCTTAAAACCTTCACAGGGCTGACACCACAGAACATCACAGCTGCACTAAGTATTAAGTTCCCTAAAGGCATATTGCCAGAGAAAGGTTGACTTTGCCACTTTGTCATATTATCACAGTTCATGCATTGAATAACGCACAGTAATCCTGAGCCTATTATCCTTTTCTTGACACAAGTGGAAGTACCACAGGTAGAGCATTGACTTAACAAAGAGTCCAAACAGGATTCAAACACTATAAACTTTCTCTCTTTGGCTGGGTTCTCTTCGCATTCAACCTCCATCTCGTGGTCACTGTCAGGCTGCCAATCAGGATCAGCTTTGTCCGACTCTACAGACACAAAGCTGTCATTGAAGCTATTTTCTGTCTGAGGTTCTTCAGCTCTGTTTGGGGGGAAACCTGGGATGTAACTCGTCTGAGTACTCTTTTCGTTGGTCTTCACAGCTGTGCACTGAGTAACAACACTTTCCCTTTTCTGTAAAAGGAAATGTATTTATGAATACAAAATTTTCCTTCAAAGACTGAACTGTTTTTAGCTCCACTGGCTGAAAGCCACTGGGGCTATTGTCATGGCGTTGTGTCCGTCGTGCGTCCGTGCGTGCGTGCGGTCGTAAACTTTTTCTTTAAAAATCTTCTCCTCAGAAACTACTGGATGAATTTCAACCAAACTTCACAGGAATGATCCTTGGGTGACCCTCTTTCAAAGTTGTTCAAGAAATTTTGATCCAATGAAAAACATGGATTTAATGGGCGTGGCTAATTTCCAAATATGGTAAAAAGTGAGTTTTCTCAGATTCTAATCGATAGATACCAATTAAATTTTACATGAATGATCCTTGGGTGACCCTTTATCAGTCTACCAAAGATTATTGTGAGCGGATGAAAAATATGCTTTTTATGGGCGGAGGTCATTTCTCTAAATGTTATATAGTGGAAACGTTGAAAATCATTTTCTCAGAATGTAATTGATGGATATAAACCAAATTTCACTGGAATGATCCTTGGGTGACCCTTTATCAGTCTACCAAAGATTATTGTGAGCGGATGAAAAATATGCTTTTTATGGGCGGAGGTCATTTCTCTATATGTTATATAGTGGAAACTTTGAAAATCATTTTCTCAGAATGTAATTGATGGATATCAACCAAATTTCACTGGAATGATCCTTGGGTGACCCTTTATCAGTCTACCAAAGATTATTGTGAGCGGATGAAAAATATGCTTTTTATGGGCGGAGGTCATTTCTCTATATGTTATAGAGTGGAAACTTTGAAAATCATTTTCTCAGAATGTAATTGATGGGTATAAACCAAATTTCACTTGAATGATTCTTTAGTGAAGATTTATCAGTCTGCCAAAAATTATTGTGAGCGGATGAAAAATATGCTTTTTATGGGCGGAGGTCATTTCTCTATATGTTATATAGTGGCATTTTTGAAAATCATTTCAACATCAGTAGAACCCAAAATATCTTAAAATCTAGTCCAACCTTAGATTTGCTATTTCAAGAATTTCAAGCCTGTGGAGCAACTCAAGCCATTCATGGCTTTCTAGTTATTTATTTTTTTTGTCAGAGATAAAATCTCCATCGAAAAGCAGCACTGTCCTGTTAACCAGCATTGTCCCTGTTTCTTTAGCCCTATTTCTCACTTCAATTTGATATAAGCATATGTGAAAACATTTGATGTTGATGCAACAGAATTCATGAAATCTATTTACCTTTAGTTTCCATTTGTAAAGACTAAAATTAGCATTGATTTTTTTCTGATCCAGGAGTGGTGACCAGGGACCCCTGAACTTTTGGTAACAAAGATTTATTAATTACATCAGAAAATCTGAAAATTAGAGTATTATTTGGTCAGTTGGCCAGATAAATGTTGTAACTACAGTTTGGTTCAAGCTGTAGTTACTAAACTGCTTTTGGAAAAAAGTATCTTAAAAAAAAGAGAGAAAAAAATACATTACATTGATTACAAGACATTTAGATTTTCTGCTGGTTACTATTGAAATACAATTAAGATAGTGGAACCGTATTAGCTGCAACATTTCGGCACTCATGAAGTTTCACAATATTGACTGAGGTTTCCTAATGAAAATCATAAGGAAACCTTGGTTAACATTGTTAAAGTTCATTTATTCCAAAATGTTGCGTTAATATTACGGTTCCACTTCCTTAAAGTCAAATCTGAGTTAGCAGCCACATATGAATTACCAATCCCTGATTGTTTTCTATTCATTCATAATTCACATTAATCATATTGAATAGTTTGTGAACTTACTACAAGATTGTAAGGTGTCTGTGAAGAAGTTGACACCATGTCATGGCTAGTCACTTGCTTCTGGGTTGTCATCAGATTCTGTTCTGTAACAGTTTGGCTTTCCACAACAGTTGGTTTGTCAGAAGATGAAGAAGGAAGTTTTGGCAAGTGTGATGTTAGATCGGCAAACCAAGTCAAGGAGCACAGAGATGATGGGCTGGTCACAGATGTAGTTGTAGTTGTAGTTGTGGATGTAGCTGTAGTTGTTATGACAGAGGAGGTCGTCACAGCAACAGAAGGACTCGGGAAAAGTGGGACAGCTGTATAAACCTCTCCAAATTCCGCTGTGATTTGCTCATCCAAACATGGTCTGCTCTCTGATTGTCTCATACTCATCATAGTTGTATTGATCTGTTGATTAAAAAATATGAATGTAATGTGACCCATTATGTGAAAAAAAAAACCCACACACAAAACAATTTCTTAAAGCAATTATTCCAGCAGAGGTCAACTGGAGCTGGTATTTAGGGGACCCGGTATTTAAGACTTCATCAATATACAAAAAAAAAATTACATGACAGTGGGTAAACTTTGAATCTTCATCAGACCAGAATAAATTCTGCCAGATAGAAAAAAAGAGAGAGAGAGAGAGATTGATTGGCTCAGTGCTAAACAGTTGTTACTGCTTACATCTTTATAGGCAGTTACATCTGTTCACATTAAGTCATTGAGTCTCAATGTATGTGGTAAGATTTTCCAGTCAGTCAGTCCTTTATCATTATGCAACTGATTGGACCAGCATATTTTCCCCAGACGTATCAGTGGGAACTGATGTATTTCACAAAGTCTTGCATTTCCAAAATTCTTTCACAGGTAGGAAGAATGATCATTCATAAAACTCAGCCTGGTGATAAAAAAAATTGACTAAAAACAGTCTGCTCAGTCTGACTACATCAATATGTTATGCACGTCACACATGGTGCCTTTTTGCCTGACAGGTCAAATATAAATACACATGTACCCATAAATGAACAGAGTATTGACACAAGTCCACAAGGACAAAAATCCTACGGACAAAACCCCATGGGACACGTAGAACAGATTTGATATTGTAAATATGGAAAATATATTCAGCTATGTCCACCCAAACAATACTTTGACAGGGATTGTGACCTCACTTTTAAAATGTCCAACCAAACAATATTAGGAAGGTGATGATGTGCACCATCTCAGAAATATGAAGGGGGTAATGCCTGTTCTGATAATTTGATAGAAAGCCTTGCTGAAATGGGTGTTAACCCTTGTCATGGTGAACCTGGAATACTCCTACAGGAGGTATAGACAAAGATCATTCGGAATTTATGTGCTGTTTGATCTATGTTTATGCCACATGGTTTTCCTTATTCAATCAGAAAACTTGAAGATATATTTTTTAGATATTAATACTGACTCAAAAATAAGAACATGCATTGTTTTCAGTACTTTGATAATAATCTTTTTTTTTCTGTTTCTTTTCTGTAAAGGCAAAACTCACGAACATCAATCAAGCATTATATCAAGAACCATGGTTCTGGAATAAGCTGCCCGAGTTGTCTAAGCCGTTTTGGCACAAGCAGATTTTCCTTGCTTAATTGTTTGTGGACAAGTGAGAAATCTCTAGAAAAAATGTGATATTTTCTTATAGTAAAAGTGTTAACTGTTTTCTAAAAATAAAAACCATTATTCTTATGTCAACAATAAGTGAAACTATTTTACGGATGCTTCTTAAAGCAATACAAAAGTACATTCAATGTCAGAAAAAATAAGACTATTTATTAGGAAAAATGTGTTTATGATAAAGAATGGACAAGAAGATTTTTGATATGGACAAGCCAGATTGTGATTGTCACTTGTCCATGGACAAGTTGACTTTCAAAATATTTCAGAACCCCTACATAAATATCAGAATTATGGCTTTTTTATAACTAGGGTTTAACACAGTGTGTAGCAAATTTTCAGTCTTATTTCACAGACCAGAGCACCTAACCATAGATCCCTGGCATTTTTCAGCCTCACCGCTGCTTCCTTTCCAAGTCTATAGCTGCTCATCCCTTATAGGAGAACAATATTCCTATTAGTGGGAGACAAATTTTGGTAAGGCTATGTGCTGCCCCTGAGACTCAAACCCAATACCCCTTTAATTGGAGTCCAATATCATTCAACTGATGGGTTCTGTTTGTTTGCAGCACTTTCACCTTTTTTAACCTATCTAAGGCTAGCGTTCAGGGTCATCTTATTTCTTTAAACCCTGTTTTAAACTGGAGTCTGAATTGTACAGATTTTTAAAGAGATGCCGTTGAGTAATATCCATTTATCTTGTATATACTGCATATACTGCATATAATGCTTTTAAAGAAATTGAAAAGTTTACATCGCGATTCTTGAAAACAAATATTTTATCATAGATTTAAATGAATTCCGTTGAAGGTCAAAATGGCGTTTTTTCGCAAAGAAATCAAAATTTCTCGTGCTTATCTCGTTGTCAAACATAACGTTTATTTGTTTTAAAATGGGCTTTAAGTAGAAAGATCATAGTGATGCTTATTTTTTTTTGTTTCTGATTTAGGGAATTTTTGGTTTTGTAATTTAACCAAATTGATCCTATTTGATAGGAAATTTTAATGGAATTGGAAAAATTGACTCTTATGATTGATTGATTTTTCAGTTATATCGCGGCGGCTGGAGCACCTAAAAATGGTTTCCTGGCATTTCTCTCACCAGTACAACCATCACATCCTTTCCTAGCCTCCAGCTGCTATCTAACATAGGTCTACGATTATCAAACCATTGGTGAGAGACAAATTGTCGGAAAGAATGAGTGCCGCCGTCGAGCAATGTCTTCCTTTTATACACTATTTTGTCAAGATGTGTATTAAATCAAACCTTCATGAATTTATCTTGTTTTCTGTTTTGACGTAGAAATCCCAACAAGTTGACAAATGAACTTCATAGGCCATTCTGTCGTCTTGGATAGGTCATTGGTTACTTAAGATCCTACGCAATGATACGTGACAATGAAAAATAGAAATGTCCTTTATCGTGGTTCGATGATTGACCATGTCTTCTAGAGGTTGTGGCAGAACGATTAATGATGAATAATCGCAGACCACCACTCGAGAAGGGTTTCCATATTGAATTGAGCCTGTATGTATCCTTTCGAATAGTTTCCTACATTTGCGTGCGCAAAGAAACATCACTGGTCAGCCTGTGCAGCTTCACAGTCTGACCAGAGTCTTCGCTTTGCATTATGTATACATCAAGGATGAGTGGTCATGGAATACCGAATTCATTTAATGAGTCGACTGTATACAAGTGAAAACAAGGCTTTTCCGAGGTTAATCTGTTTTAGATGACGATTCTAATAGATTCGATATTTAATGAGCACAAATTCGTTATTCTATTTATAATTTGACACCATTTCAAATTTCAACGAAACTTATAACGCCGTTAGAATTGACGTCACATTATATATATTATGACTTCATCATCGTGGTTACAATTAAGCCTTGCTATGTATTCGATCTGACCTCATTTGCATAGTTAGTGCACCAGTGTAATAACACCCGTGTAATATTAAATATTCAACGACATTATTTCTCTCCCGCGAGGTAGGTTGTATTATAACCCAAAGGTCTAAGCCCGTCTTCATGTGGTCAGTTAATATTCGTCTTGAATTGTGAGTCTGTCTAGATTGCTTAATGTTTGTGCTAAGCGCACAATGTGATAAAGTTGGAAATGTCACGCCCAGGCTTAAACAAAATATTAAGATTTGATTGTTTTATCGTCAGCACAAATCATACAACTAAGAAAAAACTTTTGGTACGAGCTTTTTATTCGCCCGCCCAAAGACGGGACTTATTATGGGATCACCAACGGGGGCCATCCGACGGGCAGGCCGCGCCCACTTCTCTGCCCGGAGCATAACTCTTTCACTTTATATCCGATAGACTTGAAACTTGACTGTTGTGTTCCTTCCTTAATTACCGAGTGCAGCGCACAAGCACCGTAACTCATCATAGCCTTAATTTTTGAGTTAATTCTCTTTGTTGATTTTTCAAAATTTCACATCAATCAACGTAACGGGTTTATCGTGAGATAATTTGCCAACTTGTTTCATGCTTGGGCACAAAAGTTCCAAAGCAAAATAACTCATAATGGCAAAATCCTAATTATATTGCTGAATGATATGAAATCAGAGGAAAGGTAAAACTATGCAACTAAAAACAACACTTATGTATGAACTCGGTTCGATTTTCTTAATTTTGGCGATATTTTGACAAGCGATAGGCCTATATACATAGATAATGATATATATTGCCTTATAATAACAATGTTATGTGGTCGAGGTTGGAATAATTAATCATAACAAGGCTTTGCCGAGTCATGATAACTTCTCGCAGCCGAGACCAGATAACATTGACATTTTAAGACACGTGTTATTCTATTCACCATGCAATCATTTTTATGATAAAACCTTAAAATTCAAAGAAATTCTGGTGAAAGAGAATTCAAATTGTTTCTAAAAATAGACTGTCTGATATCATGTTATGTTATCAGACAGGTGATATCAGGTCAATACAGGCCTCATTGCATGATAAAAAAAAAACAGTATCCTAGGCCTCCAACCGAACCACATGAACAAATCATTCTTCATTACGTAAAACTGAAATGAGATCATGAAATAAAAACGTTATATTCCCCCTCCTGTTAAATTTTCAAATGTTTTATTAACTTTATTAAGGTAATTGAATTTATTGTTATATTGTAAAGAGTTATATCAGAATCTGTAGGCTGGAACAATTAGGAAATAAAGCACCTCGGCTTTCCACGTAATTTGCCCTCGGATGTAGTAAAATTTCATTAAACGTTCAGACGTTTCTTACATTTTCCTCGTAACTTAGTTTTAATTCGTAATTATTATCCTAGATTTGACTCTTTTCTTGAGACCCAATCTACTGTCCTCTTGATTTGTGGCTGGCCCGCTTTTTAGCTCACCTGAGCACAAAGTGCTCAAGTGAGCTATTGTGATCACCTTTTGTCCGGCGTCCGTGCGTCGTCAGTCGTCCGTCGTCCGTTGTCAGTCGTCCGTCATAAGTCAACAATTTCTTTAAACGACATCTCCTCCTAAACTACACTTAAATAAATTTACGACAAATTTTATAGAAATGTTCCCTAGGTGGTCCCCTTCAAAAATTGTTAAAAGAATTGAGATTAATTTTGTAATCTTTAACACTCTTTTTCTTCTGAATAAGGAGCCCTACAGCCTTCAAATTTGGCATGGAGGATCAGCTTATAGACCTTAATAAAATAGCTAAAATCATATCTGTTGGGCCGCCAGGTGCAGAGCACTAGGGGGGGGGGAAGTACTTTTGTGAAAATTTTGTAATCTTTAACCTTCTTCTTCTTCTTCTGAACCAGGAGCCCTACAGATTTGAATATTGGCATGGATGATCAGCATATGGACCTTTATAGA
Source organism: Fragum whitleyi (assembly GCA_948146395.1). Classification (NCBI taxonomy): domain Eukaryota; kingdom Metazoa; phylum Mollusca; class Bivalvia; order Cardiida; family Cardiidae; genus Fragum; species Fragum whitleyi. The sequence continues at coordinate 57,414,560 of OX411549.1, read as the reverse complement.
AATAGCTAAAATCATGACTGTAGATTCACCAGGTGCGGAGCACCAGGGGGGAGAGAGTAGTACTTTTGTGAAATTTTTGTAATCTTTAGCCTTCTTCTTCTTCTGAACCAGGAGCCCGACAGATTTGAATATTGGCATGGATGATCAGCATATGGACCTTTATAGAAATAGCTAAAATCATGACTGTAATGCCACCAGGTGCGGAGCACCAGGGGGAAGGGGGTAGTACTTTTGTGAAAATTTTGTAACTTTAACCTTTATCTTCTAATGAACCAGGAGCCCTACAGACTTCAATATTGGCATGGATGATATGCATATGGATCTAAAATAAAATAGCTAAAATCATGAATGTAGGGCCACCAGATGCGGAGCATTAGGGGGAGGGGGTAGTACTTTGGATCAATTTGAAATCTTTAACCTAATTCTTCTCCTGGATCAAGAACCCTACAGACCTGAAAATTGATCAATATATTGACATTAATAAAAATAGCTAAAATCACGACTGTAGGGTCACCAGGTGCTGAGTGTCTTGGGTAGTACTTTGGATCATTTTTGAAATCTTTAAACTTCTTCTAATGAACCAGGAGTCCTACTGACTTGAAAATTGGTATGGATGATCAGCATATGGACATTAATTGAATTAGCTAAAACCATGACTGTAGATTCACCAGGTGCAGAGCATCTTGGGGGTTGGGGGAGTGCTTTGTTGAGAATTTTGAATCCCTACAGCCTTTATATTTGACATGGATTGATCAACTCATTAAAGAAAACTTTAAAAGTCTCAGACCCAGCCTGTATATCTGGCATAGATTAGCTGATCACAGACCTTTTATAAAAAAGCTTAAATAAATAATGACCATGGGAGGAGCAGGGGGGGGGGGGGGGGGGCGGGGAGGATTATTTCAAATGTTATCTGATTGAATAAGTGAAAATGTCTTTTTCTGTGGTTGCATGGACATACCTAGGTAATGAAGCTTTTTTCTCAGGTGAGCGACCCAGGGCCAACGGTCCTCTTGTTTTTAAATTAGTCGAATTTTACGACCGTCAATATTAAAACAATCTACTGATTGCCTCTGTCCCAATTTTTCAAAGCTTCATTTATCCTAAATAACCGCATAAAAAATATACCATTCTATATGCAAACCGTATAAATGATTCCTAGTACAAATTAAGCTTTTGAATTTTTTCTAGATATTAAATCAGCGTTTTATTTCTTGAATTCATTCAATAAAAAGTAAAACAGTCGTTTCATTTAAACATTTGTTAAATACGAAAAGAAATTAGCAGAGAAACAACAGCGTGTCTTGAGATATCATAGATCGACTAAATTCTAAACAACGACGATTCCGAATTTCCCCTCTTGAAAGATTAATTATAGATTGACATAATAGATCTCTGTCAAACAACTGGTTACACATCGAGATGCAACATTCAATTAACACCAGAATTGTGTTAATTTCCATCTAGACAACCTTTTAAGCCCTTATTCAAATGCTTAAAATCACTCTGTCGGTTAAAAGACAACAGTCACCTTATTCGTTAAATAAAAAAACTAAGTTCGCTAGTTAAGCTTAACGAAAGACCCGCTGGTCACTTTTTTCAATGTAACCTGATCATTTGAAACATCTCGGTGTTCAGTCAAATAAGGACAGCTGGCGCACCTTACCACGGATTCCCACTATATATTTATCACATGAGTATTTCTACCACTCCCTTTCTGAGCCTATTGAAATTCATTCTACTAAAGCATTCCAATATACAGTATATCCGTCGGTGCCAGAAAAATATTTTCACCGGCTGGGCATCGAACCCGGGACATAGGTCCCGTTTTATTAAACTTCTAACGAAAAAAATAATCGTCTGTCAAAATCATAAATATTACCTGTGTTTTCGTTCATTGTTAGATTCAGCCTTGCAATATCTCATTAGAATCGTCTTTTGAATACGATTCCAATTAGATGATGCATGGCACAATTCCATATCTAGTTACTAATGAAGAAGCAACTTTAAATTTTGACTTGCGAACAAAATGATCGTAAGATGTTTAGTAAAACAGACCACTGATGAGTGAGAGACACACACTAACTACGCTATATCTCTAAGCTTGTACAGTTAGTGAAAAAGACATTCGCCTCAATCAAAACCATTCTAAATCGCTTACTCAGGGCCCCATTCATTCATTCCAATCACTCACTCAAACCATTCAAAAATCATTAAACCCATTGAAAAATATAGAATCAGCAACATCATTCAAAAGAAATTTTGATAGAGAAAAATCGCGATTTAATTGACATAATTCAAATTGTAAGTGTCTTATAGGTTCTTGAAGAAATAGGAAGCTATGTATATAACCTTTATGCATTAAATTGAAGGGAGGTAATCAATATCGTTAATTTTTTCATCCTGAACAAAATTTGCGATATAGGATTTTCTCCCATTAAATTCGCTCAAAACTCGCTTCACATACTCATTCAATTTCATTCCTTAATCATTCCAAAATCATTCACCTTGTCAAATTCACGATGTTGTTAACTGTTTCGCCTGTAGAAGATGGATTTACGTTTGAACAAAATTTGCGATATATAGGATTATCTCCCATTAATTCACTCAAAACTCGTTCCACAAACTCATTCAATTTCTTTCCTTAAACATTCCAAAATCATTCACCTTGTCAATTTCACGATGTTGTTAACTGTATCGCCTGTAGAAGATGGATTTACGTTCTATTGAAGAAGATATGTATCAGGTTCGAATAATGTATCACATACGGCATTCAATTTACAGAATAACGACGTTAATTTGTACTTTTGGGGATAGAAGAAAATGCCAATTTTCGGTTGTTTTATGTACTTGATTATAAAGGTTTGTCTACCTCTATGTCTAATGACATCCACAACTTCAAGAGCTATTGTCAGTAGCTCATGTACAACTTTGATCTACATTTGTTTTGTTGTAAGGATTGTGTCCCACTTCCTCATTCATTTTTCTCCTTCTGTCTGCCTGTCTCTCTCCCCTTATTGTCTGTCATGTACAATACTATATTTGCGTTTGTTGAAATCGTTATGACCCCTTCATCTCTTTCGCTCTCTCTATCTTATTTCTCTTTGTCTGTTTGTTCCTTTAATTCTTTCTCTCATGCTCTCTCTCTCTCTCTCCCTCTCCCTCCCTCCCTTTCTCTCTCTCTCCATTTCTCTCTCTCTATCCCTCTCTCTCTCTCTCTCTCTCTCTCTCTCTCTCTCTCCCTCTCCCTCCCTCCCTCCCGTTCTCTCTCATTCCCTTTTTCTCTCTCTCTCCCTTTCTCTCTCTCTCTCTCTCTCTCTCTCTCTCTCAAACACACTCTCTCTCTTTCTCTCTCTCTCTCTCTCTCTCTCTCTCCCTCTCTCTCTCTCACTCTCACTCTCTCTCTCTGTCTCTGTCTCTCTCTCTGTCTCTGTCTCTCTCTCTCTCTCTGTCTCTGTCTCTCTCTCTGTCTCTGTCTCTCTCTGTCTCTGTCTCTCTCTCTCTCTCTCTCTCTCTCTCTCTCTCTCTCTCTCTCTCTCTCTCTCTCTCTCTCCTCTCTCTCTCTTTCTCTCTCTCAATGACAATGAAAAATGGAACTGCCCTCTATTTTATTTAGAGGATTGCCTAGTAGATGATGTGACAGAACAATTGATAATAAACTTTTGAAACGTACAGATTAAAAATACGTTAACAAGTAAGAATAACGAGAAATAATCTATCGAAAATCTTCAGTCAACTATCGGAAAGAATTTAGCTTGTGAAATATTAAAGTTCATAATCCATTCCTTTAAAGCTGAAGTAATTTTCCATTATCATAATTAGATTATGTGTAAGGACATTGAATTCTATAGTATTATTTAAACTGCTGTCGGCAAGAACAATTATACAATTAGCACCATCAAATTTTGCTAGATTTACCCCTTCGTCTAGTAAAATTTCATTCAATGTTCAGACGCTTTGCAAATTTCCTCGTTACTTTTACAGTTAACAACATCGTGAAATTGACAAGGTGAATGATTTGGGAATGATTTAGGAATAAAATTGAATGAGTGCGTGGAGCGAGTTTTGAATGAATTTTATGGGAGGCTATCCAATGTCGCAAATTTTGTTCAGGGTAACAAAATTAGCGACATTGATTACATCCCTTTAATAAAATTTGCATACCAGATCTATAGATAGCCTCATTTTCCTTGTGGAAGAAATCAGACGCTTACAATTTCAGATAATTCAGTGAAATCGTGTTTTTTTTAACTATTTTGATTTTGAAAGTAGTTGCTGGTTGTATCTTTTTAGGTGATTTCGGAGCGATTGTGCATGGTTTGAGTGAGTGTTTAAAATGAATGAATTGAGCGCTGAGTGATCGATTTAGAATGGTCTTGATCGGAATGATTGTCAATTTCGCGATGTATCTAAGTGTATCTAGTCTTCAACTTTGGTCTCTGCTCACAGTCTTCAAAAAAAAAAAAAAATGAAAAGGTAAATGATTTCGATTTCAATTTGTTTTAACACCTTTTTAAACAGAGTATTTAATCAAATCTCCGGAGTTGGAGCAATTAACAATGTATTCATTTCCCCCACAACAGTTCTAGCACAATTATTCTTTCCCAGTCTCAAGCTGGTAGTCCGACTTAGGTTACCGAATATCCGCATCTTCATTGGAGACAAATGTTGAAAGGCATTTGTCGCGACCGGGGATCGAACGCTGGACATTTGATTGATACATGTCGACATCGTTCGTCGTAAATTTTATGTACTGTTGTGACATTAATCGGGTACCTTCGATTATTTTGGGAATTGACCTCAGGAATGATAATGGCACAGTCATGAAAGCGCGTCCTTTCGCACGTGGATTTATATGACGTCACAATAATCAATCATCCCGCTAGGGATGACGTTGCATAAAACACAGGTAGCCAACACGGGTTGGGGTAGTGTAATATTACAAAAAAAAACCTACAAAAACTTATTATATATTTTTATCACAATATATAATAAAGACAAGGTCCCGAACTACCCTCTTTTATGCAGAAAATCTTGTCGTAGTCCGGTAGAAATTAAGCTGGTCCTAGTAGTGTGGTAAAAAGTTTTTTTCTTGATTGATTCTGGTAACTAAGACATTGCACATCAAGAATCAAACTGATGACATCTTGTCATCATTGAGCATTTTGAGAAAATGGAGATTGCAGCCAGGGTTATCATAAAATATCCAATCTTATCGTTAACTTGCTAAATTAAATTTTCTGAACCTATTTTTCTACTTGTTCTGGTCACTAAGATGCTTATTAGACCCACAAAATAAATAAATGTCGGAATTGAAATTATGACTTTGACTTGTAATCAAGATGGCAGCCAAATGGAATTCCTGATTTGCAAACAGTGTAAAAATCCATGTTATGACAGACTTAAACCTCAGAATGATTTCAACCATTTTGTTTAGAGGCTGAAACCTTTTTCTTTTTGAGAACGGGTAAAGAACTTTAGTCATCTGATTTGATTTTTTCGGAAATTGAACTTGGGAGCCAGGAATGCATAAATGCAAATTTTCGCTGAAAATAAATTGTCAATCTGGTAGATTTCTGAAAGCCAGTTTAGCTGATTTCTTGCTTGATTCTTCTAACTAAGGCATTGCATATCAACAATACTGATAACACCTTGTAATAACTGAGACTTTTGAAAATGAAGATTGCAGCCAGGACTTTCATACAATATACAAGCTCAGCATAAGCATGATATCTATATATTTCTTAACATTTTATTTCTACTACTACTACTTTTATTAATACTACTGTTTGGCTGCCATGTTGTCTACAATTGTTATTATTTCTTTCGTTTAATGGGTTAATTTCCTCATAATACTTAAAAGTATGATCTTTACAACAAAACTAAGCTCAAAAATGCATAAAAACCTATCATCAAGACAAGTATAGTTGTAACATATTCAAGGGGTCCTGGCTGCCATCTCGATTTTCTCAAAATGCTCAATGATGACAAGGTGTCATCAGGCAGATTCTTGATGAGTAAGACTTGGGCTATAAGAATCAGCCAAGAAAAAAAACCTTATATCACACTACTAGGTTCAAGTAAAATATGCCATTTGTTTCTGCCGGACTTTTTCAAGGGGTCCTGGCTGCCATCTCGATTTTCTCAAAATGCTCAATGATGACAAGGTGTCATCAGGCAGATTCTTGATGAGTAAGACTTGGGCTATAAGAATCAGCCAAGAAAAAAAAACTTATATCACACTACTAAGTTCAAGTAAAATATGCCATTTTTTTCTGCCGGACTATCTACTTATTTCACTGATTGCATTCTGTAGAAAGCACCCTTGCCTATCACTTACGATCTTATTTTTTCAGAAATGCCAACAATTCAGTTCGTATTTACTTTTCAAGTTGCAACCTTGAAGAATATATTTCTGCTACGGGTATTTTTGTTCATAAAACAACCAGATAGCCTTGCCCTACAGTTTAGTTGCAACAGGCTATCTGATTGGTTAAATGCTTTTAAACAATGTCAAATTATTAATCTGACTCAACTAAACTTAAGTCTTTTAAAACTCATATCGACACACAAAAAATATCTGACATATAAATCTAAAAAGAGCATGATTTCTTTATTTTATGTATAAAACAAATTGCTTTTAGTTGCTTAAATTGAAAAAGGTGTTTAGAAACTGAAATTGCCCATCTGTTCCGGAAAATTGTACATTCTCATAAGTCGACAAATTTTTACCAAAATTATGGCGTGTGTCTCACGCCTCGCAGACAACTCGTCCTAGAGAGGTCAGACAAGGGTGTGTAAAAATGATGGAATATCGTCGTAAGCATGTCTGGCTGTGATTTTTCGACACACTAACTCAAAAGAGAACTTGTTTTCGTAAAAAGATTTAAAAAAAACCTATACTTTTGGAACAAATTCGACATTTAAGGCAGCATTTTAGACACAAAACGAATAAAATTAAAAAGAATTATTTAAAAAAAAAACTACCAGAATGACTGAACAGTTCTCATATGTTGGCATGGAACATTAGTTCATCAGCCCGAATATATATTGCTACAATAATGGCGATCGGGTGGCAAGGAACAGAGCCATGGGCCAATGGATTAAATAACCTTTATTACGTGTACAGCTAATTACATCGTGAAATTGACATTCATCTCAATCAAAACAATTCTAAATCACTCACTCAGCGCTCCATTCACTCATTCCAAATACTCACTCAAAGCATTCAAAAACGCTCAAAGCCATTTAAAAAAAATCAACAATGTTATTAAAAATAAATTTAGATAGAGCAAATTGGCGATTTCACTGACATAATTCAAATCGTAAGCGTCTGAAATGTTCTTGAAGAAATAGACAGGTAGCAATAGCACCTTTATGCATGTTTTATAAAAGGGGGTAAAATATCTCTAATTGTGTTCATCCTGAACAAAATTTACGATATAGGATTGACTCCCTTTAATTTCATTCAAAACTCACTCCACACACTCATTCAACTTCATTCCAAAGGTATTCCAAAATCATTCAACTTGTCAATTTCACGATGTTTGTAACTGTTTGTGCCATATTGACATATTACAAGACCAGATTGCCAACAAACTCATCTGTAAGGATAAGTTTTGTTTGTTTTTAAAGGGTTTAACACCGCTTTCAACAACCTTTCACTTATACCGCGGCGGCTGGAGCACCTAACTATAGAATCCTGGTATTTCTTAAACAAGTTCTACTATTACATCCTTTCTAGCCCAAGCTAGGTCTTCGATTACAGACCAATTGATGGGAGACAAATAGTCCAAATGGATCAGTGCCGCTGTTGGGGATCGAACCCGTGACCTTTTGAATGATAGTCCGACGCTCTACCTCTGCGTTATGACGGCGGCTGATTTGGAAGGAACGTTCCCGAATTATAGACAGTTCAAAAGGGTTTAAAGCAATAAATATGTCTTCCGTCATGCGAAAAGGAACGATCTTGGTAGTGCGTAAAGTGTCGACCCTAATCAGACTGCGCGGATACAAATGTTTCGTATTTGTATTAAGCTGATTTTCTTTATCTAGAATGATCAAAATACCTTCCTGTGAAAGAATTTTTGAACTGTGACCTCTTGTTGACCTGTACCGGATCCAATATCTTTTTTTTCAAATAATCATTCATGTTACGGAGTTCCCAGATTGTCCCTTTTAGCCTGACGTTTCACATTAGGGAAATTATATTATGAAGTTGCTTTGATAAGCTGGAGCTTATATTTAAAGTTACAGTTAGTTACATTGGGAAATTGACATTCACCTCAATCAAAACAATTCTAAATCACTCACTTATCGCTCCATTAATTCATTCCAAACACCCACTCAAACCATTCAAAAACGTTGAAAAATATAGACTCATCAACGTCATTCAAAATGAATTTGGATATGGAAAAATCGCGAATTCGCTGACAAAATTCAAATTGTAAGCTTCATATAGGTTGTTATCTTATTAAGGGGAGGTAATCAATACCACTTATTTTGTTCATCCTGAACAAAATTTGCGATATAGGATTTCCTCCCATTAAATTCACCCAAAACTCGCTCCACACACTCGTTCAGTTTCATTCCTTAATTATTCCAAAATCATTCACCTTGTCAATTTCACGATGCTGTTAACTGTAGCGATACAGGGCCATCTTGTTTCTTTAAACCCTCTTTTAAACCGGAATCTAAATTGTACAGATTTTTAAAGAGATGCCGTTGAGTAATATCCATTTATCTTGTATGTACTGCATATAATGCTTTTAAAGAAATTGAAAAGTTTACATCGCGATTCTTGAAAACAAATATTTTTTCATAGACATAAATGAATCACGTTGAAGGTTAAAATTACGATTTCTGCAAAGAAATCAAATTTTCTTGTGCTTATCTCATTGTCAAACGTTACGTTTATTTGTTTTAAAATGCGCTTTAAGTAATAAGATTCCAATGATACTTAAATTTCATTATTTTGATTTATAGAATTTTTGTATTTTTGAATTATACCAATTCAAAGAGGATTCAGGTGTTAATGGACAGTGGGAAAAGAAACATTCCTATTTGATAGGAAATTGATCAATTGTTTTTTACGAGCAGCATCTTCCTTTTCCACAATATTTTGTCACGATGTGTATTAAATCAAATCCTCATGAATTTAACTTGTTTCCTGTTTTAACGTAGAAATCCCAACAAGTTGACAAATGAACTTCTTAGGCCATTCTGTCGTCTTGGATAGGTCATTGGTTACTTAAGATCCTACGCAATGATACGTGACAATGAAAAATAGAATTGTCCTTTATCGTGGTTCAATGATTGACCATGTCTACTAGATGTTGTGGCAGAACGATTAATGATAAATAATCGTAGACCGCCACTCGAAAAGGGTTTCCATAGTGAATTGAGCCTGTGTGTAACATTTCGAATAGTTTTATACATTTTTTTGCGCAAGGAAACGTCACTGATCAGGCCAGAGTCTTCACTTGGCATTCTGTAGAGGATAGTAAATGTGTGGTCACTGAATACCGAATTTATTAAACGAGTCATCTACAAACAAATGAAAACTTGCTTTGAAAACGAGACTTTGCCTCATTTTAATTAATTTTAGGTGACGAGTTTGATAAATTCTGTATTTTATTAGCATTATATTAATTTGTTATTCTATTTATAATCTACATGTAATTTTATTTCTATTAATATATATATATATTTATGTTACCGGATGTTTATTGCGAAAAACTGTCAAAATTCTAGAAATCCAACATTTTAAATTTTCGCGTTACTTAAAACTCCGTTAAAAGTGACGTCACAATATAAACAATAATTACTCCATTTTAGCGGTTACAAAATAGCGTTGCTATTCGCTCTAACCCCGCTTGTATAGTTATTACCCTAGTGTAATAACACCAAAGTGGTTAAATATATTCAACGACATTATTATCCGTAGGCTGTATTATAAACTAAAGGTCTAAGCTCCTCTTCAGGTGGTCAGTTAATATTCTTCTAGAATTATGAGGTTGTGTTAATTGCACAATGTTTGTGCCACGCGAACAATGTGATATTGTTGCAAATATCAGTGCTTTGGTCGTCCGAAAAAATCAAACTTATAAGGATAAAACTTTTAGTATGAGTCTTTTTATACGCCCGTCGAAAGACGGGACGTGTTGTAATCAAGGGTACCATCCGACGGGCAGGCGGCGTCTACTTCTTAGCCCGGAGCATAACTCTTTTACTTTATGTACGATTGACTTGAAACTTGGCTGTTATGTTCATTTCTTGATTACCAAGTACAGCGCACAAGCACCGTAACTCTACATATCCTTAATTTTTGAGTTATTTCTCTTTGTTGATTTTCCTTAATTTTACATCCATCAGTGTAACGGGTTTATTGTGATTTAATTTGCCATCTTGTTTCATGCTTGATAATCCTATATACATATAGATTTATATGTATTGTCTTAAAATATCAATGTTATGTGGTCGAGGTTGAGAAAATTCATCATGACAAGGCTTTGTCGAGTAATGATAATTTCTCGCAGCCGAGACCAGATAACACTGAGATTTTAATACACATGTTCTTCTATTCACCATGCATTCATTTTTTTGATAAACCCTTAAAATCCAAAGAAATTCTGGTGAAAGAGTATTCAAATTGTTTCTAAAAATAGACTGCCTGATATCATATTATGTTATCAGATAGGTGATATCAGGTCAATACAGGCCTCATTGCATGTCAAAAAATAATATCATAGGTTTTCAACCAAACTACATGAACATATCATTCATCATCATCGTAAAATTGAAATAAGGTCATTAAATAAAAACGTTATATTCCCCCTCATGTTAAGATTTTCAAATATTTTATTACCTTTATAAAGGTAATTGAATTTATTGTTAGGTTGTAAAGAATTATATCAGAATCTGTAGGCTGGAACAATTAGGAAATAAAGTACCTCGGCTTTCCACGTAATTTGCCCTCGTGTCTAGTAAAATTTCATTAAACGTTCAGACGTTTCTTAAATTTCCTCGTAACTTAGTTTTAATTCGTAATTATTATCCTAGATTTGACTCTTTTCTTGAGACCCATTCTACTGTCCTCTTGATTTGTGATTGGCCAGCTTTTTTAAAATTAGTCGAATTTTACGACTGCTTTATATTAACACAATCTTGTGATTGGCTCTGTCCAAATTTTCCAAAACTTCATTCTTCCCAAAATGACCGCATACAAAATTAGCCATTCTGTGATCATACCGTATTAACGATTCCTAGTAAAAAAAATATCAAGCTTTTGATTTTTTCTAGATATTAAATCAGCGATTTATATTGAATCCATTCAACAAAATGGCATTTCGGCACTGCAAGTACTAAATGTACAGGCTTAAATGTACAAGCACTAATGGCATTTAGGCACTGCAAGTACTAAATGTACAGGCTTAAATGTACAGGCACTATTGGCATTTAGGCACTATAATGTCTTAACCAATGACGTAATTACACATTCGGAACTTTACTCCACCAATCTAACGATCAATCTCGGATGTACACAGATGGACTTTTTTTAAAATTACATGAAAAAATGGGAAAAAACTCAATGACGTCAATTAAATAGGTGTTAGTCCTCAAAACTTTGAGTGAAAACATTCGACGTTGACAAAGCTACTCGTTTAAGTAAGTATCGTGAAATCTTCGTTGCCTTATTCAAATATGCTTAGATTTTTAAGTAATGACAGAAAAAAAACTTTTTTCAAGAATACTTCGTCTTTCCGCCTTATATACATCCGAGGTCTGTTGTAGTTTACGGAAATGGTCGAGGGATGTAACGAATTGAAATTACTATGTCATACATTCCGTAAGCAATAAAAAAAGGAAAAAAAACGACTTCATCCGAGAAAACGCGATTCATGTCGATTTCAACATTACTCATTAGAGGGTGGTACCATCAAGGAAAGAACAGTAAAGATTCACAATGCATGTGATAAGGTATTTCTTGATCATATAGCTGTTGAGGATGCCATGTCATATGTTTCATTCCTGCCCAGCGCTCAGGATGACAAATCGGTGTAAACTGATTGCAAATTTCACGCAACTGCACGTGCAAAGCGGGATATAATTTGCAAATACGAGTAATTAGCTTCGTTTAATTATCCTATATGTAGGGCTAGATTCTTATTAAATTAGGCGCTGTTGCAAACTGTATCGACGTGGATAAGACAAAGAATGTTCGGGAAGAATATCGTGGCAAAACTGGTGGGGGAATTCCATAATTCGTCAGCTAGGTGATCAATCCGCCACAAAATGTCTTAATATCTGTTGAGAGATGTGTTAAGGTTCATGTAAAGTGTTTGAGACCCAATTTTTTCGGGCATCCATTTGCCAAGAAAAAGCAGTATGTCCAGGAATATTATAAATCAAAATGAAGCTATTTATGAGCACAAGCAGTTGAAAAATATAAGACTGTTATAACTATAGCGGTATAGCCAAAACATTGTGGAAAAGGGTCATTTTGTACAGAACAAGCAACTGCATGACTGTTGGATAAAATTGGCTCATATTTTAACAAAGTCTAGCTTAAAGTACCATCCAGGTAGTGCTACAACCATTGGTATTAAACTAAGCCCCAAAACGTAGTTATGCAAGCAATTTATTTTGACTTATTTTATGAACACATATGTCATATATGTCATTCTAATTTTGTAAACGTGTAGATCTTTTAAGGGTATGGTGTGTTATCAAAACATAAATAGACATTAATTGTTTATATACCTGTAAGGTTGTTTAGCAATATATCAATTTCTATTTCACAGAATGATAAATATATAGTTATATTGTAGATCATTGAATTAAAAAAAAACTATAATTTGAAATAAATCGCAGAAAATATTTCACATTATTATGGTGTGATGTTGCACCATACCTTACATCTATTTTGAAAACAGACCAAACCGGTTTGACATGCATGTTGACAAAATAAATGGAAATTGATTGTTTCAAAAGAGCCTTTTGAGACTGAGTTTTATATCAACGATTGTAGCACTACCTGGATAGTACTTTAGTCTGTACTTTGTTAAAATACGGGGCAATTTTATGCAACCGTCATGCAGTTGCTTGCTCTGTACAAAATTACCCTTTTCCACAATGTTTTAGCTATACCGCTATAGCTATGGCGGTGTATAGGATAGAAAACGAGGGCCGTGGTATATGGGAAATAGACACGAGCGTTAGCGAGTGTCTATTTTCCATATACCGCGGCACGAGATTTTCTATCTGACTTAGACCACGCTTTTCTTACACAAACTGAAATTTTTACCCTAACCTCTAAATAATGACAAAGGAGTTAATCTCGCTGTTATATTACTCTAATCAAATGTGAATATGCTGAAATTACTTATGAATCTATTTCCGTTACCATTTCCAGATCTTTTGCACTTTTACGACTGTCGAAAGTCTTAAGGAAAAAAGAGCTGTATAAAATGCTCGTTATCATTTTTAAATGACTCGGCCCCCTAAACCTGTCGAGATTCACGTGCAAAACACACTGCAACCGTATATCTGTAAATACAACGCTCGGAGTTGTATCTGTGATATATACTTTTGAAATACTGCTCTCTAATTGGCCGATTCGCTTCAAGCGTGGTCTAACTTATGTTGCCTAACTGCTTGTGCTCACGAATAGCTTCATTTAGATATCTAATATACCTGGACATACTGCTTTTTCTTGGCTAATGAAGTGCCCTAAATATTTGGTCTCAACCACTTTACATGAACCTTAAAGCCTATTCAAACAAACAATCAAATAAATAAACAAAGAAACCCCCAAGTATAGTCCATCGGATTTAACCTAGGGTATCTGCATATGCAATGACCCCACTTCGTGGATGTTTTCTTAAAAAGCTCAACTAACGAGAAGTACTGACGAAAAATAATTTGTCCCTTGTTGATATCGGTGGACTACACGATTTCAACGACATCAATTGATATTACAACCTTTGCAGTTTTTATTAAACATTCATTTTAAACAAAGCACGCAGGATAAGTAGAATTAGCGTGATCTTCAAATATTACACTCCACTTCTTGCAGCAGTTCATTTATATGAATGAATACAAACACGGGCAAATAAAGAATCAAATTCTCTGAGACAAATCAATTTAGTTGGAGTAAAACAGTAAACTTAATGCTATATTTACATTCCAGGATGTTATTGGATGATTGAGTTACGCTGTAAAGCGACCTCGGGTCGACTTATCTTTTATATCTGCGCTACAAACCATTCAATAGTTAATTGAAGACGGAAATGCAATTAAGTGATTACTTCTTGTCCCGCACATGTTGTTATTGATATTGGAGAAGAACGTGTTGTAATGCCTACAGAACTATAGTCTGAAGCGTTGCAGGGGGTATATGCACATTTTGCATATACCCCTGCAACGCTTTAGACTATAGTTTTGTAGGCATTACAACACGTTCTGCTGCGTTGATTGATTGAATGGGGTTTTACGCCGCTTTCAACATTTTTTCAGTTCTATCTCGGCGGCTCGAGAACCTATCAATTGATTCCTGATTCCTTTCCTAGCACCAACCTGCTATTTCACATAGAAATTTTGCTTGGAGACAGGCTGGCTTTCACAATGTTGGAAAAACAAATAAGTGATTAGAGTCCTTCGGGTAAACAGAAATAATAACTTTTAAACAATTCTACATGTTAAGTTTTAACGCATGTTAAATATGTGTAAATTTAGTATCTAGGCTTACATGCGTACTAGCCGTCAAGCGAAAAGGGACCATCAAATTGTGGATCCTTAGCTGATTGCGCAGTTTGACTAGGACCGAAACTTTTCACTCCTGTCTCATTTTCTGAATTGTCATACTAAATTCCCGTGAAAGGTGTTTTTGAAATGCGACCTTTTGTTGACCTGAAATGAAACTAATCTCTTCTTCAAATATCTTTTCGTACCTGTCTCATTTTCTTAATGTAGAATTGACATGCTTATTTCCCGTGAAATGCGACCTCTTGTTGACCTGAAATGAAACTAATCATTTTTTTCAAATATCTTTTCGTACCTGTCTCATTTTCTAAATGTTGGCCAATTGGCTTTCTTATTGGTCTTTCTTATTTCCCGTGAAAGGTGTTTTTGAAATGCGACCTTTGGTTGACCTGTAATGAAACCAATCTCTTTTTCAAATATCTATTTGCATCTGTCTCATTTTCTAAATGTAGAATTGTCATTCTTATTTCCCGCGAAAGGTGTTTTTTTTAAATGCGACCTCTGGTTGACCTGTTATAAAACCAATCTCTTTTTCAAATATCTATTTTACGGAATTCCAGGTGGTCCCTTTTTTGCCTGACGGCACACATATTTGACCCGTTACGTTAGAGAGGGAACATCTTGGAATTCCGAAATATTTGCAAAATGGATTGATCCCATTTGGGGGCGACCGGAGGGCGTATTTCAAAAATGCTTATCCGGGAAGCTAGATTGTTCATTCTTGATTCAGAAAATCGCAAAAGTTCTTTAAAAAATAGTCGACCCTAATCAGTCTGAACAATGCGCAACGGCTAGGGTCGTCACTTTACGCACTACGGAGATGGTCCCTTTTCGTGTGACGGTTCACATATGTGACCCGGCACGTAAAAAGGGACTATCTGAGTAGGGCGTAAAGTGTCGACCCTAGTCAGACTGCGCAAACTACGCAGACTGACTAGGGTCGAAACTTTTTAGACCGGCTTATTTTCGGGAACTAGAATGATCAATCTACCTTCCAGTAGAAGAATTTTTGAAATGAGACTTCTGGTTGACCTATGCTGGTTCAAATCTTTTTTTCAATAATTCAGTTTACAGAATTCGTGGATGGTCCCTTTTCGCGTGACGGGCACAAATATGTAAACGCTGGAAGAGGATGGTAACCAATAGGAAACATAATTTCCGAGTCTTGTAGTCTCCATCGATCAACAAAGGAAATAACATAATTAATATTATGTGCTCGATTACATAGCAACATGTCTGGATGATTCAACATTTTAATAACGCAATGACGGGCGAAAAAAGATAATCTGGAAATGAAAAATGAGAAAAATGTTGACCCTTCGCAACCCGCGCAGACTGACTAGGGTCGACATTTTTCGCTCTTTGTATATCTTAACGATTAAGGGAAATGAAATCAAACAGAAGGGTAACGATTAAGGGAAATGAAATCAAACAGAAGGTGAAATTCTAATATAAATTAATCAAAGATTGTGACATTTTGTTGTACATGTTCTATAGGCTATATATGATTTACGAGGGCCATCAAAGAAAAAGTGAAACTGGTTCTTTAATTCGAAAACTAATAAAGATATTAAAACGAAATTTCGAATGCATGTACATTATTTTCTTCTTCATTTATTTTTCAAAGCAATCAGTTTGTTGTCATGACGTCATGTTGATGACGTTACAAAGAATGACGTCAGGATGTTAATCATGGCCAGATGAAGATCCAAATAACAGAAATGTCACGTCTTTTGAATGTATTATTTAAGAAAATAGAAGATGAAACGCCGTTTCGCAATGAATATTGTGCAGGGATAAAGTACTTTCACATTGTATTTTATTTCTACAAATAACTATTTTCATCAGTGGTAAATTGAAATTGAGCCAAGTACATCCTTTTTGCATGATTTTGATTATAAAGACATTATATTTTAACGAAAATATTTGCGGTTTAAAATTTAATCAAGATTTTTTTGTTATAGATACCGTCTTATACCTTCAAGAAAGACATCTGATGCAAAATTTATTGTCAAAACTTATGAGTACATCAATGCAGAATTGCATTTGGATAGCCTTCCATTTTTTTCAGAACGACGTTGTCAGATTAAAGGAAGGAATTTGTCAGAAATTTAACGCTATTTCTTCCGAAAGTTCTATAGCCTTTATTTCCACTAAGATATAATACCAGTAAGCATTTATCAATATAATTTGAGTGGAAAATTACCCTAGGTAGTACAATTTCATTTTTTTTTAACATGGAAACATCGAGGGGCTATGGACAAATGGCACCTTCTTCTGTTGCCTCGCCTGTTGCTATGGTTCCATTCAATGTATGAAGGTAGGAGTCTGCCAAACATTGAAGGAGTCGTCACACTAAACAATATTAGAATAATAATCTCATAATAAGAACTAGTTAGGCATTACAGCACAAGTCTTACTTTTTTATTGGGTGAGCCACGTATCTACATGTGACGGTGTAGATATACTTTGTAGATGTATTTAAAGTAATATGATCTGCCTGTTTATCTGTTTATTATCTATACTTAGCAAAAAAAAAAAAAAAAAAAAACATACCCAAAAACCCAAACTTTACATGACTTTCTGAAGGCTCTAGTGTCGCTATGAAACCATATAGACTGAAAAGGTTACTTTTATATGAAACGTGAGGTTTTAATGAAGGGTCAACTCTAGATGTCGGTTATATGGAGGATTTATTTGTGGTCAGAGGACAAAAGGGTCGTTTTCAAAATCACAGAATGAAAGACAGTGTATCGGTGATGTTTTGAGTATCGGCCCTTGAAGCTTTTTAGCTTAAACTCGTTTCAATATCACGAGTGTCAAAGTCTAAGCTTAACACCCATACTTGTTCTGCAGTTATCCTTCCTTTGATGAAATGAATGAGAAAATATGCGATGGTACCAAAGCCTCTATATGACGTCACACTGGGCCTGTCTTTTCTCGACCGACATCTCATAATGGTTACGAATAGATTTTTGTTAGTTATTATGGGTTAAAACGTCACTTTTAAAAGTTTTACATTAAAAATTCAACGGCTGTTGCACCTATCCATAGTGTATTGTCGTTTCTCACGGCATGGTAGGAACATATCACCTGCGCCACCAGTCGCCCTTCTTTCTGTCTTAGGCATATTTTTTCACCTATTCTGTGGGAGACAAATGACATGAGTCACAATGACTTTTGTCAAATATGAGATGAAAGATGGCCGAGTCGGAGTCCGGACCCAAAACCCCAATAATATTGAGACCCAGATGCGTTACCGCCTGTCAATTTCGGGCTCGACAGTTCTAAACAAAGATGTTAAAATGTAACAACGTCATTCAAAATACATTTAGATAGAGAAAAAACGCGATTTCACTGACATAATTCAAATCGTTAGCTTCTCATATATTCTTGAAGAAATAGGAGGCTATGTATAGAACTCGTATGAATATTTTATTAAAGGGAGATAATCAATATCGCCAGTTTTGTTCATCCTGAACAAAATAGGCGATATAGGATTACCTCCCATTAATTTCACTCAAAACTGGCTCCACACCTTCATTCAATTTCATTCCTAAATCATTCCAAAATTATTCACCTTGTCAATGTCACCATGTTGTTAACTGAAAACAGACATGCAAGCTGTATGCATACCCGTAGTCTAATTTCTCCCTTTTTTCAATTGCTGCGGCATACCCGTTTCCATAAAAATGTGCTTATAATTTTGTATTTTCGTATCAATACTAAGGAATGAGTATGACTGAATAAAAAACGTTCAAACTGAACTTTAGGTAGTACAACTTAAGTATGTGACCAAAACCGGAAGTGTCATACGCACTATCCCGGACTCGTTTCAATCGCGCAAACCCCTGCGTCTGTGCAGTCTCTGTAGTTAGCTCTAATAGCACATGTCAATAAAACTGGTCTATAGTCACTATAAGTCATTCAAAACAGACCAAGAAGTATGTTAACTTTCCCTTTTTTTGCTAAGTAAAGAAAGATCGTATTACCTTATTATGTTATAATTTTCGAAATGCGTACAGATGAGAGGGGATAACGCCAGTCTTAAATCTTCATTTCCCGATAAAACCCTATGTTGTGGGTACTCATTTGAATCGTCTTGATGAGACGATTACAATGAGTACCAACAACGAAGGGTTTGTGCTATAATTATTGAAATACTTTTATCTAAAGCAAAAATACCCCCCTTTCTGTATCTCTGGTTCTCTATTCAGCCTCAGATTGTTAAAAATAATCTTATATCTTTTAGATATCAGCACTCTTCTTTAAGTGCAAATGTGTCTAGAATTTATTTAGCACCATAAGTGTTTAAGAAACAAAGAGAGTGTTGGCTTTCTTTTCCGACCAACAAACAAGTGAATAAGTTTCTCCAAAACGTCAGCCAGAATCTATCTATGGTTACTTAAGATCGTTCGTCATGATACTTGACATTGAAAAATGAAAATGTCTCGCTAACTTGATCTCACGATTTCGTTGCTTCGCAAATACTCTTTTTTCCTTTCGTACAGTTTATCATTTTAGCTCGACTATCTTACACAAAATAACAAGTAATGGCACCATCATTTTGGCTTAGACGCAGTCGTAGGTTAGAGATGGCGGCGTGACAACCCCCCCCCCCCCCCCCAATTGACCATACCTCAATTAAAGTAATAGCTTGAAGCTTGCCGTGTATAATCTTTATCTCAATAAGAATGGCAGCATTTTGCGGTGCCCCCTGTTAAGTTCACAAGAAACATTTGAAATGTCACCCGTAGGCTCGGTTATGTCTATCAATATCTTATTCTTTATAATGAATTTATGTCATACGTCGCAGGAATCGAAAAAAAACGCGTTGAATATTATTTGTATTACACGGTTGTTATAACGCTAGTATAATTACTATACAAATGAGTTTAGAGGTCTTGAAAGGCTATTTTGCTACAGCGAAAATGACGTCATGGTGGATGTGATGACGTCATTTTACAAATGGCGTTATTTGCATCGTGAAAAGGTTTAATTCATGAATTTTAGGAGTTTTTTTTTTTACTTCTTTCAAAAATCGGTTCATATTATAAATAGAGATTCACACGTGTGTTAATAAAGCATCAAATTTATTAAACTCGCCATCTTAAAAATATAAAATTCGGCGTTGCCTCGTTTTTTATTTGTTTATAGATGATTTTTTTTTAAAAAGACGGTATTTCATTACCACTCATTCAAATCCTATCTATATATCTCATGTGAAGAAGAAATAATGGTGCCTTCAATGGCTTCTTCAAACATGAAATAGCATTACTTTTACAGTTAGAAACATCTTGAAATGGAAAATGACAAGTTGGATGATTTTGGATTGAAAATGAAATGGTATTGAATGAGTGTGTGGAGCCAGTTTTGAAAGAAATTTAAGGCGGGTAATACAATTAGACGAAATTATCGATATCTTATCATCTCCCCTCTCAAATCTATGTGTTTTTTTCAAAACAAATATTTGTGTGTCTTCGTGGACACGTCCAAATCGATTTCAGCTAATAAAGTTAACAACATCGTGAAATTGACAAGGTGAATGATTCTTGAATGATTTAGGAATGAAATTGAATTAGTGTGTGGAGCGAGTTTTGAATGTAATTAATGGGAGGTTATCCTATATCGCAAATTTTGTTCAGAATGAACAAAATTGGCGATATTGATTACCTCCCTTTAACAAAATATGCATTCAAGTTCTATACATAGCTTCCTATTTTTCTTAAAGAACCTATGAGAACCTAACAATTTGAATTATGCCAGCAAAATAGCAATTTTTCCTTATCCAAATTTATTTTGAATGCCGTTTTTGATTCTATATTTTCCAATGGGTTTGGTCGTTTTGGAGTGGTTTGAGTGAGTATTTGGAATGAATGAATGGTGCGCTGAGTGAGTGATTTAGAATAGTTTTGATTGAAGTGAATGTCAATTTCACGATGAAACTACCTTTAAATCAAAGAAGGGTAGGTTCGATTTAAAAGAAGTTGGGCAGTAGTGTGAACGATTCATGGACATTTTCGAATCGATTCGGATCACCTCTGAATGGCTTGAGTGAGTGTTTGGAATGAATGGAGCTTTGAGTGATCGATTCAGAATGCCTTAAAATGACAAAGGTGTCAATTTCACAATGTTCTAACTGTATAACAGATTCATACCAGGATGCTATTTGATTACAAAAATGCGAAGCATTACCCGGGGTTCACTAAGGAATGTTTTCACTCTTATGGTATGAATTCCTCGAGATTCTCAAAAAATATTTTAAGCATTTAAGCTACACACTCCTGTGAAAAAATGCTCTCTTTATCTCTTGATTAATAAGTATCATGGAATGAAAACTTCTCTAATGAAATGAAATGAAAAACCAGAGAAACCATCAATCTGATAAACAAGTTTCTCATTTTGTAATTGATTCTTAATGTGAGTATCGTCTCACATTTATATCAATCAATGATCAGAGGGCCAATAAGAATTATCTTCTAACATCAACGAGGTTTGGAAAATCTGTTGATTTGTCAACCATTATAAAACGGAGCTTATATCAAAAGAAATGATACACAGTAGTTACGATATCGCCATTTCCAATAGTGCTTCACTACATGTACTTGTATTTAAATTTTCAGGCTCTCACCAATGAGAGCTTAAATCGCTTTTTATGCTATAGAGATTTTTCATGGGTACATGTATATATGCCATTCACTTGAAACACATTTTTTTCTAAATACTTCATTTCTTCTCTCCAGTTAAAGCAATTTTTCGGATTAAATTTCAAGGTCGCAACCGAATAAATTGTTTTAGTGAAGAAGTTCCGTTTCCGAAAGGTCATTTTGTACCATCAAACAATATTTCAGATTGTTAAAATTATACAGATATTACTTAAGAGTGAGAGTGGTAAGTCTTTTACTCTTGGGACGACAAAACTTTATTCTAATCAATGGCATCGAATAACAAGATTTGTAAGAACCAACGGATGGTTTGAAAAACGGTTGCTTTGAAAAGTACTACTTTAATTATAAACTCTAGAGGCTAAATGACCAGAAGTTATAGTAAACTGCTTTAGATAGTATTATTAAGTAAACCATTTCTTTTGCAAAAGAAGTTAGAGTGAGAGTGGTAAGTCTTTTACTCTTGGAACGACAAAACTTTATTCTAATCAATGGCATCGAATAACAAGATTTGTAAGAACCAACGGATGGTTTGAAAAATGGTTGCTTTGAAAAGTACTACTTTAATTATAAACTCTAGAGGCTAAATGACCAGAAGTTATAGTAAACTGCTTTAGATAGTATTATTTAGTAAACCATTTCTTTTGCAAGAACCAGTGTGATACAGGAACATTTACGGGCTATGCAAAACAAAACAAAAAAAAAAAGAGACTCACAAAACAGTCCAAACTTAGTGTTACTATAAATAGATAGATAAATCAGAGTATTGTCCTTGGTGAAAGCAATCTGTTATCTCGAACCTGACAAATAATGATCTAAATTGGCATTCGTCTGTCACGCTGTAGAACTTCTTGTCTAACAGGTAATTTCTGAGGAAATAAAACAGCTATTTAGGCGTACGACGTCGGGAAGATAGGTTAGGTACAAAGATGGATGTTTATACGGAAGAAAATAGGAAATCGAATTTCGACTGACCTGAAAATACGACGGGGAATCACGTTACATAAAGTGTTAGATATTATTCAATAATAAAGGGTTAATTCACATTTTTGAGGGCTTTAACATTTGCAGAGGCACGAAAAATGGCTTAACGGGCGTTAATGCATTTTGAGGGTCTCTGCAAATTTTAACGCCCGAAAACCTTGAATTGATGCTATTATTGCATAAAAAAGAAAGACTAACGTATTTATTCAGCGGAGATTGCGAAATAATTCAAAGAAACGCTTCAAAACGAGCCACAAACCTACGAAAACTTTGGCTAAATTGCGCCATGCATTGAACAATCACTTTCGTTTATACCTTCAATGCTTGCTAAATTAAAGACGTCACAAAATTTAACGCGGGAATTAGGCCAACGTCTTTAGTTACAATCTAAATAAACGTTAAACAAGAATATGTTAGATGTATTTTACCTATCAATATAAATACTCGTCAAAATCGAACATTTGACTTATTATTTTCAAAATGCATTGATTTCTATTTTTGAATTAAACAAATGTTCCAGAAAAAGATAAGTAATAAATTGATAAGCTGTAGAGGCCCCAGATCGAGGATGTTTAGGTAAAAAAACCGGGCGTGAATTTTCTGATTAATCAACGATTTCTCCCGTTAACACCCAGGTTCTGTCCATTAATGTATGCCAATAACATCCCGAAAACGCCCATTTTATGCATTAATTCTGTACAGTTAGTTACATCGCGAAATTGACTTTCATTCCGATTAAGACCCTCCTAAATCGATCACTCAGCGCTCTATTCATTCATTTAAAACACTCACTCAAACCATTCACAATCGCTCCGAAATCACCTAAAAGATACAACCAACAATTTCTTTCAAAAACAAAATAGTTTAAAAAAATCACGATTTCACTGAATTATTTGAAATTGTAAGCGTCTGATTTGTTCCTAAAGAAAAGGGAAACTATTTTTTAGAACTGGTATTCATATTTTATTGAAGGGAGGTAATCAATGTCGCTAATTTTGTTCATCCTGAACAAAATTTGCGACATTGGATAGCCTCCCATAAAATTCACCCAAAACTCGCTCCACACACTCATTCAATTTCATTCCTAAATCATTCCAAAATCATTCACCTTGTCACTTTCACGATGCTGTTAACTGTAAGTACTTCACTGATTTGAAAAATAGAAACGGTTTGGTACAGAGAAGGTGGGAAATGCCAAGTATTTGGTGAACGTGGAAGATCCTTTAAAAATCTACCGATAAAAACATTATTGACGAACAAATTCATTTTGACTTTGTCGTTTTTGATTTTTTCAAAATCAGCAGATTTTTTAAAGTCCTACCACATCTAGCGAATTACTGTTTTTTTCAACATCTTCTCTGCTTTAAGCCCATTTTGAATCGGCCAAGAATTTAAGAAAAAGAAAAAAAACATAAAACTTTTGAATATTATCGAAAACTTTGTGTCACATGATCCCATGCCGTGTGAGGATAACGATGGGTCAGTACAACACTATTGTAAATGCCTATAATTATAGGCACTTACAATAGTGCTGCATTGACCCCTCGTGATAACCTCAATTTCTGAAAATTCGTATTTTTAATTCAAAATTATTTTATTTTCTACCAGTTTGAATGCTACATGTATAAGGTTGAATTTTAAATTCAGTCTAATAAATAGCGTTTCGTAAATTACTAATCATAAATGAAACAAAGAAACAAATGCACTCTGACATGTTATGAAAAAGTAGAAGAAACCGAGTGCATTTGTTTGCATGCATGTTTTCTTTAATGATTGATTAAAACATTGTTCCAGTGCTCTTAAAACTTTGGTTATTGAATTTCTAGCTCTTAAATTTGAGAGATCTGACGTAATATCTATCTAGCGAAATAGAAAATGTGCGTGTTTTGCAGACATTTCAGATATACTTTGTTTGGAAATAAATTTGAATTTTACCCCGTTATATCATGACTCCCGGTGGTGACTTTGTCTGCTGAAGGCTCTCTACCTCAACCTACATCCAGATGACAACATTTTAGAACAGCCGAAATTCTTTTTTTTTCATGTGTAGATTCAGGGTTGGGGTCGCGGTCTAGATCCACCCCCATGCATTTCTGCAACTATATGATAATTAATGCTGAAAATCTGAAAAGTCAAAGTGTCATTTGGTAAGTTGTCAAGAAAATGTCAAACCTTCAGCTTTGTTCAAGCTGTAGTAACGACATTTGGTCGCCTCCTGCTTAATATATAGATGAGATTGAATGAGGGGTCATGGAATACCGAATTTATAAAACGAGTCATCTGTAAATAGCTAAAAAAAAAACGAGGCTGTGTAGAGTTTTTTTATCTGTTTTAGATGACGAGTTTAATAAAGTCTGGGGTTTTTTTTAAGAGCACAAATTCAATAATCTATCTATAACATGACCCGAACTTTTACGAAAAATCGTGAAAGTTCTTGATATTCAACATTTCCGTCTGAGCTCATTTGCTTAGTTATTGCACTTGTGTTATAACGCCCGTGTAATATCAAAAATAGTCAACAGGGTTATTTCACTTCTGCGACGTAGGTAACAATATAATATAAGATAATAACAATTCCTGTTAGTAACCCGTCCAGTTCCCTCCGAGTAAAAAAATCTGGATCAATGCATGATTTTGCATGTTAGATAATAAACGCGTTTTAAACCGGTGATAGGGTCTATTTATTTCGATATACAGTTTAAAGCATTGTGAAATTGACCTTAATTTCTATTAGAATCATTCTAATTCATTCACTTAGCCCTCCATTCATTTATTCCAAACACTCACTCAGATCGATCAAAATCGCTCAAAATCATTTCAAAATAGTTTAAAATGTCAACCATTTAATTTAAATCAATCATTTTTTATGGCTTGTGTGGATTTCTAAAGTGTCTGAGTGTTTCACGAAGACACTCAAACAGAAAAGTGCGTATACTTTATTAAAAGGGGGTAATAAATATCGCTAATTTTGTTCATCTTTAACAAAATTAGCGATGTTTGATTACCCCCCCTTTAATTTCTCTCAAAACTTGCTCCATACACTCATTCAATTTCATTCCAAAATCACCAGTTCATTATGCTAAGATCTTAACGTAATTATTTTCTCAGTTCTCAAGTTCTCGTATTTATAACAATTCAGTATTCCGAAAAGCAGGTACCCTCGCTGGATATACGGGCTTTTGTAAAAAACCCATGAACAAGTTCCATAAATTGTGCCCTAGATTCCTTTGTCAGTTATTGACATATATTGCCCTGATTATATAAATTTTATTTTATTTTTATTTTTCTTTAAACTGACTTATGGTCTGTTTTAGACTTACGATTCAATCACGTTTTTACCCATTGCCAAAAATTCCTTTGAAATTGCGGATCGCCAATAATGCAGTTTGCCTCCATTATTAACACTATTAGTAGCCCCAAAATTATTATAGACATGCAATAACAAATTAAAAATTTGTAAGCGCATTACTTGTCTTAATAAAGATTAAATTATATAGTTGATGTATGTCGCAAGTTAACCTTGCAAATCCAGTTTGAAATATGGTATACATTGATATTGAATCAGAATTTTGATTTGAGAGGGTTGGATGGTGTGTGTGCGTGTGTATGTGGAGGCGTGTGTGTGTGTGTGTGTTCGAGATGAGTTAGACAATCTTGTTTTTAAAAAAAACAATGTAGAGAGCCGCCAGTGATACTGCAAGACTTCAGCATATTCATAATTCCAAAAAGTTTTACATTTAACACATTTTATTTACATACTTAGCGTGCCTGAATACAGTTTTCTAATTCAATTTAATGGATTTGTTCAAACATCTCACATAAATGTCATTGTGTATTGAAGTCGTAAGCTTTCAACTTTCGAAATGAGTCATTGCGAAATATCTCCTTTTTATTATTAATATTTGAGTTTGTCGTTGTCGTTGTTGTTGTTCCGTTTTCATTGAAGCTATCAAGTGAATTCATTTTGGTATACATCCACAAATTCAAGTGATTAATCAAAGGTCAATTTTGTCTATACAGTGTATAGACAAAATTGACCTTTGATCACTCACTCTAACTTGTGGATCTATAAAGCCTTGAGAAAGCCCTCATTGTGTGATCAAAATTCTATACACAACTGCAAATTGTTTCTGTTCAAAATTGCTTTGGCGATAGACACTCTTCATCCTAACCATTTTATACGCCCGAAGGGTCGTTTAATGTTATGGCCCCGGTCGTCCGTCCATCTGTCCGTCCGTTAGCAATATTTTGTGTGCCCTTAACTTTTAATGGGAATGAGCTGAATCTTAGCACAATTACTCCCTATGATGTCTTGTTGTGCATAATACTTTAAAATTTACATCGCTTCAGTCATTCCTGAGAAATCTTGAATTATCTGCCCTTGAATTGAAAGAAAATCGCTGTTTCGGGCGTATATGCGCCTCTCTGCGAAGCTCTTATTAACGATCAAGGGTGGATGGGGTGTTATTTTCCTTCATTTTCGCACGATATGCAAATTCGACTTCTAATAAATTCCCGAGCTCTCTTTGCGTATACTTTTAAAAAATTCGTACTCTGTACGCCCCTGCCTGACTTTCCGAGCTAACCGATTGATCGATTGAATTGAGTTTTATACCGCTTTGAACGATTTTTCAGTTATATCGCGGCGGCTGAAGCACCTTACAATGGATTCCTGGTATTTCTCCCACCAGTACTACCATCACATCCTTTCCTATCCTCCAGCTGATATCTCACATAGACCTACGATTTTAAACCCATTGGTGAGAGACAAATTGTCGGAAAGAACGAGTGCTCCCGCCGGGGATCGAATCCGGGACCTCTAGATTGACAGTCCGACGCGCTACCAACTGCGCTATGACGGCAGCTCCCCGAGCTGACCGAACTCGATATTCAGAAAAGATATCTTTATTTAAGAAAAATATCCCTAAAATCCTCTCTTGCGTGACTTAAATCGGTTAGTTGAATTCGTTTATTTTGATTTGGTTGATTAAGACGTCTGGCGAATTTCACAATGTATTAAATATAACAGCAATAACAATTCTCGCAACATTGTCTGGTATATGTCAAACTAAATAACGAGTTAAAGTCATCTCAATGTTTGTCGTCAACACAACGTGAATTTTTCTTAGCATAGATTTAAATTTTTAAAAAGATTTTAATTTAAGTAAAGCTAAATGGGACATGATACAAGCTCGCGTTAAGTATGACAAAATAGCGCAAGCTGTTTGTAAATTATACCTCGCTTTGCACGCACACGTGTGTGCAAAGCGGTGTATAATTTGCAAACAACTTGCAACTTTTCGTTATCCTGAAATTGGTCCTTTTTGAGTGGTGTTATCTTAAATGAGGTCACATTATTTTATAGAATATTTTTACAAACATTTTCTAAGCTTCGAGAAAAATATAAAGGCTAAAGAAAAAGAATATGTATGTTTTTTAATTTGACGGCCGAGTATTACCCCCCCCCCCACACACACACACACACACAAACACACACCTTGTCGTGCGGCTCCAAAGTCTGATGTCCATGTGGTCACCTTGCGAAGCCTTTACGGTGTGTCTTTGGGCTGCGGTCGCAGTGTGGGCTTGCGATTCTAACAAAATTCTTTTAACCTTTTTTTATACAAAAATCACAAGGTCTACGGCACCCGCAAAACCGTGCGATCATCGCACGGATGCCGTTTTTGACGAACGATCTTGCGCAAATACTGGTTCCGTTGGCCAAATGTAAACTACTCTTGAGACATATGTTTTCTGTAATGAAAAGGGTCGTGTACTTATTATATACAAGGCCAGTGTTATTTCCTTAAATTGACATAACTCATCAATTTTTCCAGATGGTAAATACTTTTAGTGTCAGAATTATTCATCTTAATTTATTTTCTTTAAAACATTGAAACATTGTCATGTTCTAAGTGAACAATTTTGGGCAAGAAGAGCAAACTACAATTGGGAATACATATGGTCTAATTGCATAGCAAAGTTTTAGTTGTAACCTCATGGTTAACAGATATTTATCTTATAACCATAGAAATATCAGCGTGATAGCATCCCATTTGATGTTTTATTATGATATTACATGTATATTTTTAGAACAATGACATCCGTAATGAGGCAATTTTTAGAAACTTGTATATCAGTTAGAAACATCGACAAAGCAAATAGAGGTTGTAAGATAAATATAATACGTACTTAGTGAATTGTATAAAAAAAAATACCTATCGACAGAGCCTCGACAATTATCAATTCTCTAAACCTTGTTAGATATTTGTTTTTTTCATTAAAAACACTAAGTGCGTATTATATATTTATATGATCAACTCCGAGGTTACATCTACACTCTTGTTATGCAGTTGGGCATAAGGTTTTAGAGTTGTCAACAATATATATTTACCTTGGTTTTAAAACTAATTTGTTTAAATTCGGTTTTTAAGAAAGCACCAGCTTACGGATTCACACTAGAAGACAAAATCTTGATGTTTTCATGACCTTGTGATATAGGCAGTGCCTTAAACCCTCTGCTATCCAATGCTACAGAATGGTTGACTGGGGCCGACTATAAAGGCTCATTTGCATATCAAAAGTTAAGGGGAAACCTTTTAGTTATCCATATTTTTTCCATGCTCGAATCACGGACCGCCAAGTCCTAGGTCGAACCTCTATGCAACTAGACCAGCGAGGCAGTCTACCGATACATATATCTTCATTAGGCGATCGATATCTCCTAACTACAGTTTTAATTGCATTTACTAGGTTTCCGTCCCTCAATTTGGTACTCGGGGTTATTGATAGATTGCAACTGTTTTAAGTTTCATCATATTATCATTTTAATCATTTCGCCACATAAATATCATTTTCTTGTTCTGGTGAGGAAATTCTTTCGAAAAAAAATGAGTGTAATAACACATTTTAACATGTATGAAAAACATTCGTACAGTTAGTAACATCGTGAAATTGATATTCATCTTGAGCATAACCATTCTTAAGCATTCACACATCGTATTTTGACGAAATTATCGATATTTTCTTTAATGCTTTTCGGTGGTTTATCGAGAAATAACGGTAGATTATCACTTGGTAATCTCACCGCAAAAGCAGTGAAATTATCAAAAACTTATACCCTGCTTTTGTGCTTTTCATCCTATCTGACGTCATCTATGCGGGGCCGAAATAAGTGACGTCACAATGAACGTTGCATAGCAATCACGCGCAAAATGACGCGCTTTACGAAAATATGTCCTAGAAATTTCACATTTTGTCTCATTTTTGCATTAAAGAAATAGAATAATTGTTTGTTTTTCGAGTAAGATCGATTTATATTTTATTTCGTGAAAAACAAAAGCTATATTTTCACTCGTGGCTCTGCCACTCGTGAAAATATAGCTTTTGTTGTTCACTCAATGAAATATAAATCGATCTTACACTTAAACAAACGATTATCCTCTATGTATTATCCTTTTAAAATTATCCCTTAAAATTCATTAAAACCTCACTCACACATCCATTCAATATCAATAGCTAAACAATATTAAAGAAATAAAAAAAGCTATTCATAGAACCTGTGTGTAATTATTAAAGGGGGTTAATAAATACCGCTATTTTAGTTCAACTAGAACAAAGGTAGCGACATTGGATTACCTTCCTTTAATTCCTCTCAAAACTTGCTGCACACACTCAATTAATTTAATTCCAAAGTCATTCCAAAACCACTCATCTTGTTAATGTCACGATGTTATCAAACTGTATGAAACTGTGTCATAGCTCAAAACGTGACCCTCATATTTGAGTGTCTAAAATCCGAAGCTAAATATTCAAGATGAATGAAATTTCAAACTAGGGTAATACGTTGATCTTTTAAAGGGTGCACTTAAACCCTCAAAGCCAATTTACCAGAGAATTTGACAGGAGTTTCAAGCACGATAAAGGAAGGCGCTAGTCTTGATCTGATTGTTCTTCCTCGATAAATCTGGGAAGATTTTCCTTAAAGATTCATTTATGAGTAATATGTCCTGGTAAAAAAGAAAGCTTTATAATTCAACTTGAGTCCAAGATATCTTCACATTGCTTGCATGGAGAAAGGAATTTAAATAAACTATTTGTGTCATGGCAAAAAAAGGGGGCCATCTCGGAACTCTGTAAATTATTTAGCTTCAAACGAGCTAGGGTTATGAAAATAAAAAGTTAGACTTCCCATGCCTAAAGATAGCGTCACTTTGACGTCATTTCCTTTTGATCGTCAATGAAGAGATAGGTTATAGACATAGTCTTTAATTTAAGCGCCATGCGCTCAAATAAGGCTTAAAACAGTTAATAAAATATGTTTCCTTTGCTAAACTGACTGAGAGTTTACCTGAAAATATTTTTAGAAAAGGAAATATTCTGAATTTATTCTTGTTTTAGACCAAATATCAATATGGGTTCTCAATGCCAATCGTCCGACATAACATAACATATGTTTTTATTGATATGACTTGAACGAAATCGTTCATCGTCAAAATATATAAATTTACATACATGTGACAATGGCGGAAATGATGCATATAACTAGAATGAAATACATGTAAAGTAGTAATGTATTTTTAATTGAACAGAAGAAAATGAATATGATGAGGATAACAGGATTATTGAAAATAGTATCCTATATTTGGTAAGATTAAAGTATATAAGAGTTTATGCACAATACTGTTGCATTCGTAGAAAGATAGCTCTATTATAACTTATAGTAGGGGTATCCATCATCCAACACAACCCCCATGTTGAAAAGACAGATATGTTTCGCAAGAAATAAATATCAAGATGCATTTACCATATTTGTATGGGCCAGAAATATATAAGAGCGTTAAGTCAAATGATTGAGGAACGAGCAAATACATCAATACATGGTTATTTGCACCAGTCTTTGAATTTCAATCGGAAAACTGTTCTTAGCAGCTTAAACGTTTTTAAAACCATCTTTCAATTTTCATTGAACAGTTCGAAGTTTATATTGATTACGCAATGCCTACTTTAAATGGATTGCCTCCGTAGACCCAGATTCGGCTGCTAACGTTCTTACCTAACATTTGACGTCATGAAAAATTTAAAGATTTTGGAACGGTTTATTGCAAGGTGCTTAAGTGTCTTTCAATGCACATTAAAAATTTTAAACTAAAATTTGTGCAACAGATTCTGCAAGCTTTGGGGTTACGTTTAAAGTTAAAAACACCTTGACGTTCATTCCGATCAATAGCATTCTTAATCGCTCACTCAGCGCTCCATACATTCATTTCAAACACTCACTCAAATCGATAAAAAAACGTTCCAAAACATTTCGAAAGCGGCCAAGACGATCAACTTTTAATTCAAATCGATCAAATTATTCTACTATTCTAAAGTATTCTTATGGCTAGTGTGGATTTTAAGTGTCTGGGTGTTTCATGAAGACACACAAATAGAAAAAAACGTATATTTTGTTAAAGGGAGGTAACAAATACAGCTAATTTTGTTCATCTTGAACGAAGTTAGCTATATTGAATTACCTCCCTTGAATTTCATTTAAAGCTCGCTCCACACACTCGTTCGATTACATTCCAAAATCATTCCAAATGAGGTCAAGGTTTCAAGCGTGTTAGCCCCGTAGTATTAGATACGTATTTGGTCGATTTAATTATACGAGGAATGATCAAGAAATTCTTAAAATGGGCCTACACTTTATTATAGAGCGAAACAGATATTTACTTAAATCAAAACCATTCAAAAACGCTCAAACGTGTTGAAAAATATAGGATCAAAATAAATTTTTGAACAGAAAAATCGCGATTTCACTGACATAATTCAAATTGTAAGCGTCAAATAGGTTCTTGAAGAAATAGGAAGCTATCTATAGTACTTGTATGAATATTCTATTTAAGGAAGGTAATCAATATCGCTAATTTCCCTAGTCATTCTTTAACTTTTCAATCCGCCTGGTTTAAAAAAAAGTTCCTCCCACAAATATCAGTAGAAAGCAGGTCGTTTAGGCTAAGATCAGACTGCACATCTGTTCAGGCTGGTCTAAGCTATACCTTTTGCAAAAGCATTGTGTACAGTAGAAATATCCAGTCAATAGCGCGAGAAGTGTTGGACAAAAATTAGATACATAAAAGAAAACACCGTTTAATGAAGTTTGTATGAAGATTACCCTACAAAGAAAACAATTTTCCGTTTATTTGCCTTGTTTAAAGGCGAGCTTTACATTTGATGAAATCCCGGGCGATTTATTTATAGACTAAGAATATTCAAAGCGATGAATATCAATTTTCTCTGTCTTTGTAATGTGCCAAAGAAATCATGCCTAAAGCTTTAAGGAGAACGCATTGTAAAGACCCCCAAAGGCCTATGAATTCGTAGGAGCCAAGTTATTAAAGGAACGTAATCCTTTCCTCATAGAGCACTTTTGTCAAGATGACCACTTAGCATAGACATTTCTATTTGTGTGGGATTTTTATGAAATGATTTTATTATTTACAATACAATTCAATACAATGCAAAAAGTTTATTGCATTAAAAAATATCACAATGTTGACGGAAAATATCAAAATAAATGAGACAAAAAAGAGAAGTGCAAAGATTTACAGAAGAACATTTAGTTATATACAATTGACTTATGTATAGTTCAAATATTACTTTTTAAAGATAGTGCATGTGCATTTGAGTCGTTAAACTTTTATTGTGTTTAAAAATAAAAATAATTGAATGGTAATGATTGGAAGAAAATGATAATTTGTACGCCTCTATGATTAGAGTGACTCATATAAAAGCTATCATGAAATTTCAAAATTTGCTGCTTTCAATGCCTTTATATAATTTGGCAATTTTTGATGATTTACTACTTCTAAGAATTATTTTTGAATTCCAAACCCAAATGAAAGAACAAAATTCCCATTTACTCACGCTTGTCTTTCTGTCACATCAAAGATATCCTTGTATTACAAGTTGTTAACACGTGTGTCGTCATCTGGACTTCACATTTTGTCTCATTTTTGCATTTAAGAAATAGAATAATCGTTTGTTTTCGAGTAAGATCGATTAATAGATCCTTTCGTGAACAACAAAAGCTATATTTTCACGATTGGCGGAAGTGTAAAATATAGCTTTTGTTGTTCACTCAATGAAATATAAATCGATCTTACACTGAAACAAACGATTATCCTCTGTATCATTTGCATCAGCATGTCCCAAACAAATCCTCGTGATATATCCTACATATTGTAGTCGCATTAATTCTGTTCATTCTGCCCTACTTAATATTAACTCCAGGCTATACTTATTTGTTGACCTTTGCTTGATGAAATCCGTTTTTAACATTTTTGAACGATATATTCGCAATAACCTCTTATTGCCTAGTGGATTTTTATTCATTTAAAAAAGTATTTCCTTGTCTATTTTCAGTTTATATCCTAACCTCAGAGGCCTATGAAGAAACCAAAATTACTGTTAAAGAAGCGGAAACCGCCATATTGCCTTGTAGAATATTTCCAAATGGTGGCAGGGTGAGTTTGATTATCATTTTTAACTTCGGATATTAAGGTAGTTTACCTGTAATAGTTCCGCAATGTTTCGGAAGTAATGAACTTTAACAGTGTTAACCGAGGTTTCCTTATGATTTTCATTAGGAAATCTCGGTCAACATTGGGAAAGATCACGTATTCCAGAATGTTGCGGAACTTTTATGAGTTCACTACCTTTAACAAAGATGCATTGTTGGTACTTGAATGAAAAAAATAGCAGAAATCCAAGGTTAGATAATCGATCAGCTGTGGCGTTACTGAAATACATGTACTATCAAAAACGGCATAAATCTACATTCTAAATACAAAGTTTTTGAGAAATCAACAGCGACTTCATAAATCAGATGCAAACTTTATTCGAAAAGAACTGTATACACGCAACAGGTAACTTTCGGATTAGAAATCAAAATGAATACTTGTTTTTAATAAACCTTTAAAATTCAAAGAAGTTAATCATACAGTACATGCAAATTGTTTCTAAAAAGTATACTGCCTGAAATTATGCTATATTATCAGACAGGTGATTTCAGGTCAATACAGGCTTCATTGCATGATAAATTTTGTTTTCAGATTACCTGGCTCAAAGACAGGGAATTGATAGCTCAAGATGGAGAGATATTACGATATACAAATAATATCTTCTTCGCCCCGGGAAATAGTTTTGACGAGTGGAATTTGGAAATATTACGAACTGATCGGCTTTTCGAAGACGTGTACTATTGTCAGTTAGATGGAAAATTAGTGCACAAAGTTCGAGTTGTCTTAGACTGTGAGTTCGAGTTGATGTAATTTTAGCCTGTGGTTGACATTTCCAACAAGTTCACGTGAGCTCGAGGTTAAACCGCTGACCAGTGTAGACAACCATATTATGCAAGAAGAATTTTTTCTGACAGCCTGAAGAAAGAACAAGACCTTATCTATTTACAGAGCACATAGTGAAGATTCTGGTCAGACTGGGCGGATGCACAGGCTGGCCAGAAGCTTTGCTTTGCAAGGGCGTAACTCCCATTACGCAATTTACGCAAGTGCGTAAAATAGATATTCCTCAGGTGGTGCATGTCGTTGATGAATGATCATAACATCGAAACTACAGCTTCTTCAAGCTGTAGTTACGATGTTTTGATTATTCACCAACGATCAATCCATAAAAAGGGAGCGAACGGGGGCATTCATCCTTTGTTACAGTCCTCATATAATGCCTTTATCCTATATATTCATAAGTTGTCGCCTTCAGAGTGCGTATGAATTTCAAAGTCCTAGATACGCCTATGTGCATATGTGAAATTTTTGG
Organism: Fragum whitleyi; assembly: GCA_948146395.1. Classification (NCBI taxonomy): domain Eukaryota; kingdom Metazoa; phylum Mollusca; class Bivalvia; order Cardiida; family Cardiidae; genus Fragum; species Fragum whitleyi. The sequence continues at coordinate 57,379,329 of OX411549.1, read as the reverse complement.
AAATGTCACGCATAGGTTCATTTATAAGTTAGTGTTGTAAATTGTAAGTTCGAACTGTAGTATATTCGATTTTTGAGGTCGTGTTGTCGTAATTTGTGATCGCGATTTATCGATTTTTTATAAGCTCGAGTTGAAGTAATTTGTAAGTTGACTTCGAAACTCGAGTTGTAGTTATTTGTGAGGTGAAATTGTCTTAATTTCAAGTTCGAATTGTAGTAATCTATAAGTTCGAATTATCGTCCTCTTTTACTTCGCTTCGAGTTGTCGTAAATTGTACACTCAAGTTATCGTAACTTTTAAATTCGAGCGTTAGTGATTATTGGTTCGAGCTTTCTTAGATTATAAGTTTAGCATGTGTAGGCTAACTCTCGGGCCACATCGAAATTACTTTTATTTTAATGATAACAATTTGCCTTTGCTTGATTGACAGTGTGTTAAATTCGTACGAATAACTGTTAACGCATACGCACGGCATGATGATAAATTTGTGACCCGTCACGCGGAAAAGGACCTTCTGTAAATCTGTAAAAATAGATATTCGAAAAAGAGATTAGGTCCAGCATAGGTCAACCATTGGTCGCATTTCAGAAATTCTTTCCTGGAAGGTAGATTTATCATTCTAGATTATGAAAATAAGCACATTACGAAAATGTTCGACCCTTGTCAGTCTGCAAAATCCGCGCAGTCTGACTGGGGTCGACACTTTACGCACCCCTTAGATGTTCCCTTTTCGCGTGACGGGTCACATAAATGTGTATGCGCAAATCCAAAAGAAACAATATACTTAGTCATTTACCAACTTTAGCTGGAAAATTGATAAGGTTCCAATTCAAATGAAGGGATAAAACTAAGAGAGTGTGATGCCGGTCTAAAAACAGTTGTTGATTTTTTTTCCATGAAACCTTTTGTTGTTGGTTGGTTAACACCGTAAAATTGACATTCACCTCTATCCAAAAAACAACAACAAAAAAACAAAAAACAAAATCACTCGCTCAGCGCTCATTCGGTGCAAAATCTCACTCTAATCACACACGCACAAAAACTCCGAAATTGTTCAAAAACGTTTTGAAAGCGTTCAAATGATACACTTTGAAATTAAATTGATCAATACCAATTGCATGATTTTATTGGTTGGGGTTGTTTTTGTGTTTCAACAGTGTTAATCCAGGTTTCCTAATGACTTTCATCAGGAAACCTCGGTTAACATTGTGAAAGATCATGAGTTCTGAAATGGTGCAGAACTATTACGGCTCTACTACCTTAGGCATCTGATTTGTCCATGACAACACAAAGTCAAAATTGTACGTAAACTTGAGTAAATGGGGGTAAAAAATTAGCGCTAGTTTCGTAATCATTCAAAACTCTCTCAACACACTAATTCAATTTCATTCCTTGCTCATTCCAAAATCATTCATCTTGTCAATTTCACAATGTTTCTACCTGTACTAGTTTGCTTATGACTGCCTACAACATAAGACTTACATGCTAACGTTGGTGAAATATTTTATTCTTAAATCTGAAACCCTCTTTCTAAGAGTAGCCTTCTACGATAGTACTTCTCTATGTAGTTAAAATCAGCTTTGCGTTCTGAATTACAGAATGGCGCTAACTGCTAGCAAATTACACCCCGCTTTGCAAGCGCTCTTGCATACAAAGCGGGGTATAATTGGCAAACACTTTGCTTCGTTTTGTCTTCCTGAACGCAGTGCTGGTGAGTCAAATACAATATAAAAAATTCTAAGTATCTTAGAGACGGGATGTAAATTAAGTTCCGCTTTTTCTCAGAATCTGCATCTCTCAAACAATTATCCTAGTGATTCTCTTTTAAATTAACGACTTTCGATACAAAGGTCATCTCAATTCGACACATTAGAATTTTATAAGTTCCCTCTTTTGGAGATAAGAAGCGACATGTTTAAAACATGAGCACATTTATCATGTAATTGCTCAGATCTTGGGTCAAATCTTTCAAAATATTTGCACCATTTATGCAGTCAAGCGCCAAAAGATTGTTTTGCAGTTTCTTCTTCTATTAATCAAATCAAACGATTAAAATATTTTTTTCGTTCGTTTTTTCGTTCTTACACATTTATATGCAGTCACATTTATTCAAAACTTTAATTTCAAAGTTTATAACCGAACCAGTAAGTTGCCGAGCAAAGCTCTTATGCTCGACTTGAAATGAGTTAAAATAGTTCAACTTATTTCAGAACAGAAAACTCGAATTTTCCAATGTGTTTTTTTTTTTTTTTTTTTTTTTTCAGGCTAAAAAAGAGTAAAGTTCGTCTATAATTAGATAAAATGATATGTGACCCGTCACGCGAAAAGGGACCATATGGGAAGTGCGTAAAGTGTCGAGTTTAGCCAGACTGCGCGGATTGCGCAGACTGACTAGGTTCGAAACTTTTCGCACTAAACTAATTTTCTGAATCTAGAATAATAAATCTACCTTCTTGTGAAATAATTTTTGAAATGGGATCTCTGGTTGGCTGGTTCTAGAACCAATCTCTGTTTCTAATATTTATTTTACGAAGTTTCCAGATGGCCCCTTTTCGCGAGACGGGTCACATTTATATTTTTTTTCAACTGATGACTATTAAACATCAAATGATCATGTGATTGATGACATGTCAGATCGATGGATTATTGGTCCTTCTTTCAGTTTTATTTCCTTATTTTCTAATTATTGTACATTTACATTATCAGCATCATTGCTATGATTATTTCAGCACCAATCAACAGATTCGAACCCGGGTCTCAGTTCTACAGGGTCCGCGAACCTGTCAACAGAAATACGACGTTAATATGTGAAGTGTTTGGATATCCCGTAGCAAACATAACATGGTCGACGAAAAATGGGGATGAAGGCCAAGCCTTTAGACGTACGTTCGTTTTACTTCACTTACCGTAAAAGAAAGGTTTTTCAACACGTGTTTCCTTTTCGCAGTCTAGCTTAAGATAAGACAAATTAATTCTAGTTTTGTGTTACGCCCTTTGTATTTTTAAAATTTCAATTCAAACAAAATTTAATTAAAGATGGTGGACTCAGTTTCATGTCAGGCAGTAGGCTTATAGAAAACATTTGTTAAGCGGCCACTTCGGCGACCCCTAAAAGTGGTCGCTTATGGGAATGGTCGCTTAATACAATATTTCATGATAAATAACACAGGTCATTTTGATAGTATTTGTGAATTATCGCGTAATTCATACTGAATTTTATCGTGTTCGAACCCAATAGAATCATCTCATTGAGACGATTCCAATGGGTTCAAACATTGTAAGATTCAATAATACGTAAAAGTAATTGTTAGATTAATAATGTCCACTTTCTCAAAGATTTCGCTTACATTGAAGGGGCTTTTAAAAATTGTCGCTAATTAAAAGTGGTTGCTATATCAACTATATATATCTAGTCAAATAAATCAGATGCCAATCCAAGATGCTCTTTAATAATAATTATGTAAACAAGCGTACGAAAAGGACTACTTTTGAACTCCATTTTTAAGATGTAACAGAAAGATTTCCTCGTCTGTCTACCTGAAGGTGGATATCAAAAATTGTCATCCAGGGAGGAACCATGATCGTTCTCAGGAAATCAACCTTTTGCGAAAAGTTTCGACTTTACCCAGTCTGCACAGCCCGCACAGCTTGTCATGCGATCAGGGTGTTGTAGAACGACAAAACGCCCTAGAAATGATTCCATGATATATCCATGTGAAGCGAATCTAATGCGCATTTAAAATATTGAGCTTCGTTAAGACATACGCATGACTGCCTTGCTTTCAGACGACGAAAACGTTTGTGAACGTTTGGCAGTTAAACCCCGCACGAAGAAACGCTCGCAAAGCGGGGTATTATTTCTCAAACGTTTCGCGTATGTATTCGTATTGAACGCAGGGCTGGCTTTTACCGATGTATTTCGAACACGCAAAATTGCCATTATCGATGTATTTCGAACACACAAAATTGCCATTATCGATGTATTTCGAACACACAAAATTGCCATTATCGATGTATTTCGAACACACAAAATGGCTATGATCGATGTATTTCGAACATCCCAATTCAACCATTTCTATTGCCTGCTCGTCATATTTTTTCAGAGCTGTCCACTTCGGCGTCAATGTCAAACTTAAACAACATTACTCGTTTTACTGAAGATACGTTTAACTGTGAGGTACATCAAGGCTTCAGAGTACAGTCTAGTGATGCCAAGCGAGCTGTTAAATGTGAGTATATATGACATATGTATTCTGCGTTATTAATGAACTGGCAGGGCGGGGCTTAGCCGTGACGTAATTTGGCGAGTTAACTTTTAAATATTTTGGGTTCATTGAAAATTAGTCGGCAATAATCGTGAACGCGTGCAAATAACTATATCCTAAAACCAAAATGCTCCACGTGCTTAGAGAAAGAGAATACATTTCATTTGGACAAGCTGAAGTTACGAGGGTTTGGTAACCAACCTACGTTTACGGACTCAAGTTAATAATGTCGTCTATCTTTATAAGTAAATAATAATGAATAGAGGCTGATTTACCTTAACCTTGGTGCATCGACTTGTTACTTAGGGAACCTAAGCCCTGCCAGGGGAAAATCGTCGATAATAGATAAGTGAAAAGTGAGGTACATCTAGAGTACTTTGTTCAGACTGGTGATGAAGGTCGATCTGCTAAATGTAAGTATTTTTATGGAAACTATTGTGGTTATGAATATCTTTGAGTTAAATCTTGTGTTTGGTTTACTGTCTAGAGATGCAAAACAAGCTGTTACATGTGGGTATTCACCAAGAGATCAATTGTCAACGAGAAACGTCAATTTAACTGTGAAGGGTCCGATATAAAGTATAATCCATAACCAATACCCTGGCAGGGCGGAGTCTAAATGCATTAAGGTTAAGGTAAATCAGCTATAATTTAGAATAACTTACTTTTACAGAGAGTCGACATAAATAACTCGAGACCTTATATCGTAGATTGGTAACCAAATCCTCGTAACTTCAGCTTAATCAAGCTAAAGTTACGAGGCTTTGGTAACCAAACGATGAAATGCGTTCATTCTCTCTTAGCACGCGAATCCTTTAGGTTTATACAGTTATCTGCATGCGTGAACATTAATTACCGACTAAAATATGAAAGAACCTAAAGTATTGAAAAGTAAACTCGCCAAATTACGTCACGGCTAGGCCACGCCCTGTCAGTTGAATAGTCGCGCAGATTATAGTGATATAAACGAGCTGTTAAATGTGAGTATTCAAATACGTGTAGATATATCTGCATTTTCAAAACTGAAGCTCAGGAATCTATATAAAAATTAAAGTTCAAGGCTCACTTCACAAAACCTACCTAAAGTTTACCCATTAAGTTTCGTTTGACTGTGAGTTTCATCAATGTAGAATCAAGTTATGAAAGCAGTAAAGAGAAGCGTAAAATGTAAGTATTAACTATTCACAAAAAATACAGTTAGGAACATCGGGAATTTTGACATATTGAACGATTCTCGAATTATTTTGGATTGAAATTGAACGAGTGTGTCAAGCGAGTTTTAAACGAATTTCAAGGTTTGTAAAACATAATCAATAATTTCGAGCAATCGGACAAATTTAGCAATATTTTTTACCTCCCTTTATTAAGATTTACATATTTTTCTGATTTTGCGTCTTCACAGTCAAATCAGACGCTCAAAAATTAAATACAGCTAATACATTTATGTAATTAGTTGACCAATTTGTTTAACATATTGATCATTTCGAACCAATTTAAATCGTTTTTGAACGATTTCGGAGCGATTTTGCATGGTTTGAATGAGAGTTTGGAGCTGAATAAGTGATTAAGAATGGATTTGATGGGAGTGTAAAATACTACTACATCTACAGTTAACGGTTATCTGAAATTGAACAGGTGAATGATCTTGAAATGAATTGCAATTAAATTGAATGAGCTGGAAGAGCGAAATTTGAGTTATATTAAAGGGAGATAATCCAATATAGCAAATTTCGTTCCAGATGAACAAAATTAGCGATATTTATTATATCCCTTTGATAAAATATGCATACAAGTTCTTTTCAAAGCTTCAAGAACCAATCAGACGCTCATAATTTCAATTATTTTAGTTAAATCACCATTTTTTCTAGCTTTATTTATTTTGAATGAATTTGTTCATCTTATCATTTTTAGTGATTTCAGAGCGTTTGTGATTGGTTTGAGTGTTTGGAATGAATGAAGCTCCGTGTGAGCTATTTAGAATGGTTTTGATCGAGATGAATATCAATATCACGATGTTACTAGCTGTACTTCTTCTTCCACTTCTACTACTACCACTGTTAAGAGATGAAGAGAGTATTTATTAATTTCATGCAGGAATAAAAATAAAATGTGTGATTAGGCTTTTAGTTCATTTCTACATGAAATTAATTTATTCTCTCTTCGTGTGTTATAATTCAATATTTAGAAGATAAAATATTGAAAAAAAAAACACAAAAAGATAGATTTTTATGAGACTTTTTTGTGTGCAAGCTTAAGAAATAGCTGCGCACTCTTTTTTTTTTTTTTTTTTTTTTTTCATTTGGAAATAAACCCAACTTTTCAGCCAATCAAAATGCACGTAAATTGATGGGATCAACCAAAATCAAATTATGTACCAATCATAATCGTCATAATAATAAGTACTATTTAAAATCATTATCTTTATTTTAAGGGATCCCAAGGGAAAAGCTGAAGAAAAATATAAGATTTTAAAATACACGAATGTTTCTTGTTTAAAAGCAAATTCCAGACAAAGTTGTAGACTTTCCTGGTTATAGACGATAATTAGCTATTTATGTTACAGTGTAGACTGTATTTAAAGGAGAATTTGTTGATTTTGTCACCCTATAGCCTTTGTCTAGATAACTGTAAAGCGGCATTTTAAGAAACTTGAAACTTTATGTACGAAAAAGTGCAAACCTGTGTATCAAAAACGTACCAAGTCCCTTTAGTTATACGTGGTTTACGCAAATATTAAGAGAAAACGTAATATCATTTAATTGAATGAAGCAGAATAAAAATTAAATCGTGCTAGTCAGATGCAAGTTAACAGATTTTGTATGTCCCTTTCGTGATCGTATGTATTTACTGCCCTCCGCCTAAAGGCTTAGATGCGCAAGTTAAAGTGGGTGATCAAAGGTCAATTTTGCCTATACGGGTATAGACAAAATTGACATTTGATCGCTCACTCTAACGTGTGTATCTTAACAACACTAATCGGACTAAATGAGATAAAACTGTAATTAGGTTTTTAGATCATTCATACATGAAATTAATCAGTATTCTCTTCAATGTTATAATTGAATATTTTGAAGCGAAAACAATAAAATTTTCATTAAAAGATAGATTTATAATGGGACTATTTTGTGTGCAAGCTTAAAAGAAAGCTGAGCGCTCAAAATTCTTTTCATTTTTGGAAAAAAACCAGAATGTTCAGCCAATCAAACTGCATTAAAATCGATGGGAAGAACCATAATTAGATCTAATTCATTCACCAATAATAATCGTTATAATAATAATTACTATTTTTAAAAAACAATATCTTTATTTTAAGGGAACCCAAGGGAAATGCTGAAAAAATATCAGATTTTAAAAAATACACGAATGTTTCTTGTTTAAAAGCAAATTCCAGACAAAGTTGTAGACTTTCCTGGTTATAGACGATAATTAGCTATTTATGTTACAGTGTAGACTGTATTTAAAGGAGAATTTGTTGATTTTGTCACCCTATAGCCTTTGTCTAGATAAATGTAAAGCGGCGTTTTAAGAAACTTGAAACTTTATGTACGAAAAAGTGCAAATCAGTGTATCGAAAACGGACCAAGTCAAGCCCCTTTTCTTATACGTGTTTTACGCACATATTTAGAGAAAACGTTTGTATCATAAAAAACCAAAAAACAAACTTTTTGTATCTTCGCAAAGACTTACAGCGTTTCAATAAAAGAAATATATCGTTTGCAAATTGAAAATAGTTTAGTAAAAACGGAGCGTTATATTTACGCCGACGTCAAAACTATTTGTAACGCAAAGGGTCACAAGTATCTTGCGTTACGTCTATGCAAATTTTCTTTCAAAATTGGATGTAGCAAAAGTACTCCTTAGCTTCAAAAATACATAAGGTGTGTCCCTTTCGCGATCTAAATAGATTTACTGTCATCCGCCTCTATAAAGGCTTAGATGCGCAAGTTAAAGTAAGTGATCAAAGGTCAATTTTGTCTATACTGGTATAGACAAAATTGACCTATGGTCGCTCACTCTAACTTGTGCATCTTTACAACATCATAATCGGACTACATAATCGGACTAAGGGCTCAATTCCAAATCAATTCCTCCACTTGACCTCGCCTCATGTTCGAAAAAGGAAGCTTTAAGGAACTCTCGAGGAGACCTCCAGTTAGATCCCCTGGAGTGACTTATTTGTTAACTTTTATTGGTTTTACCAACTCAAACAACAGTTATCAAATATGCATTTACTTATAATCTGTTTAAGTACACGGCAGACGAGCACTGCGTTCATGATGACAAAACGATGCGAACAGTTTCCGAATTATTTTACCCCGCTTTGCACACAAATGCACTTGCAAAGCGGGAATAAAACTGGCAAACTGTACGCACCTTTTGGTAATCCAGAACGCTGGGCTGATGCCCACTTTTGATGCGATGTGTTTTTGCGCTTTTAGTACCCTAGACTGGTCCAACCGTCGACTTCAAAAAACTAGTACATTGGAACCCTGTCACAATCAACCGTTTTTATAACGTATGCAAACGATTACTTTGGGACGTAACGCTTTCGAATACTTTCGGTAATTTTCGACTGTGCTGACGGTTTCCGATTGACGTCCGAGCTCCATTCGGAAGTTGTTCACGGAAATTAATGAATTCGGGTCATAACTGGCCCAGTCTAAGAAAAAACTTGAGAAAAAAATCTAGGACAATTTGTTTACATGAAGATGACAATGTATTTCAAACCTCCCAAACAAGTTGAAATTTCCCGATCTACTTTCGCCCTAATCATGTGGTAAAACACTAATAAAAGTAGACAGATTCTACCATAAAATCGTCGCCTCAAACAAAATGGGACTGTAGTAGCGTGAAAACTTGAATTCTCTGTAGACATTTTTCATGGTGTGAAGCCTTTTTTTCTCTCCTGCGTGGGTTTGTTCTTCAATTCCCTTTCTGAATTGACTAATAAAGTAAAATTTGTGATTTAATGTAATAGGAATTATTCATTGAATGTTACACGAGGAAACAAATATATTCTTCTAAGTCTAGATTAGGTGATTATCATGCATTGATTTATGGTATCACATTAAAATTTTAAGAATGTTGTCTTTGGAATATGATGACAACTTTGAGTTAATTTGCCATGATTCTGCTGAATTTACGTTTTTTTCTTTAAAATAATCCAATTTTTTTAGAGATTTTTGAATCTCTCGGGATAACTTTTGCCATGACAATTTAGTAAAAATAAAATGTTTGTTTGTTTGAATAAAATTTTATGTCGCTTTCAACATTTTTTCAGTTATATCGCATATATAGCACCTAACATTTGATTCCTGTTATTTCTCTCTCCAGTACAACCATCACATCCTTTCCTAGCCTCCAGCTGCTATCTTACATAGGTATATGATTATCAACCCATTGTTGGGAGACAAATAGTCGGAAAAAATGAGTGCCGCCGTCGGGGATCGAACCTGGGACCTCTAGATTGACAGTCCGCCGCGCCAACTGCGCTATGACGGCGGCTTGAATTATGGTATCACATTTAGAAATGTTGTCCTTGGAATAAGATGACAACTTTAAGCTTATTTGCGATGATTATGCTGAATTTACTTTAATTTTTTCTTTGAAATGATCAAATTCTAGGAACCATTTGAATCACCCGGGCTTACGGTTACCATGATAATATCATTTCTTCGCGAGTATTGAAGATAGCCCCATGCACTTACACAAGAATACAGAAAAATGATTAATCCACATTACTGGTAATTTTCAGTTTCATCTGACGTTTAAAATAAAAGTTATCGCAAAAGTGCACGAATTCATTAAACAACCCTCGTAATTCAGTAAAAAAGCAGACAGTGTATGCTTAGATCTGATTGCACGTCTGTAAAGGCTGATCTTAGGCTATATAGTCTTCGAAAGGCGTATGTACATGTCCTACAGGAATGTGTCGTAGACAGCATGCAAATGATTACAATTAGTTACATCGTGAAATTGAGATTCATTTCAATCAAGACTGTCTAAATCGCTCACTCAGCGCTTCATTCATTCATTCAAACACTCACTCAAACCATTCAAAAAATATGACTTAAAAGATAAAAACAACAACTAAATTCAAATAAATAAAGCTAAAAAGTCGCTATTTCACTGATATAATTGAAATTTTTAGCCTCTGATAAGTTCTTGGCAAAATAGGAAGCTATTTTTGAATTTGTATGCATTTTCTATTAAAGGAAGGTAATAGATATATCTATTTTTGTTCATCTTAACCAAATAGCTATATTCATATCTGATTACCTCCCTTGAATTTCACTCAAAACTCGCTCCACACACTCATTCAATTTCATTCCAAGATCATTCCATAATCATTAATTTTATCAATTTCACGATGTTCGTATCTGTAAGGAGATGCATAAAGAACTACGAATTCTCCATCGTCGCAAGCCAAGGGTTCTAGCTCCATTATGTTCCTTACGAACGTTCGTAAGGAACATGGTGGAGCTTGAACCCTTGGCTTGCGAAGATGCAAATTCTCTGACCGATGCCAAATCATTCTGTAAAATAAAGCAAGAACTAAAAATATGAAGACACTGCTCGAGAATTCCTCGTGTATATGAATACGATTTAGACACCCTTTAGCTAAAATACAATGAAAATAAAATAATATTTTTATTCTTTTTCTTGTAACATTATATTTTTAAAGCTGTTTAGATTTTAGAATGTAAAAGAACTGACAATTATAGCCGTCAAAAGATGAATATCTTGTGGTGTTTTTTTTTTTTTTTTTTTTTTTTTTTAATTTTGCATTTCATTTATCAAATGTGACCCGTCATGCAAAAAGGGACCACCTGGGTAGTGCGTAAAGTGTCAACCGAAGTCAGACTTCGCGGACTGTGCAGACTGACAATCTGATCAAAACTATTCGCACTTTACTTATTTTCTGAATCAAAAATAATCAATCTACCTTCCTGTGAAAGAATTTTTGAAATGCGACCTCTGGTTGATCTATGCTGGAACTAATCTCTTTTTCAAATATTTATTTTACAAAGTTCCCAGATGGCCTCTTTTCGCGTGACGGGTTCCAGTTGTAACTAATAGTGTTCTTATAACTGTTGAGGCTTGACTCTGATAAAGAAAAAAGAAAACAAATGTTTCCATCTATTTTTTAATAGTTTATGTGAAATATATATATTCTTTTAATTTTTCAGTGGTAAAAATGTGCCTAGACCAGAAAGACAGAATGGCTGGTTGGTGGGGATACGACTCGGCTTCCGGTGAGTAAGGCTAACAAATCGTACCCCTGTAAAAGGAAAATGTTGCGATTTCAATTATTTTCTAGACATAGAGTATTCATACACTAACCTCTAGCTTTTGAGTACATTCTACTATCGTATTGTCCAACAGTTTCATCTAGCACCCTCGACAAGGCTTTCGGATGAGAAATTAAAAGAATATATCTGGTCCCGAGGATATAAAACATTTCTCATTCTAAATTCAAAATTTTCTCAAACAATTCTAGATTTATGCCGTAATTCCCTTTTAAGGACGATTTCGGGAGTTCGTTTTTGCGCAACGTTCTTGCGCATCCAACTCTTTAAAAAGGAGTATGCGCTCCAAACTTGCACTTATCTCGGACGTAACAAAAACACTACAAAACCCCTCTAAGTTTCTATATTTCGCAGAAGTATAGAAGACGATTAACTAATCCTATCACTAAAACATAATGATAAATTATCGCAGCCATTTTATTTTATAGAAATAAATGATATGACGTCAGCGTCGTTTTTGTAGGTATTTGTGACGTTTACGTTCCTGCGCATAATCAGACATCAAACAACGTTATCAGTCATTCCAATTTATTAACATAAAAGATGATAAATAACAACTTATTGTTATTATCTTTTATTTTCATACATTTATTTGAATTTAAAATTTGAGAAAATTCTCAGTTGAGCCTGAGAAAAGTTTTATAATCTCGGGCACAGATCTGGATTGACATCGTTGCATCATATTTAGTTCTCTACAAAATACTCTACAGTTGATAACGCCTTGAAATTTATGAGATGAATGAATTTGGAATTATTTTGGAATGACATTGAATGAGTTTGTGGAGTAAGTTGGTCGAAATCACCGATATTTTATCCATCCCCCTTTTTTATTTAAATCTGCGCACTTTTGTGTTTGAGTGTCTCCACGAACCAATTAAATAATAAAACCCACGCCAGCTAATAAATTCAAAGAAATGTTTAATCAATTTAAATGAAATGTCAATCGTTTAACGACTTCAAAGTGTTTTTTTGTAAAATTTTGAGCGGACTTAAAAGGTTTGTGTGAGTGTTTGGAATGATTGAATGGTTTCGATCGAGGTACATGTCAACTTCACGATGTTTCTTGTACTTGGTGACGCATTTAGTAGTTTAATCTTATGAATTATTAGGTTTCAATCTTCTTTGAATGTTACACATATCATTTTTGAGCACCCAAAAGGTCGTATCTGCTACTTGATAATGTACATGTAAATACGTTAGCAGAAAAAATATCGAACATTTCTTTATAGAATGCTTTTCGGTGTTTATTTTATCTTATAACTATATATATACAAATGTAGTTGTAATACATCCAATATGATATTTTTATTATACATGTATAACTTTGGATATTCTTAGAATAATGACATAATGCGGTTAGTTTAAGAAACTTGTATTTCTGTTAGAGACATCGACGAAACCTGGGCAAATAGAATTTATAAGACAAATATAAAACGTTCATGTACTTAGTGTATTGTATTAAAAAATATCTAATTCGGGTGTGGGAATTGATAATTGTCTAGGTCGAGCACCTACAATGATCAACTCCTCCAACCTCGTTAGATTTTTTTTTATACAAAACACTAAGTACGTATAACATATAAATCTGTTATCCAGCGGATCCTCCCTACATGACAAAAAAATAACAAAAGGCGTTAACTCCAATAAAAAATATGCAATATCTCTTATTCAAAGAGAATATCATTTCCTCAAAAGAATTACATGTAATGCATTGAACTTGTTGTGTTACATTATACCATTTTTCCATAAACAATTTTCTTTTCTTTTTTTCTTTTTTTTTAAGATTATTAAGTCTAAAAACATCGAAAAAAATCTCCATTTATCTCCATGTTTTCTACATAAATTTCAGTTATGGAATATTTCGATTTGAACTGGCATGAAATATCGTCTACAAATTCTTTGAATTTTTTTTTTATTATTATTGTTTGTTTTTAATACATGGGTAATACAGCTGAAATTTCAAGTGACGTCATTTTCCTGGATATCAAATCATGTCTTTTCAAAACTGTCTGTCAGTTTTCGAGTATTTTCATTCGGAAATTGTAGATCTGAACACGTCATTACACTGGACGCGTTTTATTAGACTGGGACCATTCCGGAAATGAGGTAGGAGGCTTATTCCTCATAAACACGAACAAAAAGAGGTTTATGAAGGACATAAGCCGGTGACAGATGGCTGTCTGGCGTTTATGGCCAACAATTTACCTTTATGGCCATATACGGTTAGATCAGATACCGATTATATTGCATCAGATAAAAATCAGATGATGGTGTCCGTTGTAATATTGCAATTTTGAGGATATGGATGGATGGATGGATGGATGGATGGATGGATGGATGGATGGATGGATGGATGGATGGATAGATGGATGGATGGATGGATGGATGGATGGATGGATGGATGGATGGATGGATGGATGGATGGATGGATGGATGGATGGATGGATGGATGGATGGATGGAGGGAGGGATGGATGGATGGATGGATGGATGGATGGATGGATGGATGGATGGATGGATGGATGGATGGATGGATGGATGGATGGATGGATGGATGGATGGATGGATGGATGGATGGATGGATGGATGGATGGATGGATGGATGGATGGATGGATGGATGGATGGATGGATAAATGGATGGATGGATGGACGGACGGACGGACGGACGGACAGATGGATGGATCCGCTCCTTGACCTCCGTCAGGACCTTTCCCAAAGCTATTAAAATGTATTTTGACATTGAATGGTTTCGGACTAAAACTAAAAACAATTCGAATGGAGTCGACGTAAACGCGGCAACTACAGCTTTTTCAAGCTGTAGTTGCTGCGTTTAGTTTACAAACTAGTACCTTTCAAAACTGCGGAAAAATAGCACAGGGCGATAATCATCCTTTAATAACATCAGCGATCTTTTAATTGAAATGAGACATTTCAGAGTCACGTGTACGTTCAAATTTTGTTTTTCATATGAAACGGGCAATTCAATTTGAGTGTTTTTTTTAAATTGTTTTATTCAAATTTTACTTCAATTGATTCTCTGTTCAAAAGAAATCAAGGAAATATTCGCCTTGTTAAATCATAACAGTTTAATATGTATACTTATTTTCGACATTCTTCTTTGAACAATATAATTTCAAGATACATAAAAATTCGCACTGTATATCGCGTAAATCGCAAGCTGCGTTACCCTTTTGTGTTTGTGTGTGTGGGGGGGGGGGCATGTATTTTCTTAGAATGTTCTATACAACACTTACCCAACACATAGAGTTGTAAACATTACATTAATGGTAACCAAGCAAAGGGTACCAAAATAGTGATATATACTAGTAATTATGGCACGAATATTTCGGCTTTCCAAAAAAAAAAAAAAATAATAATAATAATTTTCTCTCAGTTTGATGATTTTATGACATCTGTATGTTTTTTTTTTTTTTTTTTTTATCTTTTTGGCTATAAATGAGCGTAAACCTCTCTCGTTTGTAGTTTTGGGAGAAGGATATCGGAAATATAGAGGAGATCTGTCGCATTATTAACTCAATCCCTTCAGTAATCATGACACTGTTAGTTATATCTTTTTATTTGCACAGAGGGCAACGAAGAACTTATTACCATAAACTTGACATTCAATAATAGAATTTGCTAATAGCGTCTGATTTTGTGAGAAGGATATCGGAAATATAGAGGTGATCTGTCGCATTATTAACTCTATCCCTTCAGTAATCATGACGCTGTTAGATATATCTTTTTATTTGCACAGAGGGCAACGAAGAACTTACTTCCATAAACTTGACATACAATAATAGAATTGGCTAAAAAAAAGTCGTTTTTTCTTGGCGAAACCGTTGTCATCGCAATGTGGCTATCGTGCGTCTGTAACTTTGTCTTTAAGCGTTTTATTTGAACTTCTTCTATCCTCTGGGGCAATTTATGAATCTTGTTTTACTAATCATCTTGCGATCATTTTTTGCGAAAGTCAAAATTGAAGTTGCTTCTGCAGAAGTAACTAGATACGGAATTCTGCCATGCATCATTTCATTGGAATCGCCTTCTAAAGACGATTTCAATGAGATATTGCAATACAGATTCTAACAATGAATGAAAACACCAGGTATAATGTGTGTGTTTGATCTTTTTTTTTTCGTAAGAAGTTTAGTAAAACGGGCCCCTGGCCCATAACTTCTGTTGCAACACATCCCTCAGATATCAAAAAGTCATTTGTCTTGAATACGAGATATCGTCCAAAAATTACCGGACTGGCTTAATAAAACCAATAAATGACGTTCGATTAAAAATGTACAAGAATGTTATTTTGCTTTATATTGATTGAAATATGACTTTTTGTTTCATTTGTTTCAATGAAATGACATAAAGAAACCAGCCCTGTGTTCAGGATTACCAAACGTTGCAAAAAGTTTGGTGATCCTAAGCGTAGGGCAGTTGGAATCGGGAGAAAATGGGGCTTCGGAGCACTTTAAAAAATCTCAATAACGAAATCAAACCTTTCAAGTGCAAATGGCTGTTGTATTTATGCGGCATCAAAACAATTTGAAATTTCAAACAGTGGAAGACTTATCTTTATATTAAAACATTACATTTTATTAAGAAATAAAGGTATTTTGAAAGCATTTGGGATGATCAAAGACAAAAAATAGAATGTGGAAAATTAAAGAAATCGCTGTGACTTCTATGTTGCGTCATTTTAAAGAGCAACTAACTGGACCATTACTGCCTATATGTCTTAACAAGCCTTCTTGTGCTTCAGATATGCTTCTCAAGGGATGAAGAAATTGATACCAAGTACTTTGTTTAACTTTCAATTATCTAAAGTAAAGAATCTAAATACAGGTATTTTGAGAATAGACTTGGATACTCAAGCAATTACAGTTATTTACAAACAATATTGCTTAACATGCCTTTGAAAAAAATTTAAGTGTGCACTATAAAACAAATTTTACACATTGCCGAAACAGCTAAATGTCAATGCTAAGTAATACAATTTTTTGTTGGATCTGCCAAGCTCATAATTTATTCGGAATACACAACAGTTTTGTCGGCTCAAGAAGTCGAAGAATATACACTTTTCCAAACAAAATGACGGTAATTGACGATAGAGTGCTCCGTACCCCTAAAACATTCTTCAAATCGATGCATAGAGACTTTTCTAAATCAATTAGAGGATACCCAGATGAATACCAATTTGTAGAGGACATATTAATCTTTATTTTGGTACAAATTATTATGATATGTTTCATGGTACGGGTTTTTTCGAAAATCCTAGAACCTTTGGACTGTATCTAGTACAGTTAGTTACATCGTGAAATTGACATTTATCTTAATCAAAATCATTCTAGATTGTTCACTCAGTGTTCCATTCATTCCAAACTTTCACTCAAAGCATTCTAAAACGCCCAAGAATCGATAATTTTTAAGATCAACAACTAAATTCAAAATAAATTTAGCTAGAAAAAATCGCGATTTAACAGACATGGTTCAAAGCAGAAGCGTTTTATTGGTTCTTGAAGAAATTGGAAGCTATTTATTGAAGATGTAAGCAAATTTTATTAAAGGGAGATAACAAAAATCTCTAAAGCGATATTGGATTATTGTACTGCGCAAGCTGTATAGGATGGAAACCTTTCGCACATGGCTAATTTTCTGAATCCAGAATGATCATTCTACCTTAATGTGTAAGATATTTTGAAATGCGACTTCCGACTGACCTTAACTGCAACTATACTCGATTTCAAATATTTATTTTACGGAGTTGGAAGATGGTCATCTTTCGCGTGAATTGTATCATTTTCTCCTGTCACGATCGATTCAGCAATGAACATTATTTTAATTGTCGTTTGAAGTACTGCTCTGAGATGGGGTTTTGATTGAAGTCCGAATCACATGGTAATAAATACAGTCGCAATTAATTTCTCTCTGAAAAGAAATGAACAAGGTATTGCGTCACATTAAACTCTCATTAAAATACCACAAATCAAACCCTTAAATATGAAGAAGAAGGGAAAAAAAGACCTTGTATCAGAATAATTAGAGTATCAAAAAAGATTAGACAAACTATTCTTATTTGTGAACATGTAACAAATAGATTCGTTTGATTTTGTAAAGCTTAGATTATTATCAGTTTTTAATTATTTTCCTTTTTCCACCCGAGCACAACGTGGTGAATGTGATTTTCTGTGCTCACCAAGTGTTGGCGTGAGTTGTCCGTTGGCTGTCGTAGATCGTATGTCTCCACCAATTCTTCAACATCTTTTCCACAAAAACCAAAGAGGCAGCTGTCACCAAACCTAACCCTTTTGTATGATTCGTAGTTGGTAGCACGTCCAACTGTCGATCTAGAGGTCCCGGGTTCGACCCCCGACGGCGGTACCCATTCTTTCCGACTATTTGTCTCCCACCAACGGGTCTAGAGTCGTACACCTATGTTGGATAGCAGTTGGGGGCTAGGAAAGGATGTAGGGATAGTACTGGTATTAGAAATAACAGGAATCAATTGTTAGGTCTCCAACCGCCTCGTTATAATTGAAAAAGTGTTGAAAGCGTCGTAAAGCCCCATTCAAACAAATCAAAATTGTAGGATTAGTCTTGAAATTTTGAGTCTTAGTAAAATGGGAGCATGGTTGACTGTGGATTATCAGACTTTAGGAAATCACGGACTGATTATTTGGGAATCTTCTCTTTTTAACCATTACACATACTTCAATCTAGGTTTTTCGAATTTAGAATATCATTTTTCTCACATAAAATGTACATGCTTCGCCCTCGGGTTCTACTTTTTGCATATAACTCCTCCTCTATCAGACTTAATTCGTGGACACATCAACGCGAAAATAAAATTATTGCATAATTAACATTAGGATATTCTTTGGCCACAATGTTAAACAGACGGCCAAGACAAAAACGTAAAGTCAAGTCACAAACACGCATTGAAAGGGTAGACATCAATCTCTGATTTTTACACGAGTCTTTATTCTCTGATGTATTAATGTCTTTCTTTTTTGTTCAAATTAATCGTGGTTTTCTGCTGGAAAACTCGACCATTTGGATAATTGATTAAGTTCAATCCGAGCCCTTCCTGGATCAATTTCATCAGCTTTAGGTTTTACTGATGAGAATTTCTACGCCATTTTGACTTATTACTGAAAGTACGGAAGAGCAGGTACGACTTCAAAATAAAATTTGAAAATCAAGGGAGACTATCAATGAACAGTCTCAAATCCAACAGCTAATATGGCTACAGTATAATGTACAAATATATACCTTGGGTTATTTGACCCGTATTTAACCTCTGGAAAAAATGCTTAAATAACAATTTCAAACATATTTTATCAATGACCAAAATTATATTACATTCAATACCGCTTGTTATTCATTCCTATGAAAGTATGTGCAAAGCCGAGTAGGGATAATCAGATATTTATCTCAATAGCAGGGGTCAGATTCGGGTCAATAAAACCGCGCTATACTCACACAGGTCTTATTTTCAATGTGACGGTTGAAACTAATATTGCTGGACAAATCTATAAATAGTATCAGGGAAAGTGACGTATATACGTCACTTACCCTGATGCTATTTTTAGATTTTGTTATGATAAACCAAATTGATTTTGTGAATTTCTGAAAATTGATGACATTTTATAAAATCATGATATGGTTTGACAAGAAACTTTAAATGCTTTAAAATAGCGACGCGCATTATGACACTTTGATGTATGGATATTGTAATCAAGATTGTCATCTGCTTTATCATCTTGACTAGACATATATATACTCATCGGAATCTTACTTACTTTCTTACTGGTATCAGTCTCGCAATCGAAGGCTTTGAAGGCTAACTCTCATCGTATACATTACAAAGGTCTTAGTGACACGCGCCATTTGGCTGCCATTTATAGTTAAATAACTAAAGGGTGCTTAAGTAAGATATGTACCCGGTATCTCGAATAAAATGTGATTTTCTTGTTCGAGAAAGAACAGAAAATTATTTGTACATGCACCAGCCGCCGCGAAGTACCTACAATACAATTAAACCCTGCAGAAGCAAACGAAGCGGGGACAATCTTATATTTTATTGCTAGAGACGGTAATTTCATTTCATTCCGTTGTTAACTTACCATACGAAATATACATTAGGATTGACTTCCCTTGACAACGCAGAAACACGTAAACAAAACAATGAGCGTCTAGATGATCATGATCATCCAAACTACTCCATGTATCTAGACGCTCTATCCGGCAGTTAAATTTTCTGCGCCATTGCAGTCACACGTGTTTTTGACAGCTCGTTTTTATTTTCGAGTTGGCGACTTTTGGCTTTAATTTTTTGAATGGCGGAGGCAGCCATAATTATGGAACGCAAATCGGACAACGAGTCTGATATTTCCAAGACAGCTTCGAAGAAGAAAACGCCGGGAAAAAGCTCTACGAAGACTTCGAATTCGACCACGAAAACTAAGAAAGACGACCGGGAGTCTTTGGAAATTATGGAAGACAGACTGAATAAGAAGTTCGAGGAACGTTTCTCGGGTTTGTCGGAGCAATTGGAGAAACTATCTTCTATTCTTACAAGTAAGGTAAGCGAGGAACCAGTTTCCCGGGTTGACAATTCTCGGAATTTGGCCGAGTCAGTACCCGTTTCTACATGTCAGGTCACAGACGAGGCATTTAGTGCTGCTCGCAGACCTTTGATATCCATGGAAAATAGTCTTAATAGAGACTATGGTTTGGACAGAAATTTCACAAATAGGGATGATGCAGTCTCGATACAAGTGTCTGAAACAGAAAGACGAAATTGTGGGTTCTATGAGGATTCAGAGATCCATTCTTTGTCTTCTGGGCAAAATGACAATGTGGGTGACACACGATTTAGTAAATACATGTCAGTTAGTGAGGACATCAGAAATAAATCTTTGTTAAACATGTTTGGAGAAGATGCCCAGACAAAATCTCAAAAATCTAGTGTTGGCATTATTTTAGATGATGCACAGAGGAACATAATATCAGAGTCATTTCGATGTGAAAAACCAGACAAACTTTCTTGTTATAAGGACAGTTACAGAAATGATTTTCCGGTACATGAATCATGTGAAAAATTGTTTCAAGTGCCAAAATTAGACGATACTGTTGAATCACTTTTGATTAAACGATATGGCCATAGGGCAGCTTTTGGAAATGCTCCTACTTTATTTAGCAGACCATTGCGTTCTATTGAAAGACTGGGATTTCAAAGTCAGATGGCTGCAAGAATGGGAATGATTCTTTCTTGCTATTCTCAACAAGTACTTGGATCTTTGTTGGAATGTTTACAGCAAAAAGATTGCAATTTGGATTTGGCAATTCAAATGACAAGAGATAGTTTTGCTATTTCAACAAAATTATTAGATCAAATGGCCTTTTCACATTTGATCCGTAGAAAAGCAGCATTAGACGATACAGGTCTTAGTGAACTTAAGGATTATGCAGCGACTGTGAATACTTTACCTTTAACGGCAGAAGGAGTATTTGGCTCTGACTTTGATAACAAATTGAAGGAAAAGCAGGAGAGAAATAAGCAGATTTCTGAGGTCATTCCTGATTCCATGTTCCTTAAACCAAAATCTCTTCCTTCTACAGGTGGCTTTAAGAGAAAATTTCCAGGTTCTTCTGAGAGCACGTCAAAGAAGGGAAGATACGAGGACAAGCCTCAGGGTCAGTCTCGACAGAATTCTGGTTATTCAGGCTTGAGTAACTACAGAATACCTAGAAATTCCTTTAGACAAGGACAAAGAAATAAGGTGAGTTCTTTTCGCAACAACAAATTTACACCAGATAAGAGTTGACAACAAGGTCATGATGCTTTTACCAGAAGTCCCAGTAGGGGGCAGACTGAAACATTTTCTTTCAAATTGGGAGAAAATTACTCAGGACAAATGGGTTTTATCAACAATAAAAAATGGTCTTCTGTTAGAATTTCTAACAATACCAAAGTTCAATGGAATAAAGAAAACAAAAGCTCCACCAGACCGATTAGCACTCATTGTGTCAGAGGTAGAAAAGCTTTTAGAAAAAGGTGCAATAGAAGAAGTTCCACGGCAAAAAGCAATGGAAGGTTTCTACAGCACATTTTTCTTGGTTCCAAAGAAAAACGGGGAATTACGCCCAGTGATAAACTTGAAACCTTTGAACAATTACATGGTAAAGAAACATTTCAAGATGGACACTTTAGCAAAAGTCATAAATCTTCTGAAAAAGGGCGATTATGCGATATCTCTCGATCTGAAGGATGCTTATCTTCATATTCCGATGCACAAATCACACAGAAAGTATCTTCGGTTTTGTGTAAACAACAAGTGTTACCAATTCAAAGCAATGTGTTTTGGTCCAACTCAGGCTCCAAGGGTTTTCACAAAGATTGTCACAGTAGTGGCAGCTTTCTTGCGAATTCACAATGTTCGTCTCGCGTCCTACCTGGACGATTGGTGTGTAGCAAATTCGGAAATACAGGGAGCTCTGGCAGATCGGGAGATGACTCTAGACATATTACTGAAACTAGGATTCATAATAAATGTGGAGAAATCATCTTTGACCCCAAGTCCAACTTTAACATATCTAGGCAGTCTGTTCAAACTTCATCTGGGACTTGCTTTCCCTACATTGGAGAGAATAGAGAAGTTAGAAATGGCAATTCAGAACCTTATATCAGGGGAAAGTACCGCTTTTCAATTTCTCCATGTCCTGGGGCTCATGGCATCATGCATAGAAATAGTTCCGTATGCTCGATTACACATGCGTCCTATTCAAATACATCTTCTTGCCTTTTGGAGACCAATGTCAAGGGACATGCTAGCAAAAGTTCCTATTTCAGATCATTTGATAGGTCATCTGAAATGGTGGTTAGTTCGAGCAAATACGCTAAAGGGCAGATCCCTTCAACCATGGTCTACGTCAGTGACAATAACGACAGATTCCTCCAAGACAGGGTACGGGGGTCATTTGGAGGGTCAGAAAATTTTTCAAGGGACTTGGTCAAAAGAAGAGTCAAAAAGGCACATCAATTTGTTAGAACTAGATGCAGTATTGAGAGCAGTAGTGCATTTCCTCCCTTTTCTGAGGAACAAAAATGTTTTAATCAGATCAGACAACACCACAGTGGTGCAATTCATAAACAAACAGGGGGGGACCAAATCTGCCAGGTTGTGTTACCTAACATGGGACCTATGGCAATGTGTAATCAAGAACAATATGGGAATAAAGGCCGCATTCATTGCGGGGAAAAAGAACATACTTGCGGACCAATTGTCCAGGGTGAAAATTCGCCCGTCAGAATGGACCCTGAACGACAGAATAGTTCAGTCGCTGTTCAATCTCTTTGGCCAACCCATGATAGATCTCTTTGCATCGGCAGACAATTACAAAACACCAATTTTTTGCACTTGGTTACCACACAAGAATGCACTAGCAGTAGATGCTCTGTCAATCTCATGGGAGGGAATGATAGCCTATGCATTTCCTCCAATATGCCTTATTCCGAGGGTTCTGCAACACATGGCCCAATTTCAATGCCAAATATTGTTGATAGCACCTCATTGGCCAAGACGCCATTGGTACACAACTCTTCTGCAAATGTTAATAGCAGTACCAATAATGTTACCAGTAATCCCAGAAATGTTGGTCCAACCAAAAACAAAGATATTTCACCCAGACCCAGGGGTATTCAAACTAACGGCTTGGCTGCTCTCAACAGAAATTTTGAAACAAGGGGTTTTTCTAAACGGGTTAGAAAACTGCTCACAGCCTCTTGGAGAAAGGGAACTCAGAAGGACTATATCAGTAAATTTGCAAAATTCAATAGCTGGTGTTGTGAAAGGCAAAAAGATCCCTATACAGTCTCTTTAATTGACTGTACGGACTTTTTAACCCATTTATTTCATGAGGGTTTGCAGTATAGGACAATTTCAGGATATAGGTCAATGCTATCTGCTGTATTACCACCCATTGACAATTATCAAGTTGGTCAGCACCCATATATAATTAGGTTAATAAAAGGTGTCTTTAATTTAAGACCTCCCACAACAAAATTGTGTCCTGAATGGGACTTAGATAAGGTTTTAAATGTTTTACAGAAATACCCATTTGAACCATTACACAAAACATGTTTGAAGTATGTAACATTTAAAACTGTTTTTCTTGTAGCCATCACAACGTTCCGAAGATGCTCGGACCTACAATCGTTAAAGATTGGTGAAGGCAATATATCTGTACATAGTGGGGGTATACTTTTTCTTCGCCAAGGATTATCCAAGCAGGATAGGCAGTCACATTACGGAAGTAGAATTTGGGTTCCAGCATTTCCAGAGAATAAACGCCTGGATCCTAAGAGGGCTCTAGCTATATATTTGAAGAGAACTGAAATATTCCGTAGGAAAAAGAATTCAGATGAGTTGAAACTTTTCTTATCTTTTATCAATCCACATCAGCCGGTATCATCTCAAACCATAGGTAAATGGATTGTGAATACCATAAAATTTGCATATGACAATGAGATCAGAGTAAATGCTCATTCCACAAGGGCTATTGGACCGTCATGGGCTCTTTTCAAGGGAGCCAGTATGTCTTCAATTATTGAAGCAGCAGATTGGAAAACAGAATCAACATTCACAAAGTTTTATTTCCGTAATGTTGAAAATAGTGTTTTAAAGTGATTTGAAGTACTGTATGTGATATTATGTATATAGTGGTATGAACCATTTTCATGTTGTATATAGAGGGATAAACATGGTATGGAACTGTTTGTGTTTTAATGACAATGATGATGATTTGTATATGAAGAGGATATTCCACAGAGGATTCATAGAAAATGCACCCACCTTCCACTTGGAGGTAAGCTTTAAAATCTATCCTAATGTATATTTCGTATGGTAAGTTAACAACGGAATGAAATGAAATTCAAAAATTTGTTTTCAAATTCAAATTTTATGAATGGAGTTGTTAACTTACCATACAATTCCCTCCCTCCTCCCCGGCATTTTCAGAAGGGACTGCAATGTCGCCTTTGTATTTAACTGCCGGATAGAGCGTCTAGATACATGGAGTAGTTTGGATGATCATGATCATCTAGACGCTCATTGTTTTGTTTACGTGTTTCTGCGTTGTCAAGGGAAGTCAATCCTAATGTATATTTCGTATGGTAAGTTAACAACTCCATTCATAAAATTTGAATTTGAAAACAAATTTTTGAATCTTTCTTACCAAAAACAGATAGGACCAATTTATTTAGTATTTAGAATAAGCATATTTTTTTAAGTATATCATTTAAGTTAAATTGTTGTACCATTAAAATCATAAATTTTAGTAATATTCTTACACGCCTGGTGACTTGAATATAATTTGTGGCTTTTACCTCTCTAAAATCATAAATCCCTGCAATACAAGCTTATTTAAGAAGCAGACAAGTTTTATGCAGACTTTTCCATTTTCATAAGCGGTCATCTGGTTTTTGGTCTAAAATTAGGATGAGTGATCTCGAACCGACCCTGCTTGTGCACATGCAAAGCGGGCATCATTTCAAAACGTCCCAAAACGTTTTTAAATCCTGAAAATAGGGCGGTTTTACTTGAATAAATAAGCAAAAATAATAGATTTTATAGTTGAAAACAGCAAAGAAATGTTCAAAGATAAACAAATACTCGATTTTTAAGTTATTCTGTGTTCTTTTTCAACTGTAAGGACGTGGCTTTGTCGTGACGTAATTTGGCGAGTTATTTGTCTGTCCTTGAATATAATAGGACTTGTGAATTATTCGAAATAAATCAGTCAGCCCGATTAGCTAAGTTTGTAGAGCACCGAACTACAAAACCAGCGATCGCGTGGGTTCGATTACCGGGCTGACACACTAACAAACTATTTATCTCTCGGAGGAGACGTTACATGTAAACCGGGGTCCCGTGAGACGGTGTTTTATACCGAGCACGTCAAAAGAACCATGGCGGATCTCAGAAGTAGTTTCGTCATGTATCCTTGCACTATCCCCCGTAACTACTAACCGTCTTCTGGTGACGTCGCTCATATGGGCATGTGCTACGGAAGCGACGATAAATAAACGGATGATCTAAATCGAAAGCGTCCAATTTATTGCGATCATTGTGACTTTTTGAAATGAGGGTACATGCATTTGGTTCCTTCATGAAGGGTTACTGGTGATTAAATTTTCAAAATTTAATATTTTCTTGCGACAGATTTAATTCTGGTATAATACCCGCTAATGAAAAAAACCGCGTTGCCTTCTTTCTATGACAACACCATTCATTAAATCTGTCTATATGTGTGTTTTAGTAAGAAAATCACCCAGTGAATCCCAACAGGCCGTAGATGCACGTGCGCCAATCTGAATGTAAGATAATTCTATATTTACTCATTTAAATTGAAATTAGTTTTATGACTAAAGTTTTAAAGAAAAGATTTAGGGAGACAGGAAATCGGGGGTTAAATGGTATAATCAAAATATAAAATTTAAATTGCTGAGTTCAATATTTTCCTTTTGTCTACGGCCATTTTTTGTGCAACATATACAAAGAAGAAAATTGTGGGGAAAACAAGAAATCAATAGAGATTAAGCATAGAAATTGGTCAAATGGTATCTCAAAGGTAAATTACTATTCGAAATACGGGTGATGTTAAAGTTTGCCATGCCAACGCCACCGTCACCGTCACGATGCGATGGCAGTTATTGGACTGCTTGTATTTCGTAGGAGGGCGACCAAAATATCGTATCACTGTTTGGCATTTTGGCCGCCTTTGACATAGAGGATATTGGATGAGTGGTCATTGAATACCGAATTTATTAAAAGAGACATCTATAAACAGATAAAAACTAGGCTGTGCCGAGTTTTTATCTGTTTAAGATGACGAGTTTAATAAATTCGGTATTTTATGAGCACAAATTTAATATTCTATTTATGATATCACCCGAAATTTTGCGAAAAATCGTGAAAATTCTTGAAATTCAACATATCACTTTTCCGCGAAACTTATAACGCCGTTTAAAATCACAATATATAGATTATGACGTCATTTTCGCGGTTGCAAAATAGCGTTGCCGTTCGCTCTGAGCTCATTTGCATAGTTATTCCACTAGTGTAATAACACCTGTGTAATATCAAAAATATTCAACGAGGTTATTTCACTCCCGCGACGTAGGTCATATTATAAGATTTAGTACAAAACACTCAGGTTGATAAATATTAGCATAGCTTTAATGTACTTGCTTTCTGAGTCAACAACGTAATTAGTTGTCTTAGTAAAAACTATTGCAGATTGAGGATCGAACATGATAATGATTGAGCTTTTGCATGGCATTTCCAACAATTTAAAACATGCGCGATGCGCAAACAATAAGCAGCCTTGCAAACAACAGAGAACAATTGGAAGATTCTCTAACTGTGTTAACAAACTTCGAGACCTTACCTATCTAAAATAGTGAAGTGGAGACTCTGGTCAGACTGTGCTGATGCACAGGCTGACCGGAGTCTTTGTTTGGCGCACTTTTGAAACGGCTGGAAATGTCACAAACACACTCTGCTATAATGTAAATAAAGAAAACTAATCAGGGACAGAAGTTTCACAAACGGAAGATTTTCTTATAAGTATTGATACCAAATTCACCACTGCACTTTTATTATATATATCGAGTTTTATGAGTTTTGTTATAATTCTATATACCTCTAGAAATTGTTTAGAGCGCGATCAAATTATACACTTCGTGCTACAATGAAATTGGACTCAGGGGATCTATCGTAGCTTGTAAGGAAAGTTAACATGAATTTTAACGATGTTATAGATAATATATAAGAATTTCCTGTTTTTGTGATTCAACTTTATGCTTTAATTGACCAACAAGGAGATACAGTTAGAAAAATAATGAAATTGACACTCATCTCATACGAAACCATTCTAAATTTCTCACTCAGCGCTCTATTCAATCATTCTAAATATTCATTCTACCAGTCAGAAAATACACCAGGGACCTGTTTTACTAAACGACTTACGATCATTTTTTTGCGTAAGTCAAAAAATTAAGGTGCTTCTACAATGGTAATTAAATATAGAATTATGTCATGTATCACCTCATTTAAGTCGTCTTTTAAAGACGATTCCAATGAGATACCGCAAGGCAGAATCTAACAATGAATGAAAACACTAAACGTTTTTTTGACTTACTATTGATATTTTCGTAAAAGAATCATACAAAATGTTTCACTTCTTCATTCAAATACAGATAAACCTGTCTTAAATACAGTTATGAGATTGATTTCAATAGTAAACACTTTAAGCGGAAGCCAACAATTAGTTTCATTGGAATCAGAATGCACGAAAATTAATTGGATCAACCGATATTATACTTTTTAGGAATAAGCGTGATGACGTCATTATTATAAGGGCTCCCGGCCTAGATGAATTCTTGATCTTAGACCTACCATTGTGGACATAACGCAAGTTCGTAATAGAAATAAATCATCATTCGAAGAACGTCGTTGATAAATTATCATAACATCGGAACTACAGCCTTTTCAAGCTGTAGATACGATGTTTTGATTATTCACCAACTCTAGAATCACAGAAAAGAGGAACGAACGGAGGACATTCATAATTTGTCACACTCAACATATCGCCTTTATCTTATATATTCCATTTTGATCGCCTTCTGAGTGTGTATTACCAGGAATCCATTGTTAGGTGCTCCAGCCACAGTGATATAACTGAAAGATTGTTGAAAGTGGCGTTAAACCCTTTCCATCCAAACAAACAAAAAACGTGACATCAAATGGCACACAATAGTGTTAAATGAGCGAAAGCATGGTAAAATCCACCAGAACAGTGATTTTATCAGCGCGATAAATTCATTTGTTTATCGGTGATCAGAAATGCTGCAAAATCTCGGTAGTTCTCCAGAATAAGAAAAAAAAAAGATTTTTATTATTTTACAGATTTGGTCAGTACAAGATTAACTAAAATTTAAATGAAATAAAAGTCACAGGCTTCTGAATGCATTGACAACAAAAGTTTAAAGGGTAAACCAGAAAGACTTTGTCTAATTAAAACATTTTCGAGTTTGTTACGATTATTTCAAGGAGAGATCCAATGTTCTGGAAATGAGCAAGAAGAAATCAAAGCTCGCGTATCTAATTGTCCATATGCCGTGACCCGCTCACATTAAATGCTTAATTCATACTAGACTATATTACCAGAAGGCCGGGTTCAAATTATTCCTGATCAAAATAGGACCATAAACCGACAATTTAGAATAAATAAGATAGCCGATACGTACGTAAATGGGGAAATTAGATCTAGATTGGGTTGTTATTTAACAAATCTTTGTTATATCTTGATTCTCGTTTCGGAAGTAATAAACTTTTACAGTGTCAACCGAGGTTTCTTAGGAAACCTCGGTCAAACAAACCTCGGTCAACATTGTGAAAGAATATGAGTTCCAAAATGTCTTGCAACTATTACGGGTCCACTTCTTTAAGACAATACGTGAAAGAATTAAGAAAAATGATATTTGTATTGCATCAATTTTTCTAGTATAAAAACTTTTTTAAATGAGCTGCTACATTCTTAATGCTTGTCGATAAATATATTTCTTTTCTAAGCTTGGCATCACAGTGTAATTTTACCGCAAAATCAGAGAAATCATCACAATCTTAGTACATAATGTACAAGGTAGCAACATCGTAAAAATGACATTAGGGATGCTTCTGAAATGATCGCGGGATGAGTTTGAATGAGTGGGGTGAGCTTTGACTGAAATTCGATGGAGGTAATATAATATAGTTAATTTCATACAATTGGGCGAAATTAGCGATATTTTATTACCTCCCTTTAAACAATCTAGGTATTTTTTCTGTTTGTGCGTCTAAACAATCAAATCAGACGCTTAAAAATCAACACTAGGTAATAGTATCGTGGAATGATGACTGGTTTAAATGAAATGCTGATCGTTTTGAACTATTACCAAGTGTTTTGAACGATTTTAATTCGTTTTTGATGGTGTGGGTGAGAGTTTTGAATCAGTGAAAGGAGCGCTGCAGATTTGATTCCGAATGGTTTTGGTCGGGATGTGTGTCAATATTATACCGGTGATTCTACTACGCTACCGTGTTAATAAAGGTGCACACTTACGGGAAATTCTTATGAGTGAGTTTTGAGTGAAAATAAAGGGAGATAATCCAATACTGCTAATTTTGTTCAGGATGAACAAAATAAGCGATATTTATTACCCCCCTTAAATAAAATATGCAAACAAGTTCTATAAATGGCCTCCTATTTCGGCAAGAACCAATCAGACCCTAACAATTTCAATTATGTCAGTGATATCGTGTTTTTTTTTGTTTTTTTTTTTTTTTGGTATTTATATTCATTTTGAATGTAGCCGTTGATTTTATCTTTTGAGTCATTTTGGAGCGTGTTTGAGTGGTATGGGTGGGTGTTTCGAATGAATGAATAGGGCGCTGAGTGAGCCATTAAGAATGGTTTTGATTGTGATGAATGTCTTCCATCTGATAGCCAGATTGATATCCATGAGTCTGTAAGCGTAACTGACGGACGTCTGTATTTGTGAACATATCCGAAACGCAAGACAACGATCTTAGACGACTATGTACTCAAAAACTAGATTTTTGTTCTGAAAGATAAGTCTAAACTTGTCAATCCAATATTCGGTTATGTAAATGATCATGACGCGATGATCTAAATATAGGCCTAACTTATTGAATATTTATGCCCCGCAACATTTCGGACTCCAATTTGAATATCGCTCGTGGGCGTATTTCACGTGACCAAAGTCTCATTTACATACTTTACTATAAACGGCAGATTATGCGTTTCACGAAAAAGCCTCCGTTTGTCCATTGATATGTATTTTTATGTAACCCATCTTTCATAAGACTAAATAAAAAAATATTCAAAGAATATTCACGAAAGAGTGATATTTTTTTCTCTAAACGCAGACTGGGGATTTAATGCTTTTAGATGGTCACGAAGGGCAAGGGGTTACTAAAATGTGACGATCCGTAAGGATTCGAAGAAATCTCTGTAAGAGTGAATCCGGTATTACCCACGGTTCAAACTTTGATGATGGTGTATTTTAAAGACATCTGCGTCTTAGTTTTTCACATATGTCTTATTTTTGGATTAAAGAAATGAAATTAACCGTCATTTTGCACATGATTACTTGGCAACGTCACCATCACGTCATCAATATTTGTTCATTGGGCTTCACCAAAAAGAGCTCCAAAAAGAGCGAATCTAACGAAAGCAGGGTATAAAAATTTTGATAATTTCACTGGTTTGGCGGAGAGATAATCAAGTGATAATCTATCGTTATTTCACGCCCATTTAAGGCCAAATTGAGCGAAACGAACGTAAGAAGGGTATAAAATTTTGATAATTTCACTGGTTTGGCGATGAGATTATCAAGTGATAATCTACCCTTATTTCACGCCCATATAACGCCAAATAGAGCGAAACGAACGTAAGAAGGGTATAAAATTTTGATAATTTCATTCGTTTGGCGGTGAAATTAGCAAGTGATAATCTTCCCTTATTTCACGCCCATATAACGCCAAATAGAGCGAAACGAATGTTAGAAAGGTATACAATTTTGATAATGTCACTGGTTTGGCTGTCAGATTATCAAGTGATAAACTACTTTTTTTTCTCGATAAACCACCGAAAAGAATTAAAGAAACCACATTATTTGGAAAGAAACAGTGGCTATGGTATTTATTAGAACAAAATTCTAACATTACGTTTCCAATCAAATGATGCATGTTTTCTTTCAAATAGAAATTAAGCCCCTAATCCAAGTTATGATAACAAATGACAAACTAGAAACAAAATTGAAAGGAACAATAATCCTTTATTTCGTGCGGACGTTAAATGAACTGTCAATTCAATCTTCGAGTAAACGTCGTTATTAGCAGTCTTCTATCCCCCCTTATCAAATAACAATCGAATTTCTTCCCCACGGCTACAAAAACAATCATATACGTCTGTTTTAGATTTCATTTGTCTTGATCAATTCCACAACCAAAGAACTGCACGTCTGGATGAGAAATGATTCAAAACATGACTTAAAAGAGGTGACGCAAGGGGTTTTTGTTTGTGACCCGTCACGCGAAAAGGGACTATCTGGGAACTCTGTAAAATCAATATTTGAAAAAAGATATTCGTTCTAGTAGAGGTCAATTAGAAGTCGAATCTCAAATCTTCCTTCACGGAAAGATAGATTGGTCATTCTAAATTCAGAAAATCAGAAAAGTGAGAAAAGTTTCGACCCTAGTCAGTCTGCGCAGTCCGCGCAGTCTGACTAGGATCGACACTTTACGCGCTACTTAGTTGGTCCCTTTTCGCGTGAGGGATCAATATATTTGATGAGTGGTCATAAAATTCCTACAGTTAATAACGTTGTGAAAACTATAAGATGGATGATATGGGAATGAATTCGGAATGAAATTGAATGAGTGCGAAGTTAGTTTTGGTTGACATTAAAGGGCGATAAGCCAATATTTCAAACTTTGTTCAATATGAACAAAATTAGCGATATTTACTACCTCCCTTAAATGCATTATGCATACAAGTTCCATAAATGGCATTCTATGTCTTCATCAGCCAGTTGGACGCGTACAGATTCAATCAAGACAGTTAAATTGTGGATGTTTTTAGCGATTTTAATTTTGATTGTAGTTATTGATTTATCCTTTTTTAGAGTTTTTAAAGGGCTTGAGTCTGTGTTTGTAATGAATGAATGAATGCATGAATGAATGGAGCAGTGAGTGAGTAATTTAGAATGGCTTTGATAGAGGTTAAAACAAATTACTAGCTACAACAAGATATCATTATAAAATACTCCTCAAAGTTTTACAAAGTATTACTTTATCAGCGATAGGAAATGTTTACAATTATGATATGGTCTAGTTCGAAAATTTACCGTTTTTATAATTTTCTTTTTTATCCATATATTGATGAGCCTATGACCATTGTACATGTACAAAAGTGTGTGAGAAAAGTGCAAACTTTGGAATATCTACACTCCTTCAAAATCTATTACAATCTCTCTAAACATCTTTTTAAGTTCATTCATCTTTAAGATTCATATCATTAATAATATAATAAAAAGTACATGTATGCTCAAAATAAAGCACTTTGGTCAAGCTGTGAAAATATTTGCAAACGTTTATAAATGGCATTCATTTTTTTTAACGCACGCCAGGCTCTTGAAATCCTGTGCGTTGAAAAGAGAGAACAGGGGCCATCACAAAATGGACCGTGGACAGTCTTGAAAGGTCTTAACTATTCTGCGGCCGTCATAGCGCAGTTGGTAGCGCGTCGGACAGTCAATCTAGAGGTCACGGGTTCGATCCCCGACGGCGGCACGCGTTTTTTCCGACTATTTGTCTCTCACCAATGGGTCGATAATCGTAGACCTATGTGAGATAGTAGCTGGAGGCTAGGAAAGGATGTAATGGTTGTACTGGTGAGGGAAATACCAGGAATCCATTGTTAGGTGCTCCAGCCGCCGCGATATAACTGAAATAATGTTGAAAGCGGCGAAAAACTCCATTCAATCAATCAATCTTAACTATTCTGAAGACGATTAAAGGACAGGTGCCTAATTGAATTCTTAAATTTTCAGCGAACCCCGATTTTGTGAGATTTTATTTGAATCGTCTCAATAAGACGATTCTTCTAGTACCTAAAGTTGACTTAACTTTTCTGTAGACGATAAGTATATTTCGGTGTAACGCTAGTCTTAAATCAATACTTTTCGACAAATACATACGTAGGGGGTACTCATTTGAATCGTCTTAACGACACTATTCAAATGAGTACCACCAACAAAGGTGTAAGTATTATTTAAATATTTTATTTCAAACATTCAAAGGACCCCTTTTATTTGTAGCTGTGAGTGAACATTCTAAATTTCCTGCACGCGTATATGCATGGATTACTTCATACGAAATTAGCTTCAATATCGTGGTCGTAGGACTGGACTATTGTCTAAATAAATACATGTATATCGATAAAAATGACAACCAGTCTAAATTTTGAACTTGGTTTCTTTTCTACAATTCTAAAATTAATCGTGTTAAAATCATGGAAACATTTTCCGGTCCATATCTTGAGAATTGATGGAGGATTCCTGTAATGTGCAGGACATCTCGAAAATTCTCGCGTTATTCAAATCCCTTGCGAGAGTTTAGGTTTAATTTGCAGAAAATTTGATGAAATCAACAACGAAGTCCCAATTTCGAGAAAGTGTTTAATTGTTTTTTCCGCTTCTTTAATTACACTTTTAATTGATTTGTTGTTTAAGCCACGATTTTTTGTACCATAATTCAATCCATTTTATTTGTAAAGTGCGGCTTCTTCTCTATTGACATTGCCTTTTTCGTATTTTGCTCTAAATGTTGGGAATAATAGCTCATGAAAGGGAACGTCAAGCTGGTGCTAATATCTTGATTACTATAAAGATGGGTCTCACGAAAAGTACCAAGTAGAAATTGCGAAAGTACAGCTGAAGCCCCCGTCTGAGTTTGTGAACATTTCCGAAACACAAGACAATGATCTCAAACGACCATGCACACAAAAACTAGGCTTTTATTCTCAAAGATAAGCTAGAATTTGTCATTCCAATAAACGGTAATGCAATTGATTATGACGCGATGATCTAAATATAGGCCTAACTTGATGAATATTTATGACCCGCAATATTTAGGATTCCAATTCGAATAGAGCGTATTACCGCTTCTTCGCGTGGGCGTATTTCATGTAACCAAAATCTCATTTACATAATTTACTTTATACTGCAGATTATGCGTTTCCCGAAAAAGCCACCGTTTGTCGATTGATTTGTATTTTTATGTGACTCATCTTTCATCAGACTTAATCAAGAATAAATTTTCAAAGACTGTTTACGAAATGGCGATTTGTTTTACTAAAAACGCAGACAGGTGCCTTAACAGCACAGTGACATTGACAAGGTGAATGATTTTGGAATGAAATTGAATGAGCGCGATGATGGAGTTTTTGAGTGAGATTAAAGGTAGGTAATCCAATATCGCTAATTTTGTTCAGGATGAACAAAAGTAGCGATATTTATTACTTTCATTTATATGTATTACAATATGTACACAAAAGGTCTATAAATAGAAATAATATTTCTTCAAGAACCCATCAGACGCTTTCTATTTCAATTATGTCAGTGAAATTGACATTTTTTTTCTGAATATATTACTTTGGGTCGAGCCGTTGATCTTTTCTAGTGATTTTGGAGCGTTTTTGAATGGTTTGAGTAAGTGTATGAAAGGAACGAATGGAGCTCCGGGTGAGCGGTTAAGTATGGTTTAGATTGAAATGAATGTCAATTTCATGATGTTACAAAACATTCAGTTCAGGCGCATGAGCTGCGCAGACAGATCGAAATCTAAGGTTGTCGTTCTAGATTGATTATCAGGATACACATTGACTATTCTACCTCAGTGAATGTTTATTTCACAAGGATTTACATCAGCCGCCGTCATAGCGCAGTTGGTAACGCGTCTGACCGTCAAATTGGAGGTCCCGAGTTCGATCCCAGACCGCGACACTCATCATTCCCGACTTTTAGTCTCTCAACAATGGGTTGAGGATCGGTATCCTATGTGAGATAACAGCTGGAGGCAAGGAAAACATGAAATCGTATTGCTGGTGAAAGAAATACCAGTAATCCATTGCTAGGTGTTCCAGCCGCTAAGATTTAACTGCAAGATTGTTGAAAGCGGTGTAAAACCCTACTCAAACAAAAAATGATAAGCATCAAAATGGGTTTGACTTTATACTTTTTGAATTAGAAAATGGTCTTTCCCCTAAGGTCCCTTCTGGTGTTAATATCATAACCTTTTCTAATTACATCATTTACGAAACTTTGTCGGCGATTTTTAAATCATGGTATAAACTACATGAGCAAATATCACAGGCTAAGCGGTAAAGTTGCAAATTTCATAGAAGAATCTTGTGTTTAGGCTATTGAAGCCAAGAAATACTCGGTAATGCGACGAGCATTGTTAGCAAGACAAACAACATAAACTCTTATGTGATAAATATTATAAGTAAGTAAGTAAGTAAGTAAATGTTTATTTATTATAGTGACATGTGTTTTACATTTTAATGTTAACAATTAAACTGTCATAAATAATGAACACCCGGCCCCATGGGCCTATAAGTCACCTTGAATAACTAATACATACGACATAGTTTTTGACCTTGTAGTAGGTAGTAAGCATTAATCGTTCCATATCGTACGACAGAGTCGTACGCTTAGGCCAGAGTAAAGCTTCGTATTATTCTCTTATTCTTAAATAGCTTTAATCGTTAAACAAATTATGGGTAAATAATTAAAAATTGCAAATTAATGGATGATGATAAATCCAAACTAATACTTTTATACGGATGTGACAGGGTTTTACTGACCTTGTGACCAAGGTCAGTATTCCCACCCCATCCGCATTCTCAAGTTCCTGGAACTTAAAATTATTATGTCCGTGCAGTTCCGAGTACCCACACCCACAACCTTTATAAAGCTGTAGCTACGAGGACTCAGAAACACGCTGACCATATCGTTACGAGAAAGTGTCGAAATTGCTTATTAGTGAGAAACCATGTTTGGAGATCTTCGTCGATGTTTCAGATTAAGGAAACCTTAAACGAAACGAAAATAAAGGAAAACAGAATCTAACAAAGTTTATACTGTAAATTTGCCAGTACAGTTTTTGGTAAACGAGTTGTAACTTTTTTACCACAATCTGTTCTGCTTGTACATAATCATTAAATCTCGGATGTCCAAGAATAAGAAAATATTGATACTTGGTTAATTTACAAAAACGTATTTATCAAACGTCATACCGTAATAATGAAAT
Organism: Fragum whitleyi; assembly: GCA_948146395.1. Classification (NCBI taxonomy): domain Eukaryota; kingdom Metazoa; phylum Mollusca; class Bivalvia; order Cardiida; family Cardiidae; genus Fragum; species Fragum whitleyi. The sequence goes on along the minus strand of OX411549.1, from coordinate 57,342,810 downwards.
GAAAAATAACTATTAAAAAATAATATACATATGTATATATGTGTAGTTGTGTCTATATGAAAATGTCAATTATTAAAATTGGTTGGAAAGTTGATTTGAATGAGATATAAAGAGCCGATAGGGATATTAAATGTTCAAAGTATTATATATAGTATTATACGTACTAAAATATCTAAAGAGGGGAATCGATAATTGTCGAGGCACTTAGTATGTATTTTATTTATCTTGTTTTCGACGATGTTTCTGACAGAAATGCAAGTTTCTTAAAATAACAGCATTATGTCATTGTTCTAAAGTATCCCTGTGATTTCATAAAAATATTAATGAATGTTATCACACGGATATTTGTATAGTTAAAAGATAGAATTCGTAAAACTACTTAAAAAATTAAATACGATCTGCAATAAATTACACTCAGAATCTTAAACATTTTGAATAATTTACAACATACAATAAGAAGCATTTCTTTTATCGAAGAGTGTATTCAGATTAATATGATATAGTTTTATACTTTTGTTCTTTGACTCGGCCGTAAATGACATTTTAAGGTGAGATGTCTTGGGTCCCAAGGTGATCTATCTCAAATTTCAGGCTTTATTAATAATCCACCAGAGTAATTAAACGAAAATCTTTCTTGCACGATATTCGTATAAACACGTTGGAGAAACACAGTCAAAATGTATATATAGGATATATTTTTTTATCTTATAACTATACAAATATCTGTGTGATAACACCCCATATGATATTTTTTATGATATCACAGTTATTTTTAGAACAATGATATAATGTGGTTATTTTTAGAAACTTGCATTTTGTAAGAAACATCGACGAAAAGAGGACAAATAGAGGTTATAAGATAAATATAATACATACTTAGTGTATTGTATGTCAAAATAGCTAACTCGGTTGTGAGAATTGATAATTGTCTCGGCAGAGCCTCGACAATTTTCAACTCTCCTAACCTCGTTAGATATTTTTTTCAATATAATACACAAAGTATGTATCATATATTTATTACATCTGCGACAGAACTTAATACACAAAAACAGATATCAAATAATATATGATGCATAATCCAATCAACATTCGCATTAAAAAATGAAAGGGAAGATTTTTTTTTATTCATTTACTTATTTATAGCTCGCGTGAGCATATTGTGCTCACACGAGCTTTTGTTACACTTCGTTGTGTATCTTTGAAAGTCCTTCGTCAAAAAGTACAGCGTTTCCCAATTAGAGGTAGCTTCGCAAGCCAAGGGTTCTAGCTCTACTGTGTTCCTTCGTAAGGAACAAAGTGGAGCTAGAACCCTTTGCTTGCGCAGATGAATTAGGAGCGACATTTTCGACTTAATATTTCCCAAGCTTGCTGGAAATGATTTTCATTGGCATGAGAAAGAGTCATTTTGATTTTGGCGGCATTTTGACTTCTACCATGGAAATAGGGAGCCATAATGAGAATTATAGTGTTTCTACTCTTAAGGTCACATGTTTAGCTTACTTTTTCTCAAACTTCTGTAAATGTTCGTCAGGAATTTAGGAAACTGTCTATTGATTTGGGTGGCAATCTGTCCTATACCACGGGAAAAGGAGCCTTATTAGTAGTTTTAGTGTTACCACTTTAGAGGTTACACTTTTGTCTCAATCCTTTTTAAACTTCCAGAAAAAACTGTCATGACATATCGATTTAGTGGCCATTCAATCTTATATCAAGGTATAAGTAGACTTATTGACAATCTTCTAACTACCACTTTAAAAGTCACAATTTTGGCTTGCTCTTTCTTCGACTTCTTGAGAATATTTGTTTGGGCATGAGAAAAATCCCTATCATTGGTGGCATTTTGTCTCTTATTACGGCAAAAGTAGCTCAATGAAGAGTTACTTATAACCGCGCCGCGTAAGAGGTCAAATTGAAGCCCTTTCTAAAACTCGTTAGAATTTTTTATGATGGCAGGCATTCAGATGAAAAAGTTCTGATATAGATAAGAAAAGACACCAGTCCTACGTTCAGGATGACAAGACGGCTCGAACAGTTTGCCAATCATTCCCCGCTTTGTGCGTATATGCACGTGCAAAGAGGGATAAAATTGGCCAACTGTTTGCACGCTTTTGTTATCCTGAACGTAGGGCAGCTTTGCACGTAAATACACGTGGAAAGCGCTGTACAATTTTCAAACTCTCGTTAAAAAGTATTGACTTTGGTCAGAATGCACCGTCTGCAAAGACCGTCCAGGGTCTAAACGTTTTGCCTTGTGCACATGTTTCTTTTGATCTAGAATGATTTTTGTTCCTTTAAAAAAAATAATTTTGAATTGCGGTCGTCGACTTATCTCTGCCGAATCTAACATCGTTGTCAACTTTCTATTTTGCGGCATTCTCTTTTGGTTATTTTTGCTTGAAGGGGTCTGATATTTTTTCGATTTGTGTGATGCCACAAGTAATTCACTCTTTCCGGTGGATCGTCTTGGTGAAATATAATTTTGACCCGTCACACGAAAATGGACCATTTGGGAACTTCGTTAAAATATAAATTTTGAAAAGGATTGGAACAAGCATAGGTCAACCAGAAGGCGTATTTCGGAAAAAAATTACATAGGAAGGTTCAAAAATCAATCTTAATTCAGATTATTTGCGAAAAGTTTCGACCCTGGTCAGTCTGCGCAGATCGCACAGTCTGACTAGGGTCGACACTTTACGCACTTCTAATATAGTCCTTTTTATCGTGACGTGTCACATTTATAAATCCTTTTTTATATTCAATTTCAGGTCCAAGCGAGTGGGCAAAAAGTACATCCAAAGACTGGACGATATGCCGGGATGGTAAAAATCAGTCCCCAATAAACATCATACCACAGACGTTGTTGTTCGATCCCCATTTAAAGCCTGTGCACATTGAAGGCGCTATGGTCAGTACATATATCGAGACGGTGAAATCAGTCAACAATAGATATAATTCAATACACAGTCTCTGTTGACCCAATATCACTTGCCTGATAAAATGAAATTATATCAGGTAGTTTATTTTTAGAAACAATTTATATATTCATTATTTTGCCACAATTGCCACGACATCATTGTATTTATGTGCACGATTCGCGAGTCTTGTTCTGCAAATTTGTTCCTTTAAAAATCTTTCGTTCTTTTTATTTATGATTTTCGGTGGATTGTCGAGAAATGTTGATTGATTTAATAAAATCACCGCATAACCAGTATAACAATCAAAAAAATGATATTTGGCTTTCGTTCATCTAATCCTATTTGGAGTTATCTAAGCGAAGAAACAATTGTACTAAAATGTTCACGTTTGTCTCATTTTTACAGTAATGGAATAGAATCATGGCTTGTTTTTCGCGTAGTATCGAGTTATATTTCATTGAGAAAACGACAAAAGCTATAGTTTCACTCGCGTCATCGCCTTTTATTGTTCACTTGTTCACTCAATGAAATATAAATCAATCTTGCGCTGAGGCAAAACGAAAAATATATCCTGCTATAGTTCTGCAAGTTTATGTGAATATCGAGAAACCGTTATTGCCTATCATTTTCAATGTAAAATTGATGTTTGACGCCTCACTATAAATTGTACAACTGTACCAGAAAGAATTTCAGCGAGAGATCAAGCTACACAGACAACATGTACATTAATGTCCCGTGAGTTCAATAGTCTACAAGTCGCATGAAATAAGTGAATTACTTGTCATCAATATGATGTAAAAAAGTGCTTAGTGGGACAACAAAATGCCATGATGCCGCTTTATTGGGGAAGTATCAAGAGACGTGAAATGGCTAGTTTTTTGTTTTTTTTTTTGTTTTTTTTTTTTTTTTTTTGGGGGGGGGGGGGTCTACAGAACCCAGCCCCGCGTTCAGGATGACAAAACGGTGCAAACAGTTTGTCGATCATATCCCGCTTTGCACGTGAAAGCACGTACAAAGCGGGGTATAATCGGCAAACTGTTTGCACCGTTTTAAGATCCTGAACACAGTGAAGTTTTAACTATAATGCAGAACAAGAGAAAAAAACATTCGATTTAAAAAAGGGAAAAATAGAATGGCCATTTGAAACATGATAGTACTTCGACAATGACTGAATAAGAAAACAAATGAGTCTTTTACATGTGCATTTCAAGTTATATTCCGGACAATCTGAAATAAAGAAGGTTGTTGAATTTCCACATAAGTTGGTACGGTACCTATAGGCCTAAACGGTCTTCACACGCTTAAATTAGGGAGTCACGGGTCTGAACATTCAGTTTTGGACAAAAAGTCATGCATATATGAATGAACTTTCTTATTACTTTGCAAAATTGTTTATTAGCTCGAGGCAATTTGTATTTGCAAACTGTTTCGTCTTGACGACACACTAAGAAGGCAAATGTTAAATTAAAATAAGTAGAGGATATTGAATGAGTAGCCAATGAATTCTGAATTTATCAAACAGGTCATCTTAAACAGATAAAAACGAGGCTGCGATTCTCTACAGCTGGTTCAAGTTTTCGCATTTGCATTTTCCTCGACTTTTAAAATTTATTTTGCAGAAATTAATGCTCTACGTGAAAAAAATATAATAATGATACAGTTTCTAAATACGCTATGGTATTAATTTTCTTGTTGATTTTTCATTATATTTCGAGCTTTGATCAAGAGTCAGTTACAGTTAGTTACATTCGCTTGAATCAAAACCATTCTAAATAGCTCACTCAGCGCTCCATTCATTCATTCCAAACACTCGCTCAAACCATTCAAAAACGCCCAAACCCATTGAAAAATATAGACTCAACAACGTCATGCAAAATATAAATTTTGATAGAGAAAAATCGCGATATTGCTGACATAATTCTAACTGTAAGCGTCTAATAGGTTCTTGAAGAAATAGGAAGCTATCTATAGAACTTGTATGCATGTTTTATTAAAGGGATGTAATTAATATTGCTAATTTTATTCATTAAAATTGTTAATTTTGTTCATCCTGAACAAAATTTGCGATGTTGGAATACTTCTCATTAAATTCACTCAAAACTCGCTCAACACACTCATTCAATTTCATTCCTTAATCATTCCAAAATCACTCACATTGTCAATTTCACGATGTTGTTAACTGTACCAACAATTCATGTTCTTATTCCATATATTTTCAGGTAAATGGTATTTTAAAGAACACTGGAAGAGACGTATCGTTTTTCATAGACAACGACGTCAATAATCTTGTAAACTTGACGTCAGGACCTTTGTCATACACATACAGGCTGTATCAAATAAAATTACATTTTGGGAGTCATAATTCTGTTGGCTCAGAACATACAGTGAATGGAACTTCTTTTCCTGGAGAGGTTTGTATACCTTAGCCTTTTCTAAATTTCTTTTCGAGTTTGTGCGTCAATTGATAAAAGACTGATTGGGATGTTTTATATGTTGAAGATAAAATCCGAGGGCGAAGCCCGAGAATTTTGCTTTGCATATAATATCCCCCCCACCACCACCACCAAAAAAACATGAACAAATCAACATTATTTCTTGGTTTAATTTCGACCTTAAATCTTTCTTGGCGATAAAGCATTTTAAAAAAAGAATTCATTTAGATGTACAACAACAGGCATCCACACATATGCATTTGAAATCCTTTCTTGTGTGTTTCCACATACAATGTATATAGTTATTTATTTTCTTTTTGCAGATTCATTTTATAGCGTACAATGTCGATTTGTACGATAATTACAGTATAGCTGCAGCAAGTCCGAGAGGTTTAGCTATCATAGCAGTATTTATTTCGGTAAGTATAAGGGGTTTAGCTATCATAGCAGTATTGATTTCGGTAAGCATAAGGGGTTTAGTTTTCATAGCAGTATTTATTTCGGTAAGTATAAGGGGTTTAGCTATCATAGCAGTATTTATCGGTAAGTTTAAGGGGTTTAGCTATCATAGCAGTATTTATTTCGGTAAGTATAAAGGGGTCTAGCCGTCATAGCAGTATTTATTTCGGTAAGTATAAAGGGGTCTAGCCGTCATAGCAGTATTTATTTCGGTAAGTGTAAGGAATTGAGTTATAATAGCAGTATTTATTTCGGTAAGTGTAAGGAATTGAGTTATAATAGCAGTATTTATTTCGGTAAGTATAAGGGGTTTAGCTATCATAGCAGTATTTATTTCGGTAAGTATAAGGGTTTAGCTATCATAGCAGTATTTATTTCGGTAAGTATAAGGGGTTTAGCTATTAAAGCAGTATTTATTTCGGTAAGTATAAGGGGTTTAGCTGTCATAGCAGTATTTATTTCGGTAAGTATAAAGGGGTTTAGCTATTATAGCAGTATTTATTTCGGTAAGTATAAGGGGTCTAGCTGTCATAGCAGTATTTATTTCGGTAATTATAAGGAATTGAGCTATAATAGCAGTATTATTTCGGTTAGTCAAAGGGGTTTGCTGTTATAGCAGTATTGATTTCAAATTTAGTATATGCGTGAAATTCCCAAAGATTTCGCATATTGTTGAAGTATAGACATTAAGCAGTATGGACTACACACACAAAGTAGTGCCATTAGAAATCTGTTGAAATCATTTTTGCTTCAGGGTATTGAATCAATAGATAGGAAAATAGTGAGATATGAAACTAAAAATCTAACCACACCCATGTATATTCATGTATTTATACAGTGTAATTATGTTTTCAGTTTCATACGTCCACGAAATCAACAAATACTCCTTTCATCTCTTAATTAGAACGCACAGTTGTGCGAAGAAACAGGTTATCCTGGATCTTTTCTTTGGGGACATAAGAAATTTTTGAAAAATATCATACACCGTAGTTTCAATTGTGTTCAATTGCAAATGACGATTATCTTTTATTTTTCAGGTTGGGGCCAATGGAAATTCAGCATTTACTCTTTTAAAAGAGAAATTTACTTACATCGAGCCACAGCGTATGTATCAATATTTTTTTTTTTTAAAAAAAAGACGGATAATATACGTAAACTATTATTAAAAAACAACTCTTGATTAAAATTAAGTAGAATGAATCTTCAACTGATGAGCCATTGAATCGCATTATTTTTAAAAAACGTTTTGAAATATATATATAAAAAAATACTACATGTATTTCGAAATAAAGATAATCCTATCTACTTTTTTTATTTTTGACTTCTCTGTTATTTAAAAAAGTTATAAATGAACTTTAAAAAAGAACATATTTATCTTTAGTTATAAAACAAATTGCATCGAAATCAGATACTTCAAGAGGTTATGTTGTACATGGTCTATGGTTTCATTCACAACCGCCGTTTGGAGCTAACGTTTTTCTTTTAAAAAAAAAAAAGCTTCTCTTTTTTTTTGTTTTCAGTGAATTGTGTAGAAGTTTTTGATTTACCAATTGACAAATTGTTACCACAAACAGACCATTATATGACATACAGCGGGTCTTTGACCCATCCTAGCTGTATGGAAACAGTAACGTGGATATTATATAATAAACCAATTTACATTTCACCTGCTCAGGTGAGTACATAAGTACTTAACGTGTATTTTACAAGTAAATTAACATTCTCAAATACCATGTTTGATTTCATAAAAGAAGATTTATGAAAAAACACTGGACTTCATTCATCTGAATATAAGTGATTCAAAGAATGAACATGCAAAATGAAGTTTTTAGCTGTTTCTTTTGAGATGTTAGGCTAAAAAATGTGTCTGGACGGACATAACGATGCTCATCTTAAGATCTTCGAGGTAGTAGCCATTTCAATATTAAAGTCTGATTGTGAAGATGAACAATTCGAAGTTAACTTGTTGCACGAAATTGTTGTACATATTATGTGCTTTTTGAGAATGTTAATGACATTTCAAATGATTTTTAAAAAACGTGAATATTTGTAACGCGAATACATCGAAATGTAAGAGCATTGAAGTAAGGGTGTTAAAAAAAAGTTTTGGTGACCGTCAAAAGAAACTTTGATTAAAAAACATATCTACACACATAATGAATTGCAAGGACTCTCAAAATCAGAGAGTGCGTGGGATGCAAGAGTCTTTACTAGATATGCTTGTGTCTTTTATGGAAGAAAAGCTATGATCTATGTGTCCATTTATATGTAGGCTAGGGGGCTGTTTTACTAATCATCTTACGATCATTTTTTGCGTAAGTTAATATTTAAAGTTGCTTCCACAGTAGCAATTAAATATGGATTTCTGCAACGCATCATCTCATTGGAATCGTCTTCTTAAGGCGATTCCAATGTGATATTGCAATGCAGAATCTATCAATGAATAAAAACACCAGGTACGATTTGTGATTTTGACTTACGATCATTTTTTTCTTAATACGTTTAGTAAAACGGTCCCATGTTCTTTAGCTTGTGTACTTTTCGAAATTTGTACAAAAAATATATGTTATTGTTTGTTTCATTTCAGATGAATGCTTTAAGAACTGTTCCATATCAAGAGTGGCATGGTTCGAACACGAGACCTGTGATGCCTTTAAACCATCGAACAGTACGCACAAACATCAATGTTTATAAAAAGGTATTTATCGTTCGCTGGTCATACTTCATGATCTTAAAGATGAGTGATCGTCTACAAAATTCATTCATATTCTTTAATCCTTTTTGGTGTTTTATCTAGAAATAACGGTAGATTATCACTTGATAATCTCACCGCAAAAGCAGTGAAATTGTCAAAAACTTACACCCTGCTTTTGTGCATTTCAACGTATCTGACGTCATCTATGCGGGGCGAAATAAGTGACGTCACAATGAACGTTGCATAGCAATCACGCGGAAAATGACGCGCTTACGAAATCATGACCTAGAAATTTCACATTTTGTCTCATTTTTGCAAAAAAGAAATAGAATAATCGTTTGGTTTTCGAGTAAGATCGATTTATATTTCATTTCGTGAACAACACAGGCTAAATTTTCACCAGTGGCTCTGCCACTCGTGAAAATAAAGCTTTTGTTGTTCACTCGATGAAATATAGATCGATCTTACACTGAAACAAACGATTATCTTCTAAATCACAATGCCTATCGAAAGAAGGCGACATTAAAATGGGTTCTGCAAGACGTTGATCGTTAAAACATTTGTTTAGAAGATCAAGCGAATGCATAGGCGTATCATATTTGACATTTATACGCACGCAGAAGGCGACAACTAAAGAATATATAGTTTAAAGGTAATATGAGTTCTGTGACAAAAGATGAATCCCCCCCCCCCCCCCCCGTTTCCTCCCTTTTTACAATTATAGCGTTGGTGAATAACCAAAACACCGTATTACAGCTTGACTAAGCTGTAGTTTCTATGTTATGATCATTCATCAGCGTTTTTTTTTTTCAAAAGAGGATTAATTTCTTCACGAACTTGCGTGTAAATTGCGTAATGGGAGTTACGCCCTTGGAATGTGTAATGATATTTCAAATGAGTAAAGATTTTTTTTTTTTTTTTTTTTTTAAATATCATTCGAAAACTTTATAAGATTTTGAATTATAAAAAAACATGTCTGTTATTAGAGTTACTTACGTTACTCACATATATAGTCTTGCATTGGTTGCCATCTTACAGTAAAATGGTCATCAGAATTAGTACATGTTTTAACCTTTAATTGTCTTTCTATATCTTTCAGTCAAATCTATGTACCATGGAAGTTTCAAAGTCATATCAAGGTAATGCTAAATATTTCACCTCATTTCAATTACGAGTGTTTCAGTATGTGTATTTTTGGTGTAGGAAATTTAATTGTGTTGGGACGTCATAAAGCTTTAAGCTTAAATTCTTGAACATCTAAGCCTCATACTTTTTTGTTATAGTAAAGATAGTCGTCCAAGGAATTGTGTTCAATCGTTTTTTCTCAGAGTATTTTTTTTCGAAATTACTGTGTGGAACCAATACAAAATAAATTGCGTTATTGTTTTGCTCACCTGAACACATCGTGCTCATGGTGAGCTTTTGAGAAACCTGCATGCCCTTCGTCCAGTGTCCTTTGTAAGCCGTTGTCCGTCGTCAAAAATTCACTGCAACTACTCTAGAGGTCACACTTTTGACCCAATCTTTCTCAAATTTGTCCAGACTGTTTGTCTGGTCATAAGGAAATACACTATTTATTTTGTTTGCATTCCGACTTAATTCCAACTAATTATACAGGAAAAGGTGCCGCATTTACAAATACCTTTTGTATTTGTAAAGCATTAGACTGCACTTTTTTTAATAAAAAGAAGAAGGCATGCATCGGCGAGTTTGTAATTTTAAAGTGACTATGATTCTAATATGATTTTGCTGAAACACGGGCCTTCATTTAATGATCTTTTAAGACAATTCAACATGCCAAAGTAGGAGTCGAGGGAACGAAAGTGAGCGATATAGGACCATCAATGAACTCTTGTTTCTTTTCATAATGGTATATTATTTAAACCAAAAGTTTTTTTGCGCATTGAATGTGAAATAATTGCCCCTTTTGCCTGTATACTAGTAAATTTTGAAATTCGACTTCCGGATGACTTGTGGTTGTTCAATCTTTTTCATATACAAATATACCAATTTCACGGAGTTTCCAGGTGGCCCTCAGTCGCGTGACGGGGCTCATTTCTCAATTGTCTAGATATACGCGTAGCATGATATTCTTTACTAAAAAAGTGTCAATTTTACCCCATAATCTCACTTGAAATCTACATATTTATGTAAATACATGTACTAATAAGTAGAAACAAAATGATAAAGTGTTTTTAAATTTCATGTAAATTTATTATTATTTTACTTCTTTCTTTTTCAGTGAATCCAAGTATTGGTCAATGACAAATAGAGAACATAGGATATACAGATTTTAAATATAGCATTACTTAAACAAATTTACCAAAAGTACTTCGCCATTTTTATACATTGTATATAGCCAAAGTAGAATTATAGGAATTGCATTAATGAATGCATATCACTCTGCAGAAAGCAAAAGATAAAACCTTAAAAAAGTGTTAATACTCTTTTTTTCCAGACCTTTCATTTCTCGAAAATCTCGTAATCTTCATTTTGTTTGGTCACCTGAAGTGCGGAATCCGTAAATAACATATACCTTTTACTACATTGTATAAATCTAAAACAAATATGGCAATGGAATGATCTAGCGGTAATTTTTTGACAGCTTTTGCTGCGTTCAAGATAGACTGCTAGCTATAAAAAATTCTGCGACAAGCACTTTCGTACCTGAACGCAGGACAGGTTACCTAATGTCTGTTATAGAAAATCAAAACTATTATGGAGAAGAGCTTTGAATCCTTATTCTCTGTCAATAAAAGCTAAAAAATTTACTGGAAATAGCACTCTTTTGCTTTCAGCAGAGCGACATTATAATTATAAGTTAAGTTTTTGTCGTATTAAAACGAAATCATGTATAAGATGCCCTTGCTAATTTTAGAAATAATATGTTTATCAAACTCACCCAAGTATCGTTCTACAGCCCCAGCAGTCTGTTTTAATAAAACTTCTTGCAGAAAAATTAATCGTAAGTCAAACTCACCTCGTAAATCGTAAAATCACCTCAAATCGTACCTGGTGTTTTCATCTATTGTCACATTCTGCCTTGCAATATCTCATTGGAATCGTCTCCTAAAGATGCATGGCAGAATACCACATTTAATTACGGTTGTAGAAGCAACTTAAATTTTTGACCTACGCAAAAAATGATCGTAAGATGTTTAAGTAAAATGGGTCCCTGGAATTGACTAAGGACTTGGACTGAATTGCAATGAATCGAAAATCGTCATTTGGCGGTTAAAGATTTACAGCTACATCTTCCTTAGCTGTATTTACGTTTTTTAATCGCCCATTGCGTATTTAATTGCAGTAACTTTACATACATGATCACACATTATACAAACTTACAATTGAATTTGCAAAAATTGTGTAGATATCAAGAAAATAATAGTGTAGTTGGTTTAAAAGCGAACAATAAATGCTCAATGAATATGTCGAAATTAGTATAGAAAAAGATTTTTTTCTGGGTTTTGAATTTTTAAGAAGTAAATGCTTCATACGCCCGCTTTTCGTTTTCCTTTCTTTTTTTTTTTCTACAATCGATGGCATGTCACGAATGAAAGACAACTTGAATGGCTTTAGAGTCTTTGAGAATAAGCTAATCGAATCAAATTGAATTTTTTCATGTATGATGTTCCCTGTCGTCAATTTAAGCCTTAAAACTCATAACTACAGCTTAGTGAAACTGTAGTTACGAGTTTTGAGTAACGCCAATAACACAAAAATTGACTCTAAGAACTTATTCGTAACAAACAAATAAAATCTACTGTGATTAGATATATTTCATAATGAACCATTTTTGTGTGTACCCACGTATAATCGCGCTACACGTAAAGGTTAAGATTTTCAAATTTAATCTTATTTTGAGATATAAAAGACAGTGTCCGTAGAACATAACATCTTCGAGAAGGATTGACCATTATTTTCTTACTTATTCTAGATACTTGGTTCGCCTGAAATCAATTGGGGCTCTACAACAGTACAGGATGTCCATCGGGCAACTATCGTTTACAGCTAGGAACATCGTGAAATTGACATGATGAATGATTTTGGAATGATTTTGGAGTTAAATTGAATGAGTGTATGGAGTGAGTTTTGAGTGAAATTACAGGGATGTAATCCAATATCGCTAATTTTGTTCAAGATGCACAAAATTAGCGACATTTATTTCCTCCGTTTAAATAAGTTATTTGTACTTTACTGTTTTTGTGTCTACGTGGATCCAATACCACTTTAAATTCCACATCAGCCATTAAAATCGTTGAATAATTTGATCGCTTTGAATTAAATGTTGACCGTCTGGAACGATTTCGAAACGTTTATAAATGATTTTGGAGCGTTTTTGATCGATTTGATCGAGTGTTTGGAATGAATGAATTGATGGAGCGCTGAGTGATCGATTTAGAATGGTTTTGATCGGAGTGATTTTCAATATCACGATATAACTAACTGTAGCCCTTCTCATACCGTTCACGGTAATTTCCTGTTTAACACGAATCTTTAAAAAAAAAATAGTCTTTTTTTCAACATTTTTTGTCGGGACTATGGACACCTGTCTTTTAGCCAGTGCAGTACCTTTTCAAGAATTCAATGTGTGTTAAAAAGGCATAGCTTGGCCATTGCATAATCTTCATGATACGAATTTTTTAAGACATTGGCTGAAAAACCGTCTAACATATTGGAGAATAACTTCAATGTACATAAATCAACATCGTGCAATTGACATTCATTCCGTTCAAAACTATTCTAAATCACTCGCTCAACGCTCAGTTCACCCATTCCAAACTCTCACTCAAACCGATCAAAATGTGCCAAAATCTTTGGAAAATGTTTCGTAATCGGCCTAGACGATCGACGTTAAATTCAAACCGATTAAATTACGATTTTTTTAACTGGTAGGGATTTTTAAGTGTCTGATTGATCCATGAAGACACACAAACAGAAAATTGCGTATATTTTATTAAAGGAAGGTATTAAATATAGCTAATTTTGTTTAATTTGAACAAAATTAGCGATATTGGATTACCTCCCGTTAATTTCACTCAAAACTCGCTCCACACACTCATTCAATTTCATTCCAATATCATTCACCTTGCCAATTTCAAGATGTTTTTGACTGTACCTAGTGACTTCTAGACTGCCCATTATCGAATGGTTTTTTAAGTTGGAATGCGGAGCAATTCCAACTTAGATTTAACAAAATCGCAAAATGAACACAAGATAAATTCATTTCGGGTTTTTTGAGAACACACATCACGTGAACAGGATGTGAATACACTTCGGCCTATTTTCTATATCCCAACTTGACAAAGACATACAGTTTATTTCATCAAAAGGAAATAATACTGTACAATTACACAGCTATCACCTAATGTATATTATTAACACGCTACTTCATGATTTAAACGATATTTATTGAAATTTGCATACGAATTTACTAGTATCACATGTTTACATTACTATATTTGGAAATCATGTGATAAGTCAGGTCAAGTAAGGTCAGCTATAGAAAATAGCACTAGCTAATCACGTGATCTGCTTATTTGGCAATGTCGTGATGTGGTTTCTCAGTATTGTGGCAATAGCACAGGCCAATCATGTGATCTGCTTATTTGGTAATGTCGCGACCTATTTTCGTAGTATTATGTTATAGGTTCTTTTAAAGGTATAGTTTCTCTTTCTGAACGACCTTATCACACATTTAACTTATGACAAATTGTTATATTGTACATTTCTGTCTACAGTTACGAAATAAAAATCTTTAGTTTTTCTTAAAGTGAAGATACACTTTTAAAGTTAAAAAATATTTTTGCAACATATTGTCGTTTGTTTTCCGTCATATTGCAGTTATCTACATGAATGTTTCATTGTCAAAGCCCAAAATTCATCAAATGAAAGCCTGGCCACCACATCTTTAACGGAATTGTGAATATCTTTGCCCAATTGCATTCCGTCACCAAAATAACTTGTCATTTGAAACAAACCTTCTAGTTCAACTTGTTTTCTTCACATTCTTGCACATCAACACGTTTAAGAGCACCATCATACAGTTAGTTACATCGTGAAATTGACATTTATCTCAATCAAAAACAATCTTAATCGCTCACTCAGCGCACCATTCATTCATTTCAAACACTAACTCAAACCATTCAAAACTCTAAAAATTACTCAATAAATAGGATCAACTTGTACATTCAAAATGAATAAAGCATATTAGAATCAAATCGCGATTTCACTGACATAATTGAAATTTAATGCGTCTGATTGGTTCTTAGCGAAATATAAAGCTATTGGTGGAACTTTCATGCATTTTTTATTAAATGGAGGTTTTATCGCTAATTTTGTTAATCCTGAACAAAATAAGCGACACTGGATTACCTTTTTTTAAATTTCACTCAAAACTCGCTCCGCTTACTCATTCAACATCGTTCCTAAATCATTCCAAAATCGTTCACCTTATTAATTTTACGATGTTATTAACTATACCCCCAACTCAGAAGTAGAGGAGCACATATTGATTTCATCATGTCTGTCTGTCAGTTCATTGACCTTTTGCTTTCCGCTAGCTAAACGGAGAACCAATTGACCTGCAATAACGAAACTTTACACAAATGTTGCCCATGACCCAAAGAAATACCCTATTGTTTCGGGGTCATACATGTCACGGTCATTAGTTACCTTGTACTGTAAACAGTTTCAACTCTAACTGAGCAACCAATTAACCCGAATCATAAAACTTGAACCAAATGTTGTCAATGACCCAAGAAAGTGCCAAATTTTGGAGTCACAAGGGTCGAAGTTACAATTGAACTTCGTCCAAGAATTGTCTCGCGATTCCAACTCATGAAGTAAAGGACTTCCCTGCGAAAAAAAGCTTTTCATCAAAGACAAAGCGCTTGTTGAGGTCCATTTTGCGACAATTCTAATTAAAAATGTAACTGATAACTCAAATGGAGCAGAAGTCATTTGAAAAATAACATAGAAACTGTTATGAGTGTATAAGTGTCCGCCTCTGCGTCTATTAGTCGGCTGTTTGGTCAGAATCATTTTCTTCCTTTTAGCTCACCTGATCACTACGTGCTCGATGGGGAGCTTTTACGATCACCCTGACTCCGACGTCCGTCGTTTGTCGTCAATTTTCTTAAAACTTCTTCTTCTCCTAAACCGCTGGGCCGATTTCAATAAAATTTTGACAGAATGTTCCTTCGGTGACCCTCTTCAAAAGTTCTTCGCTAAATTCTGATAATCCACAAATATGGGCGTGATAGGGCGGGGCTTATTTACAGCCAGAAATCTTTGGAAGACATCTACTCCTGAACCACTGGACCGATTTCAATGAAACTTTACCAGAATATTCCTGGGGTGACCCTTTTTAATAGTTGTTCGTGAAAATGAGAATGGCCGATAAATATGGGCGTGGCAAAGCGGGTCTTATTTTGATCCTGAAATCTTTGAACAACATCTCCTTCTGAACCACTGGGCCCATTTCAATGAAACTTTTCCAGAATGTTCCTAGGGTGGCCCTTTTTAAAAATTGCTTGCAAAATTCTGATTGGCCCATAAATATTGACGTGGCAGGGCGGGCCTAATTTTGAGCAAGAAATCTTTGAATGAAATCTCCTCCTGAACCACTGGGCCTATGTCTGTGAAACTTTACCAGAATGTTAGTATCCCATGGGCATCGTTTTTGGCAAATTGTTCTCGAAATTTGATTGGTCCATAAATATTGGTGTGGCAGGGCGGGACTTATTTAAGCCCAGGACCTTTGAACGACATCTCCTCCTGAACCACTTGGCCGACTTCAATGAAACTTTACCAGAATGTTCCTTTGGAGACCATCATCAAAATTTGTTTGAAAAGTTTTGATTGGCCCATAAATATGGGCGTGGCAGGGCAGGGCTAATTTTGAGTCTCCTCTGTAAATAGTGGGTGGGCAGGGTCTATTAACACTGTTTATTTTTCGAATTATATTTCCTTTCAACAATTAGACAAATTTGAATTGAACTTTGCCAGAAAGTTTCTTGGATTAGATCCACCTGACAAATCGGGTTCAGGACAGCGGTTTTTGCCCTCTTGTTATCATTTTTTCCCATCAGTTGCAGGCCTGTATAGCAAATCAGGGGTTTAAGCGTCTGTCGTTGTTGAAATACATTGATTTATATACGCCCGTCAAAAGACGAGACGTAAATGTGATCACCTGTGGTGGGCGGGAGGCGTGAGCTTCGTAAGTGGCCTGAGGTCACCGTCTCTTGAACGCATTCCAACTTATCGGTACTTTCAGTGCTTTGATTTTTTAGAAAAGTCATGCGCAGCTTCAATATTTATTCTTTAATGCATAAGAATAGATTGCCTTATATAAATATTCACTTTGACATACATTATTAATTATTGTAGCTTTGTACATAAATATTATGTAAAAAAAATCAATGTATATATGATGCTTTTTAAATGATATATGTATATGCTCGGTAGAAAAACGACATTATGCGTTTGTTTAAATGCATCTAGTCTTGTCTTGGAAAGTAGTTTATGGAAACTTGTTATGACAGATTTAACCCTTTTCTGTACATTTCATGAATTTAACGTGTCCTTGATATTATGACTTGGGAAATATTTTAGAAAAAGAAGAAATCACTTGTGACAAGCAATTTCTCCTTTTCCCACAATATTTTCTGCCGGACGAATTTGTCACTTTTCAAAGTGCAATTTTTTGCCATTGTCGTCTGCAACCGGTTTTGAATTTGGACGAGTCTAATATTTCGGGTGACTTGAAACTTAAGGTTTTTAAAACACAATTTTTGTTAAAAGCATCAACTGTTCCATTTATCCAGCCCACCAAAGATTTTCTTTAACGTCTTGTTTGTGATTCGGGACATTCCTCGGCCATTTACGTAAACTACAGAGTGGTGTTCCGAATGCTTGTTTGTATGCATTTTTTTCTTGATAGAATGTCGCCAAAGAGTTTGCAGAGAATGTTTCGTTGGATTAGTGCAGGACTGTCAAAAGAGCCTTTTTGAATCTTAGACATTTAAGAAAGCGTTGCTAAAATCCCTCGAATTCGCAGTAATATGTTTTTGTTGTTATTGTCGGGGTTTTTTGGGGTTTTTTTTGTGATCTTATTGGCTACAACCTTGTCTAATTGCGCCTTGGACTCCTAAACATGGGTTCTCGGGTTCTATTCATACAGTTAAAATCATCGTGAAATTGACACTCATTTCGATCAAAATCATTCCAGATTATTGACGCAGCGCTCAATTCATCCATAACAAACACCCACTCAAATCGATCAAAAACGATCCGATATAATAAGAAAACGATTCGAAATCGTTCAAAATGATAAATATTAAATTCAAATCGATCGAATTATATATTACGATTTCATTGGCTGATGTGTATTTTAAAGTGTCTAGTTGGTCAATGAAGACACTCAAACAGAAAAGTACGTATATTTTCTTAAATAGGGGTAATAAATATGGCTTATTATGTTCATCTTGAACAAAATAGGCGATATTGGATAACCTAACATTAATTTCACTCAAAACTCGCTCCATACACTCATTCAATTTCACTCCAATATCATTCCAAAACCATTAATCTCTTAAATTTCAAAATGTGCTTAACTGTAGTATGGACACGCATCCTTTCTGACATTCGTTTGAAAGAAATGGAAGGAGAATTATTAAATTATGCGGTGTGAGCAACCCGGGCTTGGAAAGGATGCTGTCATAGAACCACGGAGGGAAATACCTTTCCCGGGAACCCATAGTTAGGTGATTCAGCCACCGCGATATGACTGAAAATTTGTTAAAATGCGGCGCAAAATCGCATACAAACAAATAGAAAAATATGTCATTCAGGTTAATCTAAAAATACATTGCATGATATAAATTTCAACCCGTATTCTGCTGTATTTAAATTTTGTTTCTAAATACACTGCTTGCATTCAGGACATTCTCTGCAATCTGTGGCATTTTTTTCAGTATGACACAGGTAGTAAAGGCTAAGATTAGACTGCACGTCTGTGGAGTCTGATTTTAGTCTATATTACCGGCCAAAGCTTTGTATGCGAGAAAAAAATATCGTGGACAGTATGAAAGGCTCATAAGGTTAATTCAGTCAATCTATTTCTACCACAGGCAAATTGTTTCATAACCTTATTTTAAGTCCTAAGAGCTATTATAATAAGATTAAAAAAAGAGGATATGAAACAACTGCCTGCGATTTCTACATGACATCCCCTTTCTTCGCAGAATTAGGATAATTAAGCACAATAGGTACGTTTGTAGAATTATCTGTCACCCACGCGGTCGTAAAATTGTCAAGAACTTTCTAAATTTAACTTCATTGTTCATTTTATGAAATGATCTATGCTTCGCTTTGAAGAAACGTTTATTACCTGCGAATTTAGAAATTTATCGTCAACAGGAGGGACGTGTCTTAAACGTGATTCTATAAATACCATTTAGGTCGGGAATAAGGATCTATAGATGATTTCGGGATAATTCATTCAGAAATCAAGTGACAGTCTGAATCATTGTACGATCGTTTTCTGATTCCTTCTTACATAGAGTATCAATAGATTTTACGAAATTTTACGAGGGCCTATCAATAATTTCGTGAATTTTTCA
This sequence comes from Fragum whitleyi, assembly GCA_948146395.1. Taxonomy (NCBI): domain Eukaryota; kingdom Metazoa; phylum Mollusca; class Bivalvia; order Cardiida; family Cardiidae; genus Fragum; species Fragum whitleyi. Next base: position 57,323,684 of record OX411549.1, on the reverse strand, counting down.
CTGTTCATCTCTTGCAGACGGGCTTATGAGTCATCTTAACCCATCCCGTTTCTTGGTTTCTTTTATACACTACTCCCGGACGAATAATTCGAGCTTGGTTTTTCAAAAAATAGTCTACAGTTACGCAAATTACTATTCTCTTATCCCTTTTATGAAATTCGTTTTTACGTGTCATTATTACCCTTTGTGCAGGAGGATCAAATTTTTCGTCCGTCATGCGAAATTTACCATGTGGGAAGTTCGAAAATTATCGATCCGAGTCAGACTGCGCGAAATGCGCAGGCTTACTAGGTTCGAAACTTTTCGCACTAAGCTGATTTTCTTAATAATTTGATATTATTGGTTTCTATTAATTTTCGTACATTCTGACTGGCTGAAAATTTGGGTTTATTCTTTAATGAAAATGAATTTCGAGAACGTAGCATTTTCTTAAGCTTACGCGCTAGTCCCACAATAAGACCGTCTTATTATGGAGAAATTTATACATTTTTCTTCATGCTATCTTATTTTAAGATATGAAGAGAGTGTGTGTATTTTAAATTTCATTGGGATATGAAACTAAAAAAAAATAATCTCACACATGTATGAATCCGCTTTGCGTATTCATACAGTGTGATTTGGTTTTTAGTTTCAAACATAGATAAAATTAAAAAATAATTTCTTCGTCTCTTAAATAAAGAATGATATATATATTTATTTGTTTTCAATATACGCCCTATGGTTGACCTATGGTCGATCTTATCTCCTTTTCGAATATTTTATATAGGGATCGAGTTCCAAGCTGGTCATGTAGCAGGGTCATAGCCTAATTGTACTCCAATCTGCCTATTAATTTTAATATTTGCATGTAGCAAGGTATTTTTTAAACGTGTTCAGTAAGGTATATGCATTTGTTACTTAAATTGCAACGTTGGAAAAATAAACATTTAATGAATTTTGCGTATGTTTTATTCTTTCTCTACCTGCTACGCCACTGTAGAACAAACAATTTTCAGGCACGGATCAAGGACAAACGAGAGGCCACACCTACCCCCTAGAATTCCAGCCAAGCATGGTTTCCAAGTCTAAAAAACTGACAATCAAAAAGCTCTACTGGCCAAAGACCAAGAGCATATTTTACTAAATATCCTACGATAATTTTTGCGTAAACCAAAAATTTAAGTTGCTTCTACACTACAGTAGTAACTAAATATGGAATTCTGCCATGCATCATCTCATTGAAATCGTCTTTTAAAGACGATTCCAATGGGATGTTGTAAGGCAAAATCAAATAATAAATGAAAATATCAGGTACGATTTTGTAATTTTGACTTAGGACTGAATTTTTTCGTGAGAAGTTTGATAAAACGGACCCAAGAAGACTAACGTTATTTCTGTGCATTAGACATGAAATCGTCGTTTTCATTCCGTTCAAAGTGCATAAACTTTTATTAGTTTTATCATTGAAACAACAGATAAGTTTTCAACCAGATTGCAAAGGATTTTCTTCTTAAGGTGGTCCTTAATGATAAAGACACATTAAAATCGGCTACGCCGACTCGCCGGCGATCCAATGGAAGGTGAACAAGCGAAAAAAGGCAAGATTAATCATCACACAAACCTAATTGCAACAGCTCCAGAATGATGTTGAAATGATGTATATTCTTATTTGGACCTTTTACGTTAGATTTTTTGCACCATGATTTCCTTTTTTTACTTTTTCTTCCTCTTGATGGCTTATGTATACCAACAAGGAACTGACAAAAAGGAATAATTAATATTAAAAAAAAGAACAAAAAACCCTTCCTTGTCCGAGCATCGTAATATACTGGCCACAAAATCGCAGTAGACTCGCCACGAAGCACTTGTCCTCAACGAACAGGTCAGGATCGTACATTATCTTATAACTATACAAATATCCGTGTGATAACATCCCGTATGATATTTTTTATGATATCACATACAGTGGTCTCGCGTTATCTCGAGAGGGCGAAATCTCGAATTCATGCGAAAGCTCGAGCTCGCCTTCCGGTCCCGACGCGCCTTTCTCTATTTTCTTGTTGGTTATTACTGCACTTACTCGAACGCGCGATTGCTCGATCGCTCGAACAGCAATCTCAGTCCCGTAGTCAAATTTTACTGCATTCTCTCGAGCAAAGGGGTTCGCACCTATCTTGCGTCTATTGTTTTGCATCAAAATTAACTTACACATAACATAACATATTCTTTATTTCACCCAGTAATACAAACATTATACATGGGGATATTAAACAAAAAATATTTCAGACTGAAGAGGATAGATATAGTGAGTAGGTTAAGTTCGGGATGTATGATGGTTAGTTAAATCAAAGATAGTGTAAAAATTGGTTAGGATTGGTGAGATGTGGGGAATGTCCTAATAAGTCAAAGTAGAGGTTATACTATAAATATCATTTAAAAGACCGTTTCCTGATCTGTGTTAGATTGAGGCCTGCAAGGAATGCAGTAACCGCAGCCACAATAGGCCGCAGATTACATACCCTGTGGGCCCAATTTTCAGGTTAACTAAGTTTGAATTAATTCCAATATTAAGTAATAGTTAAACGCTAATAATTGAAAATTAAACGATTTAAACAGCCGAAAGGAGGGAGCGAAGCGACCGACTGAGGCTGTTTAAATCGTTTAATTTTCAATTATTAGCGTTTAACTGACTTAGTCTTTTTCCCGCGCTTAATACAATTGACAGCACATCGCACGATTTACACGGAATAAGCCGGTCATATTTATTACAAGTGAACGCCCCATCTTTCCAAATACGGTGTTGTTGAAATATGCACGTAAAAACCGAAGCTTTTTAAGGAGCCATTACCGATAATAAAAAATGCACTAATGTTTGTTTTTATTGACCTGACCTCCGCTCTATATATGTACGAAATTATGACATGTGCCCACTCTGTATTACATGAACGAAAATATGATATGTGTCCACCCTGTATTCCTACTTTCGCAAGAATAAACGATTTACGGTATCAGATGTAATAAATAAATTGTATATCAATAAAATGTGCCAGTAATTGTTAATCACCAATTTTTATACAAGGACGAATGAACTTAACCTTACAAAACAACAACCCAAATTTGGTCATTGCCGGAGAAGGGCTTACTTACGTTAGTGAACTAATCTGTTTAGCCATAGACAAAGACTTTTTATAAATGAAACGAAAAGTTTCTCGATACATACAGAAGAAAATAAGCACAGAAATGTTTAGTATCGAGCCAACTATGGGTAGGTGCACCAGCCATTACGATATAACTACAATGGTGTTGAAATCGGGGTTAAACCACATGCAAACAAATGGGTAGGACATGTTACGCTCAACCAGGTCCAAATCAGAGTGGAATATATGGAATGCAACATGTGCACGTGTATCACGATTTTCTCCTTTACTTTTCACTTGTTCGTTGCATATTCATGAGGGGGTAGAGTTTTGTATGTACGCATGCGTAGAATAACAAATAAAACTTGACGTTTAAATGAAATAATGATCAAAATAAACCTCAGCTGGTTAGTTTATGGAAAATAAACCATCAAAATTTTTAGAAATCCAGCATTCTGATTGGATGATAAAGTAGGACAAAGACTAAAACGTATGATGGATTGCGTGTACGGTATATACACTTACGTTTCTAAATCATGACGAAAGAAGAGCGAGAGAGAATTTGAAGGAGCGCGGGAGAGAGGTAGAGAGGTGAATAATATGAATGTCGTAAAATTTTAGTGTAGCAGTGTGTGTTATCCGTGGCTGCACGTGATTTTCAATGTATAAATAAATGTACATTTCGACCTCGCTTTGGACTACCGCGATTGCATCACATAAAACACGTGACTCAGGTACACTTTTGTTGACCTTCAATGTTGATGTTTTGGTTTCCACGCACGGCTACACTTTACATAAACAGATTGCATAATTACCAAATAATGAAGTGCATATTTGTAAAAAGACAGAGGTAAGGATCTTATTTTTATTTGGTATAATGAAATTCATTGTCTTTATCCATTTGTTTGGATTCAAAATCAGACCATGTGGAAATGCGGACCAGGATCAGCCCTCAATGAGACTGATCTTGTTCCGCACTGCCTGTATCGATGTTGCTTAGATGTACATGCATTGAAGTAAATATACAAATATTTATTTACGTATGATTGAGACCGAAATTAATTTCCATAAAATATTTTTCTTGAATAGATTTGTGGTCATAACTTCACGCCAGAGGTGCAGACAAGGATCGGTCCATTCGAGGCAGATTCTTGTCCTCAGATCGGACGAGTTTCAGTGAAAAAAAAGTTGCTTGTTTAATTCGATCTCGTGGTAACTTCTGTCTAGAACATATTTCTATTAGTATTGGGATCAGGTGGGAAAAATGTTAATTGTGATCAATCTCCGTTTGTTATGTCAAATAATCCGATTTTGAGACTCTTCGATATTTTCTTTTTATACTTGAACAGCAAAATGCTACATATAAATACGACCATCAAATTTAACTGTCCGGTCTTACAGTATTTGCATTAATTTGACAGCAATTATGTAGCTTTTATTTTGTAGTTACAGTGTGGTTGACATATATTTCGGTGACAAAACTAGCCCTATTACGGCTATCTTTACGAAATTTTACTGCTCGATTGTAACAGAAGACAACGAAAAGTTAGCCTCGTATGGCAGTTGTTTCGATTTCGACATCAAAAAATCAATTATAACGATTAATGTTTTGGTTTGGAAAAATAAAGGAACGACTACATAAACAAACTTGTATTGGTGATTGTAGTCACGATATTTTGGGTCATTATTACAAAATATGCTTATTTGGGTAAAAAGCAATGCATGTTGACAACATGTTTACTTATGTGTGTCGGTAAAAAGTAATATAAATCATGTTATAAATTTTTGCATTATAATCCCTGTGAAGTGTGCAAGGTTAGACAAAATTTGCTCATTCGAGGACTGCATCAGTTTCGCGTATTTAAATTCGGTGGTATCACCATTTAAATTGGGTAAATATTTTACTCTAGAGTCGTTGAAGTAGTCGCATGAAAGAAGATAGTGCCTTTCTGAGCCCACTTCGTCGCGCTGACAAATCGTGCATTTACGATCATCCAGCGAAGTACCATCCCACCGCCCGGTTTCAATCGGTAACTTATGGTTAGCGGTTCGAAATTTAAAGAGTCGCCTAACGTTTTTAATCGACAATGTTTTTATATATGGTTCGGGCTCATGGCGTTCTTTTATAAGTTTGTATATTCGGCCTTTATTTGAATCGTCCATGGACGAATGCCATTCTTGGTTGTATTGGTCTATCAAAAGTTGTTTTACTAATTTGTGAGTGTTGATTGGGATACTGCCGTTGTTTAAATGGTAAATCCAGAAGTCTGAAAGGCCTACTGAGTCTAGAATGTTCTTAATCTTATTTGTCCATTTAAAGGTGTGTTGTCTTAGCATATAAAAGTAGAGTTTGCTGGAAATTTTATCACGGTTTGAAAGGAGTTTTGCCCAAAAGGCAATCATTCTACTTTTAATGGTTATCGATATTGGATAGCGGCCTACCTCGCCGTACAGCATATATAGAGGAGTGCCTTTACGCGCTTTCAGTAGTTTTCTGAGAAATTCTTTATGAACGTTTTCGATTATATCAAGGTTTTCAAAACCATAAATTTCTGACCCATAGGTTAAAATCGGTAAAATAGTGTGGTCAAATAGTTTCAGTGTTAAATCTAAAGGCAGATCTGCATTTTCGACTCTAGAGAAAAGAAGGTACATTGCTTTTTTAGCCTGTTGTGCTGTATGTTTGCGGGCATTTAGAAAAGAGCCTGAGGCAGAAAAAGTAATGCCTAAATAATGATAGGTATTGCTTATTTCTAATGGATCATCTCCGAGGGTAAAAGCAAAATTGTTGGTGTTCCTTGCGCCAAATATGACTATTTTTGTTTTACTAAGATTTACTTTCAAGTGCCATTCTTTGCAGTAGCTGTTAAAGGCATCTAAACATTTTTGAAAGTCGTCAGGCCTATCAGATATTATAATTGTGTCATCGGCGTAGAGTAGTACGAGCAGCCTAAGCCATATCTCATCTTGGTTGTTATCGAATAGCTCTATACCGTGTACACCTTTAGACTCAATATAAGACTTCATGTCGTTCAAGAACATTGCGAACAAGATAGGTGAGAGATTCTCACCTTGCCTGACTCCACTTTCACAATTAAAAAAAGACGAGAAAGAGCCTCCTAAAGAAACACAAGACTTTGCGTTACAGTACATATTATAAATAACATTAAAGATTTTACCATTGATATTATTGTTGAGTATTTTTTGCCACAGGCTTGCTCTGTGTACTTTATCAAAGGCTGATGTAAAATCAATAAAGGCACAAAATAGTTTCTTTTTATTGAAGACAGGTTTACCTGTCTTTCAATATAGGGATCGTCGCCATCGGATTCTGATAACAAACCTACATGTGTCATTACGCTCAAAAAAGTAGACCCATTCATAAAAATAAACGCGGCAAAAATAATCAATAGTGTAGCAATATACCGTAAAATTTTGGCGCTGACCTAAATTCTGGCCGGGACCTCAGGGGAGTGAACACGTGATCCATGCAGAGGTTGCCTGCAGAAACGTGTTTTACATTCGTAAATGGTGCTGTTTTAGGGCGTTTTCGGCTACAATCTTTTGCATTTGCTTCAAATTTTCAATTGCATCCTACAACTGTTTTTATACATAGCATTGACAAGCTATTTTCAGTTCCCCATTTTAGACTCCCTATTTCTCGTAAAATTGTGTGTTTGTGTGTCCTTAAGGTTGCTTTATTTATCCGTCTCCCGGGCCTGTCGTAGTGTAAATGGATAAAAACTAAAATAGCACAAGGCTATTTGAATAAACTCGTAAACCCTTGGAATTTCCTAGGTTTGAATTTTAACTTGGATTTACGGAGAAATTTCGATGGCTTATCAAATTACTTAATTATTAGGGTTGTTTTGTCTATCCATATTGTACAGCATTTGGAACATCACTCGGTCATATCCGTAAACGGCAACAGATCGTGATCGTGATATTCACTCGGCAATCATCGGGCGATCTCCGAAGTCTCAGATAAATGTAGGTTATGGAATCGGCCGAGTTGTGACTAATGCGTTAGATTGGCCGAGTGGTGTTCCAAATGGCCTATACAGTAGTACCACGCATGCGTTATCCCGGTTTCGAGTTTCCGCTTTTGTTTTCGACAATTTTCTGACAATAACAGAAACTGTTTTGGAAACTGGAATGGATTTATTTGTAACATTCTGGAGTGGACTTTGAAAGAATTCTACTCAAGGTGATAAATGCTGTAGCTCGGGATTTCATTTAACGATCTGTCATTTTGGCAGTTTTGTCAAAATTGATAGTTCACCGGATAGTTCAATCCGAATCTTGATCTTGAAAGCAGTCCCGTGGAAAAGGCCTGAAAGGTTGGTTGTCTTAACAGGTTTATATATTATTTTGTAGTAAAAATAATTTTCTACTAAGTAAGACCATCTGCAAGGAGAATAACCTGAAATGGAGATCGAAATATCTCAATGGAAAAATAGAAATAGAATGTTTCACTCCTGGAAGAAACTTAAACGGTATTCATAAAAAAGCTACAGCTATTGTACGGGAAAATACTTCTTCTTAGTATTGACTTTGACTAGTAAAAGTATAAGAATATTGGTATTACTTTCATTGCTTCTTCTATGTGGAGATAATAAGTCAAATCCTGGATCAGATAATAAATGTAAAAGAAATTTGAACAAATTTCCAATTCAGGGCAATATTCACCATGGCGATGAAATGTTCAGCTCTTCATCAAGGGGTAAGCAATTTGTGTCATGTAGATTAACATTTTATTTAAGATTTTTACACATCCACTTAATAAGTTTGACTGAAAAAAAGGGGATTTGGATCATATTGGATTGCTGGGGGTTATCTATACAATTTTATAAAACAGGGTTGCAATAATTCATATAAGTTTTTAGAATACAGGAATTGCCACCATATTTCTGTTGGCTAAATGAATATTTTTCATTTAGGATATTGAAAACTTACACTTGGGGGATGAATAGCGATTATGAAGGCAGTTACCCTCTTGTTAAGCTTGGATGGGTAGAGGGATAGGTTTATCTGGAAGTGATGTGTCTTCATAGTAAAGCATATTCATTTGTTAGGAAGGTGCAGTTTCCATATGTAACCATCAATGATTGCTTTAAATTTTTGATTCCCACTCAAGACATCTTCTCAAAACGCCACAATTTTCATTCCAATTGTTAATATTCAGTCCTGTCTTCAATTCAGGCCTTTCAGGCCTTTGATTTCTCCTTTTCAGAATATCAATTATAGAATGGAGAGTAAATATGTGGTCTTGACAACTGTATCCGCTTCTAAAACCTACTTGATTTTGGTCTAGAATATTATTAGATTCTATGTAAGTATTTAAACGTTTATTGAGTATTGAAGTGAAAAGCTTACCCAAACAACTTAAAATAGTAATAGGTCTATAGTTTTTAGGGTCAGAAGGATTTCCTTTATTTTTAAATAAAGGGATTATGACACCATTAGTCCAACTTTCTGGGACAAAACCTGTGTCAAAGACACTATTAAAAAATCTAGTAATTAAAGGTAGAATAATATGTTTTGAGTATTTTAGGTATTCGTTTAGAATAAAGTCTATGGGGCTACATGCTTTTCCATTCTTTAACTTTTTTATACATATCTCAATCTCAGAGGGTGTTATTGGCATATTTAATTCGGGGTTTGCACGTGCATATGTAGGCCTGTCTGTTGACTGGCTGGACAATACATCTTACAGCGCGTATTTGTTATTTCATCCCATTTAAAAAATACCTTCAGGCCTTTTCACAGGGTCTCAACGAGGCAGACAGCTAGTTTTCACACCTTTTTGTATGCCACACTTATTCAATTTTAAGGTGTAAATGACGGGAGTTAAATGATCAGAACATAATTAAGAGACTTTGAGAAATCATAATTTAAATGTGCATTTTTTTTCGAATAAATGTTCATTATCATTTTTTAAAAGACTATCATCCTCGTGAGTAATTGAGTGAATTATTCATCTTTGTAACGAAATATATTGACGATTGCCCACCGAAACATGACAACATTTCTCCAGCTATAGTTTCAATGTTTAGATCGCAATTCGACAGTGTTCGGTACCAAAACGTGGTTAATGAAAAATGCGTCTTTTAAAATTGTCTTGAATCCCGCTTCACTTTTAATTTTGTTATCTGCTGAACATTTTTTTTTATAAATTCCAGAAAAAAATATAAAAAGTTTGTAAACTTCTTTCTTTGTTTAAAGATGTCATTTAAGGAAACACCCTTACAATTTAATTATATTAGGTACAGAGGAAGTTAGCTCTTAGGAAAACATTGTGAGAAAAGAAGGAATTGCTTGCAACCTCGCCTATCTTCTGACTGATAAAAGGTCTGAAATTTTGTCATTCAGCAACGATAGCTACAAAAATATTATCAGGAAGAAATAATAAGCTTGTTATAGTGCATCTCATTAAAATTGCCAAATCTAACATTTTGTCATTTCAGTGACCTATGTACTGAGCACACACACTACTAACATTGACGCCGACGCCTTCATCGATTTTGGTAGATTTCTCTCTTTTGAATCCTTACGATTTGACCAAATTAATTATTTTACCAATCGTTTTTAATCAGAGTAATTTATTTCGTAAAACTATTCCTCGAGGAGTACTTTACATAGTTTCTGCATATTTTGAAGGCAAACTATGCAAAGGTAGGTTTAAAAAGAAGTTCAACGTCTTCATAGATGATAATTTTGCTTACTGGCATTAACTCGAATCATGCGATGACTCGAAAAAGTTGGTCGGTACCGTGTGTGTTCGAGTTATCGCGAGACCAATGTAGTTATTTTTAGAACAATGATATAATGCGGTTATTTTTAGAACTTGCTTTTCTGTTGGAAACATCTACAAAAAACAAGGCAAATAGAGGTTATAAGATAAATATAATACCTACTTAGTGTATTGTATGAAAAAATATATAACTCGGTTGTGAGAATGGATAATTGTCTCGGCAGAGCCTCGACAATGATCAATTCTCCCAATCTCGTTAGATATTTTTTCTCATACAAAACACTAAGTACGTGTTATATATATGCCAACTATGGCTAACTTCGATTTGATCTATTTCTGTGTGAACAAAGAGTTGTCGATATTAAAGATTTTTCTGAACGAAATCGAACCTGTTAACCGCATTCGGAACATCTCTCGCACTTTTCCGTTAACTGGAAAGTACCTCGGACGTAAGTGTAGTAATTTTGGGTGATCTTATAGGTAATTCGGCTTTTGATGGTACTTCGGTTATTCAATACGCTTGAAGAAAATTAGCGTCAATTGTCGTCATTTTTGTGCATATTACAATATGAAAACGAAATGCCGTTATCTTCCGATAGGTGGCATTTTTCAAATATTGACCTATCTGATTTGAGCATTCTGGGTAGTGTTATTCGTGACAACTCGGCCGATTCCGTCGAATTTCTTTCGAAATGTCGACGGCTATAAATGCTTCAATTTTATCGGTTTTCCCCAAAATCTGTAATAGAAAACAGTGTACAGTTTAAACAGATCTCAAGCAAACAACTTTTTTTAAAAAAATATACGTTCGCAATATAAACCAATATTTTTGCAATTAATTGAAGGCAAAATTAAGTTTGAAGTTTTAATTGAAATTCTTCATTTACTACTTTTTGGCGATAGAATACGGAGTTATGCGTACGAGGAATATTTATCCCAATCTGGAAAAGTGATACGGTTCCCGAAGACAGGTCAATCTCCGGAGAATATGACATGCGCAGACAACGAACGAAATGCAGTTAAACGCTGCGTTTTGTTATCAAACTAAAATCTGCCCGATTTTATTCTCTCGTTGATTTTGTTTTATGCAACTTCATCAAAAGCGGGATCGTCGGTGTTTGTGACGTCATACATTTGTATAAACCCACGTGCGAAATGACGCCCTTTAATGGCTTCGCCCGTATTATTCCCGAGGTCTATTCGGTAGAATCGCCGAGGGTTCCCGATTGCTTTTAACCGCAACAGGTGTACCTTATGCCTTTTCGAATTTGACTGATCAATGTGGCTTTTTAGATTGCTCGTTTATCGCATTATTTAAGAGCAGAAACAAAAAAAGCTCTTTCACTTTCACGTCTATACGATGTGCGGAAGACAAAACATATTATGTGCACGTATTTCGTTTTCCGTACCTTTAAGAGGTGAAAAGAAATTCCTTTAGTTTTCATTGAGATATTTAACAAAACAAAACAAAACAAAAAACCCTTACCACTGTGGTATGAACTCATTTTCATTCTTCCAAAAATTAACACACTCCATATTTTCCTCTCTCCTACAATCCGCCGCCTGCTTGTCTTTCAATTCTACTCCCACCTCTCCCTTAATCTACTCTTTTCTTTCATTCACATTGTATATATATATATATATATATATATATATATATATATATATATATATATATATATATATATATATATATATATATATATATATATATATATATATATATATATATATATATATATATCTCCATTCCTCCCTCTCTACTCCACTCCTCTCTCTCTCTCACCAATCCTAATCTCTCTCTCTCTCTCTCTCCCACCCTACTCTCTCTCTCTCTCTCTTACCCACCGTACTCTCTCTCTCACACACCCTACTCTCTCTCTCTCACCAACACTACTCTCTCTCTCACCCACCCTACTCTCTCTATCTCTCTCTCATCCACCCTACTCTTTCTCTCACATCCGCCCTCTCTCTCCGACCCACCCTTCTCTCTCTCACACCCACCCTACTCTCTCTCTCTCTCTCTAACCCACTCTACTCTCTCTCACCAACCCAACTCTCTCTATCTCACCCACTTTCTCTCATCCACCCTACTCTCATTCCCACCCACCCTACTCTCTCTCTCACCCTCCCTACTCTCTCTCTGCACTATTTTCTCTGTCATATTTCACTCCCCTCCCTCACACATTTCACTCTAACATTCCAGCTCACTTATTGTCCACTGTCTCACTTCACTCTCACCTTCAACACTCAATTTCTTTTTCACATATCTGCATTTCTTCCTTTCTCATGTCACATTTAAAGGGTACAATTATGATTTAAAGGACAATATATATATATAAACGAAAATAAAAAGTTAGACTTCACTTGCCTATAATGATGATATTTAATTTAATTTTCAGCTATACAAACATGTTTCGGCTATCGCCTCATCAGTGTTAACGTCGTATAACGTCGTTGTTAATGGATAACGTCATTTTGACGTCATTTCCTTCGTAACGTCAATGAAGAGCTGAGTAATTAATATAGTCTTTAATTTATGCGCCATGCGTTCAATTTAGGCTTAAAACAGTTGATAAAATATTTTTCCTTTGCTAACCTATATATATATTTCCAACACATATAGTGCGAAATTATTGACATGACTTGAACTTTATGCAATGAATAAATTAACCGATGAATACATTTATCATCGAGGGTAGCCGCAAGCTTTCGAAAAACATCGTAAATCCGTGAAGTGTGTGGGGTTTTGAAAAATATTTGTATAGTAGCAAAAAACACTGTATGACTGTGTGGTCGAGAGGTCTAGTCTGATGACTACGGGTGCAGGGACCATGAGTTCGAATCTGCTTTCATCCCACTGTATTTATTTATCTTTTTTTCCCGGTTAGTCCCATTTGACTATTTATCTCGTGTTTGAATAACAATAATTGTTTTGCACAGCGGGTTTTATTCTATCTCCTGAACTCAAATATGAAAAAAACACATGAAGCTGTCAAATGGCCTAAAGGGTAAATTTGGTTGATAATCGAAGACCTATATGGGATTAGCAACTGGAGTCTCGGAAGTATTCGTGAAGAGAAAAACCAGGTATCCACAGTTAAGAGTTTCAGCCCCGCAATATGACCGAAAAAATATTAAAAGATGCGTTAAACCTCATTCAAACAAATAAAACAAAAAGAAACTTACGGAAAAAAACAAATAGTTTATTACATACAGCAAATTTCTTTGAGAATCGAGTGATCTTCAACAACATTATTCAAAAGAAAAAAAATCTATAAAATGGATTGAAACCTAGAGGAAAAATAAATATGCTGTCATAGTGACTCGAACCACTGTCTTCCGACTTCTAAAGCTTTACTCTTTCCACGTACAATGACATGTGTCTACTCATCACAGTGTCATTTAATAGGTATATATTATGAAACTTGGTTCACGAAGTTAAACGAGACCTAACAGAGATACCATGTGACAATCAGTCTAGCATGTAATGTATGCTAATAGAGGTTCCGGTCAGTCATGTCAATCATGAAATACCATTTCGTACCACAGGATAATTCGTACCATAAGTGTTGTTTTAGATGAAAGACAAGTCAAAATTGAATTATACACAATAGAATACACATTACAAATTCATGTACCAAAATATGGATGGACGATGATATATAATTTCTAATATTTTTTTTTTTATCCATTTAAAATTAAATTTTGAAGATGATATGTTTATGCTTATTTCAAATTGCCAAAAACGCCTAAGTATGACTTGTAATCATCGTTAATCCACAAAGCCGGTATATTAGAACACAGATCTAGATAAATGAGACACAAGTCACAATAAGTCACAGCAGAAGATTTTTTTATAAGAAAAGTCAATGAATATTTTCAGGAAGGGGAGTAAATATTGGTTGCCTTATCAAAATATTTAAACAAGAGTTGTTTTTCTTAATGTAGTGAACAAAAAACTTTTTTTTATTTCATTCAAGTAGTTGAATAAAGAAGGGCAACAACAACAGAACCCTCTCGTCAAAATGCATTCATAAACAACAACAACAACAATTATTATTATAATTTTTATTATTGTTTTCATTTTTGTTTTTATATGGTATAGTCTAAACTTATTCGTACCGAAAAATTTGATAAAAGAGTAAGATAACGAACGACATATTGAAATCATATCAACTGTGAGGGAAAAAACCCAATAAACATCAACAATAACAACAACCACATTAGTATAGCTGTTTGGACCTTGCTCATTGAAAAAATGGTTATCGACTTATCAATATAAGAATCGCATCAAAATTCGGTGGATTATCAAAAAATATCGTTAGATTATCAATTACCTAATTACATTACTAAATAACAACTGAAATTACCAAACGATTTTACCCTGTCTCTGTTCAATTTGACGTTGTCTGAGTGGGGTCCATTTGACACATGACGCCAAACCGTTGCGTACTTTCAGGGGGAACGTTACGTCAGATGGACTGACGTTATAAAGTTACGCAGAGGTGAGTCTTAATAATGACCCAGAATTCTCTAATGCCTTCGTTGGTTCATCGAGAAATAACGGTAGATTATCACTTTGTAAACTCACTGCAAAACCAGTAAATTGGCAAAAACTTATAGCCCGCTTTCGTTCTTTTCACCCTATCCGACCCTAAGCCGTCATCTAAGCCGAGCCAAATAAGTGACGTCACCATGAACAATCTCGTTCAATATGACGCGCTTTAAGGAATTTTGTCAACAGATTTTCTCATCAGGTTTTGTCTAATTTTTGCATGGAAGAAATAGAAAAATCTTTTGGTTTTAGAATAAGATCGATTGAAATTTCATTTCTTGAACAACAATGAAATTGATTTATATTTCATTGAGTGAACAACAAAAACTAGATCTAAATTCACAGAATTATTTCCATTTCTTTAACCAAATTGTCCACTATTTCATCTTTATAGTTTTATTGACCACGACTGAGTGCTTATGTTATTGTTTCTATTTATTTTCTATTCGTTAACTTCGTAATTGTCCACTATTTTATCTGGACCGCCTTTTTGACCATGACTGAATGTTTCTCTAACTTTAAATTATTGTTTCTTTGTAATGTTATTATTTGTATTTATTTTCTATTCGTTAACTATGTAACTGTCAAGTTTTATTTTTATGGCCTTCTTGACCACAACTGAGTGTTTCTTTAACTTGCAACCCCCGTTTCTTTGTAGTGCAATTGTTTGTATTTAATTTACCTTCTTACCCATGACTGAGTGTTTCTCTAACTTCCAACTTCTGTTTCTTTGTAATTCGTTTATTTGTGTTTTTCCTTTCTCTAACTTGGTATTCGTCTACAATTTGTACTGGGTTAAAAAACTTTTCTCAGGCTCAGGCTCAATTTGCTCAAATTTTAAATTTTGATTGAGAATATTTTTACTGCTTTTGTTTGCTTTTAAATCCCATCTCTTTAACGCATAGTTTTTGTCAATTAAAGCTACAGTCGATATTGCTCGAGCGACCACGTCTATTAAGCGACCAATTTTATTAAGCGACCACCACAAAAAGTCCCCTCATTGTAAGCAAAATCTCTGAAAAAGAGCACATTTTTAACGAAAAATTGGTTTTTGTTGAGTATTATGTTGTTGGAACCCATTAGAATCGTCTCAATAAGACGATTCTAATGGGTTCGAACACCATAGGATTTAGTACAACTTGACCAACAAGCTTTAAATGCTATCAAAATGAACTGTCCCATTCATCATGTTATTTCGTATTAAGCGACGATTCCCATTAACGACCGCTTTTTGGAGGTCCCTTAAGTGGTCGCTTAACACAAGTTTTACTGTAGTTACATCGTGAACATGACATTAATCTCAATCAAAGGCATTCTAAATCTCCCACTCAGCGCTCAATTCATTTATTTCAAACACTCACTCAAACCACTTGAAAACGCTACAATAGGACTAAAAAGGATACAATCAACAGCTACATTCAAAATAAAAGATTGCGAGTTCACCGACAAAATTGAGCCCCTGATTCGTTCTTGGAGAAAAGGGAATCTTCCTATAGAACTCAAATACATATTTCATTAAAGGGAGGTAATAAATATCGCTATTTTTGCTCACCCTGTTCTCCCTTTGATTTCACGCAAAACTGACTGATCGCATTAATTAAATCTCATTCCAAAATCAATCAAATTGTCAATTTCACGATGTTGTTTTAGCTATATGAGCCTGTGCGTGAGATTTCCAACAATTTCAATTGTGCGAAAAGTAAAGACCCTGACCAGCCTGTGCATCTGCACAGTCTGACCAGATTCTTCACTATACGCTTAGCTAACAGATAAGGTCTCAAAGTATCTGTAGACCATCAGGTAACCTTATATTTACAGTATGTGGCTGTCTACGCTACTCAATGTTTGCCCATCATGCACATTTCAAATTGTTGGAAATGTCACGCACGAGCTCATATTTGATCTGGACCTTGTTCTCCAGAATTACTGAGAACATTATGGCGGCCAATCCACGAGAACGTCGCTGTAGTTTCAATGTTATGTTCATTCATCAACTTCAATTTTCGAAATTGGATTTATTTCTATAAGACAATTGCGTAATGTGCGTAATGGTAGTTACGCCCTCGTTGTGCGTTATTTCTTTTATTGATTATTTCTAGTAGTTTAGGACTTCCCTTTTCTCTTTCTTTCTTTCTTTTTTACTTGAAATAATTGTTTGCGAAAGGACATATTTACAAACAAAAGCGTTTTCCATTGAGTAGGCCTAATGAGAACATATTTTCAACCAATGATAATTCCCCTATTTATGGTACAGTACAACTGTAATCTAAAAAGTGTGACACTTCTCGCAAAAGGGACCCATCTGGGAACTTTGTTAAAAAATTTGGTTCACATATTCTTGGCCTTCTCCCATATAAAACGACAATTTACAATAAAAAGATAAAGTGTAAAGAAATTCTAAACAAGAGCACCACCGACGGGTGCAACGCTCGGCTGCAGGTGCTGGATAATCATGCGGCAAAAGATCAAGGTCGAAAAGTGGCATGATTCTTACATTAAATGCTTCCAGAAATACCCCCTGATAGTTTGGAAAGCTCTTGTGATGGTGAACACACATGCCAAGTTTCATGAAGATATCTTCAATAACAACAGAGGTATTACGAGAGTTTATCACGTCATCGCCAAAACCAACGTCTGCACCAACACCAACAACACCGATGTCAACGCGAACGACGCCAAGGGTCTTCGGGTTTTCTCCGAAGGCATCCGAGCTAAAAAAAGAAAAGAATTTCTGATCACAACCTTTTCACTTTGATGATCAATATCCGTTTATTGTTAAATAAACCAGTTCGAACTTCAAGGATTCTAACCTCTATCATGCCGAAGTGAGACAAGGATCAGCCTGCACATATGTTAGATAAAGCACCCGATTTTCCTCAGTGAATCAGAAATTAAATGGCAATGTTAAAAAGTTTACAATCGATTTCTGATCAGACAAACGACTTAGCATCCACGAATAAACTTCCCCGACGGCGGTACTCATTCTTTCCAACTACTTGTCTCTCACCAATGGGTCGATAATCGTAGACCTATGTGAAATAGCAGTTGGAAGCTAGGAAAGAATGTAATGGTAATACAGGTGTGATAATACCAGGAAACAATTGTTAGGTGCTCCAGCCGCCCCGACATAACTGAAAAAAATGTTGAAAGCGGCGTAAAACCCCATTCATTCAAACAAACAAACAAACGAATAAACTAGCTCCAAATTGTATAGACGAAGAAACTGCGATGATTCCTTATGAATTAAAAGGGAGGTTATTAGGTAATTCTGTAAAATCTTTAAAATTGACAGTTATTGTCTTACTTCATGAGTATCTTTTTTGCTCCACCAAATTTATTCTGTTTTTAGCGATTTTTAAAAAATAATTATATTAGGCGTCTAGGACTAATGTTTCATGTATCTAACAAGACGACCCTTTGTAGAAATAAACACGTGTACTATATAAACTCCGTGTTTGGTGAACAATGTGCGACACAAAAGTCGCAAATAAAGGATAAAGACAGTCGTCTTGGTCCTTCCAAATTTGAATGTCCTGCACTGCACCACAAATACACACGCTTGCACAAGCCAAAACACACATGATCCCCTTCTCTCCTCAACTGTTCCCTCCCTCCCTTGCTGCCTTTCTTGTCCCTCTCTAGCTAACTTTCCTTCCCGGAGAAAGGAAAGTTAGGAAGAACGAAGAATGAGAGAGAGACAGTGTGTGTGCAGTTCGCGAGAGAAAAGTGCGCGAAAGAGAGTGGAGTGAGAGAGTAAGTGAAGAGAGAGAGTGGAGAGAGAAAGTGGAGCGCGCGAGAGAGAGTGGAGGGAGAGAGAGAGTGTGGAAAGAGGGAGCGGTTGTACAGTGCGAGAGAGAGTAGAGTAAGAGAGAGTAGAGTGAGTGGAGTAAGCGAGAGTGTGTGGAGTGCGCGAGAGAGTGTGGTGGGAGAGAGAGAGTGTGAAGAGAAAGAGTTTGCAGTACGAGGGAGAGAGAGAGTGTGGAGTGAGAGAGAATGGAGTAAGAGAGAGTGGAGTGCGAAAGGGAGAGAGAGTGGAGTGCACGAAAGAATGTTGAGGGAGAGAAAGTGGAGGGAGAAGGAATGGAGTGAGAGAGAGAGTGGAGTGAGAGAGTGTGGAGTGCGAGGGATAAAAAGTGGAGGGAGAGAGTGTGTGCAGTGCGAGAGAGAGACAGTGGACTGAGAGAGTGTGTACTGAGAGAGACAGTGGAGTGAGAGAGAGTGGAATGAGAGAGGGAGTGCGAGAGAGTGTGGAGTAAGAGAGAGTGGAGTAAGAGAGAGAGAGAGAGTGGAATGAGAGAGAGAAAGAGTTACAGGGAAGGTGTGAGTATGAGAGAGTTTGAGTGAGGAGGAAAGTGTGTGTGAGGTATTTATGCAGTAAAACGTCTTCTTATTTCTTTTTGATACGTCATTGCAGTGCGGCCTCCTTCAATTCGTACATGGCATTTGGCATATTTTGATATTCCACTGCAGTCATTTGATTAACCAATTGTTTCTAAACGAACTATCATTAATTTGGATTAAAAATTGTCTTTATCAGCCAAGCAAAAGTCACAAAATCACTTTTCGAGGTTTTCTAGGATGTGATTACGACTAAAAAATCAGCATACGATTGTAAAAAATTGCGTAAAAATATTAGAGTTCAACAATCAACAAATTATAAATAATGATTGGCCAGTAGACATTTTGATTGACTGCAGCAATCTGTAATGCCAAAACAACAAATATATTAATAATGATAAAGCAGCTTGGGATTGAAAATGGCAGCACTCATTCCTTATTTTCCCCTTATTTTCCTCTTGAAACTGGCTTTGAATAACATAAGTTACCATTTTAGGCATACGCAAAAGATGTTATCTGGTTTGCAGAGCTTTGAGTCCATATCCCAGTCCACTATAAGAGAACCATTAATTAAAAACATTATCATTGACGCCAATACTAAAAACGAATCCTGTGTTCAGGATGAAAACCTTAACGTCAGCCTCCAAGGGCGTAATTCCAAATACGCAATTTTACACAAGTGTATAGAAGAAATAATCATCTGTTGAAAAATATCGTTGATGAATGATTATAACAACGAAACTACAGCTTAATCAAGCTGTAGTTACGATGTTTTGATTATTCACGAACGCTCGAATCATTAAAAGGTAGCGGAGGGAGGGCATTCATCTTTTGTCACAGTCCACATGTCACCTTTATCCTTTATACTCTTTGGTTGTCTCCTGAGTGCGTATAAATTTCAAAATCCTAGTTACGCCTACGGTACGTCTTGGGATTCAAATATTGGTTTTAAACTTAAATCCCTCCGATCGTTATATTTAATGACTTAGCTAATTGCTACAACCATGTGTTTCAAATAAGAAACGTGCATGAGCGCATCGGAAATGTACCAGCAATGTGTTCAGGATGACGAAAGCGGCGCAAAGTGTTTGCAAATTAAACTGCGTGCAAAGCGGGGTTAAAGTTGGAAATAGTTGGATTTAAGTTTAAAACCAATATTTGAATCCCAAGATGTACCATAGGCGTAACTAATGTCAACCGGGGTTTAGTAAGACAGACGATTCTGTAGGGTTGATGATATGTTTAATTAGATTCTGAATGTGTGGAAAAAAAAACTGCAAATAAATACAAAACATATAAAACTTTTCTTATTGCAATTAACATCAATTATCTTGCATAAAAAGATCTTAAGAAACAATTCTTACTGAAGCAGTAGAAAGTAAGTCTAAACTTTGCAGTTTAGAGAGACAAGTCCATATAAATCATCATAAATGATAAACGTCTCTAACGAGAGCTAATGGCGGAGTGATACAAAGAGAGGGAAGGTTCAGGATAGGCGGGAACAGATTTGCACACGTGCACGCCGATCAATACTCTCTCGCTCACATACGCACGGTGATTGCAACTCACGCAACACACACACACACTTTCAAATGACATATGTTATATTTACAGTTAGTAAAGTGTACAAATTTACAGATGTCTGTACAATGATGTATATTCGCAAATGAACCTCTGGTTACATATTCCCCCCCGTTTGTTGAAATGGCGCCGACATTTCCTAGAAGAACTGGAAAGGAAATTATGTATAAAATGATGACAAAATTTAAAACTGTTAGTGCAAGAAACAAGGAATAGCGACCAGTAGAACGTCCTAGGACAAGGAAAATCTCCATTGGGCTTAACATTACTGCTGTAAAGAAAGAATAATTTTTCCCTGTTACATACAACCATGACCTGTAAAGGAAATGATGAACCGGTTAAATTAGTTACATGGCCTCTAGATATTAACCTTCCGAATGTGCAGTACGATAAAAGTACTGAAATTACGATAAACGCAGAACAAAAATATCTACACAAAAATTTCAACATCATCCAAAGGGGTCATGATGGACATCACCCATTCACCATATCGATCTGGCGGACGACGATTGCGGATGGGTCGGGCTGGCCTCGCCGGACTAGCAACCGCTGGCTGATTTTGGATAATGAGATCAGGACCGGGTGAAATAGGGCGATTGTTTTGAGTAACAACAGGAGCTCTGGGACTAACAGGTGGGGTTGAGACTCGAGTCGGACTGGTGTTTTGGGCTGACCGAGTGATTCTCCGCTGGGGAATGACATAACAAGGTAAATCAGAATCAGACTCGGAATCTGTGTGCGAGGACTCGGATTGCGTTCCTTCACAGTGCCGTGGGTTGTCATTGCGGACTAATCCCGTTTCTTCCAGAGGAAGACTGTTGAAGGGTAACAGCAAATTTCGATGTAAACATCGAATGGATCCGACCTTATCACGGCGCCTGACCTTGTAGACAGGGATATCCGGATTAGGCATCTCCAGAACAACGTAAGAGTTAGAGTCCCAACGGTCTGCAAGCTTGTGCTTGCCCTGGAGCCCAACATTTCGGACGCGGACAGTGTCGCCTATCTCCAACCTAGAGTCTCAAACTCGCCTGTTATAGTTGTCTTCATTCTTAAAAGACTGCTTTTTAGCCTCTGCTGCTGCAGATCGGTAAGCATACTCCAGCCTCTCCCGCAATCTCGTCGCATAAGTCCCATGATCGGATGTCGGATGATCCCGTTGGAAAGTTCCAAGAAAAGAGTCTACGGGGATCCTGGGGTGCCATCCGAACGTAAGGTAATGGGGCGAGAAACCGGTAGAGTCTTGCCTAGTACTGTTATAGGCCTGGACAAGAGGTGCAACGTAGGCTTTCCAGTCCACCTTCTGCTCGCTCGAAAGGGTACGAAAGAGTACCCAGCATTTTTAAAAGAGTCTGGTTAAACCTCTCCGCCGAGCCATTCCCCATCGGGTGATATGGAGTTGTCCTAGACTTTCTGGTCCCCGAAACCTTACAAAGTTCCTTTATAACTTTGCTCTCAAAATTACGGCCCTGATCACTGTGAAGACGTTCAGGAAAGCCATAATACTGAAAGAATCCGTTATAAAGAGCCTTTGCAGTAGTTTGGGCAGTCTAATTAGAAAGTCTGGTTACACTAGGATTTTGAAATTTATACGCACTCAGAAGGCGACCGACATAGAATATATAGCATTAAGGCTTGCGACAAAAGATGAATTTCCTCCGTCCGCTCCCCTTTCCTATGATCTGAGTGTTGGTGAATAATCAAAACATCGTAACTACAGCTTGAATAAGCTGTAGTTTCGATGTTATGATCATTCATCAACGACATTTTTCGAAAGAGAATTCATTTCTATTACGCACTTGCGTAATGTGCGATAAAGGAGTTACGCCATTGTGTACTGTACATTTTATAATAGTTCCACAAGAAAGTAGTTCTTATTCTATTAACTGATTGGTCAAATTGACGTGACTATAACCAAAATAAATTCCCCCCCACCACCCCCCACCACCCCTTACGTTCGGTGTTAGAATACCTCTCGACAATGCGTGGATTTTGTGAAAACCAAATAGAGTGGATTGTGGGAAAACCAAATAAAGGGAAATCTGTATAAAAAAAAAGGGCAAGTTGTAGTTTCTTGATAAAAATATGACGATTTATGTCGTAGACGATATTTTTTTTTTTTTTTTTTTAATTTTGTGATCTGTTGATTGGATTACGTTGTTTATAGATTTTGTATCTTTTGTCCCAATTTGACCGGGGTATAAAGCAACACAAAAATTTCAATATGGGCGGAGTTATAGCGTTCGATTTTCTGGAAATAAACATTACTTCGTCTCGAAATAGAAATATTCTGCAAAACAAACACGATTTATATGGTAGTCAAGTATCTATATTGAAGTTAAGAAAGGGGAAACCACGTGAAAAATAAGGATTCCGTTATTCCTTTAAAGTAAGTTAAAGTACTACATGATTTTCTAAAAATTTACACATTTCAATATATAATCCACGATTTTTACCCTGGCAGGGCGGAGCCAAAATATCGGGTCGTTGCACTTAAGGTTATGGTGACACAGTTTTTATTTACAAGTATTCTGCGTAATTAATGAACTGGCAAGGCGGGGTTTAACCGTGACGTAATTTGGCGAGTTTACTTTTCAAGAGTTTGGGTTCTTTCAAATTTTAGTCGGCAATCATCGTTGGAGCGTGCAAATAACTGTATCCTTAAACCTTAAGGATTCACTTGCTTTGAGAGAGTGAACACAATTAATCGTTTGGTTACCAAGGCCTCGTAACTTCGGCTTGATTTAGCTGAAGTTACGAGGATTCGGTTACCAATCTACGAGTTAAGGTCTCGAGTCATTTATGTACGGTCTCCTTAGAAGTAGGTTATTTTAGATAAAAGCTGATTCCCCTAAACCTCAAGTGCAAAGACCCATTACATAGGCTCCGCCCTGCCAGGGCATTAATTATGGATAATAGTTGACATTAATAACTTTAGACCTTAAATCTATAACGCATAGTATTCGTCAAGTACAGTTAGTTGCATCGTGAAAGTGACATTCATCTCAATCAAGGGCTCACTCAGCACTCCTTTCGTTCATTCTAAATACTCACTAAAACCACTTTAAAACGACTAAAAAGGAAACAATAAACAGCTACATTCAAAATAAAAACTCGCCACTACACCGACAATATCGGACGCCTGTTTGGTTCTCGGTGAAAAGGGGGGCTTTAAGTACATATTTTATTAAAGGGAGGTAATAAATGTCGCCATTTTTTGTTCACCCTGGTATTGGATTACCTCCCTTAAATTCACCCAAAACTCACTGATCGCGCTAATTCAATTTCATTCCAAAATCATTTCAAAATCATTCACATTGTCAATTTCACGATGTTGTTAACCGTATTTGATCTGCATTTGATCACATGCAATGACCCCTCATCGTGGACGTTTTCTTCATCAACTAAATTAATAGTTTTTTTTAATTTTGGTGGACTATAATAAGCCTCATCTATAGCCGATCATGAAACGTGGTTTGACCAAATTTAGAAAGGGACCAAAATTAATTAAACGAAAAGTTTATTGGAATGAACGTTAAGAAAGAAGTATAGGATATATTGAACTGTTCAAGTAGATCTCATTAGTTAGCGTTACTTTTCTTGAATAAATGTACAGGCAAGTAGAAAAGTCGTCGTTCCATCAGAGATTCGACATGGTAATCCATGCCATGCCAGTTCAAAATCTACAAAGGGTATTCGTTAAACAACATGTGCACGAGTTTTACGATTTTCACGTGTACTTATCACGTGGTCATTGCATATTTATGAAGAGGTAGTTTCTAGTCTGTACGCATGCGTGGTATAACAAATAAACCTCGACGTTTAAATGAAATAATGATCAAAATAAACCTGGACTGGAAAGTTTATGGAAAATAAACCTTCAGAAAATTTGCAAATCCAGCCTTTTGATTGGATGATAATGTAGGACAAAGACTAATTAATATAATGTTAACGAGGTGTAAATGCCAGTACTTCTTTAAACATAAGATGGAAACCAATTAATTTTAATACCGTTAGAACTGCACAACTCGTGAAATCCAATCAGTATTTAAAGCTGTTTCAGCGTGACAGGATATTGACATGATGTAGAGAGATAGAGATAGAGAGAAAGACAGAGGAATGCCCACCGGGCACTCACTCGAAAATTAGTGCATTCACTTGACTGTGAAAGCACTTGAAGTGGCTTTTCAGCACTGACTTCTCTGAAAATGCTTGGTTTTTATCTAGAAATTATATGTCTTTTTTCTGTTATCTGGTGATGAATGTTTAATTAGATCTGTTGAATAAGTAGAAAAGGAGTATTGGCTTTTTAGCTTAATTAAACAATATTAAATTGTTATCTTTAAAACTAAAGGGGATATTAAATTAAATTGATAACACTCAATTATTATCATTATACACAAGAAGAAAAACTAAGACATGGGTATTGTTATTTTTGAAAAGTTATTTTTCCTGAAATGAATAAATAAAGTAAAATATAGCCTCAAGTTATAATCTTAGCTATGAAATATAATTTTCTCGACCCTAACAGTAATCCGCGGATTAGCTGTGAGGGCTAAACAGGAGGGCCGTTCAAACATCCCCTTCAATTTTTTGTGCTATCAGTAGCGAGTTCAACCCACGGAACTTAGTAGATTTCTTTTTATATAATACGTACTTAGTGTTTTGTACGAAAAGAAATATCAAACGAGGTTGGAAAAATTGATAATTGTCGAGGCTCTGTCGAGACAATTATCAATTCTCATAACCGAGTTAGATAATTCTTTCACACAAAACACTAAGTACGTATTATATTTATCTTATAACCTCTGTTTGTCTTATTTTCGTCGATGTTTCTAACTGAAATGCAAGTTTCTAAAAATAACCGCATTATATCATTGTTCTAAAAATAACTATGTGGTATCCTAAAAAATATCATACGGGATGTTATCACACGGATATTTGTATAGTTATAGGATAAAGGAATTTTATTTTATTCGCATTTAATTTTTCTTGCTTGTAACTTTAAAAACGCAAAGAAAGAAAACTACACTAAATAATAACAAGATTGCAGTTGTACCACTGTGACAAATGGCAAATTGTCATTGGTCAAAATAAAATTTTCATCACTCAATCGCAAAATATTTAGTCTGTAACAATTTGATTTCACGCAGTAACTAGTCCAGCCTTCAGAATCCCAAAAAGATGCAAACAGTTTTCCAATTATACCCCGCTTTGTAACAAGTACACGTGCAAAGCGGGGGATAATTGGAAAACTGCATGAAGACAGCTTGATGGCCTTATCGATGATTTGAATGAAAACGTTCGACGTCGTGAAGACTACCCGTAAAAGCCAAAGCAAAAAAGGCTTCGCTCCTTCTCTTAGAATGCGGCTTAAGATTCTTTTTTCCGAGGATAAAAAGGCTAGCTATACCGAACGCTTTAACTTAAAGAACTTAAAAATCTCGCTCTAACGAACGCACCTCTGACTTTGATATCGCACCATGCATTTACAATGTTATAAAATAAATAAGCTATTATTGCCGATCTGTGAAGTTTAGAAAAGCAAAACTATTTAAATTATGCAATATACGATCCTTTTTTCAAATATAAATTGAGCCTGTGCACCGAGTGTGATTTCCAACAATTTTCAAACCTGTGCAAAGCAAAGACTCTGGCCAGCCTGTGCATTTGCACAGTCTGACCAAAGACTTCACTATGCTTATGGTAGATAGACAAGGTCTCAAAGTATCTTTATAGACAGTCATGCAATATTCTAATTGCACTATAGGAGTTTCTAGGCTACTCAATTGTTGTACCTTTCACACATGTCAAATTGTTGGAAATGTCACGCATAGGCTCAATTATTATGCGAGAAATGACCATCTACGGATTGCAAAAAGTATCGGTTCTGATCAGACTGCGTATGATACACAGGCTGGCAAGTGTCAAACTATCCGAGGGCTTCGCTCGAGGATTGTGCTTCGTATATAACTTCTCTCCCCCCATATCAGACTTTATTCGTGAAATAATTCCATTTTCTCGTTGATGTGTCCATGATTAAAGTCTGATTGGGTAGTAGTTATATCAAAAGGTAAAATCTGAGGGCGGAACGCGAGGATTTTGCTTTGCATATAACTCCTTCCTCATATCAGACTTTATTAAGGGACTTATCTACGCGAAAATGAAATGATATTCATTAAAACATGATCACAATTCCTAAATTAGTTTTATTACCTTTTTCTGGGTCTAAGAAAGTAAAATTACATTTTTTTGGGGTGTGAAATTAATAAATAAATAATAATATTGACGTTGGGAGAATTTCACAGAAAACGAAGGGCGGCATTTAGCACGTGGATAACTTCTTAGTTTTCGCCAACGAAATCATCGACACATAAATGCGACAATGAAATTATGTCACTTATAACACGATCACAATTCTGAAATTAGTCATATTGTCCTTTTCTTTGTATAAACTTAGTACCGGTAAAATGGCATTTTTCCAATTTCTTGAAAAATACGATTAAGTAATTACATTGACGTTGGGAGAATTTTTCAGAAAACGAAGCGCGCCATTTAACACGTGGGTTATATGACGTAAAAAGCCTCGGTATTAAAGTTCCCCAGAAATACGACAATGACGTCAAAAAGTGGACGGAGCTATCTGTACATACATAGTAAAACACGTGACATATGAATTGTATTGAGAATAAAGTTCTTTGTAATACTTCTCATAGGCGTAGCTAGGAGTTCGAAATTTTTACGCATTCCGAATGCGACCACCAAAAAATATATAGAATAAAGGCGATATGTGGACTGTGACTAAAGACTAATGCCCTCATCCGCTCCCCGTTTATATGATTTGAGCGTTGGTGAATAATCAAACATCGTAACTACAGCTTAAATAAGCTGTAGTTTCGATGTTATGAGCATTCACTGACGAGAATTTTCGAAATAGGATTTATTTGTATTACGCAATTGCGTATTGTGCGTAATGGGAGCTGCGCCCTTGCTTCTTATTTAAAATATGCCAGGTTTTACACCATCGTGTTATAGGCTATTTATTCATTTATTAATTCAGCCATCTTCACGGGTCAAAGGGTATCGAATCGATAGCTTCTTCTCGAATACGTAAGATAAGTAAATCGTTCGCTCAATGTCTCCACTTCACGCACACATGAGATAATTGAAAATATCACGCACAGACTCAATTGATATTTACATCCGACATGCACATATGGTTGGTTTTTAAAACGGGAGAAGTTATTAACCTCATTAATAATACTTAAAAACATAATTTTAGACTCGGGGTAAATTGGAGAGATATTGATATAGCTGATTACGATTTAGTGTTGAAGAAATTTATTGAAGTCTTTTTAGTTGTTTCTTATTTCTTTTAAGTAATCTTTGTCACAAATCAAGCTTGATACTTTGGTGCTTTCTTTGCTGTGTTTCACCCCAAATTTGAAAAATTGGCGCGAATAAGACTATGTCACTGGTTCCCCGGGTCAAAAATCGATTAGCAGCGCACCTGCCTCAATCGGATATTCGGAATACTTCCGGTGGTTGCCTGGGTAAACAACAACTACAACTTTATCAGAGCATTTAATTTATGATATCTACAATGTCTTACATTATTTTTACAAGTCGTTGATTACTGAAAATATCATCTCAGTACAAAGTCATAAGTCTGCTTTATCGAAAATGGCGACGGGACATATTTTGCCAGGCTACGGACAACCCGTTACTCGACTCCGAAGAGCCCAATCGGCGTTCCCTCTCGACAAAACGAAATTAAGAGAACTAGCGGAAAGAAATGTTCCACCCTTGGACCAGAGAACATTAGAAAATATACGATCGAATGCTCGTAATGCCTGGTTATCCCCTGACAGACAGGTCACCACCTACAACTCGTTTCACCAATGGAGAAATCTAGATGAACCGACACAAGGTCGACCCACATCACCAACTAGACGTCACAAACCACACCCAAAAAAGTGAGTTTATATTAAGTTGTACTTTGACTTAAGGCAAGTTAAAACTGTAAATCTGTTTATTTATTTATTTATTAATTTTTTTATTTTATTTTTTTTTTTTTTTGTAGGGGGGGGGGGCATCAATTTGAATTTATAACTTTTATGATGAGATTTTGCTGTGATAATATTTTTATATGCTTTGGTAAATTCCACGGCTGAATCTTTGGCCATAATGGTGTATTTCAACCACCACATAGGTCACAATACATGCATTGTGTATCCACCATATTTACATATGCAAACTGGTTACCTTTTCTTTTCCTTTTTTTCTAAATCAAAAACAGATTTTAATCTATATTTAAGGAATGGTGCCAG
The DNA here is from genome assembly GCA_948146395.1 of Fragum whitleyi. Lineage (NCBI taxonomy): Eukaryota > Metazoa > Mollusca > Bivalvia > Cardiida > Cardiidae > Fragum > Fragum whitleyi. The sequence continues at coordinate 57,295,007 of OX411549.1, read as the reverse complement.
GAATCATCTGCCAGTAATACCCAAAAGGGGAGTTAGGCAGTATATATAGATAGTGTTTGTAATATTTGTTTATAAATTCTACATCTAGAGAGATTATCTAGTTAAACTATTTAAAACTAAGTTTGATTCTCAAATCTGCATGCTCATTCAGGTATGAACATATAAGCAGAAAATAAAACTCTTGTCAAGAGAACTTATGATTTATTTCAATGTATAACCCAAGTTTAATACAAATCTGTAGTTACAAAGTTTCATTTTGTCAATTATACTACATTTAGATCTAGATGTTTAAATTCACGAACGGTTATAATTTATCTATACACCTTTAAGGATATTTTGAAATCATTAAAAGTTATAAATTGCCATGTGAAGGATTTAGTATTTTTAACAAGTGATTTTTAACAATTTTACCCATAACATTGTTTGACACCAGGGACCTGTTTTACTAAACATCTTACAATCCTTTTTTGCGTAAGTCAAAAATTAAAGTTTTGTCTACAGTTGTTACTAAATATGGAATTCTGCCATGCATCATGTCTTCCAAAGACGATTCCAATGAGATATTGGAAAGTAGAATCTAACAATGAATGAAAGCACCAGATATATGATTTCTGATTTGGACTTAAAATTCTTTTTTTTTGTAAGAAGATTAGAAAAACGGGCCCCTGACTCTTAAATCTGGTGAAATAGTTTTAATGAATTAGAACTGTCTTTATCTTAACTTAGAATGAATTTTGTGATACTTAATATTTAGTATGTGCTTTAAATATGTTTATTAATAAAGAATTACTTTTTGACTTCTCAATGTAATTGTACTTTTTCTTTGCTAAGATTAAGCAAAATAATGATTGTTTTGATGCAATTAAAATAACTTTAGTTCAAGTAAATTATTATCTATCATTATACCTTTTTCTTGACTAGGATTAAAAGCAAAATTATTATTGTTTTGATGCAGTCATAATAACTTTAGTTCAGGTAAATTATTATCATTGTATTGTGTTCAAAATATAAAAGTGTTTGCAGAAGTACAGATAGCAGGGGGTAAAGTCAGTCTAGAATTTTAATTCCTCAATGAAACTCTATGTTGTGGGTACTCATTTGAATAACCTCTGGTCAATTTCAATGAGACCAAGAAAGACTTTGTGCTATAATCATAAGCGTATCTAGGACTTTGAAATGTATACGCACTCAGAAGGCAATAACCTAGGAATATATATAGGATAAAGTTGATATGTGGACTGTGACCAAAGATGAATGCCCTCCATCCGCTCCCCTTCTATCAATGATTTGAGTGTTGGTAAATGATCAAAACATCCAAACTACAGTTTGAATTAGCTGTAGTTTCAATGTTATTATCATTCATCAACAATATTTTTCAACAGATGATTATTTCTTTCACGTATTTGCATAAATTGCGTAATTGGAGTTACACCATTGATAATTATTGAAATACTTAGCTCTAAAATCCAAAATACACCACCTATCTGTAGCTTTGTGTTTGTATACATTTATCATGTTTGCATTTTCATGTGCACAATCATATAAATAGCTGTGGATTTTTTTTAATAAAAATTGGCATGGATTTTTAAGTGAATAAAATCAAAGGGATTGGGGAAAAAAAAGATTATTGTCTTTAATATAAATATTTCATTCTCTTTATGTCCACATCGGATGGTAGACACTATAGGTTTTGTGCTGTTTGTTTTCAATTTGATCATTAACTTTTGAATGGTAAGTTTATCTTTTTTTAAAAAAAAGGTATATTTACTAATGGCCTTTCATTTATTTCACTTGTTATTCCAAGTAAAGCCATTCAATTGTTGTCAAGACGTTCAATGTCATTGCACTTTTTTAATATTTTAAAAAATGACAAGTTTAACAGCTTGAATAGATTGACAAAGATATATAACCCTTAGCTCAAATTTCCGCATTCAATCTGAAGTTGTGGACAAAGTTCGGAAAAAGTGTGGAAATTCTGCGGAAATAGGAAATTTCTGAAGATATTCCGCAAAAGTGGCTCCACAAAATGCAGATATTTTTCCGAAAAACGGAAAGAATGCGGAAAAATGGATCTCTAGTTTTCTTGCCTGCGTAAAACATGTGGAAAAATGGAACTTAGTTTTTTTGTATTGCGGATAAGATGCGTAAAATGGAACTTAGACATTTAACAAGTTTTTACCTTGCGGAAATTTGGACTTAAACTTTTTGTTCATGTGGAATAAAATAACTTAGAAATTTCAATCTCTTTTTTTCTGTTCATAGCCTTCTTTAAATAGAATAGAACACATTTGCAAAAATTATGACATAAATGGCCTCAGTTAAATCAAATCTCTTTTTCAAATATTCATTTCATAGAGTTCAAACTGGTGATTCCCGTACGAAAAATTGTAGCGGATTCCGCTTGGAAAATAGGCGTAAATGAGACGGAAATGAAGCGGAAATGGTCACTTACGCTTGTAACTCAGGCGCACGTAAGTTTAATTTACGTCTCTGCTACATCATAAAGAACTGGCGTAATACATCAGAAATTACAGGCGTGAAATGAATTCAAAGCGGAATTTCTTTTCTATTCAGTTTTACAGGCGTACTTCAACACTTAAACTTATTCTAGAGACGGATTTTACAGACTTAGCATTTTTATGGAAGCGGAAAGACACTTTCAGCAAGCGTAAAATAACTTAAACTTTTGTTAGAGGTGTATTTTTCTAACTTAAACATTTCATGTGAAAGAAATCATTACTGTGAGGAAAATTCATGCCGTGATATAACTGAAAAAATGTTGAAAGAGGCGTAAAACTCCTTTCAATCAATCTTTCACTTACCCTTGAAATGTTATGTTCAATGTTCAAGTTTTCGTGCTGAAAATCAGTGAACTGCAAAAAATGACCTTGACCTTGGCAAATAACCTTGACTTTACTATCCACAAAAGGGCTTTGTCACAAGCAATTCATATGTAAAATATCAATGCTATATCACTTACCATTACAAAGTTAGAGCAAATGTAAAAGTTTTAATCTTTTACAAATTTGACCTTGAAAAATGACCTTGACCTTGACTGATGACCAAGAACTCCATGAGAAAGGTCTTGTCCCAAGCAATCATCATACATGTGAAATATGAAGGCTCCCCCCCCCCTCTCCTCCCCCTCCCCCCCCCCCAAAAAAAAAAAAAAAATATCTGAATTTACTCACAAAAAAACTTCTTATTTTCAAGTAAATATCTTTAAATACAACCATAATATCTGAAAATATTTTTGAAAAAATATCTACAAGCTTATTAACTTACCCAAACGAATGCAGTAAATAATGTCCAAGTCTAAAAATGACTAGGACTCTAGTCTATAGAAATCCAAGATGGCTGCCGATTTTAAATGAAATTTCCGTTGACTTGTTTTTTTGCCTTATTTCCTTTCACATTGGAAAGAATAGCACAAAGAAGGTATGTAAAAAGCAGTAATTTGATGATTTTTAATAGAATCTTGTCCTGTAGGACCCTAAAAAAAGTTATTTACAAATATAAGACAACTTAAATCTCAGTAAATAGTGAATCCTTCGGAATGCAAAAATTGAAAAATGATTCCATGGTTTTAATGAATTAAGCCAAAATTCATAGTTCCAAATATTATTAAACCCACATTAAACCTTGTTTCCCCAAAGGTATAGAAGAATTATATGAAATGGATATATCAAATTGTATTATTTTTTGTAGATTCGTACCAATAAATTTTCGACCCCATGTCTTATTTCAGCAACATGTTTTTTAGAGTATATTGTACAGTGCTCTCAACAAGGGGCAAAATCAGATTTTTTTTTTATTCTATGTTGGATTTTCAGGATTTTTTTTCACAAACTAAGGAATTCCCCCCCTTCCAAACACCTCCCTTTTCTACACACTTTTTAAATGCTCCTCTCCTTGTTAGAATAAGTTTTATTGTTCCCAAAGTCCATTATTCTTGGTTGGTCTTTAAAAATATAAACTTCCAAGGGTTAAAACTTATAGCTTTAACTTTAGGCTGTAGGTACAAACTTTGGGTGCTCAATCACCCTTTATTTCTTTATAAATTTTGGAAACAAATATGAGGAACTGAAGTTTCTATTTGGAATTGCTCTGTAGATGTTTCTTGCATGATGGACCTAGGAAATGCTGCTTACCCAAATTTTAGTTAAGATGTTTTGATATCCTTCGATATAACACAGCTTTATTCTCCCCCCCCCCCCCCCCCCCCCCCCTGTCATTCCAAGGGTGATGAACATTCTACGGGTAGTGTGCAAAAAAAATGTTCTGGCAGTTGAATTAAACTTATTAATATATTTGAACTTATCAGGGTTTTAGTCTGATATCAAGAAAACGGGGTCCAAAGGACTCGACCATTGGGATCTTAGGGGTCCTTCATTCAGTTTGGGAGTCCCTGCTTTAGATAAAAACTACTTATTTTCCTGTGCCTTTAAAGCTATACCCTATTAAAAGGTTGAGAAATTGTTGGTTACTTATTACTACTTGTCTCTAAACTTCAGGAAAGAATTGAAGACTGTTTAAAACAGTCTTCAATTCTATTCTGATGTTAATCCCAAGAGGGTCCAAAGGACTCACATCAGATAGTTTTGAGGGTCCTGGCTGCTTATTTGGGAGTCTCAGACTCGCAAAACCTGCGTCCCTTAAAACCCTGACTTATGCTGAATTATCTGAATAACTAAGACAAAAAATGACTCTGTCCTTTTCAAATCTCTCGTCAGACATTTTGATGGAGTCAACTTTTAAATGACGTAATTGGGATTTTTTGTGTTCTTCCAGGATGCCGTTTAAAGACGATGGTAGTTGATTGACCTTTGCGGTATTGTTTTTATGGTAGGGCCTTTTTTCACTTCGAATAAATTACCCGTAGATCTATTCTAGACACTTACAAAGCAACATTTTGAAATTTTATCAGTCAGAGCTGTATGAATTTCGTTTGATCTTAGGAATATTCCCCTGATTTGAATTTCATTTGTTTCAATAGGCCTATCAAAGAACCCTAGTGATCTGTATCTGACAAAGAAAGAGAATGACAGAAGCTGTAATGACGCGTTGCATTGTCCAAAACCATGTATGTTACATATGACTTTTTTTTGTCAGTTATAATGTATGTTCGCAACAAATAACAGGGAGTTTTTCTTGAATCTCAGACGTTTTTTACGTAAAAGATATTCTTGTTGTAATTTCTGAAATTTTGGACATACATTACGTTGATGTCCACTTATTGAGCGCACTGTGCATTCTATTCACAATATAAGTTAAAATAATTTTTCAAGCAATCACCTTAATATATGAGTGAATTTATCAAGTGTGTATTTACTGTATTGACCACTTACAAGGATTATTTCTAATTTCCAGACAAAGTTTGTCCTGAACCTATTTGAATTATGCTGGACTGATTAACTGTTAAAAGAGGCCATGATTGAGAAGGCAGCCTATCATCTAACCGAACAGTTTGAGGCAGAATACCTGATTTAAGGACTTTCAGGAATCAAAAGATCAACAAAATATGTACTGAGAGGACATGGGTTATGAAAACTAACAAGATTGCATCAAGTATGTATGAAAGGTATTTACAAATCCATTTCACTTAAAACCATTTGGTGCATTTTTTTTTTCAAATTACCATATCATTGATTTTTTTCCCTGTATTGTAACAACCAATTTGCTGAGGCTTGAGTTTGCCCCACAGAATATTTCAGGTAGGACACATAGATGAAACTGTGCAACACACCCAATATTTTCAACACACCCAATATTTTCAACACAAAAAAATTTGCTCAACATCCTCAATACATTGTTTTGATACTTTTTGCCTTATACAAATCATACAGTGAATTTGGTTAAAGTTTTCTCACATTTTTACGCTTTAAGTATTTGGAATTAGGTTTTGTAAATACGAAAGTGTGTAGAAAACATATGGTTACTCAATTTGGGATTGTAAAAGATCTCAGATTTACAAATAGATAAACTGCTAAATAACCCTTGCAGCAATAATTCTGGTTCAGAATGTCATGTGCAAAGATATCTCCATTTAGCCAAATGAAATGAGAAATTAAAATTTCTGGCAAGAAATTTTACCAAGGCCTTAAACTTTTCTGGTTTTCAAAAGAAAATCAGTTGTGGACTAAATCAAGAATATAAATAAATGTGGAACATAAAAAATGAAATTAATAAGTTGTTATTTACAACTTATTATTATTATCTTTTATGAACATACAAAATAAAAGCTTTAATATCAAGCTATAGTTTGAAAAAATTCTCATTAGAGAATGCAAAACGTTGTATAGTTTTGGGCCAAGTAATGTGATGATTATTTGTTTTATTTTTCAGAATTTGTCAATTCCAGTCTGGCTTGATGGTCATTTTACATTCTGGACAAAAATGGTTGAAATAGATGAGGAATTTACAGAGATGATTCACTGAACAGAAATGAATGAATATCAAGAATAACTTGGTGATTGAAAATAAAGAAATTTGAAATTTTTTTTAAGTACTATTACATAATGTATAAATTTATCCTTCTTCTTATGTGAAAGTTGTCATGCCTTTTTGCTTGGCTGTTCTAGAACATAAAAATTGAATTTTTATGCCCCCGATAGGGAGGCATCATAAATTTGACTTGTCCGTCTGTCCGTCCGTCCGTCCGTCCGTCTGTCCGTCCGTCATTCCGTCCAAAAACTTTAACATTGGCCATAACTTCTAAATCAAAGCGGTGTCGGGGGCATTGTCATCTTACAGTGACAGCTCTTGTTTCATCATGCTGTCATTGTATCTGTGTCATTATTTCAAATACAATTGTATAGAGATCTGCTTGAAATTTTCCATTTGTGTTCACTATATGATTTACTGTAGAAAACTGCGTGATATGCCCTTTTTTACTGTTTTTTTATCTGGATCATCTAGCCAAGCATTGGCGCCAACAGAGCTAGTGATTTCCCTTTCAAAATCAAAATTTATATTATTCATCAAATACTATGTTGTGGGTACTCATTCGAAATGTTTCATCAATTCATTCCCTTTGAGCACACACAAAATAGGGTAAAGATTTAAAAAATAAATGCAGATCTAAAGTCTGAGTAATTGTGCCATTCAAATAAAATTTTGATCTATAGCTCTAAAGTCAATGTAAAAATTGGGCTTGTGTATAGCAGAGCTCCTGGCACATAACTATGGATTTTCAGTGATCAATACTTAAAACCTAGGACCTGTAGATCTTTTGGAGGATTGATAGTAGCCACCATGTCAAAGGCTCTTCAGGCCTATAGTACTGGTCCAAGATTTTCAGCTTGGCTGTTTAACAACAAAACATCAAGGTATTATCATCACATTGGTGTTGTTTGCATTTGTATTGGTGTATGTGTTGGCAACTGGCAAACTTAAACCTTTAAATGGTCATATCTCTTGTTAATGAAGATATGAACTTAAAATTTGGCATGTGTTCACTATCACAACAGCTACCGAGACTATAAAGTTGTATAACTATAGCATCTTTTTGTAAGAGTTATGCCCCTTTTTCTTAGATCTTTTCATTATCTAGCACCTGCAGCAGAATGCCGGTACTGGCATGCTGTGCTCTTGTTTACCAAATCATGTAATTTTAGTTGTTTCTTTTCCACACATAGAGTTTCATTCCACTGAGGAAAACATTGTGAGAAAAGGCGTTATTGCTTATTATATGCATTTTCTTCTATTCACTCACTATTTTCCTTAAAATAGAATGATTATTAATAGAATGATATAGTCTCCATCAAGGACTTGTTATTATCAGGGAGATACAGTAAGATTTAGGACATTCAGGTCCTGCATGCTGAAGGCAAAAAAGTGTTGAACCCTGATTTTGGAATGAATAGAGTAATTGTTCATTTAGGTAAATTCCAAAGAAGCTAGAATTCAAAGCGACTGTACTCTGAAATATTACCTAGTATGTAGGGAAAAAGAGAAATTGCTTTGTTCACACAATGTTTTTATTACTCAGGGGCTTGAAAACAAGTGACTTGAGTTAAAAGACATTTTTATGCCCCCACATCAATAAGATAGGGGGCATATTGTTTTACCAAGTCTGTCTGTCTGTCAAAACTTAACCTGAAAACCAAATATTTTTCTATAACCTCAACACTTTTGGATTGACAATGCTCATATTTTACATGAACAAAGCAGATAATTCAATGTCATCCATGAAGGTCAAGGGAATCTTCAAGGTCAAACTTATTAAAAAAAATAAGCCATTTCAAGGGCAGAAGTGTTTTACAAAAATATCTTGTTGAAACCCTGAATATGAAATTCAGTTTGTCCTCAAAAGGATGACCTATTTTTTATTCCTTGAAAATATATAATATCAATTAAGTTGAGTTTTGTATCTCACCAGAACACTAAATGCTAAAGGTGAGGTTATGGGATCATGCTGTGTCTGTTGTCTCAATAGTGTGCCAAGATTTTGTTTTGTTTACTATTTGTCCATGTAAAGATTTATGTCTTTATTATTGCCCCCAAATACAAAGTAGAGAGGGGAATATTGGTTTCACCCTGTTTGTCTGACATACCTTCTTAGACCTTTTTTGTTACCGTGCTCTAACATAAGAACAAAGTTTCCTAGAATAATGGACTTTGTTACCATTAGCCATATGACAATTTTGTTGCCAGGGCTGTGCCATATCTTTTCTGTTAAAAGACATTAAAGGTCAAGGTCACAATTGAACTTTGTCCAGTAACCTTCTGCAGAAATTGAACAAAGCGCTGGTGGGGAATCTTTGTCTGTTTTGTGACAGATCTATAGTTAAGAATTGAGATATTGTAGAATCCGACCAATTATACATTCACTTTTAACTGAAATTCCATCTGGTTTACGCTTGGTTTCCACCTGGTTCCTTACCAGCTCACAAGCGGAAAATGAGTCGTAATCCGCTAGTCAATTCCGCCTGGTTTTTCAACTACAAGCATTTACGTCTGTGGAAATATTCCGCTTAATTAGAATAATTCGCCTCAAATTACGTCTATTTTACGCTTGGTTTCCGCCTCATTGCTATTACTAGCAGAAAGCTAGACGGAGTCCGCTTAATAATTCCGCCTGGTTTTTCCGCTAGCAAGTGATTACGCCTGTAAAAAAATTACGCTTAATTAACATAATTCGCCTAAAATTCCATCTATTTTACGCCTCATTGCTATATAAAGTTTCAACCAGCTTCCTAGCGTAAAATGAGAAGGAATACGCTTGATAATTACGTCTATTTTACGCCTGTTTTACGGGTGGAATTTTTCGTACAGGCTTTTTTCAGTTCTTATGAAAATAAAGGTATTAGAGCAAAACTACTGTAAGTGCCTTTAAAATATCTATCAGCATTTACAATAGTTTTGTGATGACCTCTCAAAATGGCATTAGTGTTAAGCCACCTGATAGTATGCTGATGCAGTAAAATGTCTTTGCATCTTTAAAAGACATGTTTTTGACTATATATATTGTATGAAAATTATCTCCAGCCATAACAGGAATACTTTTCATCTGATCACTATCATCCTTTGCAGATTGAAAAAAGGCTCACACTTAGGACCATTCAAGTGAAATTTGGCTGATATCCATCAATAAATTTCTGAGAAAATTATTTCTAATGTTCCCACTATATTGCATATAAACCTCTGCAAATTAAAGTAATATTTTTCATCTGATTACAATCATTTTTAGCAGTCTGTTAAAGGGTAAACCAAGGATTATTCCTGTAGAATTTGCTTGATATCTATCTGTTAATTTCTGAGATAACTCATTTTTACAATATATGGAAATTTTATCCTACCCATTAAAGCCATGATATTCAACTGTTTAATTTCCGTAAGAAATCTGAAAGAGGGTCATCCAAATAGGTTTCCTGTTTGAATTTCATGAAATTTATCAAGTATTCTAAGAGGAAAAGACTTTCAAAGTAAAAGTTTGTGGACTAACACATAATCCTTGGACACATCGCCATAACAATTAAGCCCGCTGGAATTGCAGCCACTGTGGAGCTAAAAATAATATCATACTAATAGTTTTGTAGAACACAATTTATTGCCTGTTTAAAGTTACTTACAATGAAAGACTATAGTAAACAATTTTATGTTGAGCCTTTGCAATCATTTGTTGACTACAGTTTTTGTACTTAAGATTTCGCATTAAATTCGCAAATGCAAAGATCCATGTTAAAATCCTCGACTGTCAACATTCTATTTCCGCATTTCCAAATGCATACATTTTTAAGCAAATGCGGATATAAAATGCGGAAATGTCCGAATACTCCGCTTTCTGCATTCTAATTCTGCATTTCTGAATGCGTACATTTTTACGGAAATGCGAATTTTTCAAATGCGGAAATGTCCGAATACTCCGCTTTCCACATTATATTTCCGCAATTCTCATTGCGAACATTTTTACGGAATGCGAATCTTCAAAAGCGGAAACGTCCGAATACTCCGCTTTCCGCATTGGTTTTACGCATGTCCTTCAGTCTACTCATTTTTCTATAAATGGCTTTAAAATGCGGAATTCCGTGTCCGAATACTCCGCATTTTATGCGAAAATTTTTCTGCGGAATGGTTGTGGAAATCCGCATTATTTGCGGAAATTTGAGCTAAGGGTAATCAAAACAGTAATTATCATATATAAAATGCAAATTTATGCACTGAATTATTTTTCTTGTGTGTAACCTTGAAGTTATAGGCTCTTCACATTTTTTTAACTACTAAGGTCAAGGTCATCTAAAATAGTCAAGGTCAAATAGGGTCACATTTTGAAACTAACAGTGGGTATGATCAGGGGATAACCATTTTTATTGAGTGATTGAATAGAGGTTAATGCTGCTTTCAACATTTTTCAGTTATATCGCAGCTGCTGGAGCACCTTTCAATGGATTCCTGGTATTTATCTCACCAGTAAAACCATGACATTCTTTCCTAGCCTCCAGCCACTAATTCTCACTTAGGTCTACGATTATCAACCCATTGGTGAGAGACAAATAGTCTGAAAGAATGAGTGCCGCCGTTGGGGATCAAACCAGGGATGACAACCATTTTTAAGGGACATTAGATATTGTTGATAATATTCTAGTTCCTATAGCCATCACATAAGTTATCTGCAAGTTTTCTCTCAATGTTGTTTTACATTATCTTAATCTTCTCTGTTGTGAATATAAGTAATTCTGTGGTATAACTTTAAAATATTTAAGTAAACTTTATTGATGGCTCATTGCAAAACAGTTGTAACTGCCTATATCTTTATAGGCAGTTACATCTATTTTGTGCTATGCTATAAATTTTGTATTTTTGCATGTTTTGCCTTGGATTTTTGTGTTGTACAAGTTATATTGGAGGAATTGCATGTTTTTTCTTAATTTTCACACCAGTTACTTATAGCTTTGAATGATTTAAAGTTCAATTACTTTCTTTTTATATTCAACTCAAATTTCATTACTGAAAATACATAAGTAAACAATTGGGATGTATTTTGACACACATGTTTTTAGTTGGCCAAAAAGTTGAATGTAATTTAATACCTGATAACAAGAATAAAAGTTACCTTATAATTGATGCACAATTTTTCACAAATATGTATTATAAGGGTCTTTATTAGTTCTATAGATTCATAATTCTTTTTTTTCTTTTTTTTTTTTTTTTTTTTGTTTCAGTAAGATTTATCATTTCAGTTGAAGAGGATTTTTCACAATGTTGACTTCAAATTTTAATTTAACCCTTGACATTCTGTTAAACCCTGCCTTAACCATTTGCTGTTTAATCTGTGCTTTTTACGTGCCCGTGATTTTATGATTGAGAAAACATTGTGAAAAAAGAAGAAATTGCTTCTGACAAGCAATTTCTTCTTTTTCCACACTATTTTCTACCCTACTGAATGGTTGTTTTTCAATTTAAATCCACTTTTTATTTTCGTCTGCAAAACCTTTGAATTTGGACAGGTCCAAAATTTTGTAAAACAGGAAAGGGTTAATAAGGTTGAAAACAAGTTTGATTCTGCAGCATACAATCAGTTTAAACATAAGTAGTAAAACACTGACTTACCAGTACTATAAAGTTTATCTTTAAAATAATTTGCTGTTAGAAATTCTTAAAATTCAAAGTTAGAAAGGGCAACTCTCCTTCTGCTGAACACATTTTCCTAGAAATTGTAATGTATAAAAATAAAAATTGGTTATAATAGTCAACTATCAAATGCATTTTTGTGTGCATTATGCCACTTTTTATCCATAATCCAGCACACAAAAGCTTTGCATCAAGAACCTGAAGGCTGTTTACAACTTTTTTTTACCTTTATTCTATATATTAAGTCGAAAAAAAAAAAGTGAAAAATTAATGAGTGCAAAATTGGAAAAAAAATGTGAAAAATTGATGATGGCAAAAACTTTCTCCCTTTGAAAAATTATTTCAAAAAAGATTGTCTTATACTTGGATTTTATTCAAAGATGAGTTTTTGTTTGTGATCGAAACTAAGCAGTGCTTTAGTGTCCCAAAACGTCTTAAACACATTTTATCATAAATTAGGCTTTATGTACATGTTTTATTTAACAATTTCAGTGTGTTCTTAACCAACCGCCTACATTATATACCTGGATACCACAATCCTGATGCCACAATGGGAAAAGATGTTTACAGAAGTAAGTTTTGATAGGAAAGGAAATTATAGGTGTAATTTGTAAACTGAGCTCTGACGTAGGCGCTGAGTCCATTATCATAGGTAAATCGGGTATAATTAAAAAGCAAATGATAAGAATTTAACCTGACTCCTTCACTGCAATTATGGAAGAACATTTTTTAGTGAACCTTACTATTAAGATAAGCAATAACGTTGGTTTACAAGGTAAATTGTAATCTTTTTTAATGCGCTATTTAAACCTGTTTTATCTATTTCAAACAAATGGCACGAGAATCTAACAGTAAAAAGGTTTTTTTTTTTTTGTTTTTTTATTCCAACTTCACTTTACATATATTCTCATAATTAACAATCATATGTGGCGTATACACTAAATGCATTATTTATCCAACAGATATGCCATCACTCATTCATTGATTTTTAGTGTGACTTTGTTTTCTAGGGAACTTGTATTGTTTTAATCACTATTTCCGAAAAATAGTTTATTACAGATTTAAACATATAACAAGGAAGGACCTTTTTAAAGATCTATATTAGCGAAGATTGGTGTCAATAAAAGCTTTTGTCGTAGTTTTCCTTCTCTAGTATTCTCATATAAAGAGTAAGTTTCATTTTCGTAGAGTATTTCTAATAATCTCAATAGAGGCTTAGACCTATCTTTAATTTTTGGTTTGAGTCAACACTATTGAGTAATAAAATATCTGTTGCATGTAAACATCATTATAAAATACCGCCAAATCACATTTTAAAGCTTAGTAAAAGTCGGAATTTTTTTGAAATCTCAAACTAAATGGAAACAACTGCGAAATAAAAAAATATGCAGCGTGATTAAAGCGCAATTTTCAACAAAGTATTACACCCTTGTAACTGTAGTTTTGAAGATTTCCTACCAAGGTATATGGCTCTATAAGAAGGATTGTACAAATGCCCAAGTTTCGATTTCAAAATGGTTTATATCTGTTTTATTGTAAATATCCCATGCTAATATTAAGAATTTTTTAAACCCGTCAACGGTTGGCACAACTTTCTTTAGTTTTGATAAAAATATGTATCTTTTGAATTGAAGAATCACAACGTCTGCCTTAATAAAAGAATTACAGTATCCTAATATAACTCCAGTATCGTTGAGTATGAAATTTGGATAAAATGTTTTTATTTTTCTTTCTAAGATAACTAGAATGTGTTTGAGATTGTTGCATTCATAAAATAAATGAGTTAATGTTTCATCGGTCCTTTCGCAAAATGTACACAATTTTGTGTCAGAGAGTTTCATTTTAAAAAGAAGCTCATTCGTTGGTAAAATTCTGTGTACAATTCTGAATTGGAGCCACCGACAATAAGTATCCCTTGTTATTTTATAAGTGTTCAAATGTATTTTACACCAAGAATTTTCAATATTTCCAAAAAGGGACATCCATTTATTTTCACAAGTGGGAGTTTCTCTGTTGCTAATCAATGTGCTATAAACATATTTATTTATAGTGCAGGGATTGTGATCTTGCTCAAGTAAAAATGAATCATTTGCAATGTTATACATTTGCATGAAAGATTGTATTGCCTTCTTGATACTGTAATAATTTAAGAAATTTATCTTTACATCGAATGTATTTTGTACAGACCATAGAGACTTAAAAGTTCCGTCTGGATTTAGTAAATCTTTTATAAAGCGGATGCCTTTTTCATACATTGTTTTATTATAAAATGGTTTAGAATTAATTGTGATAAGTTTATTATGAAATATTGGAGTATGCAAAATATGCGTCCAAGTTTTGAATTCAAAGTGTTCAATATAAATAGCGTAAGATTTGATTACGTCTGTCCAAAATTTATTTTGAATTGTTCCTATGATTTTTTCACAGTAATGAGACACAAAACTAAGTAATTGATCGATTTCAAAAAAATTATTGGTTAATAGGTAGCACGTGTTTTTATCATATTTAACGAGAATTTTCAACCACTTTATTTTCAAACTATGAATGAAAAATTCTACCGAAGGAATTCTTAAACCCCCGTTTGCATAGTCTTTTATTCCTACAGAATATTTTACTTTTGGGCAGCCGTCCCAAATGAAATCGTTGAAAATATCTTGTAATGTTTTAATAGTTTTATGGTCTGGTGAAGGTAAGCTTATAAAAAGGTGTGTGAGTAAGGGAAGTAATAAGGTTTTTACAACTGTAATTCTTCCAAAGGGAGTCAATTTACGTCTTTTCCAATATGAAATACAGTTTTTTAACGATTGTAATTTACTACTAAAATTCATATCTTGCATTTTGCCTAAATGGACGTCAAATTTTATTCCTAATAAAGTAAATTGAGTTTCTCCCCATGACAATTTCCATTTTGTTTTTATTGAACGTGTACTATATTTCAGTACTCCAATCCAAATGACTTTTGTTTTTCTCAAAATTAACTTTCAATCCTGATATAAGTGTGAAACTGTTGAGGGTCTCTAGAACTGCATGTAATGTTCTTTCTGTACCATCTAAAAGTAGGGTCGTATCATCAGCGAACTGGGATAATATGTATTCCTTTCTTTTGATTTTTATTCCAGAGATATTTCTGCAGTTCTTAATTTTGTAATTAAGGATTTTTGCACAGAGAATAAAGATGTACGGTGATAAGGGATCACCTTGTCTGCAACCGCGTTTAACGGTGAAATAATTTGATATAAAACCATTTAATTGAACGCATACGTCAGTGTTATATAAAAAAAGTCTTGTCCATTTTTTGAACATATCACCAAAGTTTAGGAAAGTTAAAGTGCTTTCAATAAAATTGAATTCAATTGAGTCGAATGCTTTTTCAAAATCAATAAGCATTAGAAGACCTGGTATATTATGTTGCTCACAGTATTGCATAATGTCATAGACGAGTAGTGTGTTCTCGCCAATATATCTATCTTTAATGAAACCGGTTTGGTCTTGCGAGATAAGAATATCAAGAACTGATTTTAATCGATTAGCTATTGTTCCGGACGCTAGTTTGTAGATGACATTTAAAAGTGTAATTGGTCTCCAATTTTTTAAAAAGTGTTTAGGTTTATTATCTTTGGGGATGCATACAATGGTACCCAACATTATATTTTTAGAGATTTTTCCAGATGAAAATGCTTCATTCAACGCTCTCACAACAAAGTGACCTAATTTATTCCAAAATACTTTTAAAAAGTTACTAGTAAAACCATCACAGCCCGGACTCTTATCATTTTTCATATTTCTTAAGGTAATTGATACTTCTTCATGAGTTAACAATCCCTCGAGTGACATTTTTTTTATCCTCGCTCAGTTTTTTTATTTCACAGTGTAAAAGCTCAGTTTCTAAATCAATATTTGTACTTCTATTTTGTGAAGTTGAATACAACTTTTTCGTAAAAATGTTTCGTTTCTGTAAGAATTTCTTCCTGAGCATATACTCGTTTACCATCTTCTTTTTCAATGAATCGTAAAGATTTTGATGTTACATGCTGTTTTTCAAGGTTGCAAAAATAATTAGTCGATTTTTCTCCATTATCGATCCAATGTGCTCTCGACCTTATAAAAGCACCTTTATTTTTATCATTTCTTATTTCTTCTAATTCACTTTGAAGGTGAGAATAATTTTCTTTGTTGGTTTCATCTAAATTATTTTCTAGTGTTCTGATTTTTGTTATCAATTCTTTTTCACGATTATTACGTTCCCTTGCTTTAAAAACTGAATAAGAAATCGATTCTCCCCTTAATTCCATTAGAAGAATCTCCAAAAATAATTGGTCATCAATAACAAACTGTATTTCAGATTTGTTCAAATTTAGAACAGAACCTTTTTCATAAATTGGTACCGAATACTGTAGAATTACATCATCAATTTTTTTGTTTATGCACTCTAGAAATTTTACTTTGTGTAAAAGCTGATTGTTAAACTTCCAGAATCCCTTTCCGTGTTTCAATGTTGAGAAATTTGTTTCCAATTCAACTATTGTATGGTCTGACTTATAGCTTATATCTATTTCACAATTAAGGATGCTCGTTTCGAAATCTTTTGTCGTAAGAAAAAAATCAATGCGTCCTTGCTGTAAGGGATTGAGGTGTTTCCATGTGTATTTTTTATTTTCTCCATTAATAAAGCGAAAAGCATCAATCAGATTTCTACTTTTAATTTCCGATATTAAGAAGTCTCTAGATTTCTTATTTAAGTTTGTATTTCTGTAATTTTGGTAATCAATGTTTGGATCTAAAACTAAGTTGAAATCACCACATATTATAAAACGTTCCGCAGACATTCTATCGATCGTTTGAAAAATTGTTTTAAAGAAACTAGGGTTATCTGAATTTGGTGCATAAAGGTTTACTATTAAGAAGTTAGCATCACAAAAATTAATCTCTAGGATAATCCATCTTCCGTTTTGGTCTTTTTATGCCCCCGATAGGGAGGCATCATAAATTTGACTTGTCCGTCCGTCCGTCCGTCCGTCTGTCCGTCATTCCGTCCAAAAACTTTAACATTGGCCATAACTTCCTTATTACTTAACATATTCGCATCATACTTTACCACAACATTCCTTGGTACATTACCTTTCTGTAGGCACATACTTTGGTGACCTTGACCCCTGGATGACCTTGAACATAGATTGGCCATTAAAATCAAAGCGGTGTCGGGGGCATTGTCATCTTACAGTGACAGCTCTTGTTTTGAATTTAATACTTTAATACCTGAGTCTTTTTTAATCAAAATACCAACCCCTCTGGCATTTGATGTATAATGACTGAAATAGCAATCCCCATTCCATTCCGAGTACACAGTTTTTTCCAAATCTTCAGTGAAATGTGTTTCTTGTATACAGACAATTTTTGCGTTTTTCTCTTTGAATAAATTAAATATATCAAATTGCTTTTTATTGTTTTGTAACCCTCGGCAATTGTAAGAAATTAATTTTAGGCTATCCAGTGTTATATATCCATTTTGAAATAGTCCTATATCGATTATATAAGAAAGTAATAGAGCCATTTACCTCGTCGTGCATTTTCATCGTTAAAAATACTTTGCTGAATAAGGTGCAATCTAAAAGATGGTGCATTTGGATTGAAAAAATTGAAAAAAAAACCAGCTAAATATACAATTTTCAATTCTATATCTACATTGAAAATATTGAAATAGGTAAATCATATGTACAGTAAAAAGTTGATTTCACGGCTCATCGCGCAAAATCTACCTATACCAATACCATACAAAATGTTGATAAACAAGGGCGTAACTCCCATTTTGCAATTTCTGCCAGTGAGTAAAAGAAATAATCATTTGTGAAAAAAATCATTGATGAATGATCATAACATCCTAACTACAGCTTGAATAAGCTGTAGTTACGCTGTTATGATTATTCACCAATGCTCAAATCATAAAAGGGGAGCGGACGGATAGCATTCATCTTTTGTCACAGTCCACATATTGCCTTTATCCTATATATTCTTTGGTTTTTCGTCTTCTGATTGTGTATAAATTTCAAAGTCCTAGATATGCCTATGATATACTTTATTTCCTTTGATAAAATGCTCTCCCTAAAAGTAGCACCCCTTCATTTTTTACTATGAAAACCAACTTCTTTTGCCTAAATTTTAGGAATTTTTTGTGACTTCTTCTCAAATTTGAGATCAATTTCCTCTCAACAATCATTTATACGATTGTTTAGAGAAAATTCAACTCAAATTAAAGGTAAAAAGCTTAAAAGACATTAATTTTAATGATTTTTTAAATCAGAAAATGAGTACTAAATAAAGGTTCCCTGACCATATTATGTTAAGCTCCTGGGAGCGTTTATTGGGAGAAATACATTAACTAACATGATATACTGGAAATGTATGAGACCCATCACATGAAAAGGGAACTCCCTAAAATCTATGTTTGAAAAAGAGATTGTTTCCAGTTTATAGTTCTACTGGAGGTCTAAGTGAGAAAATTCTTATATAGGAACAAAGGGTTATTTTTAATCTAGATTTCAAAAATTTAGTCAAGAGTAAAAATTTTTGAATCTTGTGAACCTCATCTGCACATGCAATGTGACCTTAGGGTTAACACTACACACTAACAAGGTGGGTCACTATGGAAAGATGAAGATAGCCTGAAAAGGGTGTGCAGATAGATCTTCAGATAGAGGGTTACTTTGGATTTTAGATTCAAATATTGCAACTGTTTTCAAACAAGTTCAGTGTTGTGGGTACCCTATTGTTGATATATCAAGGTCACATCAAATTTGAAAAAGAAATAGGTTATTTTTCATCCATTAAGTGAAGCCATTTTCAAGTTATTCACTTTTTTGAAAGGTGCAAATCTGATCATAACATTCATTCTGTCTAGCATATTTTCATTTTTTCAAATATCAAAGAAAAAATATATAATTTGGCAGCAAAAAAAAAAAATGAGCCAGTGTGTGACATTTCCAACAATTTCATGTGTGTAATAGACATACCTTCGGCAACCTGGACAGCCACACAATGCAATAAGAATAGTCACTGACTGCGTAAAGAGGGGCTAAGGCCTTATCTATCTCCAGAGTTCATAGGAAAAATTCTTGCCAGCCTGTGTGGATGCACAGGATGGCCAGAGGCTTTGCTATGGGCACAGATGAAATTGTTTGAAATGTCATGCACTGGCTCAAATCATAGCTATTTCTGAAGATGCAATGTCACCCAATGAAGATCTATTCAAAGATGTTCATTTATAATATGACCAACGTTGCGGGAGTGAAATAAACCCGTGGAATAATTTTGATATTACACTGGTGTTATTACACGAGTGGAATAACTTTGCAAATGAGCTTTCAGCAAATAGCAACGCTATTTTGTAACGGCAGATATGAGGTCATAATGTGTACATCGAGACATAAGTTTTAAACGGCTTTATAAGTTTTGTGGAAAATAGAAACTTTGAATTTCAAGATTTTTGATGATTTTCTTAAAAACTAGGATCATATTATTAATAGAATATAAAATTTGTGCTAATAAAATACAGAATTTATTAAACTCGTCATCTATAAACAGAGAAAAACTCAGCATAGCTTCGTTTTTATCTGTTAATAGATGACTCGTTTAATAAATTCAGTATTCCATGACCACTCATTTGATATCCTCTATGTATTTCACAGTTGATGATAGTGTTCCAGAGGAAGAGAGACAACTCCGCAAGGCCCAGAGAGAGAAATATAAAGCGCGACCCAGAACAGCGGCAATTGATCAGTATAGAGAACCTTACGTAAATATATTTAAATTGTTTTCATGCTTAACTGGCAAAAATGTCATTTGAAGCAATTTTGTTCCTCGATCCATCACTGCTGATACCCATTATTAATTTTGCAATGGCATGGCACTGAACAAGGGGTCAAATTGTCACAATATATGTTTGCTACAGTGCTTGATGTCAAAATATAAAAAGCAAATTGAGGGGTCAGCGCAACGCTATTGTAAGTGCCTATAAATATATAGGCATTTACTATAGTGTTGTGCTGACCCCTCGAAATATGGTTCTTTTGTACTGCCTTCCGTAATCATGAGAGTAACATAATTGCCTAGTTTCAAGTCATAGTCATAGGGTGTTAGAGTGATGCTACAGACTTAGAAGTGGAGGCCGTGCGGTGAGTGATCACGATATATCTTGTCTTTGGACAATAGTATAAAAATTGTTGAAAGCAATCTTAACCAGCACTTTGAACAAGAGGTAGTCCTGGAACTTTTGGATATTTGACCCGTCACGCGAAAAGGGACCATCTGGGAAGTGCGTAAAGTGTCAACCCTAGTCAGACTGTGAGGATTGCGCAGACTGACTAGGGATGAAACTTTTCACAATCTGCTTTTTTTCGAAATCAAAAATGATCAATCTACCTTCCACTGAAATTTTTTTGAGATACAACCTCTGGTTGACCTACGCTGGACCCAATCTCTTTTTCTAATACTGTAAACGGCTTTATATTGGCGGTGTCCACATTTGGCGGTTTTTCGA
The DNA here is from genome assembly GCA_948146395.1 of Fragum whitleyi. NCBI lineage: Eukaryota > Metazoa > Mollusca > Bivalvia > Cardiida > Cardiidae > Fragum > Fragum whitleyi. The sequence continues at coordinate 57,274,402 of OX411549.1, read as the reverse complement.
TTACGATTTATTGGCGTTGATTTATTTTGGCGCTTCTTACTTTAACGCCAAAATTAAACGCTTTATCTATATTTCATTTTTTCGTCGTTTAAAGCAACGTAAGAAAAAGACAGGCAATTTCTAGAGTAATGTCAACTTTCTACATACTTAACGATAGTTTGTATTCACACCTTTTGTTATAGTTATAATGCGTGTATAAGTTTTTCACACTTTTTCTATGTGATTTCGTTACAATGTATCAACCAACTTGGTTTGGGAATCTGGAAATTGAGGGATCAGTGCAATACTTTTGTAAGTGCCTATAATTTATAGGCACTTACAATCGTATTGCGCTGACCCGTCGAAATGTCAAGGTTGTCAACAGATCTTCTTATTCCAAGTTGAATAAGTATGGTCTGCATATCTTTGATGTAAATTTAATCAAAATTGTTTAAATGTATAGATTTCATATCCATCATAAAAAAGAAATTTCTCATTTAACAAATAATAATGACAAATATTGGCGGTGGATTAATTTTGGCGCACTTTAGCTTGACCGCCAATATAGCCAAAAAAAACCACCGCCAAAATTACCCCGTTTACAGTATTTTTTTAACAGATTTCCCAGATGGTCCCTTTTGGCTAGACAGGTCACATGTATATATACATTGTACAAGTAAATTAAAATGGACCAAGCTTCTGTATTTCTTTTGTTTTTATGCTGATTTGTTTGAAAATTTCAATATTTCTTGCAACTCATTTAATAACACCATGTATTCTCAACTTCTCTGTATTCAGGCCCCACTGACAGATGCTATTGAAGACCCAAATGAAGCATGGGGAGCTCAGGCCTGGCTGAAGGTTGCAGATGATGAGCGTAAGTTTGGATTTTAGAAAGTCTTATTTAGTCAAGAGCTTTTTAACAAAGTTCATGTACAGTAAAACTTATGTTGAATGACCACTTACTGGACCACCAAAAAGTGATAGCTTATGGAAACAGTTGTTAAATATAACATTTCATGAAGTATATGACATAATTTTGATAGCATACTGTAAATGTTTATAGATTGTCAAATAAGTTCTACTGAATCCTTTGATGTTGGAACCAATTAGAATCATCCCATTGAAAAGATTATAATGGGTTCCAACAACACAAGATTCAATGTGCCAACTTTTTTAGAGATTTTGCTTTTGGTGGAGTGACTTTGTCGATAGTTGTGTAATAAAATTGGACAATTAAAAGAACTAGTTGATCATGCAAATTTGACTGTAAAATGAAGAATACCCATAATTGCAGGCGATAAGCTGAAAAGTCTGTCAATTACCACTTTTTAGCTAAGCTGTTTTCAGACCTGTCATTGTTGTTGTTGTGGTCATCATTGTCGTGCAAAATTTTTGACATTTTGTGATATCTCTGCTTCTACTGGAAAGCATTCACTTGAAACATGCAAACTAACTGCACATGTCACCATCAATGCAACCTATACTACCAACTGAGATAACTCTAGATGCATCTTCTGCAAATAATGCCCCTTTTTTGACTGAGACTTTTATCTACCATCCAGCACTCAACAGCTCAGTTAGGTACCCATAAGAGGCCCTCTTGTTTGTACACTTGGTATTTTGTGTCTCTTTAATTTTATATTGAGAAAATGCTTTGAAAGACAAGAATTTTCTTGAGTGTAACTAAGTTATTGCAAAGCTGACACACCAAAAAAATATGACAAAGATGTTTGATAATGTACCAACTATGATTTGTAGTTTGTGATACATTTGTGCCTGGACTTTTTTTTACAGATAAACATGAAGTAGTCAATGCAATGAGGGACTATCGAGACAAAGAACTGTTACAAGTTCCTAAGGTATGGTTATTTTCTATTAGAGCTAGGATGAGAGGTAATTTTGTACCCAGGTACCCAAGATCTTGTTACCCGCGGGTACTCGAGTACCCGATGATTACTGTCGATACATTTACTTTATCAAATAATACAAAGGTGGATCCAGAATTTCCATAAAGGAGGTTCAAACATTCAAGTTCCAATAAGGTTTTAAAGGAGGCAGATTTTGGGAGTCAATTCTGTCTTGAATTTGACCTCCGAAGGTACATAGTGCTTATATAATAGTGAGGTAATGGTTTTGATTGGGGACCCAGGTAGGAACTCTAACCCACCCTAGTACTTGAGTACTTGTCTCACCTCTATTTTCTACTAGTGCAAGTATATGCATTTTCATAAATGCTCTAAATTGAAAATGGCATTATCAAATCACTTTAAGAATACATTTTAACTTTTTGATTGAGTGGAAATTCTAAGAAATTACCCACTCATCCCAATATTTGTTTACAAGATTCATTATCGGCAAAACTAATTGCAGATGACCGAAATCAACATCCAAATTATTGCCCCAGCATGTGCAGATTGTTCTTAGTCTTCACTATCTTCCAAAGCTATTTGCACATCAGGAATCATTCGGAACATGGCTCGGACTTTTCCGTAAACTGGAAAGTACCTCGGGCGTAAGTGTAGTAATTTTGGTCATTTTTTCGGTGATTCGGCTCCTGGTGGTACTTTGGTTAATACCCTTGAAGAATAGTATATTCCTTTAATGTTTTCCAAACGTCTGTTGAGATCATTTTGACATGTTATAATTTGAAAGCAAAACGCAGTAAAACACTGTGTTTTGTTTTCAAATTATAATATGCCCAATTCTAACCTAACGTTGATTTTATTTTTCGCAACGTCATTCTTAGTTAAGTTTGTGACGTCATATAAACCCACGTGCGATATGACGCGCTTGCATGGCTGCGCACTTATTATTCCCGAGGTCTATTCCGTAGAATCGCCGAGGGTTCCCGCGTGATCAGGAATATGTTGTTAACAGCATGAGAAGTGATTAAGGCCATCCAATGACCCTTATATAATTTATTCCATTTCAGTCTCCAGTTCCACCTTCACTAGAACCTAGTCCCCGCCCACACACAGCCATCCCCTCAATGCATAGATGGATGAAAATGGCTGGACCTAGAGGTAGTGTATATCATACAATCTTTGCTTTAATTAAAACTTTTTTACAGATCACATTAGGGTAGTGGACCCGTAATAATTCCGCAACATTTTGAAACTCATGATCTTTCACAATGTTGACTGAGGTTTCCTTATGAAAATCATTAGGAAACCTTGGTTAACACTATAAAAGTTCAGTATTTCCAAAACATTGCAAAACAATTACGGGTCCACTACCTTAACAAAAGAAGGTGCAAAGAGCCCAGACTGAGTAGGGTTGAAACTTGGCATTTTGCAGATTTTTATGCCCCCCATATCAATGAGATCAGGGCATATAATTTACTGTTGTCCATCAAACTGTCTGTCTGTCTGCAAAATCTTAAAACTGCCAATTACTTCAAGTCTATTCAAGATACAAATGTCATATTCAGCATGATCATTGAACTAATCTATGCACATCTAAAGATACCGTGGTCAAGGTCATATTACAAGGTCAAGGTAAACTGTGAAGTTCATCATTTGATAAATTTGCTTTATGGGGGCATTCCAGATTTACACACATATCTTGTTTTGCAATATTTTTTACCAATGACATGAAAGGAAAAAATGTCCAAATAGGTTATCATTCAACTTTTGAATTTGGCCTACTTTAGGTATTTTGAAGAAGGATATGTCATATAGGGTATGTAAATTATATACAAAGAACCTATTTTTAATGATCTTAGCTGAATGTTGCTAGACAAATTTAGAACAGCTCCAGGATCTGACCTGCTTTCAGAATGACAGAACAGAGCAAATTGTTTGCAAATTATACCCCACTTTGCACACACACTTCTGTGCAGAGTGGGGTATAATTTGCAAAAAGTAACTGAGTCATTTTGTCATTCTGAACAAATGTATGGTCTATCCTAAGAAGTAGCACACACCAGTTGCAAGTAAGAAATCTAGTGGAAGTCATAGAATCTTTGGTTTTCTAGAAACAAAACAAGCTAGGTTCAAATAAATAATTGCTTAATATCTCATAATGTTTGCCTCATTCCTAGATCAGCTCATTCAGAATGAAAAGTGCTACAGATTTAAATGGACAGTTATCCATGATCTTAGCTTAGCTAACCAAAGATATTTACTAAAAACTTGGCATACATGTCCACCGTCATGAAAATAAAAGCAAAATATGCTGCCAATGGGAGGGGGGGAGGTTTCACCATATGCATTATTATTTGCATGAACCCAATGACCGTAATTTAAATAATGCAAGTCTGAGACTATCAAATAAGTTAAAAGGGCCTTCTAAACTATTTGATACGAGTTTGAATGACCCTCTTGGAATCAGCATCAAAAAAAGAAATAAAGACAGTCTTTCAATTTTTATCTTATAACTATACAAATATCTGTGTGATAACATACTGTATGATATTTTTTATGGTATCACATAGTTATTTTTAGAACAATGATATAATGTGGTTATTTTTAGAAACTTGCATTTCAGTTAGAAACATCGACAAAAACAAGACAAATATAGGTTATAAGATAAATATAATACGTACTTAGTGTATTGTATGAAAAAAATATCTAACTCAGTTGTGAGAATTGATAATTGTCTCGACAGAGCCTCGGCAATGATCAATTCTCCCAACCTCGTTAGATATTTTTTCTCATACAAAACACTCAGTAGGTATTATATATTTACATGAAGTTGAGCTTAAAATAGCCAATTTTTATCCAATACTTTCTTTACCTTAAACAAAGGGAATAGCAGTAAATTTGTAAAAACACAAGCTAGTGCAGCAACCTCAGTCCCGAGGTCATTTTTAAGCATCGAATGTAACTTACCGTTGGGACTGTGTTGAAGTCAGACTAAAACCCTGCAATGTTGCCTTTGAATTTCTCATATTAATTTCATTCTTACTTTTTTCTTGAAAATTTCATGAATAATTTCATCACATTTAGAATAAGAAATTAGATATATTTTACAAAATTATGATTACATATTAGTGCAGTCATATATGTACAGTAAAACTTGTGTTACGGAACCCCTAAGGGACCATAAAAAACCGGTCCCTTATGGAAATGGTCGCTTTATATAATATTTCATGATAAATAAGGTATATTGATTTTTTTGCATGCATAGAAACTTGCTTTATTCCTACTAAATCCAATGTTAGAACCAAATAGAATCTTCTCATTGTAAAGAATATTCTAATGGGTTCCAAAATCACAAGATTCAATAATGAACAATTTTCTGTAGAAGAATATCCACTATTCATAAATTTTGCTTACGGTGAAGGGAATTGTTAGCTCACCTGAGCACAAGGTGAGCTATTGTGATCACTCACCATCCGTCGTCTGTCTGTCTGCCCGTCCGTCAACAATTTCTTTAAACATCTTCCTCTCCTAAACCACTGGGCCAATAAGCTGAAACTTGGCAGGGATGTTCCTTTGGTGAAGCTCTTTAAAATTTGTTTAAAGAATTTAATTTTACCAAAAACTCTGGTTGCCATAGTTACATAAAGGCTGAAAATGGCCGAAAATCATAGAAAAAATTCTTCTCCTCCTAAACCACAAGGCCAATCAAGCTGAAACTTTGCACCTTGGGTGAAGCTCTTCAAAAGTTGTTAAAGGAATTTAATTTCATCAACAACTCTGGTTTCCATGGCAGCATAGAGTCTGAAAAATGGCTGAATATATTAGAAAAAAATCTTCTCCTCTTAAACCACAAGGCCAATCAAGCTGAAACTTTGCAGGGATGTTCCTTGGGTGAAGCTCTTCAATAGTTGTGTAAAGAATTAAATTTCATCATTAACTCTGGTTTCCATGGTAACAGAAAGTCTGAACTAGAAAGCCATGAATGGCTTGTGTCGCTCCACAGGCTTGGAATTCTTGTAAAAACAAATACATGTTTTGACTAGATTTTAGATATTTGGGGTTCAACCATATAACAAATAGAGAAATGACCTCCACTCTTAAAAGACATATTCTTCATCAAATCAAAATAATTTTTGGCTGCATGATAATGGGTCACCCAAAGAATGTTTGATTGATATCCATCAGTTACATTCTAAGAAAATGATTTTCATAGTTTCCACTATTTAACATATTGAGAATGACCTCCTCCCATAAAATACATATTTTTCATCCAATCAAAAAAATTTTTGATACACTGATAAAGGGTCACTCAAGGATCATTCCAGTGAAATTTGGTTGATATCCAAAAATTAGATTCTGAGAAAATGATAATCAAAGTTTCCACTTTATAACATATAGAGAATTGACCTCCGCCCATAAAATGCATATTTTCCATCCGATCACAATGGTCTTTTGTAGACTGACAAAGGGTCACTCAAGGATCATTCCAGTGAACTTTGGTTGATATCCATCAGTTACATTCTGAGAAAATGATTTTCAAAGTTTCCACTATATAACATATAGAGAATTGACCTCCGCCCATAAAATGCATATTTTCCATCCGATCACAATGATTTTTTGTAGACTGATAAAGGGTCACCAGAGGATCATTCATGTAAAATTTAATTGGTATCCATTGATTAGAATCTGAGAAAACTCACTTTTTACCATATTTGGAAATTAGCCACGCCCATTAAATCCATGTTTTTCATTGGATCAAAATTTCTTGAACAACTTTGAAAGAGGGTCATCCAAGGATCATTCCTGGGAAGTTTGGTTGAAATTCATCCAGTAGTTTCTGAGGAGAAGATTTTTAAAGAAAAGTTTACGACCACACGCACGGACGGACAGACGGACGCACGATGGACACAACGCCATGACAATAGCCCCTGTGGCTTTCAGCCAGTGGAGCTAAAAATGGCCGAAAATGGCTGATAATATTAGAAAAAATTCTTCTCCTCCCAAACCACTAGGCCAATCAAGCTGTAACTTTGCAAGGATGTTCCTTGGGTGAAGCTCTTCAAAAGTTCTTAAAAAAATTTAATTTCTTCAAAAAACTCTTGTTTCCATGGTAACCAAAAGTCCGAAAAATGGTAGAAAATCTTAGAAAAAAATCTTCTCCTCCTAAACCATAAGGCTAATCAAGCTGAAACTTGACAGGGATTATCTATGGGTGAAGCTCTTTAAAAAGTATTAAAAGACTTTCATTGCTTCAAAAACTCTTGTTTCCATGGTAATGGAAAGGCTGAAAAATTGCCTAAAAATCTTAGAACAAAGTCTTTTCCTCCTTAACCATAAGGTCAATCAATTTTAAACTTAGTAAGGATATTCTTAATGTGTTGGTCTACTAAAGTTGTTATAAGAATTTGCCATGGTAGGAGAAAAGTTGAAAATTTACGAAATTAGAAAAAATAAAATTGCAGTAGGACGAAATTAAACCACCCTAAATTTACATCAAACAAATTCTGGTATTCATAAAATGGTTGACAAGATATGAGTTAACTTAATCAGGTGAGCGATATAGGACCATCATGGTCCTCTTGTTATGTTAGTCTCATAAAAGTGGTCACTTAATAGGTGGTAGCTTGAGTAATATTGACTGCATTTCATAATTGTCAGCCAGTAGAACTGAATGCATATAGAGCATAGGTTAAAATGGCCAGTGTAAAACTATTATATTATATGGTTTTGCACTAACAAAAGTTATAAGCTTACCCTTTAACATAAGAGTTAGTTTGAGTGGTCTGTGATATTGAGGGTAAAGTGCAAGACTGTATTAAGTCTATTTAGCACAGTCTTGCACTGAACCCACAATATATAAGTATTCAGGAAAGTCTTATTCTTTCCATCCTGGCATATTGTGAAAGACTTAAGAGAATAGCAACTAGCCCAAGAAAGAAAAGAGCTTTTCTCATACATTTTTCCTGGAGAGAAGTCTGTCTAAAATGTAAGCCTAATATAATAATTAACAAAACTAGAGGTAGCTTGAACGAAAAAGGCTCATTTCAAAACTGTTGCCTTAACAGAAGAGGCTCAACTAAAAACTAAACCCAAGCAAAATCCTCTTTAAGCATTGCAAGATTTATGAAATCAAGTGAAAAAAACATTAGTTATTTATAGATTTAAAACTTATCCAGATTATTTAACCAAAATTATTATTAAAATCATTAATTTTTCCTTATGATATAAAAGTGATTATAAAATTTTCCACCATCTGCTATACTAGTCATCCAATGAGGTTCCTCACTGATTATTGCAAACAACCCAAGAATGCATACTGTTCAGGATAGGAAACCAGGACATTTAAGGCAGTGGACACGTAAAAGTTCCGCAACAGTTCGGAACGAATGATCTATAACAATGTTTACCGAGGTTTCCTAATGAAAATCATTAGGAAACCTCAGTTAACACAGTTAAAGGGATTACTTCCGAAATGTGACAAAACTATTACTTCTTTTAGCGCTTTGTCATAGGCACTTTCCTTTCCTGTTTGAGCAAGAGCGAAGTGTTGATGAAATAAGATTATTTGACCTTACCTAAATATCTATTTGTGTTTGCAGAGTCTGAACAAGTTCGGAGGATACTCTATGGAGGCTACCCTCCGAGTACAATACAGCCTCTGCACAGTCTAGGAGATCCACCCACACTGAAACTCCGCAAACAGCAAGATTTAGACGGAACTTTAAAGACCAAATATGTTCATAAACCCAGCCGGGGAGAATTTCTCATTCACCCAGAATGGCCACCGTCTTTCCCTCACCATCGTATAGACTAGCTGCTAACTAGCCATTTCTAGCTGCATTTAAGACATGTGCATGTGTGATTAATTCCGTTGGATATTTGCGTAATTATAGCCAGCTCATTTCCAAAGATTTTAACAATGTAGGGTGTAAAATTATATTGAAAGTGCCAATTCATTTAAAGGCACATGCAAAAGTTTTAATTTGCACAGACTCCTTGGTGTGCAAATTGACCAATCCCCACAAAATTCTGCATTTTTGTCACCCCTGAAGGAATAAGCTTTGGAAAACTTTGTTGGAAATTAAGAAATTGCTTGATTACGCAATTTTTTCATTGTCAACAATTCTTTGCCCATATTTTTAAATGACTTAAATGAAATAATTAGGAAACCTAGGTTAACACTATTCATAACTTCTGAAACATTGCTGATCTATTATTGGTCCACTACTTTAAGCAATCTTTTAATGTTGAAGGTGTTAATTGTCATTTTGTTTTTCATGGAAATGTCATTGTTTTATTGTTCTTGTCTGTCTGTCTGTCCGTCTTTCATGATAAATTCAATAATTGACTTACAATTCTCTTTTCGATCAAAAATGGCTACAGTAAAATCCGCTTATAAAGAGATATCTTATAAAGCAAATAATTTCATGGTCAAATGGACTATTTCTATAAGGAATTCATGATATTTAGATATACTAATGCATTTCTTATGTCTTTAGAGAAGCTTTAAATTTAGAGTTATAGCCTAATAATAATAGGGTAGGTTCATGTTTTTGAGGGGTTTTATATTTGAAGAGACCCCAAAAAAAGTATAATGCCAAGTGCAAAAATGGCGTTTTGAGAGTCTCTGTAAGTGTTGACCAACTGAAAAAGCTCTATTAGTGCATAATAGTATGACTAGAGTATTTATTCAGAGATTGCCAAATTGTTCATAGAAACCCTTAAAACCAAGTTTCAAAACTACAAATATTGCACTGTCACTTTTTGTACGAGAACCAGCATAATTTTTGACATCACAAAATTTTAAATTGGGAATCAAATGAACATTTTATGGTATTCATGTCTCACTAGCTCTTTTTTTGTAAGCATTTACATAATACTTTAGTCAGTTACCCGTGTTGTTATTATTGTTGATGTATATAGTATTATCCAGTTATCAATTGTTAATTCTGCATTTCTTCCTCAATGTAAACATTATGTAAGATTTTTACTTGTAAAGAATAAATTGAAGTATTTAATTCTGAATAAAATTTGTTTTTATTGACAAAATTAGTGTTTTTATGCATGTTTTGATATCTTTGAAAGCACCTAAACAAGAGGCCCGGCCCAATAGGGCCTTTATTGTTCCAATAGCCTTTTAAGCTCCACATATCTATGACCCATTAACCCTTGTCATGCTGAATAAAAATCCTTGAAAATTAAATTTAAAATCAAAGTACTAAAAGCACTGGAAGTTTCCAAATGTGATTGATTACTTATTTCTTAAGTGCATTGTTTCTGTTTCTTCACCTTTCTGGTTTAAAAATGAAATTCAGGTGGTATGAACTAAGATCAGACTGCACATATGTGCAGGCTGTTCTTTGTCTATACCTCATGCCAAAGCAAGAATATTTCAGGTTCAGCATGAAAAGGTTAAGATTAATTGATTTAAAAGGCTAAAAGCTGAGATCCAATCAATTGGCCCAATGGTTTGGGAGAAAGTTTTTTTACCCTTGTCATGCTGAAAAAATTTTGGATGTAAATTTGCATCAAAATCAAAGGGCAAAAAGCACTGTAAGTACCAACTGTAGGCCAATTTTTATTTGAAAAACTAAATCTTTTGATAAATCTGGTTTGAAAGTGAGAAACAGGTGCTGTAGACTAACATCAGACTGCACATATGTGCAGGCTGATTTTTGTCTATAGCTCCTGCCAAAGGAGGAATATTCAGGAATCAGCATGACAAGGGTTAAGTGAAAACAAGCCCTGTCCTGCCACATCCTAAACTTATGTAAGTGTCTGCATATCTGTAACTTGATTTAAAATGTTTTGAGATACTTCCTGATGGACTAGAAATGTTTTCCAAATTGTACAGACAGACATGATGAAATCAATATACCCTTTGTAGGTGGTGTATAGAAATATTATTGTAATATGACCTATGTCACAGGAGTGAAATAACCCCATTGAGTAATTTTGATATTATACAGGTATTAATACACAGGTGGAATAACTATGCAAATCAGCTCAGAGCAATAGCAACACTATCAATTTTTGTAACTGGAAAATAACATCATTATCTATATATTTTGATGTCAGCTTTAAATGGCATTAAAAGTTTTGCCGAAAATTGAAATGTTGATTTCCAAGAATTATTACGATTTTTCGCAAAAAATTCATGTCAAATTATAAAAAGAATAAAAAGTTTGTGCTCTTAAAATACAGAATTTATTCAAGTTGTCATCTTAAACAGTAAATACAAGGCTGTATAGATGACTTGTTAAATAAATGTTGCCCGTCTCGCATAAAGGGACCATCTAGGAACTCCGTAAAATAAACATTTGAAAAAAAGATTGCTTCTAGTGCATGCCAACCAGAGGTTGCATTACTGAAATTCTTTCACAGGAAGGTAGATTGATTATTCTAGATTCAGAAAATAAGTAAATTGCGAAAAAGTTCGACCCAAGTCAGTCTGCGCAGTCTGACTAGGGTGGACACTTTACGCACTACCGGATGGGTCACAAATTTGATATTCCATGACCTCTCATTCAATATCCTCTATATATTTTGTGCCAATTTATTTATGAGATACACTGCAGACAAAGCTTAAAAGTAACCTTTGACTTTGATCTGTAATTTTGGAGCTTTCAGTAAATTTGGCTTCGTCCATGTGAAGTCTGTATTTAACTATTATGTTGTAAGTACAAGGAATGCTCAGAAATAACGGCGACTTTTGTTACTAAAAAGCTGCATAGGCAAAATACTTTTTCCTTCAACATGCAAAAAGGGACCATCTGGGAACTCTGTAAAATGAATAATTATTTGAAAAATGATATTGGGTTCATCATCGGTCTACTGGAGGTCGCAATTCAAAATTCTTCACTGGAAGGTAGATTGGTCATTCTAGATTCAGAAAATAAGCAAAGTGCGAAAAGTTTTGACCCTATTGAGTCTGCACAATCTGTGCAGTCTGACTAGGGTCGACACTTTGCACACTACTCAGATGGTCCCTTTTTTGCGTGACTGATCACAAATGTATTGGAAGAAATAAAAAGCAATCTAGTTCAATCAAACATTCTTATATAAACTATGCCACATGATATTTCAAATATGCATTAACAGCACTGACAAATAAATTATAATGCATTTGAGTACAAATATTAAATTTTTTTATCACTAAATATCAAAATTGTTGTCAAATCCAAACTCAATGATGCTGAAAATGTTTTAAAGTATTATCTTGAAGAAAAAGGAAACTGTAGAGTAGAAAAACACTGCAAAACAAGAGATTTCAATTTCCCAGAAATATCTTCCATATAGACTATCCATTTGCAAAACGAAGAGTCCACATCTCGCCCTTAGATTTCAAAACTTTTTGTTACTCAACTGAGAATTAACTCAAATATTCCTTGTCTACTGGTAGGTTGTATTTCAGATTCATTTCAGCATGATCATGACTGAAAATTTGACAATTTAGCAATGCTCTTTTTTTTTCATTTCAAATGTGTTCCGGAGTATAACTTAAACAACTATTTCAACTTAAAGTTTCAGAAAATTCTAACATGAGTTCCGAAAAAAGTTTTAAATTCTCTGATCAATATTTTTATTACAAGTTCTCTTCTATGATAGAATTATCACATTCAAGACTTTTAGTAAGTTCTGTACTTTCAAAAGAATAACTCTCATACCCATGACCATCTCCTATTGCTGAAAAGGTTTGTGTTTGACCAGGGCCCAAGGTTAAAAAGTTTTTCTCATTCTAAATTTAAAATTTTCTCAAATTTCAAATTGAGATTAAAGGCGTAATTCTGTTTTAAACCCATTTTAATGTATTAATATAAAAGATAATATTAATAAGTTGTTATAAATAACAACTTATTAATATTATCTTTTATTTTCATATGTTTATTTAATTTAAAATTTGAGAAATTTCTCAGTTGAGCCTGAGAAAAGTTTTATAAACTCGGGGCCTGATAGTATTCCAATTGGTTCCTTATCATAGCAGTCAGTGCAAATCTATTTTAAGTGCCTATAAATTTATAGGCACTTATAATATTTTGCACTGACCCCTAAAAGTCCTGTTTATATTTTTTTTTCATTCAGGCTAAATGTGAGATTGTTTGGAAATGAATTTAGCTATCACTGTATAGAAGTTGAATCAGGTTTAGATGAGCCATCACTACACTGTTTAGGACTGATAGATAGGCTCTCCATATCTTGTATCACACCATTCGACATTTGTTCTATCACACCAAAGTCTATCACTATCTGTTTCTGTCTAGGTCTATATTGTCTGAAAGTAGAAAATATGTATCAAAATACTTATAATAGTTATATATAAGACGTATGGCACATTTCTAAATTCAGATCAGACTGATAGACTCTCCATATCTTTCATCACATCATTACACTTTTGTTCTATCACACCAAAGTCTATCACACCTGGCTTTGTCTGATAGACTCTCCATATCTTTCATCACATCATTACACTTTTGTTCTATCACACAAAAGTCTATCACACCTGGCTTTGTCTGATAGACTTCTATATATCTTGAATTAAAACATCATTAGAAATTCATTTTATTACAGTAAAGACTATCAAAATATATTTTGGTCAAGGCCTATTTTGTCTGAAAGTAAAAATTTTAAGTATACAGTAGCATTAATTGTGATTATTATTGTAAGCAGCCAGCCCTCAATTCTATCTCAAACTCTATGTTGGGCTGGGCTGGTCTCTAAGTGGTCTCTGGATGATTGGGTAAAAATAATAGCCTCTAGAGTGTTAACAAGGACTTTTTAAGGTTAAACCCTGTGATCTCATTTTGACCCCACTTGACCCAAATTTGAACTTGACCTAGATTTCATCAGGACATTCATTCTGACCAATTTTCAGGATGATTGAGCGAAAAAACAAGAGTTATCAGGAGACAACATAGCTCGCCCAAACTGCTGCTTGTCACAAACAGCACTTGACCAAAGATCTAAGTTCAAGGTCAATATTTTTTGTTAAAGTCCATGATCTAATATATATCTGATTTCGAAATAAGAAAGAAATAAAGGTATAATGGCCATAGGTATAAGCACTAAAATAATTTGTTTATTTGAATGGGTTTTACGCCGCTTTCAACAATTTCGCAGTTATATAGCGGCCGCCGGAGCACCTAACAATGGATTCCTAGTATTTCTTTCACCTGTACTACCATTACACCCTTTCCTAGCCTCCGACTCCTATCTCACATAGGTTTACGATTATCTACCCATTGGTGAGAGACAAACGTCGGAAAGGATATTTGCCGCCACTGGGGATCGAACCCTTGACTTCCAGATTGGAAGTCTTATGCCTAACCAACTGCGCTATGGTGCACTAATATAAGCAAGGTTAAAGTGTTTTTGTTAAAGCTTTTATAAGTACATAAAGAATCAAGGTCAAATTATCAAGGACTTTGGTGAAAGCCTATCACTTGTGGAGTTTGTGTATGAGGTTATGGGCAAAAACACTCAGAAAATACAAGCAAGCAAGGTTCAAGTTTTTGGTTAAAGTTTTTCTAAGTCAAAAAATGTCAAGGTCAGGATGTTAAGAAACTTGGTCTCTGGTGAAAGCCTATCACTTAGTGAGTGTGTATATCAAGTTATGATGTTCCTAGGTAAACTAGAGCTTGTCACTGAATGTGACTTAATACCCCCGCAAGTGCTTTCAGAGAATGAGATACTTTGACAGAAGAGGCAAAACATGCTTCAAATATTAAGATAACTCTTGGATTTGAGACCTCTTAATTGTGTCTTGCAAAGCTTAAACATGTGATAAATGTTTTCAAGCTATTGAAGGAAAACTGAAAGAGGTGTTTGTAACACAAAATTACCGGTATATGTGAACAAAAAAGAAAACAAGGAGGAGTTTGTAACACAAGATTTTTACTTGTGTACAAAAAAGTTAAAGTTCTAATTCTTGAAGCAGGGCAGTTGAGACTTGAAAATTGCGTATTGCAAAACTTCAACTTTTGATAAATGTTTGTATAAAGTTTCATTACTATTGATTGAAAACTCATGGAGGAGTTTGCGACACAAAATTATGAGTACACGGTAACAATCGGCAAAAAAAGGTCTAAGTAAAAGAGGACATAATTCATTCACCAGGGGGAGTTGAGACTTGAAAATTACTTCTTGCAAAACGTCAACTTATCATCAATATTTGTATTAAAAATCATAACTATTGAATGAAAACTGAAGGAGGAGTTTGCGACACAAAATGAGCAGTACATAGTTACAAATAGAAAAAAAAGTCTTAGTTCAAGGGGAGATAATTCATAAACCAGGTGGAGTTGAGACTTGAAAATTGCGTCTTGCAAAACTTCAACCTATGATCAATGTTTGTATGAAGATTCATAACTATTGAATGAAAATTGAAGGAGGAGTTCGCGACACAAAATGAGCAGTACATAGTTACAAATAGAAAACAGTCTTCAATTCATCTGAAGTTGATCCCAGCAGGACCCTAAAGACTCGCATCACAAAATTTGAAAGTCCTGGCCACTTGTTTAAGGTAGTGGACCTGTAATAGTTTTGCAACATTTCAGACGTAATGAACTTTAACAGTGTTAACCAAGGTTTCCTAATGATTTTCATTATGAAATCTCTGCCAACATTGTGAAAGTTCAAGGGGTCCGAAATGTTGCAGAACTATTAGGATCCACTACCTTAAGAGTCTCAAACTCGCAAAGCCTGTGTCCCTTGAAACCCTGCTTCAACTGAATTCTACTTAAACCCATACAACATCACAAAATATCAAACTGGTCCAAATTGTATGAAACTCCAAAAGACCTACAAATAAATGTGACCCATCACACGAAAAGGGACCATCTGGGTAATGCATAAAGTGGCGACCCCAGCAAGACTGTGCAGATCGTGCAGACTGACTTTTGTCATAACATTTTGCAATTTGCTTATTTTCTAATTCTAGAATGATCTATCTCCCTTATTCTTAATTTTTTTTGAAATGTGACCTCTGGTTGATCTTTGCTGGACCCAATCCTTTTTTCAAATATTTATTTTACAAAGTTCCAAGATGGTCCCTTTTTTGCATGACGGGTCACAAATGTAACTTAATATGTTTTTTTGTTATAATGGGTAGAAAAAGGCATTGTGTTCGAAGCAATTTATTCATTTTCCACAATGTTTTTCTAACTCTCTTTTCTTCACTGGAGTCAAAAAGAGGGATTTTACGAGAATGCATATAACATATATTAGGTAAAACTGATCAAGTAAGACATACAAAATAAAGATTGATTGATTGAATGGAGTTTAACTCCGCTTTCAACATTTTTCCAGTTATATTGCGGTGGCTGGAGCACCTAACAATGATTTCCTGGTATTTCTCTCACCAGTACAACCACCATTCTTTCCAAGCCTCCTGCTGCTATCTCACATAGGTCTACAATTATCAACCCATTGGTAAGAGACAAATAGTCGGAAAGAATGAGTGCCGCCGTCAGGGATCAAAGCTTGGACCTCTAGATTGACAGTCTGACACACTACCAACTGCGCTATGACAGAGGGTACAAAAAAATAGATCAATAGGGCTTGTACTAGTTTGTCATTGACCCCTTAATTGCCAATTTCTAGGAGTCAAAACTGGTCTCGAAGGGGTCAAAACAATAATGTACGTGGATAATAAGAAACTTTTTCTTGGTGATGCTTACTGACTTCTTTAATTGTTTCCTTCATATCTTTATAAGAGATTCATATTTCCTACGAATCTCTAAAGATATGAAGGGAACAATTGATTGTAATACAACCAGTATCAGGATGCAATACTGAACAATAAAAGGATCATTTTGACCCCTTTGGCAGAAAAATTTAGGGGTCAAAATAGGATATTTTCAGATTTTTGAGGGTCAAAAACCTGGTTTGAAGGTCAAACAAGCCCTAGTCTAACAGGTCAAACAAGCATTTGGAAGTATTGCATGGCAATACCAAGTCCCCTACCGGATTTATATATATATATCCCTAGAGCAGTATCTTTTTTGGTGGTAAAGGTATAACTACCTCTCCAAAATAATAGTTGTATCAGATTTTATCTATCAGCTCAATGTCTCTGAGGATAAAGAATTTTCTAAGTCCAGCATCCGTATCTTCCACAAAAATCAATGGACCAGAACCAAACTCAAACTCGTTCTGTAACTCATTGATGCGGACTCACATACCAAAAATCAGCTCAATATCTCCAATGGTTAAGAAAAAAAGTCCGGAAAACTGAAATTTCCTGGTAATTTTCTAAGTCCAGCATCCGTATCTTCCACAAAAATCAATGGACCGGATCCAAACTCAAACTTGTTCTGTAACTCTTTGATGCAGTCTCACTAAACAAAAATCAGCTCAATATCTCCAAGGGTTAAGAAAAAAAGTCTGGGAAACTGAAATTTCCTTGTAATTTCTAAGTCCAGCATCCGTATCTTCCACAAAAATCAATGGACCGGAACCAAACTTGAACTCGTTCTGTAACTCATTGATGCGGACTCACATACCAAAAATCAGCTCAATATCTCCAAGGGTTAAGAAAAAAAGTCTGGAAAACTGAAATCCGGACTGACAGACAGACAGACTGACGGACGGACAGACAGACAGACGGACGGAGCGCAAACCTATAGTCCCCTTCGGCTTTCGCCGGTAGGGGACTAATAAATCAAGTAATACCTATACACAACACCAGCCATGTCAAACATCCTTCTCGAGGCCATAAACTCAGGTCTGCAGTGGTACTTGTCCGAGTAGTAGATCACCTCTCGAATACCTGACTGTATCACCATTTTGGCACACTCGTTACACGGAAACAGCGCAACATATATCGTACAATTCTTGACGTCTGCTGAATTCTTGTTTAAAATGGCATTTAACTCTGCGTGACAAACTGAAATTGAAGGCAAATGTTCGTACTGCTTTTCAAAACTATCTTTCTGTTTTAGCAAAGTTTATCCATTTAAAGATTTTTGAAGTAATAACAGTTTTAGACTGGATCCCTGTATATCTTACACCCCTTTTCTGGGTTTGAACACGACATTCAGCACCTCTCAAACATCTTGAGTAGGCTAAACTTTAGAGGGGCAATGCAAGTTTTTTTCTTTCGCTCTTGCTTTCTTGATTGTTTAAATGAGGTTTTATGTTGCTTTTAACAATCTTTCAGCTATATTGCAGCAGATGGAGCACCTAACCATGGATTCCTGGTATTTCTCACACCAGTACTACCATTATATCCTTTACAAGCTTTCAACTGCTATCCCACTAAGGTTTACAATAATCAACCCATTGGAAGGAGACAAACTTGCAGGCAAGTACAGTGGTCTCGCGATAGCTCGAACACACACAGGACTGACCGATTTGCTAGAGTCATCGCATGATTCGAGTTAATGCCAGTAAGCGAATTTGTCCTCTGTGAAGACTTCTTTTTTAAACATACCTTTGCACAGTTTGCCTTCAAAACATGCAGTACCCGTGTTAAAATACTCCTCGAGGAATAGTTTGACGAAATATATAACTCTGATTTAAAACGATTTGTTAAATCGAGCGTTTTAATTTGATCAAATCGCAAGGGTTGAAAAGAGAAAGATCCACAAAAGTCGATGAAGGCGTCGGCCTCCTGTGGTGTCTGTTCTCAGTTAATAGGCCATTGAAATCACAAAAGGTTGGATTTGGCAATTTTAATGAGAGGCACTATGACAGGCATATCATTTCTTCCTTATGTTACTTTCGTAGCTATTGTTGCTGAATGACAAAATTTTAGATGTTTTGTCAGTCAGAAGATAGGCGAGGTTGCAAGCAATTCCTTCTTTTCTTACAATTTTTTCCTTAGAGCTAATTTCCTCGTTACCTCAAACATCAAAATTGTACGGATGGTTCCTTAAATGGGATATGTAAACAAAGAAGGAAGTTTACAAACTTTTTATGTTTTTTTTTCCTGGAATGTTTCAAAAAGGTTTTTTTTTGGCAGATAACAAAATTTAAGGTAAAGCGTGATTGCAAGACAATTTGAAATATACGCATTTTTTAACGTTTTTGTGCCGAACACTGTCGATTGGCGTCCGAAACATTGAAACTACAACTGAAAAAATGTAGTAATGATGTTTCGGTGGGCAATCGTCCATATCTTTCGTTATAAAGATGAGTAATCTGCTGAATTACTTACGAGGACTGTTTTCGAAAGACTTTCAAAATGATAATGAGCATTAATTCGAAAAAAACTGTTCATTTGTTTTATGATTGTTTCAAAGTCTCTTAATTATTTTTCTGATCATTAGATTCCCGTCATTTACATCCTAAAATTGAATAAGTGTGGCATACAAAAAGGTGTGAAAACAAGTTGTCTGACTCGTCGATACCCTGTGAAAAAGGCCTTAGGGTACTTTACGATAGGACGAAATAACTAATACGCACTGCAAGTTAATTTTGATGCAAAACAATAGATGTCAAAAAGGTGCGAACCCATTTACTCGAGGGAATGCAGTAAAATTTGACAATGGGACTGAGATTGCTGCTCGAGCGATCTAGCATTCGAGTAAGTGCAGTAATAACCAACAAGAAAATAGAGAAAGACCGTAAGGCCACCTCGAGCTTTCGCATGAATTCGAGTTTTCGCCCTCTCGAGGTAACGTGAGACCACTGTACATTTTTTCTATGTTACTTGTCCATGGCCAAGTAAATAACAGAGCAAATCTTGTAACAGTACTAAAAAGATCTAGAAGAAAATTCATCCTATTGTTTGTATCAGAGGGGTTACAGCATTTTCTTCATTAAAAACCAATGTTTTCTCAATATTTATCAATTCAATTGTTTCGGGCAAGTTCACTTCAATCCTGGACAAGTAGAAAATAGACATTTACATGTCCATGGACAAGTGGAGAAAAGTCAAATGTGATCTATCATTGCAAGTTATGAACTTTATATCATATAATAGGTTTAAGGAAATTGGCATTCATGATATTTTTTTTGCTATATTTACCCATTATTTGACATTGACATATAAAATGACCTTATCAGATGACCTTGACCTTAGTATAAGCAGATCTATCATCATGCCAAAAAATGCAATAGCAGCATGGCATCTTGCCTATAGATGCTAAAAGAAGCTGCCGATGCAGTTTTAGCCTTAGCAGAGAGATGGACAGATAAAAATTAGGGAATAAAAAAATCCAGGTAAAGCAGATGAGTACAGCTTTACCATATAACTGTTTAGTTTCTAAGACGTTTTCTGCATCTCGCCCCCATGGCATCACATCATCTGAGCAACCATTTGGCATCCCATTATAACCAATACCCACAATCTTCTTTTCATCATTCACAATACAAGCTCCAACCTAAAATATTTCAAAAAGCCATTCATGAATCAAAATTGTATTGTGCTTATTATTCATTGATAAATGTATGATAAGAGTGAACAAGATGTGTGTTTGTCAAGCACCAAATGCCCCTGCCATTTTCTGAAATTTTAATATATTTGACATTGAAAAATGACCTTGTCTTCGACATAACACCTTGAAAGTTAAATCACAAATAAGGTATTGTCAAATGCAATACTCATGGGAAATATGAAGACCATCCCTTAACAATCAAAGGTTATGGCTTTTGTTGTTCACAAAATGAAAGATTTGTTTGTCATATTACACCAAAAATTCTAATTTTTGTAACAAGGTTTCCTTATCAACTATAAGACCTTTTTTATATATCAATGTTGAAAGGTTTTCATAGGTTATTTTTACTAAGGAACTTGGGCTAATTACAGGCCCCTTTCCATCAGAAATTTTTTCCCCTGGAAATACTTTTTCCCAAATAAATCAATTTTCCCCACTGAAACCAGAGTATGTTTAGAACAAGGTGCCAAATTGTCACAAGATACGCCCGTCACACTGCTTAGTATTAACTGGGGGTTTGAATAGAACTGAGGTTATTTTGAATGAATAATTTTTTCACCCATGAAGTTTCATGATCCTAGCTATTATACTTTAAGAGATATACTCCGGACAAGATTCTAGTATGAAAAACAACAATGTGCAATAACTCAAAAAATAGGCCAGGTAGAATTATGGTTCTTGTACACTGCACTCCCCCTTGATGACATCTATACAACCATGAAGTTTCATGATCCTAGCTATTATACTTTAAGAGATATACTCCGGACAAGATTCAAGTCTGAAAAACAACAAAGGGCAATAACTCAAAAAAAAGGCCAGGCAGAGTTATGGTTATTGTACACTGCACTCCCCCTTGGTGAGAGCTTTACACCCATGCAGTTTCATGATCCTAGCTATTATACTTTTAGAGATATACCCCGGACAAGATTCAAGTCTGAAAAACAACAAAGGGCAATAACTCAAAAATAGGCAAGGTAGAGTTGTGGCTCTTGTGCACTGCGCTCCCCCTTGGTGAGATCTATACACCGATGAAGTTTCATGATCCTAGCTATTATACTTTAAGAGATATACTCCGGACAAGATTCAAGTCTGAAAAACAACAAAGGGCAATAACTCAAAAAATAGGCCGGGTAGAGTTATGGTTCTTGTGCACTGCACTCCCCCTTGGTGAGATCTATACACCCATGAAGTTTCATGATCCTAGCTATTATACTTTTAGAGATATACTCCGGACAAGATTCTAGTCTAAAAAACAACAAAGGGCAATAACTCAAAAAATAGGCTAGGTAGAGTTATGGTTCTTGTGCACTGCACTCCCCCTTGGTGAGATCTATACACCCATGCAGTTTCATGATCCTAGCTATTATACTTTTAGAGATATACTCCGGACAAGATTCAAGTCTGAAAAACAACAAAGGGCAATAACTCAAAAAATAGGCCAGGTAGAGTTGTGGTTCTTGTGCACTGCACTCCCCCTTGGTGAGATCTATACACCCATGAAGTTTCATGATCCTAGCTATTATACTTTTAGAGATATACTCCGGACAAGATTCAAGTCTGAAAAACAACAAAGGGCAATAACTCAAAAAATAGGTCAGGTAGAGTTATGGTTCTTGTGTACTGCACTCCGCAATGATGAGAAGAATATAATTGCCAAGTTTAAAGTCAATCGGACTTCAAGTGACAGAGTTATGCTCCGGACAAAGAAGTGGACGCCGCCGGACGCCCGGACGCCCGGACACCGGACGCCGGACATCACGGGTGATCCCATAATACGTCCCGTCTTCGACGGGCGTATAAAAATGTACTTTTTCTTGCTTAGAATTGGTCATGTATTCTTTTTAAACAATTTCCGTTGGTTTCCCAAATAAATCAATTCTCCCCACTGAAACCAGAGTATGTTTAGAAAAATGTACTTTTTCTTGCTTAGAATTGGTCATGTATTCTTTTTAAACAATTTCCATTGGTTTAAATCTAAAACTTAATCAAGCTGTAGTTACAAGGTTTTGGAATTAAACTGGGGATTTACCTGATTTACCTGGTCAATGACTTGAATTAACCCTTTCCTGTTTTACAAAATTTTAGACCTGTCCAAATTCAAAGGTTTTGCAGACGAAAATTTAAAGTGGATTTAATTTGAAAAATAACCATTGAGTAGGGTAGAAAATAGTGTGGAAAAAGAAGAAATTGCTTGTCAGAAGCAATTTCTTCTTTTTTCACAATGTTTTCTCAATTATAAAATCACAGGCACGTAAAAAGCAGGGATTAAACAGCAAAGGGTTAAGGTCTGTTTACCTAATTGAATCACTACATGTCAATAAATAAGAAGCTTTCTTCCCAAATAGCAAATTTTTCCCTACTGAACATATTTTGCACAAAATTAAGAGCCATAGATCCCTTCCACCAACCTTTAAAAGCCCCAGAACGCTTAAAATCAGATACAGGGCTTTTGCAAGTGTTTGAGAAGTCATTGACGCCTGAACCATGAAATTCTGGGGATCTAAACTCATTCTAAAGGGGTCAAAACAACAGAAAAGGCAAATTGTGAGTAGAATTTATCTGGCTTCAATGTGAATTGAGATTTTCTTGTTATAATATAAAGGGAAAAATTAATATGTAGAATTCTAAATAGTGTACAAGACACATCATTGAACACATTAGTGATAAAACCAAGTTTAGACTGTTGGAATTTTCTCTGAAGGGGGTCAAAATGACCCCCTTGGGAGAAATTTCTTAGGGTCAAAATAAGATATTTTCGAATTTTTGAGGATCAAAACCCAGGCTTAAGGGTCAAACACAAGCAGTGATTCATTTTGAAAGAAGGGGTCCCTAGGACTCGCATAATTTGTAATTATGAGTCCCAACCTGAACCCAGCAGCACATGGGTATAAAGGCTGAAGGAATATTGCACTTTGAGATAATGAATACAGAAGTTGCTGTAATCTTTGGGTTATTTTATTTTGAATTTTATATCACAGATGCTTAGAAAACTTGTTTGCTGGTATAGTAGTGAACAAAATGTAGGTCATTTTGACACTTCAATATGAAAGATATATACATGTATATTAATGTTCCAAATATTGCTAAAAATTCTGCATCCCAGGGACTCAAATATTTGAAAAATTTGAGTCCTTTGTGAAATATGTGCATCTTTGATGCAGGATGCGCAGCAAAATGAATCACTGCACAAGCCCTGCAGATAGATTAGAAATTAGACATGCCTGTGTTCTAGGGTCTTTACTCCTTTGGGCTGATAAGAAAGCTATAGCCATGAAATAGTCACTCCATTCCAAATATCCATCTCTCTTTTTTGTCTGTGGCTTGCTGTAAGGGATGAACATGAAAACCTGACAAATTTTAAAAATTTTGAAAATTCAATCTTAATCTAACCTTATTTGGCTTGCTGTAAGGGATGAACATGAAAACCTGATAAAATTTTAATAATTTTGAAAATTCAATCTTAATCTAACCTTATTTGGCTTGCTGTAAGGGATGAACATGAAAACCTGATAAAATTTTAATAATTTTAAAAATTCAATCTTAATCTAACCTTATTCAGAGCAACAAATAGAGTGGGTATTTCATATTTTTTATCAAAGCGTATAATAATAGCACAAACCATATGTTGTTGGTACTCATTGGGATTGTCTTGTTGAGGTGATTCAAATAAGTACCAACAACATAGGGTTCATAAATGAATAAAAGATAAATTAAGATTTTAGACTGGCTTTAACCCCTCGTGTACATAACTCTGCTCATTTTAGAACCATCCTCTATAACATAAAAAGTTAATTTTCATGAAAGAAATCCGAGCCAAAATTGTGAAATACTAGGATAACAAACCCCAATTATTGTATGTTTGAATCAATTCTCTTAACAGAAATATCGGGTCAAAGGCATCATTTTGACTAGTTCACTTTTAAATTGGTCAATGGGCTCAATGATTGACAAAGTTCTACAAACAAGAGGACCAAGATGGTCCTAGATCGCTCACCTGAGTCTCCTTGGCCCCTGGGACATCACATTAACTAGATAGGCAGATGTCAAAAAGAAGATAATTGCCTAAGATCAATACCATGGCATACCATCATGCTCAGATGACCTGAAAGGGATGCTCCCGGGTGGAGCCCAAATACGTCCCCAGGGTCTTTATATGAACAAACTTGGTAGGGGTCCACGAGATGATGCTACATACCACAAATGCAAGCAGTGTGCCCTCTGCTTTCGATTAAAGAAGATTTTAAAAGATTTTCGCTTTTTAATTCTATGTAAAAAGGGTTAAGCCCGGGCAAAGCCCAAATATGACCCCGGGGTCTTGATATGAACAAACTTGGTAGAGGTCCACTAGATGATGCTACATACCAAATATGAAGCTGTCTGCCTTCTGGTTTCATAGAAGAAGATTTTTGAAAGTTTTAATTTTTTTACCCTTTGTGCTCATAAGAGATAAAGGGATGCACCTTTGCAAAGCCCAAATACGTCCCCAGGGTCTTGATATGAACAAACTTGGTAGAGGCCCACAAGGTGATGCTACATACCAAATATTAAAGCTGTCTGCCATCTGGTTACAGAGAAGAAGATTTTTAAAGATTTTCGCTCTTTGATTCTATGTAAAAAGGGTTAAGCCCGGGCAAAGCCCAAATATGACCGCAGGGTATTGATATGAACAAACTTGGTAGAGGTCCACTAGATGATGCTACATACCAAATATGAAAGCTGTCTGCTGTCTGGTTTCAGAGAAGAAGATTTTTGAAGATTTTCAATTTTTTACCCTTCGTGCTCATACAAGATAAAGGGATGCACCCTTGCAAAGCCCAAATATGACCCAAGGGTCTTGATATGAACAAACTTGGTAGAGGCCCACAAGGTGATGCTACATACCAAATATTAAAGCTGTCTGCCATCTGGTTACAGAGAAGAAGATTTTTAAAGATTTTCGTTCTTTAATTCTATGAAAAAAGGGTTGGGCCTGGGCAAAGCCCAAATATGACCCCAGGGTCTTGATATGAACAAACTTGGTAGAGGTCCACTAGATGATGCTACATACCAAATATGAAAGCTGTCTGCCTTCTGGTTTCAGAGAAGAAGATTTTTAAAGATTTTCATATTTTCACCCTTTTTGTTAAGGGTAAAGGGAAAGTTAAGGGTGGATTTCATTTATTTGAACAACTTTGGTAGAGCTTGACCCAAGGAACATCCCTGCCAAGTTTCATCAAGATTGGCCCACTGGTTTAGGAGGAGAAGATGTTTAAAGAAATTGTGGACGACGGACGACGCACGACGCACGTCGCACGACTGACGACGGACGCCGGACATTCTACGATCCCAATAGCTCACCTTGAGCACTTCGTGCTCAGGTGAGCTAAAAAAGGAAGTCCGTTCTGTCTGTTTGTTGCTTAAAAGTGCAAAAGTTTAAGTCTATTACCGGACGCCAAAAGCGTACAAAAAATATATCTTCCTTGAGAAGGAAATTATTTGCTTGGCAATCAAATTGTCGCAATGTCATATTGAACACGGACCCTGAGTCTGTGCATTGAATAATTCTTTAAATACGATTTTCTACAAAACTCTTTTTACCGGATGGATTAACTATGTTAATATTTTTGAGGGAAAAGGCTAGAAAGAAGGAAATTTAAATTTTCGTTGTCGTTGGAACATTACAGAAATTACACATTTAAAATGACTTTTTTTTGTAGTTTAAAATCATCAGCGAAATACAAAAAAGTCAAATAACCAAAATCTACAAGTCAGAAAGCAATTCAGTGCCCGTATGACTATGTTAATAGGAAAACCTAAACATCTGTGCATATTTAAGTGTGAATTTCTTTGATTGAAATTTTTCCAGGCACGTTTACAGGTTAACTTCAGTTCTATAACATTTGGTCAAATAAGTAAATCCTATTACAAGTTCCCAACACATTTGCACATAAGACAAGATTTTCAACAAAAATGACAAACTGGCATGTCTAATATTGAGGGGAAAAAATCTGCCATTGGCCTCTAATTAGTAACAAATAATTGCCGATTGGGCTTTCAAAATCATGAAATAATGTTTGTTTCATTCCCAAACAGCGTGAAAAACAACATCGGGAAACGTGACATAAAATACAATAGTTAATTAGGTCAATGATTGCAAAAAACTTAGATAACAGACCATTTTACCATCATAATTGTTGTTACAGGCACTTACTATTGTTTTATGATTACCTTTCTTTTTTTCTAAACGCGTAATAAAAGATAAATTATCATTGAACAATCGATAGGTGAACCCGAAGATGGTATATAAGCTGAAATCAAATACAGCATTCTGATTGGTTGAAAAATTCCCGTACGGCTAGCCTATCCAGTGAGGACACGCTAGCCGTACGGGTCCGTACGTTTAACCTACAAGACTAGTCGTGTGGACCCGTAAGGCTAGCCACTTCAAAAAAAAAAAAAAAAAAAAAAAAAAAAAAAAGCCCATATTGGAAATAAAGATTTAAGTTTAGGACTTAAGTTACCCCCTCTTTACTGTTCCTCTGAATATACCCCCTATTTTTCGAGGGGGGATAAAAAAAGTACGAATAGTTCCAGGTACGAAGTCATTGAAAGCGTTAATCAGAAGTTCAAGAATGCTTTTAAAAAACCTATCTAATCCATCTGTAAATACTGTTAAACATTTTTAGAGTTTGATATAAAGATATCATACCATACCATTCTGAGCAATTATTGTTAACATTTTTTGAAGACATCGTAAAACACTGTTCAAAGACCTGTCAAAATGAATTTCGCGGGAAAAGATGTCAGATTGAGCAGAGACCAACAATTTCCTATGTTGTTGTTGTAGTTAATGAATGGGGGGAAAAGGGGGGGGTGGAAATTTTAATATACGTTGATTTAAATTTGATTTCATTTTGCCTTCACTTTATTTATATATCAAACAGTTTTGTATGATCTTTTTTAGGCTTACGTTAAATTTTAATTTATCGAAGGGTAGCTTAGAAAGATTAAGTTAAGTTAAATCTTTTTTCGTGATGTTTTGTATTTTTTATGGTACAATGTAGGTGGTTAGAAAACAAAGATTAGACATGCATTTTATAAATACTTAGATTATTACAATGACGCGTGTTCCTTAAATTTCGTTTAACGATATAGACAAATACAGATTCAAAAATAACAAAAAAGTCTTAGTGTGAGGAATTAATCTAAATAGCGTATATGATCAAATTTCAGGGAAATGTTGTTGAGAAAGCCCAGAGCTGCAGGCTGTAGTTACAAGATTTTCTTTGTACATCTACAAAATGAAATATAAGAGCAACTATGGGGTAGCTTGGCAACTTTTAGTTTGTCCACTTTCTTTGTAGAAAAAAGCATTCTTTTTATTATCATAATTTAAATGTATTCATAACCTTGACAATCTTCATTACGTTTTTTTACAATGCCTTGCCTTGCCAATGAGTAGTTCATGAAAAATAAATAAATAAGAAAAAGAACCATATCTACGTCGTTGAGTCTGGGAACATCACATGGTGGGCCTATGGCTAGGGGTTCTACATAACTTGACAGTTTTTTACCGAAATATCGTACTTACAGCCAGAAGGCCAGATTGAGTTCATATATTGATGACAAAAATGTTCTAAAGTTGAATGGCTCATGGTAAGATCCACAAATTATCCATACTTAAACAAGTTATAAAAGTTGCATTTGCAATGTTTTGGCTCGCCCAAGAAAATTCATACAAAAGGCGTTTCATATGCCACGTGGTTTAGGAGATGATACCATTCTATGAATTTAAAGTAAACATTTGCCCTGGTAATGGCAGGCGCATTTCTGTGGGCCTTTTAAAACTTCGCAATTTTGAGTTCCAATGGATAGAATTTAATTGGGCTATTGTTGTAGCCTGGTGTTCGTCGTGAGTAGTACATGCGTCCGTCAATCCATCTGTGCGTGCACCCTTTTCCCCTTTTATTTGAACACCTCCTCTGAAACTACGGGGCAGAATTCAACCAAATTTAATAGGAAGGATTCATGGGACATGCTCTTTCAGATTTCTTCGTTAAGTCCTGATCAGGCTGATTACATGGCTGATGTGAGCTGTCTCATAAGATGAAACATAAAAAAAATCAACTCGTATGAATCTACAAGTTACAACTCAACCTATTTTCACAGCAATGATGATTAGGGCCATGCTCCTCGAGATTTCTTGGGTGAATTCTGGTCAGATTTATAATATGGGCACTGTTAAATGTGAAGTCTGATCAGATTGATAAAATGGGATGTCATATCACTAAAAAGGGGTCCCATATGATGACAAAAATAGAAATGGGCTCTTCGGGCTGTAGCGTCAACAAAATGGTCCAATGAAAAAAAATTCTATTGAGCTATTGGGCAGAATTCAGCAAAACTTCACAAAAAGGATGCTTAGGGAATGCATTACAAATATTTTGTTACATCAGGGCCAGGTTGGTTACTTGGATTTACATGCTATTAGGTCACCGAATAATGGTCCAATACTACAAATTAAAAAAAAAAAAACCTTTCTTCCCTGAAGGTACTTGTACGAATTCAACGAAACTGAACAGGATTTATTCTTATGGCATGCTGTACCAGCTTTTTTGTGATATGTTGCGACATGGAAAATGGAGGCTTTGGGGTGAAAATTTCTTGTAATCACATCTTTAACTATTATTACCATATTTTCGTGAAAAAATGCCATCCATTTGACTATGCGGGCACATTAAATCTGAATGGAAATATTATTTCACGTCATGGAAAAAGGAACCTTCAAGTTAAATTGATGATTGTCTGATAATCAATAACAAACAAATTATGCCTTAGCAAATTACTTTTTATGCAATTGATTGGTTGATTTTCATAAATCCGTTAGGCCTTTTAAAAGTGTCAGTGAAGCGAGACTGGCCCTATTGGGCTTCTTGTAAGATATGGCCTCCCATTGAATCTTTGAAATTGGTCCGGGTCTAGGAGAAGATGTCATTCAAAGATTTTATATCGCAAATATTCATGGGTTAATCAATATTTCGTGAGCGATTTTTGGTAAAGGTCACCCGGGAATATTCTGGTAACTTTCATTAGAATAGGCGTAGTGTGTTAAGAGGAGATGTCGTTCAAAGAGTTAATAGTGAAAATAATTCCACGACCTGCCATGCCCATAATCACCAGCAAATTAAATTTTCACGAAGTTTTGAAAAGGTTCAACCGACAAACATTCTGACAAAGTTTCATTGAAATTGGTCGAGTGGTTTTCGGGAAGATGACGTTCAAAGATTTCAAAGCGGAAAATGCCACGCCCATATTTATGGGCCAATCAGAATTACACACACATTTTTGAAGAGGGTCACCTAAGGAACATTCTAGCAAAGTTTTATTGAACTCTGCCCACTGGTTAAGTAGAAGATGTCGTGTAAAAACCGATTACGAGGGGGGAAGGAGCCAGATTTTGTATTAATAAGGGGCGTTTGTACACGAACAGGCTTGCTGTACAAGCTATTTTATAGCGACGTGGTACAACACTCGCTTCGGGAAAGAGAGGTCCCTGGCTCGAATCCCAACAGAAGTCGGCGAAGTATAAATTTACATGTATATTACTCGGCGGGTTACAGAGCGCAATCAAACAAACAATGGCTTTTATGAATAAACAATATTGCCTTTTTACAGTGCCTTATGTTGATAACGACACTGACTGATTACTTTGACTTTGACACATGTGAAATATGAAGACTATATCACTTGACAATGCAAAGTTATCACCAATCTTGATTTTTTTATTTCACAAAAATTGACCTTGCAAAATGAATGATTGACCTTGGTTGACTAAGAATACAGAATACAGAATACAGAATTTTATTCAATGCACACTTATACCCTGAAGGGTTAAAGGCATACATAGACAACAGTATAATAAATATCAAATCAATGAAGCTACGATCACCCTTTCACATGAAAATACTTTCTTAAAAGTTCGTTTGTTGAAATTTTACCAAGTAAATTTGTTAACCGTAGAACTTATTAGCCTTGCTTAGAAAGGGCAACCATAACTATCAACAAACATAAACAACGAAGACACACATAATATAAATATCAAATGGGTGTGACAAAAGAGCCACTAAATGCTTAAAAGATACTGCAAGAATACACTAAAGTTGCAATTGCAGTAACATTTGTAATATCTGTACTTGTCATTAAGTTGACAAATAATTGCTTATCCGGAACTGAGGTATTAAGGGTGATATTTTGGAACAGTTTAGAACGTTGTGCATCATATTTTCGACAACGACACAAAAAATGTACTTCGTCTTCTATCTCATTACAGCAATTACATAATCTATCTTTAACGTCTTTACCACCATACCTTCCTCTCTCTATTTCCAATTTGTGAGTGGAGATCCTAAATGAGGTGAGAGCAATTCTATACTTTCTATCTGTCAACAAGTCAAGATAATTCTCGAAGCAAAATGATTTTTTAAATAACTTGTAAGATCTTAATTTATCCATACCATCACTGCCATTTATATGCCTCACCCAGAATTGAATGAACCTTTCTTTCAGTTTGTGTTTTAGACGGGATAGAAGCGATGCCGAATTAAATGTGCTGTGATTATTCCATACGTGAGAAAATCCTATCTCACATAAAATATTTTTTACAAATGAAAGCCAAACAGATTTTACTTCGGGATTAAATGAATTTTCCCAATAAGCTTTCGCTGTAAGTGATTCGGTATTAGTTTGGATAATGTGTATCCAAAAGTTCAAACAACCCATGATTCCTGACAATATCATTGGAAACTGGCCTAGCTCACTGTACACTGCAAAATTCTGGGCCTTAGAATGAACACCTAGAGTATATTTTAGAAATCTGGTAAGTACCTTATCAAACTCATTGTTGCTTTTGAATGACATATTAAAAATATCATCGAGAGACTTGTTTTGATAGCATGGCTTAAAGCCAATCCAAATTTCGCTATTATACAAAGCGATAGGTTTAATAAGCGAATCAAAAATACGCATAACAACCGACGATTTCATAGTACTATTAAATAAGCTTTGTTTTACCTTAAACAGAGCTCGACTTGCTTTCATACTCAAAGTTTTCTCTGCAACAAAGAACTTTCCGTTGGATGAAATATCAACCCCAAGATATTTATAACTTGATACACATTCTAGATTTAATCCACCAACTGTGAAAGTCGGATGTTTATCATTTCGACCTTTCTTTGAGAATATCAATGACTAATGACCTTTAAGAAGATGATTTAAAATTTGACATTGACTGATGCGATTTAACTTGATACCAAGAGAAAGCTCCTGTCAAAAGCAATAGACATAACTATTACTAAACATTCAAAAGGCGAGGTCAATGTCAAACGTTTCGGTGGGGGCGGATAGACAGACAGACATACATACAGACAGACATACAAATAGACAAACAGAAACACTGACAATTAGATAGGACAAAAACAATGTGCTCTCTAACTATCTATTTTGGTCACAATAAAGTGCTAATTAAAAAATTAAAAATGCCAATGTGGCGAGCCTCTTTCTCACTGACTGCATAAAAATGAAAAAAACGGTGTAGTTTAACCATTTCGAATAAGTGTGTCACGCCTGAGTAATTTTGGCTGTTTGAAGTTCTGAAGCAGACGATAATTTGAAAGTAGACACATTTCACATTTCGATTCACTACAGATAAATGATATGAAAGTATTTGCCAAAACATGGATAGGCTTTGCCTTTATGCTCTTAGGTAAGTTTTTAAGAAAAAAGTGGTAGATAATTATTTGTTTTATAACCTAGAATCTTATAGATCTATATTATACTGTAGTCGTAGATTAGTCTGTATCTGCTTACTGCAGCAGCACGCAGAAGCAGCCCTGCGTTCAGGATGTAAAAAAACGTTTTGTGAGCGCTTTGAGGTGATACTCCGCTTTGCACGTGCACATACGTGCAAAGCGAGGTATCATTTTGAAGGCGCTTCGCTAACGTTTTCATCCGGAATGCAGGGCAGGTTAGACCATAAGATCTAGTTGCACAGGGGTGTGGAATTCCAATGCCCGACTTGTCTGACTCGGGCTTTTGTACTTGAGGACAAGTAAATTTTTCTAAGCCACTTGTCCAAGGACAAGTAAATACAAGGGCAAATCTTGGAATGTTACTTAAAAGAATTAAGAAAGAAATCATCCTGATGTTCATATCATAGGGTAGAAAACATTGTTTTTAATGAAGAAAATGCTGGATACCAGCATTTTCTCCATCAAAAGGCAATGTTTTTTTTCAAATTTTTCTATATACTCTTTAGCGGACAAGTTCATTTTGATCCTGAACGAGTAGAAAATCCTCTTTTACTTGTTCAGAGACAAGTGGAGAATTCTCGTATTTCCACACTCCTGAGTTACACTTTTCTTTTCAAGTTTTAATGATTTGATTTGAGTTGTGTTCACTAAGATTAGCGCATTCTGATGAGCTGAAAAATTTGTTTCATAACTGATGAAAGCAATTTTGA
This sequence comes from Fragum whitleyi, assembly GCA_948146395.1. Lineage (NCBI taxonomy): Eukaryota > Metazoa > Mollusca > Bivalvia > Cardiida > Cardiidae > Fragum > Fragum whitleyi. The sequence goes on along the minus strand of OX411549.1, from coordinate 57,241,682 downwards.
TTGCCCAGCTTTTTTGTAAGATTCCGCGAAAAGTAGTCCCATAAACAATCCATGTATTTAAAGGTAACTTCACATTTTTTATTAAAAAAATTGAATTATAAGATATGAAGAGACTTTTCGTTGATTTTATGGATGTATGAAACCAAAAACCTAGCCACACTCATGTATGAATCTGCTTCTCGTTTTCATGCAGTGTGATTTGGGTTTTTTAATTTCATGCCTCCATGAAATCAACTTATAGTCTCAAGACACATTCCCGTTGTACACTGCCCCATCTACCATCAGGGTCCGAGGTTAAAACATTTTCTCAGGCTCAACTGAGAATTTTCTCAAATTTAAATTAACCCTTTCCTGTTTAATCCCTGCTTTTTACGTGTCTGTGATTTTATGATGAGAAAACAGTGTGAAAAAAAAAGAAATTGCTTCTGAAAAGCAATTTCTTCTTATTCCACACTATTTTCTACCCTACTGAATGATTATTCTTCAAATTAAATCCACTTTTAATTTTCGTCTGCAAAACCTTTGAATTTGGACAGGTCCAAAATTTTGTAAAACAGGAAAGGGTTAAAATAAATGTATGAAAACAAAAGATGATATTGATAAGTTCTTAATAATAACAAACTTATATACTGATATTTTCTTTTATGTGAAAACCGGTACATTAAAATGCGTATCAAAACAGAATTACAGCTTTAATCTCAAATTGAAATTTGAGAATTAAAATTTTGAATTAAGAATGGGGAAAAGTTTTATTACCTCAGGCATGGAGACTGTCAGATTTTGGACGACTGCCCTATTCATTGACCATTTGCTTGATCTACAAGAAAATAATAGGTGATTAAACCCAGGTTGTTTGTTACCCAAGCAATTTTGACCATGACTTCTGTTTAGTGTTTACTCTGCTGGAATGAGAAGATATCACAGACCAGTTCTCAGAAATGTTTGAATTTTAATTTAACAAAGAGTGAAAAATGAATATATGAGGCTATTTAAAGTAGTAGCATTGTAAGATATTTTGTTTCTTTCTCCAAGACATTTATCTAACAGATTTTGTGACTTTCAACATTTTGTTTAACAGTTAAAACTCAAAGAATAACTCTTCTTTCAATTGACCCATTACCAGATGATAAAATTTTAGATTGGACATGAAATAAATACTAGCCAAAAGTTAAACATTGGTTGCTGATACCAAAGTCAAGGTCATGTGACAAGGTCAAGGTCATCTGTCAAGGTCAAACTTTGAAAAAAAATGCTGTTACGGGGGCATGTAAAAAAAGTCCAAGATGTTAAATACATTAATTACTCTATTCTGCCCAGGGATTTTTTTTAAAATGAAATATTCCAATTTTTTTAGGTACCGGGTAAATGATCCTTGGACAACAAAATGTTTCAAGACCAGCTGTTTTAAGCTGTAGTTACTAATCTTGGCAGCCTAGTACTTACATTTCGAGGGCTTAGTCATCCTGTGCAAGACTGTACTAAGTGTATATACAAAGCAAGACTGTACTAAGTGTATATACAAAGTATATACACTTAATTAGTACAGTCTTGCTCTGAACCCTTAATTTGTATAAACATATTTTAACAATAATTTGATTTGAATTTTGCCTTTTTTTTCAATGTGAGGATAACCCTTATCAATGGACAAGCAAAAGCTGTAACTACAATTTGAGTAAAGCTGTAGTTATGTCATTTGGTCACCCACTGACAATTTGATGGTGAACAAGGAGAAGCAATTTCTAGAAAAAGATACCTGCATGCCAGGTCAGTCTGTGGTAAATACAGCAGTTCACTGCGTTACTATAGGGATGAGTGTCTTTTTCACTGCATTTATTGAGGTATAAAGTGCAATTGCCTTAGCACATGGCAAATAACGCCCGTAGGGCATTATGATTAAGCCATGTGCTAAGGCAATGGAACTTTATACCCCAATAAACGCAGGGAAAAAGACACTCGTCCCTTATAATTGCATTCATCTTTATCGAAGAAACAATAAAAATACTCAGCCAAACATTAAAGATTCAAGTCTACTTTCTGCGTGTATATTACACAATCTATTTTTAGATTGTGTATTGTTTATCTCGCTATCGAAGTGAATTGTCATATAGTAAAACAAATGATATACAAAATAAAGACAACATTAAAATTCGTAGAGGTACTTATGACCAAATAGCTTGCTTCTGCCAAGTAAGTCTGTATTTTCAAACGAAAACAGCGTGGTCGGTCTTAGTTGCGATGGTTGCTTGAAGGTCTTCGTCGACTCGCTGTTTTCTAAGTTTAGGTCGGCTCAGAATCAGAACTGCATGCTTGTAATCCTAAATTCTTTCGAAAATATTTTAATTTATGATAGATTGAATAGCAATATTGCGTTGATGATCGGGAAGTAGGTTAATTCGAGTTCCTACAACACAGGACTTGCAGATCGAATTCCAGGGGTTTCCCAAAAGACCAATTGCATTTTATACAGAAATAAAGTGCAATGGATTTCCCCATGTGATGCTATTTAAACCAATCAGAATTCTTTATTTTATTGGATTGCAATTATTCAACTGTAACAGATTGCATGGTACACTTAATGGTCCAATGGAAGTAATCACCATATAATCATGGAACCATAAAACTGCTTGGGAAAATTTTGGCGAGGTTGGCGTCAGATTTTGGACTGTGAAGGCAAAGCTTTGACAGCCAGTGAAGACTTAGATCAGCCTGCACAGAAGAACAGTCTGATCTTAGCATACACTGCCTGCTTTACCAATAATTGTGTGCAAAACTTAATCAAGACTACTTGAAATACACCAAAAATTTGCAACTTTTTGGAAACAAAGTTTGAATTAAACAGGTTGAGGATTTATCATCCAAAGCAGGGGTGTGGAATTCCCATGCCTGACTTGTCCGACATGAGCTTTTCCACTTGCGGGCAAGTACATTTTTCTAGGCTACTTGTCTTTGGACAAGTAAATACTAGAGAAAATCTTTGAACAGTACTAAAAAGATCAAGAAGAAAATTCATCCTAATGTTTGTATCAAAGGGTAGAAAACATTGTCTTTAATGAAGAAAATGCTTGGTTTCATCATTTTCTTCATTAAAAACAATGTTTTCTATATATTTGCCTTTCTATTATTTTGCTAGCAAGTTCAATTTGATCCTGAACAAGTCATTAATCAACTTTTAATTTACTTGTCCATGGAAAAGTGGAGAGAATTTGTATTTCCACACCCCACTAAATTTGCAATAGGCTACTGTTTACCGTTTTTAATTTTACTGTGGAGCTTGTTTATTTTCACAAAATTGCATGGTCTAATTAACTTACCATAATATATCTTTTATAAATTGCTAGTTTTGTACCTAAACCTGGTAACTACAGCCTGGATAAGATGGAGTTAAGAGCTTTTTGTTTGCCACTGACAATGTTTATTTTGCATTTTACACTACCTTGATATTTTCAGTTTTCAATCCTTGAAGTTGTTCATGCATTACAAGGCCTTTATCCACACAAAACATGCACATGTAGGCCCATTAGACCAAAATGTCTACTAAAATTAGAATGAATAAAAAGCACTTAAGTTAAGTAAGGAACATGAAAGGCTTGGGCGGGGAGGAGGGGTAGCTTACAACATCCTCTTTCTAATTATTTTTCATGTTAAGAAAAATTGAGATTATCAAACATAAAAACATTTAATTTCAAGGTTTATAATAGGTTCCCAAAATTTTAACTGTTTTTTACTTCTATGAGCTACCAAAACCTTAAAACTTTTACCATTAACCTATTAAGTAAACAATATTGAATGTGATGTCTCGATTATAACAGGCTATAAGGGGCCCCAAGTTATTCAGATGGGGTTGGGGGTTCTAACAAACTACCTTTCATAGCCTTTTTATTTTGTTTCCAAGCAGAAATTTGATTAAAATTGTGTAATACTGAAAATGAACACCTGCTTTTGTGAACTTGTACCCACTTTACAGAAATCCTTGATCAGCCCCAGTTATTTCATTGGTCTATTATCGAAAACCGTATAAGGCATGTTCAAGTTTTGATATTTAGTACATACAGACCTATTTACCAATGGTTCTCTACAAAAAAAAATTTCAGTGATAGCACAAGTTCAATTGCATTGAACAATTGAAATTACACTTTGACTTTTTATCCCAGATAGATTGAATCTTATAAAGAAATTAACCCTATCGTGCAGAATAAAATCCTTTTCAAAACTACAGTAAAATCTGAAAAAGCTGAAAGCATTAGATGCACTAAATGTGAATAAGGACCAAAATGTATTTGTTTAAAAGAATCAGGTGATATAGATAAAGATCAGTCTGCAAATGGGTGCAACCTGTTCTTTGTCTAAATCAACTTTTCTTCAAAGTAAGAATGATAAAGGGTTCAGCATGACAAGGGATAAGAATAGATTATTTAAAAGGTATTCATCTGTTTCAGTGGCCAAAGGGGATTCATGCGGTTTTCCTGATTACTTGCATGGGAAATGGTATTACATGCAATTTGGCTTTGGGAAAACAGTCAATATTACTAGTACTAGATGGGGAAGGAATTTCTACTGCTTAGAGTTGTACAATCACACAAAAGTAATTCCTGATGCTGAAATTGTGAATCATACGTATGTATTGGAGAGCAGGTAAGAAATTATATAGCTTATTGACGTTAAACGACTCAAATAGCGTAACTACAGCTGAGCTCATGAGGTTTTGGTCTTGGTTGACTAGGATTTTTAGAAACGCAGGATTTGTGCTTTTGAGACACAAAAATAAGTAGCCAGGACCCTCAAAACTATGTGGCGTGAGTCCCATAGACTTTCTAGGGCTCATCTTCAAAAAAGATAATCGGAGACTGCTTTAAACAACCTTCAACTCTTTCCTGAAGTTGAGCCACATATGATTATTAACATACCGTATTTATTCTACTAATTGCCCATCCCCTTAAACCGATTATTAGAATAAATATGGTACAACTATTACTATTAATTTGTTAACATTTTACTGGAATAGCTCTAAATCTATGAAATACAAATTCATAGCCTAAAAGAAAATTAAATGAAGATCGAGTTCTTTGGGCCCTGTTTTGTTGATGTCTGACTAAAACCCTGGTCGACCATGGCTGTTATCTTCAGTTGATAACTTTTTTAGGATAACATGGGTCGTAGGCTGTTTCAAGTAATTTTTCTCTCTTTTCAATGTTTTCTACAATATTTTGCAGTGTCTTATCTGTAGATATATATACACATTGAATTAACCCGTTGAAATTCTTAGAATTTGGATAAGTTTAAAATTGTCTGTTTTATTTGATCTTTGTAAGACAGGTTAAATAAACCAAGCAGTGTCTATTCTAGAATTAAAAAAATAGGAGCGAATTTCATTGAAAATCGACAACACTCCGAAAAAGATGGAATCTTTTGCTCTTTCTTTATGTAAAAAAATCCCCAATCATCTTCAAAAATAGGGGGGAATTTTCAGAAGTTTGTGCTAAAATGTGCAATCTCCCCTCCTAGAAAAGACACTGACCAAGAGCTGTCGTCTAGGCAGGTTCTTCTGGATAATGGATCACATGTCTTTATCATTTGCAACTGGGGATTTATTTTTGGGCATTTTCAGAACTTTGTAAGTTCACTTTGGCATGCAATGAAACCTGTATTGACATCATATCACCTGTCTGATAACATTGCATGATATCAGGCAGTCTATTTTTAAAAAAAAACAGTTTGCTTACACTCTTTGATTTTTATGGGTCTATAATAAATAAGCACATAAAAAGGTTGCATGATATTAAGAACAATGTGTGTCTTTAATTATCAATGTTATCTGGTCGCATATGTGAGAAATTTTCATGACTCGGAAAAGCCTCGTCATGATAAATTCTCCCAACCTCGACAAGATAACATTGATATTTTACGACACTTACAAATTACTCTCTATTTATCCGTGTAGGGATGAAGGTGATGAATGTTTGTACTGTATTGATATACTCTGGAGGACAAAAGCCTTGTCATTATAAATTCTCCCAACCTCGACCGGATAACATTGATATTTTACAATTTTTACATGTTATTCTCTATTTATCGTAGGGATGTAGGTGATGAATGTTTGTACTGTATTTATGTACTCTGGAGGACCAAAGCCTCATCATGATAAATTCTCCTAACTTCGACCAGATAACATTGATATTTTACGAGACTTACATGTTACTCTCTATTTATCGTAGGGATGAAGGTGATGAATGTTTGTACTGTGTTGATGTACTCTGGAGGACACCAAATGTTTTACAGTTTCGTCAAGGTACCAGGAATAGATTTTTAGCTGCACTGGCTGAAAGCCACTGGGGCCATTGTCATGGCGTTGTGTCCGTCGTGTGTCCGTCCGTCCGTGCGTCCGGTCGTAAACTTTTTCTCTAAAAATCTTCTCCTCAAAAACTGCTGGATGGATTTCAACCAAACTTCACAGGAATGATCCTTGGGTGACCCTCTTTCAAAGTTGTTCAAGAAATTTTGATCCAATGAAAAACATGGATTTAATGGGCGTGGCTAATTTCCAAATATGGTAAAAAGTGACTTTTCTCAGATTCTAATTGATAGATACCAAGTAAATTTAATATGAATGATCCTTGGGTGACCCTTTATCAGTCTACCAAAAATTTTTGTGATCGGATGGAAAATATGCATTTTATGGGCGGAGGTCATTTCTCTATATGTTATTTAATCGAAACTTTGAAAATTATTTTCTCAGATTGTAATCGATGGATATAAACCAAATTTCACTGGAATGATCCTTGGGTGACCCTTTATCAGTCTACCAAAAAATATTGTGATCGAATGAAAAATATTCATTTTATTGGCGGAGGTTCTCTATATGTTATATAGTGGAAACTTTGAAAATCATTTTCTCTGAATGTAATTGATGGATATCAACCAAATTTCACTGGAATGATCCTTGGGTGGCCCTTTATCAGTCTTCTAACAATTATTGTGATCGGATGAAAAATATGCATTTTATGGGCAGAGGTCATTTCTCTATTTGTTATATAGTGGAAACTTTGAAAATCATTTTCTCTGAATGTAATTGATGGATATCAACCGAATTTCACTGGAATGATCCTTGGGTAGCCCTTTATCAGTCTTCTAACAATTATTGTGATCGGATGAAAAATATGCATTTTATGGGCAGAGGTCATTTCTCTATATGTTATATAGTGGAAACTTTGAAAATCATTTTCTCAGAATGTAATTGATGGATATCAACCAAATTTCACTGGAATGATTCTTGAGTGAAGCTTTATCAGTCTTCCAAAAATTATTGTGATCAGATGAAAAATATGTACAGTGGTCTCGCGATAGCTCGAACACACACGGGACCGACCAATTTGCTCGAGTAATCGCATGATTCGAGTTAATGCCAGTAAGCAAAATTGTCCTCTATGAAGACGTTCCACTTCTTTTTAAACCTAACTTTACATAGTTTCCCTTCAAATTATGCAGTACCTACGCAAAATACTCGTCAAGGAATAGTTTACGAAATATATAACTCTGATTTAAAACTTTTTGTTAAATCGGGCGATTTAATTTGATCAAATCGTAAAGGTTGAAAAGAGAAAAATCCAAAAAATTGATGAAGGCGTATGCGTCAATGTTAGTGGTGTTTGTTCTCTGTACACTGGTAATTGAAATGACAAAATGTTAGATTTAAAAATTTTAATGAGAAGCACTAAAACAAGCATATCATTTCTTAATGTTTTCCTTAGAGCTAACTTCCGCGGTACCTCAAATAATTAAGTTGTAAGGGGGTTTCCTTAAATGACATCTATAAAAAAGAAAGAAGTTTAGAAACACAATATGATTTTTTCTGGAATGCATCAAAAAGTTTTGTTCAGCAGATAATAATATTTATTAAATTTGATTCGGGATTAAAGACAATTTAAAATAGACGCATTTTTCGTTTTGCCACGTTTTTGAGCCAAACACTGTCGATTGGCGACAGAAACATTGAAACTAAAGCTGAAGTTTTGATCTTTCGGTAGGCATTCGTCCATATCTTTCGTTTTAAAGATGAATAATTTGCTGAATAACTCACGAGGATAGTTTTCGAAAGATTTTCCAAAATGGTAATGAGCATTAATTTGACCAAAAAAATTCTTTTGTTTTATGATTGTTTCAAAGTCACTTAATTATTTTCTGAGCATGAAATTCCCGTCCTTTACACCCTAAACTTGAATAAGCGTGGCACACTAAAAGGTGTGAAAACAAGTTATCTGACTCGTCGCGACCCTGTGAAAAAGGCCTAAAGGTATTCTTAAGATAGAAAGAAATAACAAATACACATCTGTAGTTAAACTTTGATGCAAAACAATACATGTCAGAAAGGTGCGAACCCCTTTGCTTGAGGAAATGCAGTAAAATTTGACCACGGGACTAAGATTGCTGCTCGAGCGATCGAGCAATTGCGCGTGTAACTTAGTGCAGTAATAACCAACAAGAAAATAGAGAAAGACGCGGCGGGACCGGAAGGCAAGCTCTAGATTCCGCATGATTTCGAGATTTCACCCTCTCGAGGTAACGCGAGACCACTGTATTTTATGGGCAGAGGTCATTTCTCTATATGTTATATAGTGGCATTTTTGAAAATCATTTCAATATCAGTAGAACCCAAAATATCTTAAAATCTAAGCAAACATTAGATTTGCTATTTTAAGAATTTCAAGCCTGTGGAGCGACTCAATTCATTCATGGCTTTCTAGTTGGAGTAGGCATAAGGTATAAGAAATATTTTTTTTTGAAATTATAAATGATGTTTTTGTTGTCACATTGACGTTGTTGGCATAGTCATTGGTGTTTGTGTGACGACATTTAACCTTGGTTACATAATTATATGAAACTTTGAGTTGAAGATATCTTCATGAAATTTGCCTGGTTTGTTAACCATCTCATGACCTATCCAAAAAATCAAGGGGGATAACTGTGAAAACATTTTTAAGAAGTTATAGGCATTTTCAACTTAAGATTTTTACATAATGTTGGCACCTGTGGGAGGTGCTCCTGTTGAAATGAGAAAAGCTTATCAAATATCAACTTTTAAATCAAGTAGAGAGCATTTTTTCATACATTAAGTTGTTCCTGAATTATCTGAAATTTGGCTTGATAAGATAGATTAGAATTACCTTGGGGTTTTTTTTGACAGCTCCTCCTACAATTTCAAATGGATTGAGCTGAAACTTCCCACAGTATATCTCTATGATGTCTAGTTGTGCATAATACCTTTGAAATCCCCATATTATGTGCAAAATTCCTCCTGCAGCATGCTGGTATTTAAGTAACATATTTTCAGAATCTCCATTTCTGTACTAGGTGACTGTATTTTACAAAGAACTGGTTTAAAAGTGAGTGATTGTCCTGGTGTCAGTAAGAGAATAATTGATGTATCACAGATGACTACCATGTTTAGTAAGTTAACTCTTTTTATACTGCAAAGAAAATTCTAGCATTTTCATTGGTTAATGCTGACCTGAGAAACATTGATATCTACAGCTGCTCCGAGATAACTTCTAATATTTCCTTAACCCTTTCCTGTTTTACAAAATTTTGGACCTGTCCAAATTCAAAGGTTTTGCAGACGAAAATTTAAAGTGGATTTAATTTGAAAAATAACCATTCAGTAGGGTAGAAAATAGTGTGAAAAGAGAAGAAATTGCCTGTCAGGAGCAATTTCTTCTTTTTTCACAATGTTTTCTCAATCACAAAATCACAGGCACGTAAAAAGCAGGGATTAAACAGCAAAGGGTTAAGGCGCCTCGCCAGGAACAAAGACAAAAAATTTGAACCGGTGATGGCAGCTGAATTAAAAAACTATAATCTGTATACAGGGCTTTAAGGGACAAAAGTTTTGAGCATCAGAGACGCAATTAAAAAAATAAGTAGCCATGACCCTCAAAACTATGTGATTTGTCAGTCCCATGGACTCTCTGGGGATCAACTTCTGAACTGTTTTTAAAAGGCTTTCCTGAAGTTGAGCCCCATATATTATTATACTTCAATCATTTTTCTTACCTTTAACCAGGGAAAAGCTCTAAATTCATATAATAAAAGATTTTAGCCTAAAATGAATAATCTACACCTAAGTGGGGACTCAAAATATTTAAAAATGGACCCCTAAGATCCCAATTATTGAGTCCTTTGGAACCCATTTTGTTGATGTCAGACTAAAACCCTGTTATATTTCCATCAGTCCTTTGAAAACATTCATAATAAATCCAATTTATAATATGACCTTTTTGAAACAATCCCAATGAATACTTTTGATATTACACACATGTAATTGCACCAGTGTATTATAACTATGCAAATGATCTAAGAATATATAGCAACTTTTTATTTGCGTTGTGAAAATGACATTTGATTGCATTTGATGATGTCATTTCGCAAACTGCATTATATGTTTAGTTGAATTACTTGAATCAATTAATTTATGAAATTTTCTTGATTTATCACAAAAATTCAGGTCATTATATAAATAGAATATCAAATTTTCGCTAAAAAAATACAGAATTTATTAAACTCATCATCTGAAACAGATAAAAACACAGCATAGCTACGTTTTTATCTGCTATAAGATGACCTGTTCAATAAATTTTGTTTTTTTATGACCACATAATTATTCAATATCCTCTATTTATCAACCAACTTTATTGTATTTAAGGGGTTGATACTCCTGTCAATGTGAGCTGTAAAGAACCATTTGATGGGACATACCAATTTACCTATGAGATGGACTTTGGAGGTGGTGGGGTTTGTGACAATAAAAGCAGCTTGATTCTCCCCTATGACGGAGATGATAGACTCTTCCAGATGAATTTTAAACAGTGTCCAAATGTGGAAACATCTATGACTAAAGGTAAGACAGTGATTACTGATGTAGGAAACTTTATTCCCCCTCTAATGTAGATGATAAACTCTTCCAGATGAATTATATACAGTTCCTTCATATTGAATTTTCCATGACTAAAGGTAAGACGGGATTTACTGATACTACATGATTGATTCCCCCTACAATAGAGATGATAGACTCTTGCAGATGCATTATATACAGATCCAGAAACAAATAACAGTTAGTTTGTTAGTGTGCCAGCCCTCGATTTTCTGAGCTGGCACACTGACAAACTACTTGTCCTTCGGATGAGACGTTAAACCGCGGTCCCGAGTGCCAGTACTTTACACTGAGCACGTTAAAGAACAATGGCAGTTCTCAGCAGCCGTTTCGTCATGTTTCCTTGCACTATCCCCGTAACAACTAACCATCTTCCGGTGCTACGGTAGCGACAATAAATAAACGGAAATACACACACTACATTAGTAAAGGTGAAGCTTAAATATGTAAAAACAGGGGTGTGAAATTCCCATGCCCGACTTGTCTGATGCAGGCTTTTCTGGGTAAGTGCATTTTTCTAGGCCACTTGTCCCTAAACAAGTAAATACCAGAGCAAATCTTGGAATGGTACTAAAAAGATCTAGGAGAAAAGTCATCCTATTGTTTGTATCAAAGGTGAAAAAACATTGTCTTTAATGAAGAAAATGCTGGGTTGCAGCATTTTCTTCATTTGAAACAATGTTTTTCTCAATACTTATCAATTCATATTTTTGTGAGCAGGTTCATTTTGATCCTAGATAGGTATGAAATAAGCTTTCACTTGTCCAGGAACAAGGGAGAAAATTCGTATTTCCACACCCCTGCATAAAAAATACAGTATTAAATATGCATACGTAAATAAATTATTTCACTAGATAAACCAAAGTTTCATAGAAGTTTTATAATTGGTGGATTTTTTCTGTCAATCAAAAATAATTTTTTAGCTCAGCATTCTGTACTGTTTATGAAAAATATATTTCCTGAGCAAGACCTTAATATCAAAACTACAGCTTATTCAAGCTTGTGGCATTAATATCTGCAGGTGTACTGAATACAATATTTCTATTACATTTAGTTTTCAAGAAATTACTTGTAATCAAAACCTGTATGATGATATATGGTATGGTATCAATATACTTGGGCATACGGTATATGCTAACCTAAACTGGACTTAGAATAAAAAATGCTAAACTATACAAGCTTCAGCTCTGCTTCTGTTCTAATATTTTTTGCATGTTTATCATTGTAAATTATTATGTACATGACTGTTATATGCAAACAAAATATGTTTAAAACAATAAAAATGATCACAAGCTATGTCTTGTAATACTGTATTGGTACCAGAGTAGGGTACCATAAAGACACTAACAACACATAATGTCCTGATTGTTGGACAGGTCTTAGTTTAAACTTTGTCTTATGGATGAAGCTTTTATATTGTTGTTTTTCTTTCAAAACTTGTAACTATAGCTTTAAACAAGCTGTAGTTACAAGGTTTTGAAAGAAAGTCAACATTATGTATAAAGTAAGCAAAACAAAATGTCTCTTTTTCTACCAGATATTGTATATCAGTGTTATGGACGCTGGGAAGTCTTCAATCGCTATGTTTTGTTTGAATACGCTGTGATTGCCGACGTGAATGAACGGGACAACAGGGAAAAATTCAAATGTTTGGTAAATACATGTATCTTGTTTATGTAATAGGTTTGTTTAAGTAAGGGGCATCACACATGTAATACATGTTGTCCAATTTCAGGACAAAAATATGTAAGGTAAGTTCAAATTCAAAAAATTCTCAGGCATTAATTATTTCAATTCTAGATATCTTTATTTGAATGGAAATAAACTACATTTTCTTCTAGTATCAAACATATTAATTGTTAATTAAGCAGTAGATTTCTTGTGACAAGCATTAGAAAATTTACTACTTTTCCTGCAATGATTTACATAGTATTACTCTGTAATTGCTAAATAACCAGGGATTGTAAAAAAATATTTGCATTGTATTTTATGTCAATTAATAAACAGTCAAAACTGTATGAGCAGTCACCTGAAAATAGCTGTCAATTTGCCGTTAGCAGCCAGCTCAGGTCCACCTGTGCAAATTTGCTCTTTGAAGTTACTGTGAATAGCAACAATCTCTGGTATGCAGCCAGCAGCCAACTTTTATTGTCTGGATTGCACCCATTGTATATCCCTTTAAGTGGTCACCCATGTCATCAAATTATGACAGGTGACATGCTGATAAGCGAAAAATTGATAAAGGGTCTTGATTATTGTATGCTTTTAACGTTGCACTTACCTAATCAACAGGGCTACTGATTTGTGTTTTCTGAGCGGCCAGCATATAATTTGATACTGGTGGCAGATTATTAACTGTTTTGACAGATTGATCTCCTAGTGGATTTCCCTTTGTCAGCTTTGTCAACCCAGAAGTGTGGGCTTTTATCCCCTGCCGTTTTCGGCGAAGGGATATAGTAATGGTATCCGTCCGTCATTCCGTCATTCTGAGGTTCCGTCACTAAACTTGTCCAGAGCATATCTCCTAAAGTATAATAGCTATCAACTTGAAACTGTATGGGTGGATAGATCTCAGGGAGGAGAAGTGCAGTGCACAAGAACTACATCTCTTGCTTGCATAATTTTGGAGTTATTGCCCTTTGTTAATTTTATTACTAAGATTTTGCTTGGAGCATATCTCCTAAAGTATAATAGCTATCAACTTGAAACTTTATGGGTGGATAGATCTAATGGAGGAGAAGTGCATTGCACAAGAAATACATCTCTTGCTTGATTAATTTATTACCCTTTGATATTTCTAATGCTTAGATTTTGTCCGGAGCATATCTCCTAAAGTATAAAAGCTATCAACTTGAAAATATTACTATAACTCTTGCTTGCATAATTTTCCAGTTTTTGTCCTTCGTTATTTTAAAGACTGAAATTTTGTAGGGAGTAAATCTCTTAAAGTACGAAAGAATCCTTAATCCATTAGGCTTCAATTTGCTATCAAGCTTTCATGGCGGGGGATGGCCATGTCTGACATATGACTCTTTTTTTATGCCCCCGATAGGGAGGCATCATAAATTTGACTTGTCCGTCCGTCCGTCCGTCTGTCCGTCCGTCCGTCATTCCGTCCAAAAACTTTAACATTGGCCATAACTTCCTTATTACTTAACATATTCGCATCATACTTTACCACAACATTCCTTGGTACATTACCTTTCTGTAGGCACATACTTTGGTGACCTTGACCCCTGGATGACCTTGACCTTCAACATAGATTGGCCATAATTTAAAATCAAAGCGGTGTCGGGGGCATTGTCATCTTACAGTGACAGCTCTTGTTTCATCATAAAAAGTGATTTTTTTCTCTTCTTTGCAAAAAACTGTGTTCCCATTGGGAAAATTTAATGACACAGAAAGAAAGAAAAATAAATAATAAATTAATAAGATTGCCTTATCTATGTTTTGTATCAGTTAATTTAATAGATAAAGCTTGGATAGTCATAGTGTCTTGGGACTTTCCAAATTTTCAAAATTAATGGTGACATAATTTATTTCTGCCATGAGATGGGTTTTCAAACAAACTGTCAAAATTTTGTTGGCATTCAGTTTTTGACAGCAAAGGGGTTGGTGGCTTGATTATCTTAAGCCTTGGCCATAATTCAATCATTGTTGGAGATATCAATTTTTTTTTAGCTCACCTGGGCACGAAGTGCTCAAGGGAGCTATTGTGATCGATCGTTGTCCGGCGTCCGTCTGTCCGTCACAGCTTCAACTTTTTCTTTAAACGACATCTTCTCCTAAACTTATGGGTCAAAATCAAATAAACTTGGCAGAAATATTCCTTGGGTGGTCCCTTATGAAAATTGCTGAAATGGAAAGGATCTGTGCCATATCACGGGAAAAGGGGCATTAATGACAAATTTCTTGTTTTCACTCTAGAAGCCACAAATATGGACAAATCTTCATGAAACTTGGTCAGAATGTTTGTTAGGTCATGAGGATGAAGTCTATTGAAAATGGGAAGGATCCGTGCCATTTCACGGAAAAGGCGCCTTAATGACAATTTCGTCAACAATATTTTCAAACGACATCTCCTCCTAAACTTATGGGTCAAAATCAACCAAACTTGGCAGAAATATTCCTTGGTTGGTCCCTTAAAAAAAATTGCTCAAATGGAAAGGATCCGTGCCATATCACGGGAAAAGGGGCCTTAATGACAAATTTCTTATTTTCACTCTAGAAGCCACAAATATGGACAAATCTTCATGAAACTTGGTCAGAATGTTTGTTAGGTCATGAGGATGAAGTCTATTGAACATGGGAAGGATCCGTGCCATTTCACGGAAAAAGGCGCCTTAATGACAATTTTGTCAACAATATCTTTAAACGACATCTTCTCCTAAACTTATGGGTCAAAATCAAACAAACTTGGCAAAAATATTCCTTGGGTGGTCCCTTATGAAAATAGCTCAAATGGAAAGGATCTGTGCCATATCACGGGAAAAGGGGCCTTAATGACATATTTCTTGTTTAGACTCTAGAAGCCACAAATATGGTCCAATTTTCATGAAACTTGGTCAGAATGTATGTGAGGTTATGAGGATGAAGTCTATTGAAAATGGGCAGGATTCGTGCCATATCACGGTAAAAGGGGCCTTAATGACAATTTTCTCGTACGAGCTCCGAACACCAAAAATATAGTCCAATCTTCATGAAACTTGATCAAATGTTTGCCAGGTCACAAGGATGAACTCTGTTGAAAATGGGAAGGTTCGTGCCATATCATAGGAAATGGAGTCTTAATGATAATTTACTTGAAATATCAGGTGAGTGATTTAGGGCCCTCAGGGTCCTCTTGTTTTGATACTTTGCCTGTGTATATTCCATCATTAAAACAAACCATACAATGATAGGGATAACCTATGTAATGTATTTTGTAAGAATTGAGCCCCTTTTGCATTTTGTACAAGCAAGGAGGTGTAATATTGAGCATGGTATATATTACAATTGCAGCGTTCTTTTAAGCTTTTGCTGTTGCCTTATTAGCTCAGCTGCTTTTTATACGCCGCCGGAGGCGGACGTATATTGGCGTCATCTTCTCCGTCTGTCCGTCCGTCCATCCGTCCGTCCGTCCGTACGTCCGTCCACTTTTCTTGTCAACGCAACTCCTCCTAAACTACTGGCTGGATCTTCTTGAAACTTGGTCAATGTTATCACCTCAATTGGTAGATGTGCATGAAGGAAGGATTTTACGGTTCGTTGATTTTTGCCTGAGTTATGCCCCTTGATAACTTAGTCTCTGGGTCCACTTTTCTTGTCAACGCAACTCCTCCTAAACTACTGGCTGGATCTTCTTGAAACTTGGTCAATGTTATCACCTCAATTGGTAGATGTGCATGAAGGAAGGATTTTACGGTTCGTTGATTTTTGCCTGAGTTATGCCCCTTGATAACTTAGTCTCTGGGTCCACTTTTCTTGTCAACGCAACTCCTCCTAAGTTTCTGGCTGGATCTTCTTGAAACTTGATCAATGTTATCACCTCAATTGGTAGATGTGCATGAAGGAAGGATTTTATGGTTTGTTGATTTTTGCCTGAGTTATGCCCCTTGATAACTTAGTCTCTGGGTCCAATTTTCTTGTCAACGCAACTCCTCCTAAGTTTCTGGCTGGATCTTCTTGAAACTTGGTCAATGTTATCACCTCAATTGGTAGATGTGCATGAAGGAAGGATTTTATGGTTCGTTGATTTTTGCCTGAGTTATGCCCCTTGATAACTTAGTCTCTGGGTCCACTTTTCTTGTCAACGCAACTCCTCCTAAGTTTCTGTCTGGATCTTTTTGAAACTTGGTCATGTAATCACCTCAATTGGTAGATGTGCATGAAGGAAGGATTTTACGGTTCATTGATTTTTGCCTGAGTTATGCCCCTTGATAACTTAGTCTCTGGGTCCACTTTTCTTGTCAACGCAACTCCTCCTAAGTTTCTGGCTGGATCTTTTTGAAACTTGGTCAATGTTATCACCTCAATTGGTAGATGTGCATGAAGGAAGGATTTTATGGTTGGTTAATTTTTGCCTGAGTTATGCCCCTTAAAAACTTAGTATCTAGGGCTTTTTGAAATTGCAGCCTTTTGAACACGAATCCTCCTTACTTTTTGTCTTTATTTAAATGAAACTTGGTCAATGTCATCACCATAATTTGAAGATGTACATGGATCAAGGATTTTATGGCTCATTTATTTCCCTGAATTATGCCCCCTTAAAACTTAGTGCCAGGGGCTTATTGAAATTGCAGCCTTGTGAAGGCAACTCCTCCTAACTTTTTGTCTTTATTTAAATGAAACTTGGTCATTTTCAATTTGGTTCTGTCAAAATAAGTAGTGTCTACAATTATTTCTGTGAAACAGCAGCAATGTGGCGGCGTATTTTGTGACGATGGCACTCTTGTTAAAAAAGGTATTGTCATCACCTTGGCGTTATTCACCTTGTTAAGGCGTTGGTTATGATATTGGTGTAGGTATAGGCATTAGTGTGAAAAACTTAAACCTAAGTCAAATCTGTTGTTATATAAGATATCTTGATGAAATTTTGTATGTGTGATCACCATCACAAGAGCTATCCAGACTATGAAGGGTTTAACCTCTGAATGAATTTTTAGCTCCACAGGCCGAAGGCCAGTGAGCTACTGCCATGGTGAAGAGTCTGTTGTGCATGCGTGTGTCTGTGCACAAACTTTTCTATAAACAACTTCTTGTCCTAAACCCATGGGTGGATTTTGATGAAACATGGCAGAAATCTTCCTTGGGTGACCCTCTTCTAAAGTTGATCAAGAAATTTGGATTATCCCCAAAATGTGGTTGTTGCAGGGCGGGGCTTATTTTCACCTTTATATCTTTTAAAAATTGTCTCCTCCCAAACTATTGGCCCAATTTCAATTAAACCTGGCATAAATGATCCTTGGGTAACCAGTCTCAAGTTGTGTAAGAAATTTTGATTGACCCTGAAAAATTGCCATGGTAGGGCATGGCTTTTTAGCTCACCTGAGCACATCGTGCTCAAGGTGAGCTTTTGTGATCATTGGATGTCCGTCGTCCGTCGTGCGTCGTCCGTCGTCAGACGTCAACAATTTAGGTGTTTACACTCTAGAGGCCACAAATATGGACCAATCATCATGAAACTTTGTCAGAATGTTCTCCAGGTCGCAGGGATGAACCCTATCGAAAACGGGAAGATTCCGTGTCATATCAAGGGAAAAGGGGCCTAAAAGACAATTTTCTTGTTTACACTCTAGAGGCCACAAATATGGTCCAATCATCATGAAACTTGGTCAGAATGTTCTCCAGGTCACAAGGATGAACCCTATCGAAAATGGGAAGATTCCGTGTCATATCAAGGGAAAAGGGGCCTAAAAGACAATTTTCTTGTTTACACTCTAGAGGCCACAAATATGGTCCAATCATCATGAAACTTTGTCAGATTGTTCTCCAGGTTGCAAGGATTAATCCTATCGAAAATGGGAAGGATCGGTTCTATATCACGTGAAAAGGGGCCTAAAAGACAATTTTCTTGTTTACACTCTAGATGCCACAAATATGGTCCAATCTTCATGACACTTGGTCAGAATGTTGGTAAGGTCACAAGGATGAACCCTAATGAAAATGGGCAGGATCCATGCAATATCACGGGAAAAGGGGCCTTAATGACAATTTTCTTGTTTACACTCTAGTGGCCACAAATATGGTCCAATCTACATGAAACTTGGTCAGAATGTTTGCTAGGTCTCAAAGATGAACCCTATTTAAAATAGGAAGGATCCACGCCATATCATGGGAAAAGGGGCCTTAATGACATTTTTTTTTGTTTACACTGAAGAAGCCACAAATATGGTCCAATCATCATGACACTTGGTCAGAAAGTTTGTTAGGTCATGAGGATGAACTCTTTTGAAAATGGGATGGATCTGTGCCATATCACGGGAAAAGGGGCCTTAATGATAATTATTTTTGTTTACACTCTAGTAGCCACAAATATGGTCCAATCATCATGACACTTGGTCAGAATGTTTGTTAGGTCATGAGGATGAACTCTTCTGAAAATGGGAAGGATCTGTTCCATATCACGGGAAAAGGGGCTTTAATGACAATTTTCTTTTTAGAGTTCCAGACGCAACAAATATTGTCCAATCTTCACAAAACTTGGTCAAAATGTTTGAAAGGTCACAAGAATGAACTCTGTTGAAAATGGGAAGGATTCATGCCATATCACAGGAAAAGGAGTCTTATTGATAATTTACTTGAAATAAGTCTAATGGCCACAAATATGGCCCAAACTTGGTTTTATGTAAAAAACTATCTTCTTTAAGACATCTGCCTTTTTACTTGATGTGATGTTCAAGTGATCAATGAGAGTTAGGTGAGCGATCTAGGACCATCATGGTCCTCTTGTTTACTATATATAATTTTCTCCTTATAAACCTTTGGACCAATTTCAACCCATTTCAACCAAATTTTGCAAGATAATATTCCTTTGCTAAATCTACGCCTAGGATAATTTTGATTGGCCCATATATGGGTGGTGTGGCTTTTGTAAATAAAATTCATTGTTGTTTTCCCATGCTTTATGTAAGATTGTTTCATTTTTAAAGATTCATCAAGACAGACCTGTCTTATGTAAAAAAGATGTTTTTCTATTTAGAATCAATACTAATATATTTTTAAAAACACCTTTCTGTTTAAAGTTTAGCCTAAACTAAAATCGATATTTCTTTTCATCTTTTGGCTTCTTCACAAATTTCCTTGTAAACTCCCATACACGAGTTTCTCATCAATGGATATTTGAAAGCCAGTGGAGCGATACAGGCCCTCTTGGCATCTTGTTTTTACAGTTATGCCTTTTTACCTAACCTGAACACGAAGTAATCGAGGGAACTATTGTGATCGGTCAATGCCTGGCGTCCGTCTATCCGTCTGTGCGTCACGGCGCCAACTTTTTCTTTAAACGACATCTCCTCCTAAACTTATGAGTCAAAATCAACCAAACTTGGCAGAAATATTCATTGGGTGGTCCCTTGTAAAAATTGCTCAAACGAAAAGGATCAGTGCCATATTACGGGAAAAGGGGCCTTAATGACAAATTTCTTGTTTACACTCTAGAAGCCACAAATATGGTCCAATCTTCATGAAACTTGGTCAGAATGTTTGTTAGGTCATGAGGATGAACTCTATTGAAAATGGGAAGGAACTGTGCCATATCACGGGAAAAGGGGCCTTAATGACAATTTTGTCAACAATTTCTTTAAATGACATCTCCTAAACTTATGGGTCAAAATCAACCAAACTTTTGCAGAAATATTCCTTGGGTGGTCCCGTGTAAAAATTGCTCAAATGGAAAGGATCTGTGCCATATCACAGGAAAAGGGGCCTTAATGACAAATTTCTTGTTTACACTCTAGAAGCCACAAATATGGTTCAATCTTCATGAAACTTGGTCAGAATGTTTGTTAGGTCACGAAGATGAATTCTATTGAAAATGGGAAGGATTCATGCCATATCACGGGAAAAGGGGCCTTAATGACAATTTTCTTGTTTACACTCTAGAAGCCACAAATATGGTCCAATCATCATGGAACTTGGTCATGAGGATAAACTCATTTGAAAATGGGAAGGATCCTTGCCATTTCATGAGAAAAGAGGCCTTCCAGGTCACAAGAATGAACTTTGTTGAAAATTGGAAGGTTCATGCCATATCACAGGAAAAGGAGTCTTAATGATAATTTACTTGAAATATCAGGTGAGCGATTTAGGGCCCTCAGGGTCCTCTTGTTTTCAACTTAGACTTTATTGCATTATCTAGCACCTGTAGTCAAGTGTAGGCATATGTAGGCATTGCCCTTTTCTTATCTTTCAGATGACTCAAAAGAACTTGCGAGACTACTATGGTAACGAGAGATGGGTGATGTCACGTTTTGTTGATTGTTCTAGATTAAGTTCTGCTTTTGATGGACCAGTAAAATTAGTTCTCAAGCCAGGTAACTTATATTGCCGATGTAATCCTAAAATCTGGTAATGACAGCTTGAATAAAGCTGTAGCTTCAAAGTTTTAGAATTGTGTTGACGATACAGTTCACTACTTTTGTAAAGTAGACTTGTTCTATCCTTAAAAATTTTTATCTTATAACTATACAGATATCCATGTGATAACACCCCCTATGATATTTTTTATGATATCACATAGTTATATTTAGAACAATAATATCATACAGTTATTTTTAGAAACTTGCATTTCAGTAAGAAACATCGACGAAAACAAGACAAAAAGAGGTTATAAGATAAATATAATACATACATAGTGTATTGTGTGAAAAAAATATCTAACTCGGTTGTAAGAATTGATAATTATCTCGGCACCGCCTCGACAATGATCAATTCTCCCAACCTCGTTAGATATTTTTTTCCATATAATACACTAAGTACGTATTATATATATCTGGGATGTGGAATCTGTTTTTTGCAAGTTGACATGAAAATTATCATCGGAAACTTGTCTTTGGACAAGGGGATTTTCCTTAGGATCTTGTCAAAGGATAAGTGGAATTGAGAGCCAAATTGCAGACAAAACCATTTTGTAATGTTTTCAAGTTACAAGTTAAACTTCTTTTGAAAACTCGATATAAGTTCTTACAAAGCATGGAAAATATTAGAGAAAAAGAGAAATTGCTTACAAAAAGTAATTTCTCCTTTTATCTCAATTTTCCTATACTTGTGTGGTTTCAGTTTAAAAGAACCTAGTCAAATACCTGTAGTTACTTTCAAACAAGCAATCGTAACATGACTTACAAATGTTGTGACATCGCATTAGTTGAAATGGTAGGAACTTCAGTTCCAGTCTAAAAAGACCTCTGACCTCAGAATTTTAGTATGGACCTCTTAATTTCATATAGGCTGGACACCATATATACAGGGGTATCAAATCTTGATATATTCTTGTACCTTTCAATTTCAGCATGTGCCTATGGTTTAAGTAGAGACCTCACCTATCAACAATGTTTGACAACCTATGATATGTTTATCATGAACATTAAAGAGCTTGCCTCCTCTCCTATCTATACAAATCCCAATCTTCTTCAGAGCTTGTGCAGGTAAAGAAGACCTTGAAAATTAACCCTAAACTTGCCCTGCATTCAGAATTGAAACCATTCACACTGTTTGCAAATTATACCCTGCTTTGCATGTGCACTTGAATGCAAAGCTGGGTACAAATCGCAAATGGTTTGCACTGTTTTGTTATCCTGAACACAGGGCTGCTCAAAAGCAAATTTTGTTTCCAATAAATTGTCAATTTTGAGGACATTCCGACCAGTCTGGTTCAAAATTTACTCACAATAATACATTACATTATTTTACATTTACTGTTGCCTTTGGATGTAACTTTGGCAACATGTTCATTTGGTGGCCAGCACAAATTAAACCCTGCTTTGCACGCACGAACACATGCAAATCAGGGTATAATTTTCAAACAGTTTGCACCATTTTCTCATCCTGAATGCAGGTCACTGTATTCTTGTGACAGAGTATATTTTAGCAATAACACTGTCTTTCCAACAATACTTTCTATTTAATATGACTTGTCTTTCAAGTTTTACCCACTTTTAAAGAATATTTGCAAATTCTTTAACTTTGAACAAATCCAAAAAATAGAATAGAAAAAGATCTAGATTAAAAAAAAGGAAAAAAGAAACATAGAATAAAAGAAAAAGAGAAAAAAATCTAAAAGCCTAAAAATTGCTTTGTTTCAGTATGGAGGGAAGAGCAACTTTACATTGTATGTTAGAAGCTGTAGAGAAATGTCCTGGATTGTCAAAGGGTTACAAAAGTTATTTCAATTTTGATGTCCTGGATATTGTTAATATGGGAGGATTGAACCAAACTTGTCATGTATTTTTGGGTAAGTAGAGATGTTTTATTCTGCTTACGAGGGTTGATATAGAAAATTCGCAGAATGGGGTTAAAAAACTTAAGAAAAGTTGATTTTCAAAATGAAAATTTTACAATCATTTAATGCATTATCTGTGTAATGAATGTGGACATTTTGCATGTGTTAGTTCGCAGATAGTATCAGCATTCAATCGATCAATTATTCATTACTTAATATCAGCAATTTCTTTATTAACCAAATATGACATTCTGGCATTTATTTTAAATAAATTGTATTATCATGAAAGTCATTTCTTTTCAATTGCAAGCGAAATTATTTTGTTCAGCATAAGGCATGTAAAGAGAAATAGAGAATGATTGTTTGTTTCTGTGTAAGATTGATTTATATACTGTAACATTGAGTGAAGAACAAAAGCTGTATTTTCACGAGTGGTGAAATAAAGACAAAATGTGAAAATTTTAATACAATTTTTTTAAGGGTATCATTTTGCACGCAATTACTATGCAACATTCATGATGATCATTCGGAACATCACTCGGCCATTTCCGTAAACTGCATCAGACCTCGGATGTATGTAAGGCCGATGGGTATGTAACAAAATCGTGCATTTTATTAGGCGGAAACAGTGTAAGAAAAATTAGCACTGTAGATTTATATTTTTACAGTAAATAATGACTGAAAAATCTTAATTTTTGAGATTGACGTATCATTCTCAAAAAAATAAGATTTTTCAGCCGTTATTTAAGAATCTAAAGATATTTATATAAGGATTCAATGGTTTCACATCAGTGACTTGAACGAGTAGCGTTGGTGACGTCAAATGTTTTCACTCAAATTTTGGAGGGCTAACTCCATTTCAACTAGCGTCATCGAGTTTTCCCAAGGGTTTCCTGTTATTGTTAAAATAGTCTGTCTATGTACATCCGAGGTTGATCCCGAGATTAGCCGAGTGGTGTTCCGAATGTCATGATAATGTCACTAATTGTGCTCTGCTTAGATAATGTAAGATAGGGTGACATGACCCAAAGCAGTATTTAAGTTTTTGATAGTTTTCACTGGTTAGACAATGAGTATATCAAATTGTAATCTTTATTTCTGTTAATTCTAGTTGATCTTCTTAAAATCATTAAACAATAAATGGGCCTGTGCATGACATTTCCATCAATTCGAAGTGTTTGTGAGGTGCAAACATTGAGTAGTGTTGACATCCACATACCATAAATATAGAGTCAGCTGATGGTCTCCAGATATTTTGAGACCTTATCTATCTACTAAATGCATGAAGACTCTGGTCAGACTTTGTGGATGCATGGGCTGACCAGATGCTTTGCTTAGTCGCACATTTAAAATTGTTGGAAATGTCACGAACTGGCTCAAATTCATTTTCAACTGATATTTGTTTCAGTATCTTGCAGTGATTTTGGAGAATGTGTCTCTGATGAAAAGCTGGAAGCGCTGCACCAAAGTCTTTCAACTCTTGGTACTGGATCACATATGGGCCACTCGGCAGCTTTCAAACAGTCAGAAATACTGTGTGGGTATGTGTATTTTTATCATGCAATGAAGCCTGTATTGACCTGATATCACCTGTCTGATTACATAAAATGATATCAGACAGTTTTTTGCATACATTTTGACGTGACTTTCTTTGATCTTTAGCTTGGCCGGTTTTGGACAAAACCTGAGGTATTGCTATAGCCTTGGTGTCATTGTTGTCATCGTCTTCATTGTTGTTGTTGTCCTCTTGGTTGTTGTGCAAAAACTTTTGACGTTTTGTGATATCTCTGGTTCTACTGAAGGCATTCACTTGAAACTTTGCACACATATTCACCATCAATAGAGCAACCAAATTATAAAAGGGGATAACCTTAGATGTATTTTGTGCAAATTATGCCCCTTTTTAGACTTAGATATTTTTTCCACCATCCAGCAATCAACAGATGAGCATAGGCACCCATAGGCAGTGCTCTTGTAATGGGTTTATTATTATAAATTAAAGCACTGAGAAAAGATTGCAGGATGAAAAAAATAACACCCAAGTGTCTTTTATGTTGCCATAATGCATGAAATTGGTATTCTAAGACTTGCAAAATTTGTACCGTAAATCTATAGACTTTTGTTACAAACCTTTAAAAGCAATTTCTTCATTGTCCTCAATGCTTTCTTCCCAAAGAGTCAAGCTTTTTAAAATTTTGCCAACTGAAAATTATTGTCTGCAACTTTTTTTTTAATTTGGCCAAGTTTAAATTTTGTGGTCTGGTATTGGGCCAACCTTACCTTGCTTCATTTCAATTAAGTTTTAAA
Organism: Fragum whitleyi; assembly: GCA_948146395.1. Lineage (NCBI taxonomy): Eukaryota > Metazoa > Mollusca > Bivalvia > Cardiida > Cardiidae > Fragum > Fragum whitleyi. The sequence goes on along the minus strand of OX411549.1, from coordinate 57,216,537 downwards.
AAAATTGTCTCTGCTGAGTCATTACAGCCATACTGGCTCTTATTTTTGCCATCATAGTTTAATACAAAGTGAGCAGTATATCGAGGGTTAAGTGCAATACTGTGCTAAGTGTATATAGAATGTATATACACTTAGCACAGTCTTGCACTAAACCCTTGATATGTTAAGGTCAGACTGCACATCTGTACAGGCTGAACATAGTCTACAATATCTGTAAAACCTGCATGTACAGCAGGAAATCTCTGAACAGTATGAAAGGGCTTAAACTTTCTTTACTGTATAGAGCTACAGATAGAGGGGGTATTTGGTTTTCAAGTTTTTCATTAGTCCTTAGATAGATTCTATATTGTTGGTAAGCATTTTAAATGTCTCATTGAGACAATTCAAATGAGTACCCACAACATAGGGTTTCATTGTGAAATAAAGATTTTAGACTGGTTTTTACCCCCTCTTATCTGTACCCTTGTTTACATTTTCAGCCCTCTGAAGACAATGTATGAATGTATGAGGACCAAACTATCCCCCTGTAATGTTGATCAACACAAAACCATGATGCTTCTACAGTATTACGGGAGTACCAATAATTTTAAAGTTGACAATACCAGTACGACGTTTATCACCGAGAAATGTGGAAATGTTGAAAATGGTAAGACTCTTTAGACATTTTAAGCTCACCTGAGCACAATGTGCATAAGGCGAGCTTTTAGGATCACCCTGAATCTGTGGTCCTACGTGCGTCATCTGTCATCAACAATCATAATACTTCTTCTCCTGCACCACTGGGCCCATTTCAATGAGACTTTACCAAAATATCCTTGTGTGACCCTCTTTAAGATTTGTTCGAAAAAAAATCTGATTGGCTCATGAATATGGGCGGGGTATTTTTATGCCCCCGTATCGAGAGATCGGGGGCATATTGTTTTACTCATGTCCGTCTGTCCGTCTGTCCAAAAACTTAACCAAACTTAACCTTTGCCTTATCGAGGGATTGCTGTTACAGGGGCATTCGTGTTTCACAAACACATCTTGTTTCACTTTGAAATCTTTGAACAACATCTCCTCCTCAACCAATGGGCTGATTTCAATGAAACTTTACCAGAATGTTCCTTAAGTGACATTATTTGCAGAATTTTTATTTGCCCATAAATATGAGTATGGCAGGGTGGGGCTTATTTTGTGCCCAAAATCTTTGAATGACATCTCCACCTGAACCACTGGGCTGAACCAGAATGTTCCTTGGATGACTCTTTTCAAAAATTGTTAGCAAAATTTCGATTGACCCATATATGTGGGCACGGTAAGGCAGGGCTTATTTTGAGCCCGAAATCTTTGAACATCTTCTGAACCTCTGGGCTAAAAATTGTTCGCATAATTCTGATTGGCTCATAAATAGGGGTTTGGCAGGGTGGGGATTATTTTGAGACCGAAATCTTTGAACACAATCTCCTCCTGAACCACTGGGCCAATTTAAATGAACATTACCGGAATGTTCTTCAGATGACCCTTTTCAAAATTTTGATTGGCCAATAGATATGGGCGTGGCAGGGCAGGGCTTATTTTGAGCCCGAAATCTTTGAATGACATCTCCACCTGAAAAACTGAGCAGATTTCAATGAAATTTTAAAAGAACGTTTCTTTGATGACCCTCTTGAAAAATTGTCCGCTAAATTTTGATTGGCCCGTAAATATCGGAGTGGCAAGGTTTATGTTGAGTCTCCTCAGTAATGAATGGGTGGCAGGGTCTATTTTCACTTGGATGAGATCCACTGAACCTTTTCAAGCTTATGTTGCTAAATCAAGAATGTTCCCTTTTTGGCTGGAAGTATACATAAAGTACAGTCTGCACATGTGTGCAGTCTGATTTTAGCCTACACCACCTGATTTTCAGCCCTCTGAAGATGATCTATGAATGCATGGTAGAGCAAATGATCCCCTCGTAATTTTGATCAGGACAATTTCATTATGCTAATACAGTTATATGGGAGTATCGAGAACTTTAAAGTTGATAACACAAGTAAAAGATTATTACTGATAAATGTAGAAATATTAAAATATTAAGACACTCTAGACTTTAATAAATATGGGAGTACTTAGACCTTTAAGGTAGTGGAACGGTAATAGTTCTGCAATGTTTCTGGAGTAATGAAATTTAACAGTTTTAACTGAGGTTTCCTAATGAATTTCATTAGGAAACCTTGGTCAACATTGTGAAAGATCATTAGTTCCGAAATGTTGTGGAACTATTACGATTCCACTACCTTAAAGGATACAATACTAGTACAAAATTATCATCCTGTCAATTCACATTAAGCTCAAAATCGCGGGTTCCACTCCCAGGCTGGCACTTTAACAAAGTACTTGTCTTTTGGTTGAGATGTGAAACCTAGGCTCCCTGTGTCAATGCTTTACTTTGAGCATGTTGAAGAACCATGGTGGACCTTAACAGTAGTTTCGTCATGCATCCTTGCACTATCTCCTGTAACAACTGACCGTCTTTTAAGGGCATTGCTCATATGGGCATATTCTATGACATGGACAATAAATGAATGGAAATGAACAAATTTTATAACTGATGAATGTGGAAATGTGGAGAAAGATAAGACACTCTAGACTTACAGTATTATGGCAGTACTGTGTCCTTTAAGTAGAGTTATATCATTTGAGCCTCTCTGTGACATTTCCATCAATTTCATATAAATGTACATGCAGGGCACAAATATCAAGCAGTCTGGATAACTAAACAATGTCAAAAGAATATTCTCTGTTTGCCTGCGAATGTTAAGACTTAATTTATGTACAGAGTGCATAGTAAAGACTCTGGTCAGACTGTGCAGATGCGCAGGCTGACCGGAGGATTTGCTTTGCTAAGATGTGTAGTTGTTGGAAATGTCACGCACAAGCTCATTTTTGTTTTGCGGGTATATAAAATTATTTCTTTTTTTGTTCACAGTGAACAACACTTGTGTATCAACAAAGATAGCCACAAAGGAATTCACAGATTGTTTGACCAGCAGTATCAACATTACAGATGCTTGTAGGTAGGTAAATATGTGTATAGAATATGGATTAAACTATCCTAAAATATGTTCATTTTTCCAAACCGGAAAGATTATTGTTGAAATTTGATTGGAAAATACACATGCAAACTAGACACAAGTTTGACTACAACCTCCCGGATATTATATGAGCCTATGTGTGACATTTCCAACAATTTGGAATGTGTGTGAGCTGCAAACATTGAGCAGTGTAGCCAGCCACATACTGTAAATGTAAAATTACCAAAATGTCTTCAGTTACCTTGAGACCTTATCTATCTACAAAACACATACCCCCATCCCCCCCCCCCTCTGAAGCCTAATTATTTCATTTTCAAGCAGAATGTCAATTAACCCTTCTGCTGCTCACAATCTATTCCAAAGTTTTGGCAGACAGTATAGTCTGATCTTGGCATACTGCCTGCCTTATTCTTGAATTTTGTGGTAATATCTTGAATCAAACTTTTTGATATGTCAAAAAAATAGGATTCTTTTTAAACCAAATTCATTGTCAATAAGTTGCTTGAAATTTCTTTACCATGTTATAGTACTGGTAATTAAAAAAAAATGGTTTTATAAGAAGAGTATTATGAAAATGAATATTGTATTGTCATATTTTGCAGTATGTACAGAGAGTATACAGCCTGCATAAATGATATAGTTAGTGCTGACTGCGGTAAGGAAAGTGGTAATTTTATACGAGATGCCCTTGTACAGTTTGAACTTAATGTTCCAGAGAGCTGTCTACATGATATATCATTTGCTAACAGGAACGCTGTATTGTCTGGATATATACTTGGTCTTATGTTTGTGACCCTGATTGGATTTCTGTGAGTGTGGCAGTGATGTTTGGCTGAGGAAACTGCTTAATTTATCAATGTCAATCCAGCTTTTAGCTACCCCTGAAGAAAATGCTTCAGATAACATTGTGGAAAATGAAGAAATTGCTTGTCTACTATGTTTCTTACACCAAGAAATGATTTTTCCTAAAAAATCATTAAACATGGATTGCTTTCAGCAACTGCTTTGAGTTTGGGTCAGTCTAAATGACATATTTTAAGTGTTGACTGCAGTGTGAATAGCAGTGATTTTATCTGAGATGCGCTTTTAGAGTATGAACTTGATGTACCAGAGAGCCCTCTACAGGAAAGGTCATTTGTTAACAGGAATGCTGTATTGTCTGGGTATATACTTGGTCTTATATTGGTGACCCTGATTGAATTTTTGTGAGTGATGCCCTGGAAAGTTATGTTTGGCAAAAGAAGCTACTCAACTTATCATAACTCAATCCAGCTTTTAATTTCCCCTGAAGAAAATGTGTAAGAAAACATTGTGGGTAATGAAGATATTGCTTGCCACAAGCAATTTCTTCATTGTCTACAGTGTTTCTAACACCAAGATATGATTTTTCCTAAAAAATCATTAAACATGGATTGCTTTCAGCAACTGCTTTGAGTTTGGGTTAGTCTAAATGACATATTTTAAGTGTTGACTGCAGTGTGAATAGCAGTGATTTTATCTGAGATGCGCTTTTACAGTATGAACTAAATGTACCAGAGAGCTGTCTACAGGAAAGGTCATTTGTTAACAGGAATGCTGTATTGTCTGGGTATATACTTGGTCTGATTTTTGTGACCCTGATTGGATTTATGTGAGTGATACCCTGGACAGTGATGTTTGGTGTAAGATGCTACTTAATTTATCAGAACTCAAACCAAATTTGAGATACCATTGAAAAAAGTGCTTAAAAAAACATTGTGGAAAATGAAGAAATTGCTTATCACAAGCAATTTCTTCATTTTCTGCGATGTTTTTGTTCACCAAGAGACATATTTTGAAAATATCAATTAACATAAATTGCCTTTCCGCAACTTCTTTGAATTTGGGTCAGTCCAAAAGACATATTTAAAGGTGCTGACTGTGGTAAAAAAAAAAAGTGGTAATTTTATAGTTTGAACTCAATGTACCAGAGAGCTGTCTACCTGATATTTCGCTTGCTAACAGGAACCCTGTATTGCCTGGGTATATACTTGGTCTTATGTTTGTGACCATGATTGAATTTTTGTGAGTGATCGGGCACTGATGTTCGGCTGGAGAAGCTACTTAACTTATCAAAGCTCAATCCAGCTTTTAGTTACCCCTGAAGAATATTCTTAAGAAAACATTGGGGTAAATGAAGAAATTGCTTGCTACATGCAATTTCTTCATTGTCTATAATGTTTCTTACACCAAGATATGATTTTTCCTAAAAAGTCATTTAACATGGATGCTTTCGGCATCTGCTTTGAGTTTTTGTCAGTCTAAAACTCATATTTTAAGCGTTCTCTTGGGTGAGAAAAGCAGTGATTTTATCTGAGATGCACTAGTAGAGTTTGTCTTAATGTACCAGAGAGCTGTCTGCAGGATACATCATTTGCTATCAGGAATGCTGTATTGTCTGGGTCTATACTTGGTCTTATGTTTGTGACCATGATTGGATTACTGTGAGTAAGGCAGTGATGTTTGGCGGAAGAAGCTACTAAACTAATCAAAGCTCAATCAAGCTCTAATTTCCCTCCCAAAGAAAATGCGTAAGAAAAATATTGTTGATAATGAAGAAATTGCTTGCCACAAGCAATTTCTTCATTGTCTACAATGTTTCTTACACCAAGATATGATTTTTCCTAAAAAAAAATCATTAAATATGGATTGCTTTCAGCAACTGCTTTGAGTTTGGGTTAGTCTAAATGACATATTTTAAGTGTTGACTGCAGTGTGAAGAGCAGTGATTTTATCTGAGATCGCTTTTAGAGTATGAACTAAATGTACCAGAGAGCTGTCTACAGGAAAGGTCATTTGTTAACAGGAATGCTGTATTGTCTGGGTATATACTTGGTCTTATTTTTTTTTACCCTGATTGGATTTCTGTGAGTGATACCCTGGACAGTGATGTTTGGCGTAAGAAGCTACTAAAATTATCATAACACAAACCAATTCTTAGTTACCCTTGAGTAAAGTGCTTAAAAAGACATTGTGGAAAATGAAGAAATTGCTTGTAACAAGCAATTTTTTCATTGTCTACAATGTTTTTGTTCACTAAGAGACATATTTTGAAAATATCAATAAACTTGAATTGCCTTCAGCTTCTGCAACTTCTTTGAATTTTGGTCAATCTAAAAGACATAAGGTCTGTCTCCGTCCCATGTACATAACTGCGACGAGATGGGTCTTTATAACAAGTTGCCACCTGAAAAAGACAATAGCTCAAAAGACAACAAAAACAAGACTGTGGGGTTCAAGCAGGTGAAGGACGGGGTTAAGGTACTTCTAAGGAACAAGACAGGGGACCACAAAGTCCAAATACTAGTCCGAGTAAAGTTCGGAAACCCCTGCTGTTTCCACCATTCCAACATTAAGACCCTCCCAGCCCTGTGCGACCACAGCAAGAATGCCTGGAGAACATCTACTACCTTTGAGGAATGCTTTCATGAGGTTTCTGTGCCTTCCATGTGTAGATATCTGCGTCTACAGGGCATTGAATTCAAAGCCATACTGCCCACCCACAGGTTGCATCCCTGACTTCCCAGGACTGTGTTCTTACCCAAGAACACGACATCACTCATCCAGCCGTTGGACCAGGGTAACATAGCCACTTTCAAAAGCAACCACCAGAGGTATCTCACCTGTATGAAGGTTGACAGCCAGCTAATGGTGTCTCATCACCTCTGACAGTTGAATTAGACAGAGTTTTATAAACTCGGGCCCAGCTACTTGGACTGGATGTATTCCATTAGCCCTGCAAAGTAAAATATCGTCAAATAGATATCCAAACTTTCTTTCATACTTTTTGGTGGATTATAAAGAAATTACAATAGATTGTCAAATGATAAACTCAACATTTAAACAGTGAAGCTCTCAAAACTTTGTACCCATTTCACCCTTCAAAGTTACAGTTAACAACATCGTGATATTGACATGGTGAATGATTTTTGAATGATTTAGGAATGAAATTAAATGAGTGTGTGGAGCGAGTTTTGAGTGAAATTAATGGGAGGTAATCCTATATTGCAAATTTTTTTCAGGATGAACAAAATTGGCGATATTGATTATCTCCCTTTAATAAAATATGCATACAAGTTATATACATAGCTTCCTATTTTTTCAAGAACCTATTAGAAGCAAACAATTTGAATTATGTCAGTGAAATCGCATTTTTTTCTCTTTCAAAATTTATTTTGAATGATGTTGTTGATTACATATTTTTCAAAGGGTTTGAGCGTTTTTGAATGGTTTGAGTGAGTGTTTTGAATGAATGAAAGGAGCGCTTAGTGAGCAACTTAGAATGGTTTTGATTTAGGTGAATGTCAATTTTACGATGTTGTTAACTGTATCTAAGCAGAGCCATAAAGGTGATATCATCATGAATGTTGCAAGGCAATCACATGCAAAATGATACACTTTAACAGAATTTGTTCTAAAATTTTCACATTTTGTCTCATGTTTGCATTAAAGAAATAGAGTATTTTTTGTTTTTGTTTTTCAAGTAAGATCGGTTGATAGTTCATTTCCTAAACTTGTAGCTCTGCCACTTGTGAAATTATAGCTATTGTTTTTCACTCATTAAAGTAAAAATTGATATTTCACTGAAACAAACGAATGTCCTGTAATTTTGATGCAAGAAGATTCTTATATGAATATGCATATATATGAAATTTATTTCTTAAGTTGTGCACAATTTTGGCCAATTTTCTGAAATCTGTAAAAAAAGTGTTGTTTATGTGTACAGTATGTGTACAGTTGTTGTGGATAGCAAAATTTGTAAGTGCACAATTTTGGTCATTTTTCTGAAATCTGTTCATAAAAAAGTGTTGTTTTTAAGTACAGTATGTGTACAGCAAAACTTGTTTTAGGCTACCACTGACAGGATCATCCAAAATAGTCCTTAAAGAAAAGAATTGCTTTATTAGAACATGACTTGTTTAGATATAAGTGCATACTTTTTAGCTCACCTGAGCACAAAGTGCTCAAGGTGAGCTTTTGGGGTTACTTGATGTCCGTCGTTTGTGTGCGTTGTCCGTCGTCAACATTTACCTTGTGGACACTCTAGAGGCCATATTTTTAGCCCAATCAACCAGAAAATTGGTCAGAATGTTTATCTTGATGAAATCTCAGACAAGTTCAAATTTGGGTCAAGTGGGGTCAAAAACTAGGTCACGGGGTCAAATCTTAGAAAAACCTTGTGGACACTCTAGAGGCCATATTTTGAGCCCAATCAACCTGAAAATTGGTCAGAATGATTATCTTGATGAAATCTCAGCCAAGTTCAAAATTGGGTCAAGTGGGGTCAAAAACTAGGTCACGGGGTCAAATCTTAGAAAAACCTCGTGGACACTCTAGAGGCCATATTTTTAGCCCAATCAACCTGAAAATTGGTCAGAATGATTATCTTGATGAAATCTCGGACAAGTTTAAAATTGGGTCAAGTGGGGTCAAAAACAAGGTCACGGGGTCAAATCTTAGAAAAACCTTGTGGACACTCTAGAGGCAATATTTTTTGCCCAATCAACCAGAAAATTGGTCAGAATGATTATCTTGATGAAATCTTGGACAAGTTCGAAATTGGGTCAAGTGGGATCAAAAACTAGGTCACAAGGGTCAAATCTTAGAAAAACCTTGTGGACACTCTAGAGGCCATATTTTTAGCCCAATCAACGTGAAAATTGTTTAGAATGATTGTCTTGATTAAATCTCGGACAACTTTGAAATTGGGTCAAGAGGGGTCAAAAACTAGGTCACGGGGTCAAATCTTAGAAAAACCTTGTGGACACTCTTGAGGCCATATTTTTAGCCCAATCAACCTGAAAATTGGTCAGAATGATTATCTTGATGAAATCTCAGCCAAGTTCAAAATTTTGTCAAGTGGGGTCAAAAACTAGGTCATGGGGTCAAATCTTAGAAAAACCTTGTGGACACTCTAGAGGCCATATTTTTAGCCCAATCAACGTGAAAATTGTTTAGAATGATTGTCTTGATTAAATCTCGGACAACTTTGAAATTGGGTCAAAAGGGGTCAAAAACTAGGTCACGGGGTCAAATCTTAGAAAAACCTCGTGGACACTCTAGAGGCCATATTTTTAGCCCAATCAACCCGAAAATTGGTCAGAATGATTATCTTGATGAAATCTCGGACATGTTTAAAATTGGGTCAAGTGGGGTCAAAAACGAGGTCACGGGGTCAAATCTTACAAAAACCTTCTGGACACTCTAGAGGCCATATTTTTTGCCCAATCAACCAGAAAATTGGTCAGAATGATTATCTTGATGAAATCTTGGACAAGTTCGAAATTGGGTCAAGTGGGATCAAAAACTAGGTCACAAGGGTCAAATCTTAGAAAAACCTTGTGGACACTCTAGAGGCCATATTTTTAGCCCAATCAACTTGTAAAATTGGTCAGAATGATTATCTTGATTAAATCTCGGACAACTTTGAAATTGGGTCAAGTGGGGTCAAAAACTAGGTCACGGGGTCAAATCTTAGAAAAACCTTGTGGACACCTAGAGGCCATATTTTTAGCCCAATCAACCTGAAAATTGGTCAGAATGATTATCTTGATGAAATCTCGGACAAGTTCAAAATTGGGTCAAGTGGGGTCAAAAACTAGGTCATGGGGTCAAATCTTAGAAAAACCTCGTGGACATTCTAGAGGCCATATTTTTAGCCCATTCAACATGAAAATTGGTCAGAATGATTATCTTGATGAAATCTTGGACAAGTTTGAAATTGGGTCAAGTGGGATCAAAAACTAGGTCACGGGGTCAAATTTTAGAAAAAACTTGTGGACACTCTAGAGGCCATATTTTTAGCCCAATCAACCTGAAAATTGGTCAGAATGATTATCTTGATGAAATCTCGGACAAGTTCGAAATTGGGTCAAGAGGGGTCAAAAACTAGGTCACGGGGTCAAATCTTAGAAAAACCTTGTGGACACTCTAGAGGCCATATTTTTAGCCCAATCAACCAGAAAATTGGTCAGAATGATTATCTTGATCAAATCGTGGACAAGTTCGAAATTGGGTCAAGTGGGGTCAAAAACTAGGTCACAGGGTCAAATCTTATAAAAACCTTGTGGACACTTTAGAGGCCATATTTTTAGCCCAATCAACTTGTAAAATTGGTCAGAATGATTATCTTGATGAAATCTTGGACAACTTCAAAATTGGGTCAAGTGGGGTCAAAAACTAGGTCACAGGGTCAAATCTTAGAAAAACCTTGTGGACACTCTAAAGGCCATATATTTAGCCCAATCAACCTGAAAATTGGTCAGAATGATTATCTTGATGAAATCTCGTACAAGTTTGAAATTGGGTCAAGTGGGGTCAAAAACTAGGTCACAGGGTCAAATCTTAGAAAAACATTTTCAGATTGTTAATTTAGGTGAGCGATTAAGGGCCACTATGGCCCTCTTGTTATTGAATATACACATTATTTTCATTAATCCTTCGTTGTTAAAATGTTATAGAGATGATTCTGGTGAGTTTTAACAACAAAGGATTCATTTTCAATAATTTTTTGGCCAACTTTACCTACTTTTTAAGATATTTTGATTCAAAGAAGGAGATTTTGAAAACAGTCACTTAATGAAAATTGTCACTAAATAGACATGGTTGCTCAAACAAGATTTACTGTACTTCTCTTATGTATAGAACACCCAGTTGTTGAGAACAAACATGGTGCTATTATATATTTTATATATATTTTATCAATAATGCCATCTTTTATTATTTGTGTGCATTTTATCCTTCATAAGTGATTTTATTTCTTTAATCAAATTTAATCTCCTATACAATGAAATTGTATATTTTGTAGTTTCTTGTATTCATATTAAACTGTATTTTCATATACAATATGCTTACTTTTGATAAAATATTTTTGAAAATTTATTTTGCTTATCTGTTTTATGCCTGAAATAAAAAATGTGCCCAGTATGATATTTCCAACATTTAGGCATGTGCTAAAAGCAAAGGCTATGGCCTTACCAGCCTGTTCTTGTATAAAGTATTCACTTTGCATCCTGTCAATAGATTTAGCTTCTAACCCCCTTTCATGCACACATGTATATTGTGGTTGTCAGGCTGCTTAAAGGTTGTGCTTCATGCATTTGTGAAATGTTGGAAATTGTTGTGGTGTTCATGGTGTCGAGGTAGAGCGTCAGCCTCTTGACTCAAAGGTCCTAAGTTCAATAATTCCGGGGAGCAGTTATCGATTTTGGTTCCTTCATTGGCCCTCACATTTGATGTTAGTACTGTCCTGAGTTCAGGATCACAAAACGGATCAAACAATTTTCCTATTAAACCCTGCTTTGCACGTGCACTTACGTGCAAAGCAGGGTTTAATTGGAAAACTATTTACACTGTTTTGTTATCCTTAACGCAGGGCTGGTGAATTTTACAGGAAGCAGAATTGAGAGCGATTAATCTAAGTTGTAAGAACTTGTTTCCAAAATGATGTATAATAAGTAGGTTTAAACCAAACCAAATTGTTTGAAATGTCACTAATTCTTACAGGATCAAACAATAAGACCCTTAAAAATTTCATATGTAAAGTAGTTCCTGATTTATCTGCCCTTTACTTAACAAAATAGCTGAAAGTTACAGTTTTTGTGTGTGTGTGCACAACTCCTACAAATTTAATTGGATTCAACTGAATCTTGCCACAATGCATCCCTGATATTTAGTTGAGCATAAGACTTCAGAAATTCAAAAAAGCTTGGGTTTTTCTTGTATTATCTGCCCTTGGATTAATTGAAATTCACAATTCATTTGTGAGCAACTCGTCTTACACTTTGAATTACAATGAACTGAAACTTGCAAAATGCATGTTTGGCGTAAAGTTGTGCATAAAACCATTTTCAATTTACACTCAAAGGGTCATACTATGTTATGGCCCCAGTGGTATGTCCGTCTCTTTGCAAAATTTTTGCTATCATTCAAGCTCACATTACTGACAAGCCAAGGTTACTGACAAGCCCCTTCGGGGGTACATGCGCCACCCTGCGAAGCTCTTGTTGTTTATTACCAAACCAAATTTGTGTATGCTTATATATGAGTCATCTTTTAATCTGTGAATATAGATATATACATGTATATATACATATATATGTGTGTGTGTGTGTATGACCCATCACACGAAAAGGGACCATCTGGGTAGCAGGTAAAGTATCAACCCCGTCAGGCTGCACAGATTGCGTAGACTTATTAGGATTAATTTACTTTCCTCTTTTTCATAGTTTATTTTAAAGAGTTCTCAGATGGTCCCTAGATTTCCGAATATTATTTTTTTTAAAAAAATAGGCGGGATACATATCATAGGTCTTCTCTACAGGTATTCCGTAAGCTTTGCGACCTCTAAAAAGCTGTATATACGAAAGTTTTGTCGCACACCAGAGATATATGGTAAGGTGGAATGACCATAAAATATTGATTGAAACAAAAAATACGACAAACATTGATTCAATATAGTAATGATATAGTAATGTTGCAAGGTTTGAATGAATACATATTTAAGTCTGGTCAATTAAAAACTTTTTTTTTTTCGCATTAAGGGTTATCTTATCAAGGGGTCCAATATTATAAACAAACAAATTTACAAAAAATTAAAAAATCTACGGCATAAACTGCCAGGTTTTATTTCTTATAAAATTTTGTTAACGCCAATCGAACTTGTTGAATTCTCAACGAGTGAGGGAAAAGGTCAAGTGTCAAAGGAAGATAAAACTATTGATTGTTCAATACTTCCCAGGGACAAAGATATTTACAATACCCATAACCCATTATGAAATCGTATTATTTTAGACTTCATCAAATTCAAATATGACGCAAACGATAATTTCCCGCTTCCTTCCCTGCTTCATTCTTGGCGCTCATCAATTTATATGGGCATTAACCGGCCCATACATGTTACACATTTTAGCTCCAGTGGTCGAAAGGCCAGCGAGCTATTGTCATGGCCGTGTGTCCGTCGTGCGTCCGTCCGTGCGTGGGTAGACTTTTCTTAAAACATCTTCTCCTAAATCGATTGGCGGATTTTGACAAAACTTGGTAGAAATTTTCCTCGGGTGACCCTCTTCTAAAGTTATTCAAGAAACTTTGATTGACCACCAAATATGGGTATGGCAGGGCGGGGTTTATTTTCACTATAAAACTTTTATAAAATCATCTCCCCCCAAACCATTGGCCATCTTCGTAAGCTAAGGATTCTAGCTCCATTATCTTCCTTAAGAAAGGTAGGAGCTCTCTGGAGCTAGAACCTTTGGCTTTCGAAGATGGCCATTGGCCTGATCTCAATGAAACTTGGCATGAACGGTCCTTGGCATATACGCACTTAATATAATTATGCACTTATCGCTAGAAATAAAGCAAAAACCCTAAAATGATTGACTGGGGCGACAGCTTTCGCGTTACAATCAAAACGTTTTGGGAATTGGATAATATCATTATGGTTAAGTGTATTTGTCGTTTTGCGACGAATACCTCGCAAGTATGTATTCTGCGTAATTAATGAACTGGCAGGGCGGGGCTTAACCGTGACGTAATTTAGCGAGTTTACTTTTCAATAGTTTGGGTTCTTTCAAACTTAAATCGGTAATCATCGTTAACGCGTGCAAATAACTGTATCCTAAAACCTAAAGGATCCACGTGCTTTGAAAGAGTGAACACATTTCATCATTGATTAAGCTAAAGTTACGAGGATTTGGTTACCAATGAACGATTTAAGGTCTCGAGTTATTTATGTCGACTCTCTTTAGAAGTAGGTTATTTTAGATAAAAGCTGATTTCCCTTAACCTTAAGTGCAACGACCCGTTACTTAGGCTCCGCCCTGCCAGAGCATTAATCATGGATAATACGTTCCTACGTAATAATCAGTGAGTTTACATTGATTATTCGAAGGATGGAACAAATTAAACGATTTACTCAATCAATACAGGAGGAATACGGAAGTGTGAATGTTTAAAATAACATGATTTCACCTTTTTGTATGGCGAGATACATTGAAGCCTTTCTGACAGTTTCTACTGATAAATGGTGGATATACAAGGTCTTGAATAATCATGCTGATAAATCATTTTTGTACCTGACTCTTGCCTTTTACTGTCGTCTTTTTCACTCGTCAAAAAATGTTCTTTTACAAAAAGAACGGGTTTTTTACGACAAAACCGATGGCTCGGCGTGAAACGCTTCTTACTGTTTATGCATTTACGGTTAACACACTATCTTTTTGCATCAGGAGACTGATTTACTTTACATCTTTCGAGATTTGTTTGGGTAAAACTCGAGTTACTTCTACGATACATTATGACTTAATACGGAATTCTGTCATGTATCATTTCATTGAAATCGTCTGCTTAACGATTTAAATAATATATTGCATGGCAGAATCTAACAATGAATGAAAACGCCAGGTACGATTTGTGATTTGACTTACGATTGATTTTTTCGTAAGAGGTTCAGTAAAGTGGGGCCCAGGGACTTGTTTTATTAAACATCTTACGTTAATTTTTGCGTTAGTCATTTACTCAGGAATATAAAACTTTGGATTTTTTTTTCTTTTATTCATCACTGTCATAGCAAACTCTTGTAAATTCAATATTATGTCATTAATAATAATTTGAGACGTTTACAAGATTTTATTTATTTCCTTCGCGAAATTTCAAAGTTATAGCAAAAGTCCACGTAATTTTTTATCCACCATCGTAGCCTTCAAAAAAACATTGTCAATGACATTAAACAAACAAAAAAAATCGTTCTGGGGCGACCTAGATGCCGTAACTACAGCTCGACTTTCATGTCGCCCATTTCAGTTACGACAATATTTTAAATAAAATGGCGAAAAATGTTAGGGTTGTTGTTAATGTTATACCAGGTTAGACTTCCCTCGTTTTAACCCTTGGGTATTGAAAAGCGTTATATTTCGCTAGGGGTTAGTGACGACCTGCCCCGAAATAATGATTTGCTATGGCTTGTCTTACGAAGCCTATCTTAAGGATTTGAAATTCAATCGAGTGCAACCATATGCAACATCGGAGGAAAATAAAAAATCGAGCGGTCAGTGCAATACTATTGTAAGTACCTATAAATATTTAGGTACTTACAATAGTATTGCACTGAACTCTCTAAATGATATTGCTCAGATAAACATATGAATTAGAAAATATTGTGTAAAAAGACGCTGAGGAATCGATAGAAGTAGGGAAGTACGGATGGACGGACGGATGGACAGACAGACAGACATGGTGTCTGTCTGTCCATCCGTCCGTCCGTCCGTAGACCTTTTCGTTTCCGGACTCTAACTCAAGAACCAAATGACCTACAATCATGAAACTTTATACAAATGTTCCTTATGACCCATGGAAGTGCCCTATTGTTTTTGGGTTGTATAGGTCAAGGTCACAGTCAGCCTTTGTTCAATTTTCGTTTCCGGACTCTAACTCAAGAACCAAGTGGCTTACAATCATGAAACTTTATACAAATGTTCCTTATGACCCAAGGAAGTGCCCTATTGTTTTGGGGTTACATAGGTCAAAGGTCAAGGTCACAGTAAATTTTTGTTCAATTTTCGTTTCCGGACTCTAACTCGAGAACCAAGTGACCTACATGCATGAAACTTTATGCAAAAGTCGCTTATGATCCAAGGAAGTGCCCTATTGTTTTGGGGTCATATAGGTCAAAGGTCAAGGTCACAGTCAATTTTTGTTCAATTTTCATTTCTGGACTCTTAACTCAAAAACCAAGCGACCTAGAATCATGAAACTTCATGCAAATACTACATATGACCTCAATATTAGTTACAAACACATCCTGCACTAATAGCACTTACATTCTGACAAAGCGCTTGTGGGGGGTATTAGTCCACTCTGCGACAGTTCTAGTTTATTATGTTAGGCCTATATTTTCCTCGGAATAATAAGCGATTAATGTAGCGTGTCAGTCATGACAGTCAAATGCAGACCTACGTCTTTCCTATCCAGGGCAAAATCACGCTGGTTGGAGACCTAAATGCCATATTTTCAGCTTTATTTAAGCTCTAATTCGCAATTTTGGGGGCTCAACTACGAATAATGCAGAAAATCCTTAAAATTTAAGAAATACCCCGAATGACTACAATAAATCTATAAATAATTTTCCTCGTGATAACAAAATCAGTTGAATCATATTTTATCATACTTTAGTTTGACCACAAACTGTGTGTGTAGACCATCGAAGTATCTTATCTCGAGTTTTTGCGACAAAATTTCGTAACTCAAGCTTAAACAAGCTGGAGATACTAGCTTTAGGGCTGTCACCTATTTTTATCAGAATTTGGGATTAAATTATTCCTCCATAAGCTGTTCTTAGATTTAAGTTTTATTTTATTTAAATTCAATTAAATACGCAGCACTTAATTCTTTTTTGTATATGAACCCGTCACGCGAAAAAGGGACCATCTGGGCTCTTCGTAAAGTGCCGATCCTAGTCAGACTGCGCGGTTTGCGCAGACTGAGACTAGGCTCGAAACTTTTCGCAATGTGCTTATTTTCTGAATCTAGAATGTTCAATGTGCCACCACTGGTTGACCAATGCTGGACCCAATCTCTTTTTCATATAGTCATTTTACAGAGTTCTCAGGTCCCTTTTTGCGTGACGGGTCAAATATATAAATTTCCGCATTTTAATTGTTTCTTCCTATGAAATTTCCCAAAACATCTATGTTTACAACTACACTGAAGATATTTCTTTTTATTTCAATACCATGTGATTTCTCCTCGGCACATTTTAGAGTAAAGCTTTTTTTTCTATATTTTAGATTTAGCTTTTTTAGATGCCCTAGATGCATATTTTCATAGTTTATGTTAGTCTTTATACTTCGCTATAGCTGGACGTATATTAGTAGCATTTTCTTCGACGTCCCGACTTACGTCCGTATGTCCATACTTTATTCAAACGATACTCTTTCTATGTAAAATTATGGATAGATAACGATGAAATTATCACAAAAAACATTGTAACCTGACCTTTCATTCGGATCATCGCTCGGAATTCACCGCCAACTGCTCTGCGTTCAGGATTACTAAACGGTGCAAGCAGTTTTCCAATTATACCCCACTTTGCACGTACGCTTGCGTGCAAAGCGGGGTAAAATTGGAAAACTGTTTGTATCGTTTGATGATCCTGAATGCAGGGCTTGTCTATTCCGAAGAATCGCCACGGATTCCCGATTGCTTGCGCAAATTGTCGAAGTTTGGTGGTATTCTTCCGGAAATCATTTGGTGGCGTATTTTGTGATTCTGGCACTCTTGTTTTTCTCCTTGTAGTCGTAGAAAAAGAGAAATAGCTTTATCCAGAAAAAATATGTCGACGAAAACTTTGTTTTGAGATCAAAATGTCGAATATATAACTTTAGACACGTCAGTTTGCATTCAAAACGACGAAAACAGGAAAAAACTAGAACCTGCAAAGGTTCCGGAAATCATTCGCGGCGTATTTTAAATATGATTCTGACACTGTTGTTTTTCATCTTGAAGTCATAGAAATAAAAAAATAGCTTTTCCAGAAAAAAAAGTTTATCGACAAATACTTTGAGATCAAAGTGTCTAATCTAAAGCTTTAGAAACGACATTTTGCTTTCCAAACAACGAAAACAGGAAACTAGAGCCTGCTAAGGAAGACTGTTGTTCACACGCTGAGTATTATATCGATGGATGAGCGCGAAAATGATGTAACTTCCTAAATGCTTACAGGCAGTTACAACTGTTTAGCATAGAGTCATAGATATTTGACGTGACATAAGATTCATCATCCGCCATTTTATGTTATTTTTTTATTTATTTTATTCTTTTATTATTTTTTTCTGGCAAAAATGACCTGTTATTTTTGTAAATGGTTGTACAATCTTTCAATACAATGAAACGGTACACAAGCACTTTATTACTTGCTGTCTTTACAACAAACTCGGATTATTCAGACTGGCAATTGAAGCCTTTTAGAAAGTCTGATATTTTTCCCCGTTTGTAGAAAAAAATATACCATCCATCCCTACGAAATTCTGAAATGCCAACATATATTATATTGCGTCATAAACAAATGCCCTTTCTTGGTTTCTGTTTCCGCTTTTGATTACGTTTAAAAAATGTAATATGCATTTCGGGACCCTTATTCCAGAAACCGAATGAATTAATGGAAACTTTTAAAACAAGTAAACTAATGTAACATTATTCTTAAAATACAAAATATTATCTGTACTTAAATTTAGATTAATTGTAAAGACTATATATTGACGAGATATTCCCTACAAATACATGTATTGACAATCATCTAAAAGGTATTCTGTGTAATAAAAAAAAACTATCATTAACCTACTTTCATTTCGCCTTAGCTTTTCCCTTTCAGGAATTTAGCATACAAAGATTTAAGTGCAGCTGTCATGCATATGTAAAATTTTGATGCATATTACAAATTCCTATTGTATTAAGGAAAAGTTTCAGTTTGAAAGGATAAATGGGGTTAAACAAACGACGCTTCTCGTTATCTTTCCCCAGTATTGGTCAGGTATTTCGAATTCAAAATGGCTCCAAAATCTAGTTACACTTCATCATGGATTATTTTCGTTTTTATTGTCTTTTTGTGTTTATTTCTCACAGGTGAGTCGAGTTTGTTATATTTAAATTTGATTTATAACTCTTTTTATACCTTCAAGTTCTAAACTGTCGTATATGTTGTATTTTAAACTTCAGTCACGTGACTTATTTGAGGTCTGATATATGCATAGTAATATGGCGAGCATTGTTTTTGCCACGAAAAGGATAGCAATGCTAAACTTCCTATTTAACTAACGAAACAAATGATTATAACAAGCTTTAATTAAACAAACAAATATTTTGAATCAACTCTTTGAAAATAAACAGCGTGCCTTTCTCGCAAATCTTTGGAAAATATGATCATAAGAGTCCATATATTATATAACCCCATCAATCAGATTGATTACAACTACAATTTTGTAGGTGGCAAGAAAAAAGTAATTCGCAAAAAATGTAGAGCGTGCTGAAATAAATTCTTTTCACTTTCAGAAGAATTAATATAATTCTCTTGATTTAAAGGTTATGGCGAGAACTTTGGATTCTAGGTTATGGGAAGTAGGCTAGCCACTCAATTGAAACTGTGCGTCGCATTTGTTTCATCACTTAGGGGCCCGGTCCCACTGCACTTACGGATGCATTGGGGATCTAAGGCGTATGAAAATCTATACATTCGTTGAAACGACGCTTTACATCTGTTTCTTACCCTGTACATACACTTTGCATACGCTCTGTCCGTCAAGCGTTCGGCCATCGTGATTTTTTCCGCGCAGAAAGTTTTGAGCCGCACAAAACTTTTACAGCTGATAAACTTTCCTCTATGTACGATGTACATGCGAAACAGTACGAGGAACAAAAGCTATACAATCCGTTTAACTTCCGCTGTTTCCTCAATCCATCCGTTAGGCGCCATCGAAACTCTTTAAAAACGCTTTGGATGAAAACATACTGAGTGCGGAACTATTAGGAACGTGAACAGTATAAAAAATGGAAGTAACGCGGATATTAAGTATGTAAAATTTAATAATCCACGTTGCATCCATTCTATTTCCGATCAGCATACGTGGTGTATACGTCTAATACTTAATGCATCCGCTCTTTCCGCTCTTCTATTACGTCACAATTATACCCGGTAACCTCTTCTGAGCTGTCTTCCACTCTTATCCGCAAGGCTTCCGATGACCATCCACTCAACATCTCGGCATCATACTTTACACGTCCGATATTTTCCGTTCTGTTTTTGCAATTTTTTGCCACTATTATTAATTTTTATCAGGCGTATTATAAATTTTTATCAAGCGTATGAGAACGGATGGAAATTTTACTCTTCCGTCGTGTCCGTTTAGCATACGTTTTGAGTCCGTTTGGCAGTGGGACCGGGCCTTTATGTAGGAATAGCTATCAATTAACTTTTAAGATAGGTGATTATAAGTGTATTTTTATATGCATTGTTTAAAACACATAAATTTAACGTAAACTTTTACAGAAAAAATACCAAACCGCGAAAGACTCGATCTTTATGTAGACATCACAAAAAATATGTTCTACATTTGTTTGGACAGAATAAATAATTTATGAAAATTGATAAATTAAATGATTAAATAGTATGTTCAATGCAATTTTATCATTCATGTTGTAAACATTTTATGTATGTGGTTAATGATATTTACAAGCTAATCTGTCATTGTATATAGACATTGTAAATATACGCTGTGTTAAAAATTGTCTTTAACATCATAGGAATTTAAATACGATCAAAACAACCCCATGATATTTAGAATTAAGAAATGCTCTCCATGTAAACACAATACATCAGATTTCCGCTTCGAAAATGTCTAGCTCGTCACACGAAGTTAATTGTGCAATCATTTTTAAATGAAATGAGTCTGTGCATGGCATTTCCAACAATTTGAAATTTTGGTTAGGTTCAAACATTGAGAGTCATAAACAGCCTCAAACTCTAAAAATAGAGTTACCTGAAAGTCTTCAGATACTTTAAGTGCATAGTGAAAACTGGTTCGACTGTGCGGGTCTTTGCTTTGCGCAAATTTGAAATTTGTTAGAAATCCCACGCACTGGCTCAAATCGAATTACATTTGTGCCTATGCGTGATATATGTTTAACATCATAGACAACGTCACAATGCAACAAGAATGTATGTTGGTTGTCAGAAGAGGGATTAAGACCTCACGTATCTGTTAAGCGCACAGTGAAGTCTCTGGTCAGGCTGTGTGGCTGCACATGCTGGTCAGTGGTTTTGCTTTTCGCCCACGTCAAATTGTTGGAAATGTCCATCTATATAGCGCACAGGGAAATCTCTGGTCAGACTGTGTGGCTGAATGGGCTGGTCAGAGGTTTTGCTTTCCTTTGCGCCCACGTGAAATTGTTGGAAATGTCACGCACAGGCTTATTTCTTATTTCTCAGAGAAGTAGACCACCCTATTTTAATGGTGGCTTTGATGATCTTTTGGTGGCCACTCAAAATAAATTGTAGGCTACTTTACATTGATATTCTAAAACTTAATCCTATAAAGTGGGCCTATATTTGTCATTTCCAACAATTTAACAAGTTCACATTTGTGCAAGGTTAAGACTGAGATCAGCCTTTGAAGCCACACAGTCTGATCAGAGTCTTCACTTCGGGCTCAATAGATAGCTAAATATATTTTGTCTTCGTTCAAATTTGGAGAACTTTTAACTAAAAAAGGTGCTTACTCAAAATTATTTTTATTGGGAAATAAAACCATTTTTTTCAGTCGATCAAAATGCAAGAGTGTAAGTGTACACAACTAAGATTAAATGGTTATGTTTTCTATCATGTATATATTTTATCATTTCTTTTTCATATGCTGTATTGATTGTGTGTAAGTGAAAACCATTCCATATATCCCATTAATTAAAGTACCAGTAATAAAGAGGGTCGGGTGAAATACACTTAAGGCACATATATATCATGGCTCTTCGTATTTTCACGGTACAATCTGGTCAATTATGAATGGGCTTCAAATAAAAAACAAACCAAGAACAAAAAATATATGCTTTTCAAGCCTGTTCCTTAAACTGTCAATCAACAATTTGAAAATTTTAAGGGTCTTGCTAGAAAAATACAAGCTGAAAATTCTTATGGATGTTGACCACCGTTATGAGCACCATATTGAGTCAGGACGTCATATTTCCACGGTAGTTTACCAAATCTTTCTTGAAAGAAGTTACCATAGTCCACATTTGATTTTCGTATTCCTTTTCATTCCTTGCTGTTAATGCACCATGTATCGGTCAAATTTGTATTGTCTTACGATTTTAAAACAAGAAAGAGGAGTTAATTTGGAAAAAGGTTTGCTGAATGATAGAACGTGATGTCGATTTTGAATGCATAGATAATTTTATTAATTTCATATAAAAAAAATTCAAGACATTGTTGATCTTCTTAATCTGGTGGATATGTGTAGCGTTTGTTCACTTAATCTACATCAATTCATAGCCAACATAGCAAGCGTTACGCTAAAATTCGTGTGCCGCGATATATATATGACGTCCGCGAAAATACGGAGTTGGAGTATACTGAACGACAAAAGAAAAGTGGCATTATTAAAACTCGTAGAAAAAAAGTAAACATAACGGGACATTTGATACTCCTGGTGAAAAAAAAACAAAACTTGACTGGTCTCGATATTAGGGAATCAAGTATCTTTTGGCTTTTTTTTTCATGAACTTTGCGCAGCGGGGGTACTCTATGCATAACATGAGACGAATTTGGTGGTGAGTTTTTGCAAAGTTCAAAAAAATTATTATTTTTGTGTAATAGTATAAGTGTTAAAACCACTTAAAAGGTATTGATCATAGGCTTTAATTTTCATTGAAGGGCCATCAAGATTTCTTTCGAGAATCGCGGGGAAAATGTACTTGAAGAATATTCACAGTGGTTTAAATGATGATTTTTGCTATGAATAACATTTGTTTACCAAGAGCATTTGAACCTATAACGACATTCATAGCATATATAGGAAAAACAATGAATTATACACACGAAATTATCAGAAAAAAAAGTAATTGGTTTTTTTAAATAAAACTGAACTCTCCGACAAAGGAGCAAGTATTACTCAAGTTCCATCATTACCCAGAGTCTTCTTAGTCAACATCGCCAATCACTAATTTGATTTAAGAAAGTTCTATTTTCGCAATATTACTCCAGGATTATATTTTGCATCTCGATATGGACAAACGCGACACCGTTCTCTTAAAGGGGAAGTTCACGTGACATTTTTGCAAAGGGATTTTTCGTTGGTTGATTTAAGATAAATTAAGTCTTCAAAGAAATTCTGTTAAAATCTAATTGTGTAGTTGAGACGTTTCTGTTGTTGTTCAGTATATTATTGATTTTAACCTTGGACTTGAATATTGTTTGATTACATTGTTTACAGTTTGATTATAATAACGTAAAGATAATTCATATTTGACCCAGGATCTTAATTGGGTAACCTTTCAGATAGGTTTCTGTAAGAATTGCAATGGATATATGATATAGAACCTATGAGAACCCTTTTCTACTAATATAACAGTTTCAGAGAATTTTGACACAAGGCCAGTCAATTTAATTTCGATAGAAGCTACAGGGAGAACATCTTTATGGCAACCGTGTAAATAGTGCTAAACTGCTAAAATTAAATCTGTTTTATGCAATTTAGAATAAAACAGCTGACGATTAAGCGTTCCGCAAACACAACAATGTCTGGTTAATTCCACCAAATGCAGACAATTATTAGGGGTTTCGCTGCTCAGCCCTGAGTTAAGAGTCAAAAAATATTTGCGGTGATAACATTTTCTTCAAATCAAAATAATGTTGACAGTATTTTAACAAATTTTATAGGTAAATTATAAATATTATCATCTTTTTTTCAAATGTTGTAAAGTAGAAGATTATCTATATTTATCAATGCACAAGTTCCTTTGGGTGACCATATCTAATCGTTATAGTCAAAACATTTGGCTGTAACTAGTTTATAGAACTGACACGATTGAATTCCGCGGGTAAGTCATGTTCTGTCAAAGGAAAACGACCGAATATTATTCATTTAAATCACAAAGGTCAAGTTCAGGTCAATATGCTTCCACTATACTAACGCTAAAAAACTATACACATTCTACCAGTTTTGAGGGTATAAAGTACGTTACGATCATTTTGTGTACGCAAAGAACTAGCTCGGGGAAACGGACACTGCTGTCAGGCAGGAAAGGATCTGAATTAATATTTCAACGGAGGGAGTGCCTTTGTCCTCTACGTAAAAACTACATGACTTGTCTTGACGATGGAAAGGTTTCCGCAACGTCTGAGAAATGGTTCCCAGCTTTGCACGTGTCTTCGCGTGCAAAGCGGGGCACAATTTCTAACCGCTTACAAACGTTATTTGAACGCATGACTGATATACAAGAAAATGATTACTGTCATGATTTATACTAGTATTTAAACAACACGGCCCGTCTAAACATACCCTACACATACCCATGATAAAAATGTACGACTCGAAATTTTATCAGAGTATAGATAAGAGACATCAAATTGATAGGGCTATAGTCAAACCTCGGTATTTGAAAACGCGGGAAAATGTGGAACAGTTACTCTTACTGCAAATAATAGCAAATGAATACCTTCATCCCAATTTTTCTCAGTACCAAAACAATATTACCTTATCATTTTCTTTAGGGTCTGATGAAATCTTTCTAAAGCACCTTGACTTTCAGGGTGATAAGCAGATGACCGATATTGCTTGATACCTAATTCATGTATAACCTGCTGGAATATGCCTGACAAGAAGTTTGATCCTTGATCAGACTGAACTGATTTTGGAAGGCCAACAAAAGTAAAGAATTTGACAAGAGCCTTAATAATTGACTTTGCCTAAATGTTTCTTAGAAGTACACATAATTGTCAACAAATATTCAGAACCTGACTTAGTTTTCGATAAAGGACCAACGCAGTCTAATACTATCCGGCTGAAAGGTACATCAAAAGCTGGAATGGGTTATAACCTTGCTTTTGGAATAACTTGGTTAGGTTTCCCTACCATTTGACAAGTGTGGCAACTTTTACAATATTTGGAAACATCCGATTTAAGTCCAGGCCAAAAAAATAAGTCATAATCTTGTGATAAATCTTATTTACACCTAGATGACCAGACATTGGACTTTCATGGGCTATACTAAGTATTTCATGGCGATATGATTTCCGAAAAAACAATTTGGTGATGAACAGCCCAATCATCATCAGCTGGGACATCAAATGGTCGCCATTTTCTCATCAGAATACCATTCTTTTTATAGTAACAAACAGGATTCTGAGACATTTCTTTTTCGGGTAATGCCCTAACAATTAACTTTGAAATCTCAGGATCATTTTGTTGTTCCTGAATTAGCCGTGACTTTGAAAGCGTTTCAAGACCTTGGTCATTTGACTTTGGAGATGACTGACAAAATTTTAACGAGTCTGTCTGAGTATCAGACAGACTAAGATTAAAAGACTTTTTAATCTCGTCATTGAAATATTGACCAACAAACGTATCCGTTAAGTCAATATCATTTGAATTTTTCAAGGAAGCTTTTTCAGCCATACCCCGAGTTACTGCACATGAAGGGTACAAATCAGGTATTTCCTGCAAAATAGGATCATCTGTTTGACCTACATTAGGTGTGTCAGTTACAAGAGGATTAACAACTACCTTATCTCCAGCTAAGTCATTGCCTAGCAATAAATGTACACCTTTAAATAGTAACGAATGCTCAACACCAACAACCACAGAACCAGTAACCAAATCTGAGGACAAATTAACATTATGAAGAGGAACATTAACACCACACTCTACACCCTGAATAAGAACACTAGTACCAGACGTAATCTTCTCAGATAAAGGCGGAACATCTGCTAAAATAAGAGATTGAGAAGCTCAATGGGGCAGGTGGGCACATATCACCTGAAATGATACAAAACCATCCAACATGAACGGTTCAAAAATCTCCATACAGGAATCAGAATTTGGTTCTACCTTAACAACTGAATTTCACTTAAAAGAAGGCTGTGATTTAGGCTGAAGGCTGGCTAGCCCTTTAGGTTTGGCTACACCAAGTCCCTTCTTCCTTTTAATCTGAAACATTCTGAAATAAGGTGACCTGGTTTTTCACAAACAGTTCAATGTACCCGAGATAAGGGATTTTGAACATTGGTTTCACCAGTAGACTTTGATAAGGTGAATTCGATTGACTAGACATACTAGATGAATCATCAGACATAGATTTATTTTGGGGATGTGAGGAAGCAGGTTTTGCTTTATTAACGAAATAATTTTTTAGTGTAAGGTAGTAATCATCAGCTAAACGAGCTGCTTCATGTATAGTTTCAACATTTTTTCATCTAAATGTGACTTAATGTCAGATTGAATGCAATTTTTGAATTGTTCAATTAATATAAGTTGTCTGAGATTAGCATAATTTTGGTCTATTTTGTAAGAATAGTATCACCTGTCAAATATTTTTTCTTCGTTTCTTGCAAATTCAACGTGAGTCTGGCCAGATTCTTTCCTACAACTTCTAAATTGTTGTCCGTATGCTTCTGGAACCAGCTGATAACCTTTTTGTTTTGAATAAATATTGCGAGCTTTTCCTAACAAGACACTTTGAAGAAATAAGGTCCAGTGCTCTTTTGGCCCTTTCAAGCTATCTGCAACTTTTTTCAAAATTTTCGAAATATGTATCAATCATTTTCTTGAAATGGAGGAACGCGCCTAAAATGTTTGAGGCCCAATTTTAAAACACTTTATTTGTCAAGAAAAAGTAGTATGTCCAGGTATATTATATATCAAAATGAAGCTATTCGTGAGCATAAGCAGTAAAGCAACACAAGACTGCAAATGCTATAGCGGTATAGCCAAAACATTGTGGAAAAGGGCCATTTTGTACAGAACAAGCAACTGCATGACGGTTGGATAAAATTGGCTCATATTTTAACAAAGTATAGTCTAAAGTACTACCCAGATACTACTACAACCTTTCATATAAAACTCGTTAGCCCTCGAAACTTTGAATGAAAAATTTCGACATCGCCAACGCTACTCATTTAAGTCACTGGCGTGAAACTATTGTAACCTTATATTAATATCTTTAGATTCTTAAATAACTGCTGAAAAAACTTAATTTTTGAGAATGATTCGTCTTTCTCAAAAATTAGGATTTTTCAGCAGTTATTTACTGTAAAAATATGAATCTAAATAAAGATAGCGCCGATTGTTTACGTGCTAGTTTTTCTAACACTGTTTCCGCCTAACATTTTTGTTACATACCCATCCCTCCAGAATCTGACCATGTAAAGTGTGCACTGTATAAATTGCACTTCTGGAAGTTGTCACACGCACCCCTTAGCACTTGGAGGGGTTAAACACCATGGCCCACCTGTTCACACACACTGCCAATGTACAGTTAGTGACATCGTGAAATTGTCGGTCATTCCGATCAAAGCCATTCTGAATCACTCACTCGGCGCTCCATTCATTCACTCAAATCGATCAAAAACGCTGCAAATCACTAAAGATGATACTATCAACAACTACATTCAACAACTCTTAAACTTTACCGAACTAGTGCTTATTGATAATTTAATCAGATACCAAATTCAAAATCAAGAACTACATTCAACATAAAAATCGGTAGATAAAATCAACGATTTCACTAGTCTGGTTGATTCTTGAAGAAATAGGAAACTATCTAAAGAACTTGTATGCATATTTTATAAAAAAAAGGGGGGGGTAATAAATAGTAGTAATAAATTGTCTTGAACAAAATTAGCGATATTGGATTACCTCCCTTTAATTCCACCCAAAAGTCGCTCCACCACCCATTCTATTTCTATCCAAAATCGTTCCAAAATCATTCATCTAGTCAATTTCACGCTGTCCTTAGCTGTATCAAGGTCAGTTTGTAGTGTTGCACTATCACCTAGGCCCCTAACTGTGAGGTATTTACTGCAGTAACGCAAAGGAAAAAAACACTCCAGATTCTTTTTCTCGCACCAATTTTATGTACAAAATCAATGATATTCAATCCTTCTTAAATTAATCGATTATGGAGTTGAATTCCTCAACAATAAGGGTATCACTTTGTTTTGCGTCAACGAATCCCAAGCTCAAATTATATGAAAAGGTCAAGGTCATATGTCAAGGCCAACGTTACATAAATCACACAAAAAACTAGTGTTTTCAAAAATCTCCAAGCCTGTTGAAAATAGAATACTCACATATGGAATAATAATTGATCTTGTCAATAAGCATCATCAAATTCCCTGATCGAAATCATATGATGAGATCAAGGTCATCTATCTCGCTCACACCCCATCCCCCAATAAAATTTCAAGTACACCCTGGCCTGTTAAAAAATAATCCAAACATTGAAAATTAAAAATCTGACAAGATCATTTGACTACGACAGAATCATTTATCAAGGCCAACCTTTCAAAAATTAACCCCGTCTAAATGAAATGTGACGGTTCCATGTAGCTATCGGATATACGACTGATAACGTCGTTTGATATCTGATTATGCGCGGGAACGTTAACGTCACAAATCCCTACAAAAAAGACGCTGACGTCATATCATTTATTTCTATTAGGATTAATTAATCGTCTAAATGAAAGCATTTTCCGCGAAATATAGAAATTTAGAGGGGTTTTGTAGTGTTTTTGTAACGTCCGAGATAAGTGCAAGTTTGAAACGCATTCTCCTTTTTGAAGAGTTCGATGCGCAAAGACGTTGCGCAAGAACGAACTCCCGAAATCGCCCTTAAGACGTCATTGAAGTTACAGTAATAGTGAAATATCCCAAATACCGTTACGGTATTCGCCGTTCTGAACGAACGTTACTAATCAGGGTCAGACTGATCTGGATCTATTCATAACGCAGTGAGTCGCGTTAACGCGTTTCTAGAGGTACAAGATAGTCTGTCCCGAAACAACACAGTCATTTTCAACTGCTGGTCTAGTAGAGCCTGCCTTGCATCGAACAATAACATTATGACGTTGTTCCTCCGCTTGTTTGTCATGTTTACATTAAAATCATATGCCAAGAGAAGCAATTAATTAGTAGCATTTATAATATGGCCTACGCCGCGGGAGTGAAATAACCGCGTTGAATATTTCTTAATATCACACGGGTGTTATTACACTGGTGGAATAACTATGCATATGAGCTTAGAGCGAATAGCAACAGTATTTTGTGATCGCGAAAACGGCGTCATATTCTTTATAGAATGACGTCAGTTTAAATGGCTTTATAAGTTTCGCGGTAAATTGATATGTTGAATTTCAAGAATTTAAACAAGTTTTATCAAAAAATCGGGTCATCTTATAAATAGAATATAAAATTAGTGCTCATAAAATACAGAATTTATCAAACTCGTCATCTAACACAGATAAAAACTTAGCACATCCTCGTTTTTTTTCCGTTTATAGATGACTCGTTTTATAATTTAGGTATTCCATGATCACTCATTCAATATCCTCTTATTCATTTACAACATAATGGAGAACTACCGGGACTGCCCATTGGATCTAAAATTGCACCTAACCTTAGAGGAAATAAGACATTGCGTAAATTGACGTTGACGTCTTCATCCGGAGACGTTTCCGAGAAATTCATCGTTATACATGTACTTGTGATTTTCTTTAATTATGGACACTTTTCACAAACCAATGAAAGTTCATAGAAGTTTTCACATAAATTCAGAAAAATCCCGTATTTAAGTAGTGTCAAAAGAACTTTATTGGAAGAGTATAATTATGTAGTTAAGCCTAGTTTACATTTGGCCTGCGGCGGCCCTAAAGTCGCAGTAACTCAAAAATCATTGTTGCCTACGGTGTCTACTATGATCTTGTGGTTTTATATATGGGTTCTCCGCCGCGACAATAGCGCAGTTGGTAGCGCGCCAGACTTCTAATCCAGGGGTCTATATTCGCTCGGGTTCGATCCCCGGCCGCGGCACTTATCCTTTCCGACATTTGTCTTCCACCAATGGGCAGATAATCGTAAACCTATGTGGAATAGCAACTGGAGGCTAGGAAAGGGATGTACTGGTGTGAGAAAAGCCAGGAATCCATCGTTAGGTGCTCCAGTCGTCGCGATAAAACTGAGAGATTGTTGAAAGCGACGTTAAACCCCAATTCAAATCAAATATATGGGTTCTGTAGACCTTTCAATTTCGTTCAACAAAAAATTCATTTTTCGAAAATTGCTGGAACATGTATCAAACTGTGACGAACTATGTGATTTTTTGGGGAAAAGGCTCCTAAAAGATAATCTAATATTTATATTTTTCATGGAGTACCAGTCCTCAATACGATTTGCATCATTTGCTCAACATAAATTTTTGCATAATATGAGGTTTCTTGAATTTTTATGCCTAATATGACAAAAGATTATATAGAGGATAATCGTTTGTTTCAGTGTAAGATCGATTTATTTTTCATTGAGTGAACAACAAAAGCTATATTTTCACGAGTGGCAGAGCCGCGAGTGAAAATATAGCTTTTGTTGTTCACGAAATGAAATATTTATCGATCTTACACGAAAAACAAACGATTATTCTATTTCTTTAATGCAAAAATGAGACAAAATGCGACATGTCAAGGACATATTTTCGTAAAGCGCGTCATTTTTCGCGTGATTGCTATGCAACGTTCATTGTGACGTCACTTATTTCGCCCCGCATAGATGACGTCAGATAGGATGAAATGCACCTTAGCAGGGTATAAGTTTTTGATAATTTCACTGCTTTTGCGGTGAGATTATCAAGTGATAATCTACCATTATTTCTCGATAAACCACCGAAAAGCATTAAAGAATAATCAACATCCTATAATGATCACAATTCATTGTTTTTCAGATGGTGCACCCTACTATACGTTTAATGGCACGCGTAACTCTATACAATTTACTGAACGAAACGTCCATCTTGTAAATGCTTCAACAAATATTATTTACGAAGGGAAGAATTACAACCAGTTTTTTGTGAGTATGCTTTTTTCAAATTTTGTCCTTTTTTTTTTTTTTTTGAGGGGAGGATGATTTAATATCTTGTTTTCATTTTCATACAAATGTGCTTACGTCCAGCCCTGCAATCAGGATGTAAACTGCTAGCAAATTATATCTCGTAATTCGCAAAACAGTTTGCACCATTTTTTCATGCTGAACGCAGGGATATTTTTAGGGGGGAAATCGACTGAAATTTCTGCTTAGAATTGCGAGAACACAAAAATGCAATCATGTCTGTTATCGAAAAGAATTTTATATGTGTCAATGCATGACATTTCCAACAATATCCGAAGACCGCATTGCGTGTAGCAAAGACTCAGGTCAGCCTGTGCATCCACACAGGAGAAAGAGAAGGTCGCACACCCTCTAAAGGCAGTAAGAGAATATTCTTATTGCATTGTGTGGCAGCCCAGATTGCACAATGTCTGTCTATAACGCTCATGCGAAATTGTTTGAAATGTCAAGCACTAGCTCATATATACATTTTTTTTTGTAAAAATATTGATTTTAAGGTGGCATTTTGAAATCGATTCGAGAAACAAAAGTCATATATTTCAGATAAGCAATGATGGCTATATTGTGTTCACGACAGATGTTAGGGATGTTGGGTACAGAGATATCGACTGGTCAAGCCAGGCAGTCTCGCCGTTCGTCGATCTCCCTTTCATCGCACCGTATTACTTCGAGGCCCAACCATTAGATTTGAAAGCGGGCTACACCGGTAAGGTATATTACCAACAGATGCTCCAGGATGACGTCAATGGCCAGGATCTCCAGAATCTAGGTCAATATGTATCCTCGCTCATGATTGGTGGATACCAGTTCAGTCCGAAATGGGGAATGGCTATTACTTGGGAGAATGTGACATCGGTAGCCCAAATCAAAGGCAATACATGTGAAGGAACAACAGCAAATCCATGTAATGTAGGTAAACTACAAAAAGTATTGACCACTGATTTTATGAAATTTTATGAAAGTGCTTTTCGGTGGTTTATCGAGAAATAACGGTAGATTATCACTTGATAATCTCACCGCAAAAGTAGTGAAATTATCAAAAACTTATACCCTGCTTTTGTGCATTTCATCCTATCTGACGTCATCTATGCGAGGCGAAATAAGTGACGTCACAATGAACGTTGCATAGCAATCACGTGCAAAATGGCGCGCTTTACGAAAATATGTCCTAGAAATTTCACATTTTGTCTCATTTTGCAATAAAGAAATAGAATAATCGTTTGATTTTCGAGTAAGATCGATTAATATTTCATTTTGTGAACAAGTTTTTTGAGTAAGATCGATTAATATTTCATTTCGTGAACAACAAAAGCTATATTTTACTCGGGAAATGTAGCTTTTGTTGTTCACTCAATGCATATAAATCGATCTTACACTGAAACAAACGGTTATCCTCTATGTATTTGCAAAGAGTAGACGCTTATAATCTGAATGAATATTATGACCGAATATCAATTCTGTATACACAGCGAAAAAAAATAATCTCGAGTTGAGTAGCATTATTACTTTTTGAAATATTTTAGAAAGATCTTCAAATAAAAGTATCAATTATAATTGTCGAAGATCCCTAAAGAAGTCTCTTTTCTTTTTTTCGTCTATTCGGATATAATTGCGTTTTGATTCTACATAACTGCAGCCTTGTCTTTTTGCGTTTTGTATCTTTGCAATTTAAGTCGTAATATATAGCTGATGGCCATATTATTTGAGCCGGTGCGTGTGATTTCCAACAATTCCAAATAACCGCAAAGTAAATACCCTGACTAGCCTGCGCATCTGCACAGTCTGACCAGAGTCTTCACTGTGCGTTTTGCAGATGAATAAGGTCTCAGAGTATCTGTAGACAATCAGGTAACTTTATATTTTCAGTATGTGACTGTCTACGATGCTCAATGTGTGCACCTCACGCACGTTTAAAGTTGTTGGAAATGTCACGCAAAGGCTCATATTATAGGCTTCGAATTTTACTATACAGAAATAAAGCCTGCTCTTATTATTTAAAAAATACATAATCGCAAAGCAATCGCTCTGGCAAGCATGTGCACCCGCATAGTTGACTAGTCTAGTCTTGACATTGCGTTCTATAAAGAGATTAGGTCTATATCCCTCCTTATGCGGTCTTCGGATATTCTTATTACATGCTACTCAATGTGTGTGCATCACTAGCCAGTGAACTTGATGGAACCATCACTCACAGGTCCTATTATTGTTTTATTAAATTTTAGGTGAATACATTCCAACTTCTTTTACTCACGGACGGTGCAAAGTCTTATGCCATATTCAATTATGTAACGATGAATGTTCCAGTTAATACATACGACCAAGTAAGTTATACCAGTTTTATCTTAAAGCATTTCTCTTTCGAAAAAAAGTTGACTCTAGGAGAGAACGATACCCTCGGACCCTTAAAAGATCCCGAACTCTTTATAAGCGATGAAAATCATATAGAGATGGTCTTTGCGGACCAAGAATCAATGACGTTATAGGCGATATATCGTATGCTGTGAGAAGTGATATCATTATAAACGGATATACTGAACAGTCAAACCTTAGCAAATACCTGTATCCAACAGACCAAGCTCTTGAAGCTTAGTTCCGAAATGAGGCGATTGCATTAGGATTCACCTTAAGGTTAATGCAGTTACTGTTGGATTTATGTAAGATAAAGACGTTGGCTGTTTAAAGCAAAGCAGATTTTAAATTGGTGACTCGTTAAGCAAACAAAGGATCACACGGAAACCTCCAAAATGTATCAGAAAGAGATTGGTTCAGGTAGGCAACAATAGGGCATATTTCGAACATTATCATATGAGAGGGTAGAACCACCATTCTAGATTCAATAAATATCAAATAACGCAAGTTTTGACCCTGACACGCTATTGCGCGTGCAAAGCAGGTTATAATTCGCAAATAGTTTGCACCGTTTTTTCATCCTAAACGAAATACAGGTCAGCCTTCGTGATCCGCGCAGTCTGACTAGGATCGACACTTTATGCACTATCCATATGGTTTGTTGGCCCCTGACGGCTCACATTTCAATTGTCTTTTAGGCCGGATTCAATGGTGGCAATGGTGTTGGGTTTTACAAAGTTCTCAGTAACACGATGGGCGTTGACCAGCTTATAGTCCAACAGAGCAGTGACACACAAGGACGTTACGTGTTTGACGTCTCAGGAACTATTTTACGTGGCAGTTGTACGTCAGACAGGGCCGACGGTAAAGATTTTATACAGTGAATATTTAATTCAAAAGGCCCATACTTCATTGTTTGGTTTTTGTTTTTGTTTGGTTAGGTTTTTTATATTTATTGATTCTTTTATCTATTGTTAATGCAGACATTTTTACTGGATCACATTTTTTTTTTTTTTTTTTTTTTGTATTTTGATAATGTTAAAATTTTCTTTTTGGCCTGGTTTAGCAGGCCATAGAAAACCTAGGGAAAAGGTAATTACGTGTGTACTACGTAGCTTTTTTGTGCTCACGCGCGCGCAAAAATAGGTCTTGTATTCGTCATCAACTTTGGTGCGACACGAAGTTCTTTGTGTGTTCAACGCAGTGCTTGCATATCACTACGCTTTGCTAACATCAAAAGAATGATAGTACTGAAGGCGAGGGAACTGAATGGATAAAACAACACACGAGGTCAATGTTCTGGAATATAACTGCTGTGTTAAAGATACATAGTTTTTATATATGATCTTGACGGATGACCTGGCTAATAGGGAAAAGGAGAAAATGAAGCCTTCTTACGCGTTCTCCTTTCTCCCTTATATTATCTACCCTTTCTGCTACAAATTTTACTGATGTACAGATTGTATATAATCTGCAACCATTTACAATTTGGATCTGTCTAAACATTTGTTGTCTTGTAATATTTTTTTGGGAACATTTTTTTACAAGCATTTTACAAGCATCTTTGGATTCTGCCAAAGGAAGTGTATACACGTGGGATTCTAGAATCAAACTAGAATCAAACTTGCTATTTAAAGCATCCGACCCCTTAAAAATGGCAGCTGCACTACCTTCTGTATATTTCTTATACTGATATTTGTAAGTTTTTATACTGTGCTCTCTCACAAGTTGCTTCTATTACATGTACAATAAATGTACAATTACATGTATTTACCCTTTTTGATTTTAGCTCGTCTAAGTGTGTATCCCCACTATGCAAGTATGTTTGGTGGCAGAGTAATCGACATCTCAGGTCCCTGTTTTCCTACGACGCCTGCACCTAAATGTGTGTTCAGAGATGTAAGTCCATTTCCATGCGTCTTTGTGTCTAATTTAGTTAGTTTGCCATAATCATTGTCATATATCCGTTTTTAGATGGTCAATGGCTAAAAAAGTCTATTGATCGGAGGTCTATATCGATGGCTCAGCGCGAAACAGTTGTAACTCCCTATATATTTATAGGGAGTTACAACTGTTTCGCGCTGAGCCATCTATATATGCGTAACGATGAACCAATTGTCTGTTAGACAAATTTCAAACTGACGCTAACAACTCTCTTACGTCTGGAATAGTTGCAATGAAAACGAATCAAAACAGATATCAACAATATATTCAACAGATGTTCGGTTTCATTTCGTGTCAGTATAGTTTACTTCATTATGCACCCGCACTGTAGTTCAGGGGCATATTGTGTTAGCCTGTCTTTTTGAGGATAGAGTGTTCATATTTCACATGAGTTTTGTTTATTATCCATGATTAATGCCCTGGCAGGGCGGAGCCTAAGTAACGGGTCATTGCACTTAAGGTTAAGGGAAATCAGCTTTTATCTAAAATAACTCGAGACCTTAAATCGTAGATTGGTAACCAAATCCTCGTAACTTCAGCTTAATCAAGCTGAAGTTACGAGGCTTTGGTAACCAAACGATGAAATGTGTTCACTCTCTCAAAGCACGCGAATCCTTTAGGTTTAA
This sequence comes from Fragum whitleyi, assembly GCA_948146395.1. Taxonomy (NCBI): domain Eukaryota; kingdom Metazoa; phylum Mollusca; class Bivalvia; order Cardiida; family Cardiidae; genus Fragum; species Fragum whitleyi. Next base: position 57,180,915 of record OX411549.1, on the reverse strand, counting down.
GAAAACAGTTATTTGCACGCGATAATGATGATTACCGACTAAAATTTGAAAGAACCCAAAGTATTTATAAGTAAACTCGCCAAATTGCGTCACGGTTAAGTCCCGCCCTGCCAGTTAATTAATTACGCAGAATATCATGACAAGATCTCTCTGTTTGTTCTACTTTCTGTGTAATCTTTCAAGGTCAATGTCATTTTTCAATGTAATTCATATGGGAAAAAAATCAAGGTTGGTTTAACTACCGATTTCCATATTGTATCAAACCACTGGTTTTTTTTTTTTTTTGTTTTTTTGGGGGGGGTTGTTGTTGTTGTTGTTGTGGTTTCTTTTTGTTTTTTTGGTTTTTTTCTTATTTTGTTGGTGTTGTTGTTGTTGTTGTTGTTGTTGTTGTTGTTGTTGTTGTTGATGATGATGATGATGATGATGATGATGATGATGATGATGATGATGATGATGATGATGATGATGATGATGATGATGATGATGATGATGATGATGATGATGATGATGATGAAAAATGACAGTGGTGGGGACACTTTTGTTTAACTAATTTCGTTTGTCCCGGGACTGACATTAATGGAAAAAATCTTTAGATGCCAATTACAGGTATATTTTATCAATTTACAAAATATACATTTAATTCGTTACATTTAAACGTTTATTCTTAATTCATATTCTTGTATTTATCTAAATGACAGAAGCTCATTCAAGTTTAATAAACCCGAACTATATTCATCCAAATGAATAACAATTCAACAAAAGCGGACTATATTTTTCTTTTTTTTTTCAGCCCAGATCACAATTGGCGTTTAACACCACGTTAATTAGTTCCACTGCTACACGGTTACGGTGTGTGGTCCCAAGAATGACGGTCCTTGGTCGTATAATGCTTACGGTTTCCGTTGATGGGGGAGCTAGCTATCCGTACTCTACACTTTTCACAATCGGTATTTTTCTTTGTCTCAGGATGCGAAAACGTTCGTCAACGTTTGGAAATTGTACTCCGCTCTGCACGTGAGTACACGTGCAAAGCGGGGTAGCATTTAACAAACGTTTTTGCGAAGGTTTTCATCCTGAATGCATGGTTGAAAAAGTGAATGTATTTTTAATTCAATTAGGTATGAAACTTTCACTTTTTTAAACTTTATTTATTTAACTTATTACATTCTTTTGAAATTGTATCAAAGTTTTAAAATATCCGAATTCACTAAATTTAATTAAGAGATGTGCAATTGATAATTTAAAGTAGCATTATTTAGATTTAACGTAGGTATTTTCTTACCATAATAAAATGGGCGTAAATGGGAGATAATTCTATACATGTTTATACCAAGGTGTAAAAAACAAAAGCAAAAAACAACAAAAGAAAGACTTTTTGGAGAATGTAATAAGTATCAACTCCGACTAGACTGGGGAATATTATTATGCAGATTGTCCTGCATCAAACACTGCTACCATTTTCCATATTATCTGAATTTTTAACGAACGGTTCAGCCTAACTTTTTTATCGTTATACGCAGCCGAAGGTGGTCGTATATTGACATCATGTTTTCAGTCTGTCCATCGGTAAATTCGTTTCTACTTATACAACTCCTCCTTTTCTTATGATCAAGCGCATATTGTCGCCGTTTTCTGATGTTATGCTGTGTCCCGAACAATGGGTATTCACGTTAAGTTGCACTCGGGAACCCTCGGCGATTCTACGGAATAGGCCTCGGGAATAATAAGGGCGCAGCCATGAAGCGCGTCATATCGCAGGTGGGTTTATATGACGTCACAAACATAATTAAGGATGACGTTGCGAAAAATAAAATCAGAGTAAGATTATAATTGGGCCTATTATAATTTGAAAACAAAACGCAGTGTTTTACTGCGTTTTGCTTTCAAATTATAAACATGCCAAAATGATCTCCACAAACGATCGGAAAACATTAAAGGAAAATACTATTCTTCAAGCGTATTAACCAAAGTACCACCAAGGCCGAATTACCGAAAAAATGACCAAAAATTACTACACTTACGTCCGAGGTACTTTCCAGCTAACGGAAAAGACCGAGCGATGTTCCGAATGGTTGATTATTTCGTGGCAATGGCACTTTTTTTTCTTGTGAACGCTCACTGATCTGGGTCGCTCATGTGAAATATTGGAAACACCTCAGACATGACTATATCTTTGGATGACCCGAAACCTCATAGCTTCTTAAAATTATTACGTTCGGTGACATTTATCTCCTAACTTCATTTCCCTTCGAAAAGACCAAAATCTTATAGAAGCTGAAGTTATATGTCTTCCATCTACATGTTTTCATTTTAGTTTATCCTGCAAGGATGCCTGGCTCTGAGTTAGCTGTAGCCCAAGCAACCTCCACAAATATGGGCTGGTTCTCTGCAAATCCGAGTACCATGACCGTATCCTGGGCTCCAGCCCTTCTCTCAAACGGCAGTCACGTGGTAGATATCTCCTTATATGGATATAGGGAGGTTAATGGACAGGTGATTATAAAGTACTCGACCTTTTGCTTGGGATCAAAATGAAAGAGCATGCACTTTCCGAGAGAATTTTCATTCTAACAACAACAACAAATCAATCCCATTCCTTTTCCATGTACATAATATCATAAAAAAAAAAAAGGGTACCCCAAGCGCGTAACAACAAGTTGGAGTGAGTGACCAAAGGTCCATTTTGTCTATACAAGTATAGACAAATTGACTTTTGCTCACCCAGTTAAATTTGTACATCCATAGTGCCTTTCTCAAAAAATAAAAATGTCTGGCGACAATCTTTGGAAAAAATATACCGAAAAAAATCAAATAAAATCCCCATTTCAACTTATGTATGTGACATAACTTAGCAAATTCTGCTATTTTTTTTCATACAAGGAAAATAGTTGCAATATAGTAGTAATATAGTTGCCACTTTTTTGTAGACAATGTACACTAAGCTCCAATCACTTGGAACAATGATTAATGGCGCCTCGGGAAGATACACGGTAGATGCGAGTAAGAACCAATGTACCGGACAGAAATGTTTCGACTATGAGGTCGGTCTACTTGAGGTGAGGCTGCAAGATGGTGTCACCCCACAGAAATATAAGTAAGTGAACTTAATATCTAGCGGTAACGTAGAATGAATCCCATTAGTATTTTGGAGATGTTTTATCAACACAGGCCGTAAAATAATTATTTGACAAAGGAGATGTGTTTCTGTGGAAGGTCAACCAGAGATTGAATTTTAGAAATCCTTATACAGAAAGGTAGAATGGTCATTCTATATTAGAAAAAATTATTAATTTTGGAAAAAATCTCGACCGTAAACAGTTTTCGCAGTCCTCCAAGTCAGGCTTATGTCAACACTTCACGGATGTCCGAGGTGGTCCCATTGAAGAGGAACGAACAATGCAATTCGAAAGACCACTCTGCCAATCTCACGATCAACCTCGGATGTACATAGACGGACTATTTTTAAAAATTACAGGAAAACCTTGGAAAAACTCGATGACGTCCGTTATTTTAACGAGGTAACGAGGTAGCCCTCGAAACTGTGAGTGAAAACAATCGACGTCGCCAACGCTACTTGTTTAAGTCACTGGCGCGAATTCTAATATAAATATATTTAGATTCTTAAATAACGGCTGAAAAATCTTCATTTTTGAGAATGATTCGACATTCTCAAAAATTAAGATTTTTCAGCCATTATTTACTGTGAATTATATAAATCTACAGTGCTAGTTTTTCTTACACTGTTTCCGCCTAACAAAATGCACGAGTTTGTTACCTACCAATCCGCCTTACATACGTCCGAGGTATGTTGTAGTTTACGGAAATGGCCGAGTAATGTTCCGAATGAGGTCAGTGCAAAACTATTAAAAAGGCCTCAAGATATACAGTCACTAACAATAGTTTTACGCCTTCTCCTCGATATGAAAGGCACATTAGTTTATTTCAGACTCTTATTTGGTAAAGCCATTTTGCATTAGCATGATAAGCAGGTGGTCCCTTTTAACACGAAGGGCCTCATATCGACTGTCAGTGCAAAACTATTGTAAGTGCCTATAAATGTATAGGCACTTACAATATATTAACGCTGAACCCTCGCTATAAAGTGCACGATGCGTATATTTCAGATTCTTGTCAAGTAAAGCCATTCCATTAGGGTGGTACGTACAGTCAGCCATGACGAACCAATATGGCGCGAACTGGGCGAGCACCAAGTGTGTTAACTGGTACAACCAAGATAGAACCAACACCACCTGGAACAATAATCTACTGGCCTGTCCGTGCTCGCTGTCACAGGCTCTGTCTGATTTTGGACGATTCCAACCTGATAATGGGTGTAATCTGATGAATACTGCTAATCCAAGCAACTGTTTTTATCATACCGGGGCGATACACTGTGTACGAGCAGTTCAACCTACGCCGTGAGTGGTTCCAGATTTTAATTCTGATACATTTTAGTACATTTTAGTTCTTTTAGTACATCTATTACACATTAATTCTTGTTCTATTACAAATTGCTAATATTTTCTTCTGGTCTCATGTAATTGTTGGCAGTAAAAATCAATTTACACATGAACTTCTTTTTTTTCGTGTAGAAAATCATACATGTAATATTTGTATGGATCAGCATTGTATGCGATAATTAATTCATTTCTCTATTTCATTCTTAATTCATTTCTCTATTTCATTCTTAATTCATTTCTCTATTTCATTCGCCGCAGAGGGTAATATAGAGGATAATCGTTTGTTTCAGTGTAAGATCGATTTATATTTCATTGAGTGAACAACAAAAGCTATTTTTCACGAGTGGCGGAGCCACGAGTGAATATATAGCTTTTGTTGTTCACGAAATGAAATATTAATCGATCTTACACGAAAAACAAAACGAATATTCTATTTCTTTAATGCAAAAATGAGACAAAATGTGAAATTTCTATGACATGTTTTCGTAAAGCGCGTCATTTTGCACGTGATGGCTATGCAACGTTCATTGTGACGTCACTTATTTCGCCCCGCATTGATGACGTCAGATAGGATGAAATGCACAAAAGCAGGGTATAAGTTTTTGATAATTTCACTGCTTTTGCGGTGAGATTATCAAGTGATAATCTACCGTTATTTCTCGATAAACCACCGAAAAGCATTAAAAAAATTGGTATGATATTCTCCGTCTGTCTTTAGTCCATTCATGATATACTGAAACCCTTACGTAAGGTAGTGTAATTTATCTTATTAACACAAAAACTACATTTATGGACCGAAAACGCAAAACGTTTCCTGGATTGCAGCAATGCATCTATCCAGTCTATGTAAGGTACTTAATAGCTTCCGTTTCAAACTGTCCACTTAAGAAGTACCGCGGCGTACAGTTCACTAATTAAAGAAGTACTGTAGCGTACACAATGTCATATACAAACCTATCATGTATATTTCAACCTGTAATCTTTTAGTGCCGGAGCGGGTAACCAATGTTGCTACAACAAGGACAACTCCCTGGTGTATGCGGCTGATTCCTTCCAGGGGAGTACACCGGACAGGAGTCACGACTGGGGCGCCTCACCTTATGGAAAACCTGGTTATGTCCCTTCCCTGTCACACTGGGTTGATGACGTGGTGTCGTTTTACTATTGTTGTTTGTGGACAAGCTACGGGTCATGTGATTATTACATGGACCTGCGACCTACAAAGGATTGCGTCAATTATGTTCCTCCTATATTAGGTAAAATAACATGGTCTTCTTGTCTTGTTGTGTTTGATCGCTTGATCAAATAGAAATAATAATAAAACAACAGCAACAACTACAGCAACAACAACAGAATATTAAAATATTAAATCAATTCCACAATCGGGTTTTTTTTTTTTTTTTTATTTTTGTTTTTGTTTTTGTTTTTAAGTAGAAATGATAAAATGGTATTAAAATCTTCAAAATAAACCAAAAAACAAAACTTAAAACATAGGATCTTACTTTGTGTGGATAACTTATCTTCTGCCTTTAAATTGCATCTAAACAGTGAAGCAAAATTATGAGAGATTTTTGCAAATGCAACGATTCCAGCCATCAAGAAGAACAATAGAGGAAATCGACTGGTTATTTTATATTTAGACTTTGGTTTGTCTTTATAATCGCGGCATATTTTTTTATTGACAAAATGAGTCTATTTTGTAATTTTTTTTCTGGTGTTACTTTTCTTCATGTTTTTTTTATCTATTGTAATTGTTTATCTTAAAAGCGGAAAACACATTTTCGTCAAGTATTAATGTCTCTGTTACAGCTAGCGTATTCGGTCAAGGTCATGTGATCGGTTTTGGCGGCAATCACGTGAGGATCCTAAGCCCGGGAGACTATATATTAATGAAGGCATCAAATACAACTCTACAGGGAAGATTTGAAAACAACACGGTCCCAGCTCCAGGTAATTATGAAATAATTTCATTTTCGCTATGATGTGTCTATGGATAAAGTCTGATGGAGGAGGAGCTGTATGCAAAAGGTAAAATCCGAGGGCGGAGTCCGAGGATTTTGCTTTGCATATAACTCGTCCCCCTCCAAAGTAATGATATTGACGTTGAGAGACGTTGAGAGAATTTTACGGAACGCGAAGCGCGTCACTTAGCACGTGTGTTATATAAAATTCATGATAAAGTAATGATATTGACGTTGGGAGACGTCGAGAGTATTTTACGGCGTTTTAAGCGCGTCACTTAGCACGTGTGTTATATGACGTCAAAAAGAATTAACGTTAGCGCTAAAGATGACTATGCGTAAATAATGGGTGGAGCTATCTGTGTACACAGGTAGAACACATGGCATATGAATTTTATTGCTTTACGCCATCGTGTTTAATATATGAAATAAGACCCATCGGGCGAACACTGACCATCGGAATAGCGCATGCAGTGTCGACCGTAATCAGATTGTGTCGATTACGCAGACCGACTTCGGTGGATACTTTGCTGATTTTCTTACTCTAAAATAATTATTCAACAATTCAGTTTATGAATTTTTAAATGTGATCCGCAATTTATATCTACTGGAACCCGTCTCCCTTTTTAAAATATGTATTTTGCGTTTTTCCTACATATTCAATTTCACTCAACGGGTTACAAATAAAATTTCGACGTGCTAAATTCTTGACATTTTGTGATATCTTATTCTACCAAAGGCATTCACCTGAAACTTGGCACACATGTTCACTATCAAAAGAGCATCATGTGCTATCAAAAGGGATAACTCTAGATGCATTTTGTGCGCATTATGCCATTTTTACGACTTAGATTTTTTATCCACTATCCACCTCCCAGCAGCCTACTACTACTCTGAGTACTGTCCGTAGATGGTTCTTTTTTTTTTCATTTAAAAACATCATTTCCACCCTCAACAGATGGGTATCAAAAACTTATACAATAATTATTTGAAAATAGTCTTGTACAGTAATCCAAGAACCAAGGGGATGATCTTCATCCTATTTGTACTTATCTTCATAATATGGCCTATCTCTAAGAGGTGAAATGACCCATATGAAGGTTTTTTCTTTCTCTTTTTTACCACAAATATGTTATAAGACTCGTTTGTGAAATAACTGTGCAAACGAGATTAAAGCATAAAGCAACGTTCTTTGTTTGTGAATCTGACGTCATATTGGCTTTGATTACGTCATTCTTTACATGGCGTAATATGTTGCCCGCCCGGAAAATTTTAATCAACGAATAAAAACAAATCTTTAAATTTATTGGTTCATGTGATAAATAGAATATCAAATTTGTGTCCATTATGGCGTTTAATCGGTTGCAAAATTATATGAAAAAAATAATTGTTCTATAATACGAATATTTATTCCTAAAATAAATAAATTATGGTAAAAAGAAAATATATATTCAATAAATTATATTATTTGTTCTATAGTTATTTATATTTATTCAATAATGATAAATATTTATTCTATAATTATGATTATTTTTTTAAAAAAAGATAAATAATTTATTCAATGATCAAAAATATTAATTCTATAATTGTAAATATTTGTTGTATAATGAAAAAAAATATTTATTGTACAATTTAAAATATTTATTGTATAATCTAAAATATTTGTTCAAAGAACATAAATAATAATTTCTATAATTTAAAATAATTTGTTCAATACCTCACACAAAATATTTATTCAATAATTAGCATTCTGGGAAGAAAGTGGTTAGCCATAGACTGGGAGCATGATCGACTTTCACGATCTAGACTGGCAAATCTACGTTATTTCCGGAAGATTTCAACAGGCTCAATTACGAAGTTGACTGTGTTAATACTTTCAAAGAGAGAAAAAGTGACGAAATTCATCTACCTTTCAATTAAATTTAACCGATTTATTGATTTTCGGTGGTACTCCCCTTTGTCTGGCCAGTTGTTAAGAAAAATCAGTTTGGCGAAATCGTATTACTAAAAACTGTTCCTAAATGAAAGTCTTTTTGAGGAAAGGTGAGCTTTTGTGACCAATGAATGTCCTTCTGCGTTGTGTGTCGTCCGGCATCAACAATTTAAACGTTTACACTCAAGAGGCCACAAATAAGTCCCAATATTCATGAAACTTGGTCAGAATTTGGCCAGGTCACAAGAATGAACCCTATTGAAAATGGGAGGGATCTATGCCATATCACGAGGAATGGGGCCTTGTTGACAATTTTCTTGTTTACACCCTAGAAGCCATATAAATGACCGAATCTTAATGTACGTTAGTCAGAATAATGGTCAGGTCACAAGAATGAACCCCATTGAAAATTGGGAGAATCCATGTCATATTTCGGGGAAAGGGGTCTTAATAAGAAATTTATTGTTTACACTCTAGAAGCCATAATTATGGCCCAATCTTTATGACGTTGGTCAAATTATTGGTCAGGTCACAAGAATGGACCCTATTGAAAATGGGAAGGATCCATGCCATATCACGTGGAAAGAAGTCTAATGACAGCTTTCTTGTTTTTACTCTAGAGGCCACACATATGGCCCAATTTTCATAAAATTTGGTCAGAATGTATACCGGGTAAATAGTCAAAATGATAATCCCTTTTGAGAAATGTATTGTCATATGAGAAAATACAGGAAAAATAGCCTTTATTCTCTTTATCAACTCTAGGGGTTATCAGTATTTCAATATGTTTATCTTGTCAAAGGTTGAAATCCCCCCCCCCGAAAAACTTGCTTTAAAGTAGCTAGAAACTTTTGCAGGGATCATGGGAACAGAATAATGTCTTTCTTTAAAACATTTAATGATCATTTAATGATCTTTAAAGCATTTAATTTTGCTAAGTGGGGAGTCAAAAAGATGAAGGTGAACGATATAGGACCATTATGGTCCTCCTGTTCCATTCATCTCATTGTCTCTCGCGGCTCAAGGACTGTCATATGAATTTCCTCAAAAAGACTTTCATTTAGGAACAGTTTTAAGTTATACGATTACGCCAAACTGATTTCTCTTAACAGCTGGCCAGCCAAAGGGGAGTACCGCCGAAAATCAATAAATCGGTTAAATTTAATTGAAGGGTAGATGAATTTCTTCAGTTTTTCACTCTTTGAAAGTATTTACAGAGTCAACTTCGTAATTGAGCCTATTAAAATCTTCCGGGAAGTAACGTAAATTGGGGAGATTTCCAGTCTATCGTGAAAGTCGATCATGTTCCCAGTCTATGGCTAGCCACTTTCTTCCCAGAATGCTAATTATTGAATAAATATTTTGTGTGAGGTATTGAATAAATTATTTTAAATTATAGAAATAATTATTTATGTTCAATCTTTGAACAAATATTTTAGATTATACAATAAATATTTTAAATAATACAATAAATATTTTAAATTATACAATAAATATTTTATTCATTATACAATTAATATTTACAATTATAGAATAAATATTTTTGATTATTGAATAAATTATTTATCTTTTTTTAAAAAAAAATAATCATAATTATAGAATAAATATTTATCATTATTGAATAAATATAAATAAATATAGAACAAATAATTTAATTTATTGAATATATATTTTCTTTTTACCATAATTTATTTATTTTTGGAATAAATATTCGTATTATAGAACAAATATTTTTTTTCATATAATTTTGCAACCGATTACACGCCATAGTCCATAAAATACCAAATTTATTGAATTCGTCACCTAAAACATATAAAAACTCGATAAAGCCTCGTTTTTATCAGTTTATAGATGACTCATTTAAAAATGTGGTATTTCTATCCTCTACATGTATTTATCTAGGTGGAGGTTCGATGACATACTCCTACATACTGTCTGCCGTGGCCGTGCAGGACGCCGGTACATCCGATAAAGTTGAACTTCGTCTCCGGACCAGAAATTACGACAGATCCGTAAAATATATTGATGTTCGAGTCAATGGTCAGCTCATCATGTTTGATGAAAACGCTTTGAGGTGGCAAGATTTTAAAGGTAAGACTACGAAACATAGTTTACTAAATGTGAAAAAATACCTATTTCGAAATTATACAATAAGTAGGGGTCGTGTCGGAGGTTCAGCTCAAAATTATTGCTAATATTTCAAAATAGACATGTGAAGGCACGTTCGATTGTTTAATGACAATCAAAATAAAAATAAAAAAAAAAAATCTAAGGCTGTACATTTTTAGCTCACCTGAGCACGAAGTGCTCAAGATGAGCTATTGTGATCGTACAATGTCCGGCGTCCGTCGTCAGGCGTCCGTCGTTAGTCGTCCGTCGTCCACAATCTCTTTAAACATCTTCTCCTCCTAAACCTGTGGGCCAATCTTGATGAAACTAGGCAGGGATGTTCCTTGGGTCAAGCTCTACCAAACTTGTACAAATAAATGAAATCCACCCTTAACTTTCCCTTTACCCTTAACAAGAAGGGTGAAAATAGGAAAATCTTCAAAAATCTCTTTCTCTGAAAACAGGTGGACATCTTTCATATTTGGTATGTAGCATCATCTAGTGGACCTCTACAAAGTTTGTTCATCTGACCATGATGGGTGAAAATAGGAAGTTTTTTAAAAATCATCTTCTCTGAAACCAGATGGCAGACAGCTTTCATGTAGCATCATCTAGTGGACTTCTTCCAAGCTTGTTCATATCCAGACCCTGGGGTCATATTTGGGCGTCACCAGGGCACATCCTTTTTAGCTTAGCTGAGCACAATGGTTAAAATAGAAAAAAATAAAAAAAATCATCTTCTCTTAAACCTGAAGGCAGACAGCTTTCATATTTAGTATGTACACATGTAGCATCATCTAGTGGATCTCTACAAGTTTGTTCATATCAAGACCCTGGGGTCACATTTGGGCTACACCCGGATGCATCCCTTTTTATATAGAATCAAAGAGCGAAAAAGCATATTTTTCTTGCACTTGGCTGAAAACATTCCATGCTATTGATCATATGTAGAAATTATCTCCATGTTGACATCTGCCTATTTAATTTATGTGATGTCCCAGAGGTCAAAGAGACTCAGGTGAGCGATCTAGGACCATCATGGTCCTCTTGTTATTATAGTCACGCTTTGAAATACGTCATACAGAACACGCGATGTCATAGCCTCATCCTAATTAAATATATGAATCTACTCATTGCATACTACTGCTTACGTCTTAACATGATGATATATGCGTTTCTGATATTAAAATTTAAATTTTACGAGATAATAAGCAAAGGCGTAACTCCCATTACGCAATTTACGCAAGTGCGTAAGGGAAATAATTCCCTGTTGAAAAATATTGTTAATGAAAGATCATAACATCGAAACTACAGCTTATTTAAGCTGTAGTTACGATGTTTTGATTATTCATCAACGCTCGAATCATATAACGGGAGCAGATGGAGGGTCAACAAATAGCTCTATCCAATTTTTTCTTTGGTTGTCGCCTTCTGAGTGCATATGAATTTCAAAGTCCTAGATACGTTTATGATAAGCATTCATCCCGTCCTGATCTATGATTTTGTTTTTCACGCCAGGTGTTGCGGTTGTGAATACTGATTATGACAGAAAACTCCAGTCTAATTTCACGGTCATCTTGACCAATGGCATTGGTTTCCAAGTAGCAGTTAAAGCCGAGACTTTACAGTTGGATGTTATGGTACCATCGATGGTGAGTGAATATTTTTAATTGTATCCAAAATCAAAAGGAACCTGAGCACTATGTAATCGGTCCTGCGTTTAGGATAACAAAGCGGGACATTCTGTTTGCAAATTATACCCCGCTTTGAACGTGCTCTTGCGCGCAAAGCAGGCACAATTTGCAAACAGTTTACCATGTTTGGTTAGCCTAAATGTAGGCCAGGATAAAAAAGCATTGTCTTTTAAAATAGTTCTTCACTTTGTGCGTGAGTACTTGAAAAGTTGGGTTTCAGATTTTTTTCGTGAATGCTGTTATCTTGGACACAGGGCTGAACTATATGTGACCCGTCAGGCGAAAAGGGACCAAGCGGATAGTGCTTAAACTGTCGACCCTAGTCAGGTTGCGCGGATTGTGCAGACTGACTAGGGTCGAAATCTTTTGCAATTTGCTTATTTTCCAAATTTAGAATGATCAATCTAACTTACAGTGAAAGAATTTTTGAAATGCGACCTCTGGTTGACCTATGCTTGATCCAATCTCCATGTCAAATATTCAGCTTGCAGAGTAACCAGGTGGTCCCTTTTCGCAAGACGGGTCACATACGTAAACGAAAGCAATAAATTTACAAACGATATTCATTCACATGCTACATGTATGCTTGCTATAGGCTTTAATTTGGAGTAGATAAATAAAGCTCTGTTTCAAGAACGTGAGATTTTTGTTTTACTTTTTGAATACCTATCTGGTAATTTCGTTGATATACATTTTTTGTGTTTTGAGTACCACAATTTTATAGAATTTGTCTATTTACATTGTTCACTAAACAAATCATCCCTTAGAGAAAACACCGTACGCGTTCATGTCAATCTTGAAATACTGGACAAATACTTGAAACAGTTTCAAAAATGCTTTATTCTACTTGTAAAATAAATAATATCAATCTATTTTCAGATATCAGTAGCCGGAATATTTGGATCGGTAAATGGTTCATCGGTGCTGCTTAACGGAACGTTTATAAATTCAACAAATCTTAACATGAATGCTCTGTTTTATAGCTTTGAACTACCTTGTAAGTTATTCTTTTTTCCTACTTGTAACAATTCGAGTTTGTCATAATATTTCGTTTAGTCAATTTAAAACAAACACAATGCTTTGTCGAAATATATACTTAGTCAAAAAAGTTTTACAACACTTGATATTTTTTGCTAAATTTTTTTCTGTAGAAAAATTGTTGTCAAATGAAACAAAAAATTGACTTCAATGTCTAAGCAATATATTCATGCTTTTCTTTTGTTCCAATGGTGACTCTAAAGTCACAAAACATAGCCAAAATGACGGGAGGAGCTGATATAAAGTATCACAACCTGTCATTTTTTGTCCAGATTTCGGTTTCGCAATTCAAAATCACGCAGTCTGGAGCGACAAACATTTAAGCAGATGTTATCTTTGGTCATTGCTTGCCTTTCATACCAAAACGAATCTTCTACGTGTTAACGTGTGGTTGACGTTACGTGATTAACGCCTTTCGAAATTCTGAAGCTGTAGTTGACGTGGCAGATTTCAAATAATCAGGTCAAATTAAAGTGATCACAGGAAGGTTCATGAGCCAATTTCCTCGTCTTTTACATCATTGACGTCATAGAAAATGGAAAATACAGAAATGCCGTTATGTGATTATCCCCCGTTTATGACCCAGTCAATGTTCTGTTCGATGTTTTGAGCGGCTTTCTTTGAATTGATTTAGTAATCAAAGCGGAAATTTCAGACGGACTCTAGCTTGTAAACTTGAACTACCGACGTAAAACGCTTGAAAACTCACGGTACGCCTTAACTAGTGATCTGCAAAGTAAACATTGTTGATTCGGATAGCCAATCGATAAGCTCATATCTCAGGCACCAACTCACTAAATTGATATTTACACAGACTATGTAGCAATACAACAAAAAGTGTTGCAAAACTTTTTTGACTATGTACGAGGGATGATCCAGAAGTTCGTAAAATGGGCTAATAACTTTCGTATTTCTGGCTTGTTCATTATATAATTTGGTGAATGTGTAGTTCAGTAACTGCGGAGTTCAAAAAAAGTATTATTTTTGCAGAATTATCTTTAGCGGCCTACCAATACGTTACCATAGTAACACATGTATGCTTAGGCGGGGGAGCGTGAAAAAATATTGAAAATCTGTTAAATTAACCAAGTTTTCTGTAAGTTTTCTGAAACTGTAGTTGAAAAACTTTGGCAAGATTAAATTAGACGTTAATAGAAAATTATTTGTTATACATGTATTTCAAAGCTTGTTGGGAGACTTTTACGGTCACAGAATATTTTAATAACACAGACTATTTGAGAAAAAAATGACAAAACGTCAAAACCAAATATGAATGCCGTTTATTTTTCGTGTTTTTTTTTTTTTTTTTCGTGATCTATGCTATTCCACAACATAAACACTGCAGATATTTTAGAAAAATGATACAAATGAACAGAAGAGAATTTTTCGTAAATCTATTCTGGATATTAAAAGAGGACCAGGCTTCGTAGAAGGATTTAGAATTATGTAAGAGAGTTTGAACGAACGAACTTATTCCAAACGATTCCTATTATTTTCCAAAATAAAGGCCCTGTATCTGGATCACAACTTTACCAGAAATACCATGCATATAGAAATTGTACACTAATTTGCTTCCAAATGTTATGTGGATAATTTCTGTAAGTTGGTTTATCAGGCACAGAAAGGAATAAGAGTTAGTAGAGGCTATGTAGAAGAGTGTTAATAATGACGTCGCATTTGACGTTCTTGCTCCCCCGCCTACATGCAGGGTCTCTGTCTTGATTAATGCCCTTTACAGCCGCTATTGAATGTAAGCATATAAACTTTTTCATTTTTATCACACAGATGATGTATTCAAAGACTGTATAATTTTTATTTTGATTATAGGATTTTCTGTAGATTTATAACCTCATTATACGAACTTTTGGATCAACCCTCGTATATTTATATCTCCATAAAAAAACACTTTTAGCGAAAATCTATTTTTGTGATTGTTCACAAACAAGCTCCACGAAAACATTTATTACTCTCTCAGACATTAAAATACAGTAAAGATGTAGTGAAATTGCCAAGGTGAATAAGTATCGCTTAGTTTTTTTCATCCTGAACAAAATTAGCGATATTGGATTCCGTCCCTTTAATTTCACTCAAAAATCACTCATCTCACTCCTTCAATTTCATTCCAAAATCATTCCAAAATCATTCACCTTGTCAATTTCACGATGTTGTTAACTGTAGATACCTATATCGTGGCGGTATCGATGTTAAAAAAGACAGGTTATCATGGATAGATGCATCAACCTCCGCGATATCACTGCAAATCCATTGAAGGTAGCATCCAAGCGCCTACAAACAACTCTGCACTATATATCAATAAGTCATTGAGTTATAGAATTAATTGTATCCCCTTTCTCTCTTTTCCTTATAGGGGCTGTCGCTGAGGCAAGCGATAGTTTGTTCACAAACTTTCATCCGGCCAATTACTCTTTAAGTCCAAACATGAACTTCAACAGAACTCAAGTTCCAAATTTAAATCCAAACAGCATCAGAGTTTTGTGTCAGAATTACCAGGCTTGTCTCTTTGATTATAGGTAAGTGTAATAGAGAGATTACTGCCGTCATTTAAAACTTGGTTGACCAGTCCAATTGTAGCCGTGCTGAGTATAAGGGGTGTTTGTACTGCCTTGCCGTACAAGCTAGCCTTTATAGCGACGTGGTAGAGCATTCGCTCTAGGATATAGAGGTCCCTGGTTCGAATCCCGACGGAGTCGAATAATTTAATTGCTGAGTACATTTGGCGCCAACCGTAAATAACCCATATGAGGTGGTGGTTGTGTGATTATGAAGTTGATGATGTTGAATTGAGAAGATTCGTGGAAGAATCTTAATTGCCGAGTGGGTGTATGTAGCCGTGCTGAGTATAAGGGGTGTTTATACTGCCTTGCCATACAAGCTAGCTTTTATAGCGACGTGGTAGAGCGTTCGCTTTAGGATGTAGAGGTCCCGGGTTGAAATCCCGACGGAGTCGAATAACTTATTTGCGGGTTACTCAATCATTTATTTATACCTGATGTGCAATGTTGATATGTACCGAAAAATATGTTAAAACATCATTGTTATATGGTTGAGGCAAGGAGAATATATCATGACGAGGCTTTACCGAGTCATGATGATTTCTCACAGCCAGACCAGATAACATTTATAATTAAAGACACTTATATGTTATTCTATTTATCATACAATCATTTTGCAGCGCTTAATTATAATAAACCCTTATAATTCAAAGAAATTTATGTGAAAGTTTATGCAAATTCTTTCTAAAAATAGACTGTCTGATATCATTTTATGTCATTATGCAGGTGATATCAGGTCAATTCAGGCTTCATTGCATGATAAAATTTATTCTCAGCCATTTATATCAACCATTTTGTTAGAAGTTGCCTTTTAAGCTTCGTTACCATTACGCACTCAATATATCGCGACCAGCGACAACTTTATTGTTATCTTTTGCATAGAAAGTTAGCCTATTTTAATTCCGATGCCGGCTATTAAAACACCAACTACAACTCATTTCCTAATTGGTAAATTGGAATTAGTTATGAGAAAGGGCAATGGCAGAATACGAAGGGTTTTTTATTATTGAAATTAGGTCCTTTTTGCAGATTTCTACTTTTTCGTTTGGTCTTTTGATGAAAGTGCCATATTTCTTTTGTTTGAAAATAAATATATCATATACTATTTTGTAAAAATCACAATGTGACGATTACATTGATTTTCAATAAAAAGGATTATTGACAAATTAGCAATGGCATGCATATTCAATCAAAATTGTGTTTTTTTTATTCGAAAACAAAATGTGCACCAAGCGATCATCCTTTTAAACGACCGCCCTGTGGATGTCCCGGAAGCGGTCGTTGTATACAAATTCACTGTAGTTGATTAGGTGAAGTTTCAACGTTTACGCTATAATCATTGTAAGAATTCTCAAAGCTATATTGTGGTGGGAGG
This sequence comes from Fragum whitleyi, assembly GCA_948146395.1. Lineage (NCBI taxonomy): Eukaryota > Metazoa > Mollusca > Bivalvia > Cardiida > Cardiidae > Fragum > Fragum whitleyi. The sequence goes on along the minus strand of OX411549.1, from coordinate 57,163,772 downwards.
CCAAACTGACGCATCTACAGATTTATCATAGGCGTAGATACGACATTTTTGTCAACCACATATAAAATGATTTTGAATGTTTGGGGGATTTAGAATTACAATGTAATTTCGTGGTTTTATTTTACAGAACGACTGGGTCACGTGAGCTAGCTACGTCTAGTTTGCAGGCTCAACAAAGATATATGGCACTTACTAACAGTATTCAACCGGGTAAGCGTATTTTGATATGAAATTGTGCTTGGCATTTCCAACAATTTTAAAACTATTCAACGTTAAGACTGAGATCAGGATGTGCATGCGCACAGCCTGAACAACGTCTTCACAATAGACTCGGTAGAATGCTAAAGATGTAAAGTCTCTGTGCTCACTCGGATAATATTTTTAATTCGCTGCGGGATTATCTAGGTTGCACAATTTCTTTCCATCACGCCATGCGAAATTGTTGGAAATGCCACACACAAGCTTTATTGCATGTGATTTTTTTATCCATACTGATAAATAGAAATTTATTGTGGTAGATTACCGCATTTGTTTAGAATTGGCTGTACGGCGAAGTATACTCAGAACAAGAAGTTAAGCGCCACCAGTTTTTAGACAGAAGATTTTTAAAGGCAGGGAGCCTGCATTAATTCAAATTAACAGAGATGTAAATATTGAGTTCCAATGTTGAAAATGGTATAGATGTACAATTTCAAGTGAGTGATCAAAGATCAGACGAGTCCATTGTATAGGTATTTCAGGTTATTATTAGTCATTTGTGTCTATTTTTAGATGTAAAAGAAAAGTATTAGAGTACAAATCCAATAATTGATTTTACTATATTCGTATGATTCATTGGCGGAGAGGGTAAAGGAGTACGTACTAACGACAATCGTATTCTTTTTTTTCAATCAGGTTTTCTGTTGTTGGTTCGAGTCGTGCGAGAAGTTAGTAAAATTCATTTTTTCGGGTTGTCTTTATTTTATCATTATTATCACTATTATTTTTTAATAGCTATATTTTTTGATGAATTGATTTTTATTTTTATATCAATATAAAACAAGTTAAATTAAATAGCAATACAACAGTGAATATTAATCGGCTGCTTCACTGGCTGTGTCTGTCTCTGAGTCTGAAGATATGGATTTGTTGGAGCTGTCAGAATCCGAATTTAGTTCTATAACAAACTTGTCAATATTCACGTCAACAGCAATATCTGCTTCTCGAAACTTGTCCTCTTCTTTAATCACTTTCCCGACACATTTTGCCCAGTCGTTCTGTGAGATGTTACGCATAGACTCATCTATCAAGTCTTTCACTTTCGCCAAATTGAAGGAAAGGTTGTGTCTTGCTATATATCCTAAAATAAAACAATAAAAATGAAAATAACTTTTAAAATAGACTAAAACAAAGCGCATGTCAAACGGAATTAATCAAATTCATCTTAAGCTCTCTCGATTGATAAAGCTGCGATAAAAATTTCGAACTTAATAAAATCCGCTGAAAAAGGTTTGTTGTTGTTGTTGCTGCTGTTGTTGTTGTTGTTGTTGTTGTTGTTGTTGTCGTTTTTTCCCTTTTTTACGGGAATTTCAAACTAAAAAAAAACAACTATTTTTTTGCTTTTCTTCATTAATTCTTGCTCTGAAAAAAAACGTGTAGATCTTGATATGTTTTACCCTTCAAAATTCCCCAGATCAGCTCAATTGGATTCAACTCTGCGTGATAGGGTGGTAATCGAAGCGCTTGGTGTCCATGTGTCTGGAGGAGGTCATCGACTACATACGCCGGTTTCGTCTTGTTCATCTTGCACAACTGAAGTAGTTCTGCTTTAAGCATGTTCTCTTTGTACGAGACGCCATGCCTAGTTAGCCAGTCCTTCAATACTTCCTTTTTCGCTGCACTTGTGGGACATTTGTCTTTCTGTACATTGTGATATGCAGCATTATCCATCACAACAACGCATCCAGGGGGTAGGTTGGGTATAAGCTTGTCGGTCAACCATTTTGTAAAATTACTGGCATTCATCTATGAATGATAATCCCCCGTATGACTGTTTGCTTTGAATACCAAATCCGCTCCCGGCACAAACCCGTTTTCACCACCTGCATGCAGAATTATCATTCTTTCACCTAGAATTAAAAGAAGAAGATTATGTATAAGGCTTGCGATTATTCTGCGGATAGAAAAGTTTCGAATCTCAGGAAGAATATTACCTTTCGATATAGGAACATTCAACCCGTCAGCTGTATCGTGTTGCCAGCATTTGGTGACATGATGGCTTGTGTTGACGTAAGTTTCGTCCGTGTAAATTATAGGATGTCCAGCGTCACGCAGCTGCTTTATCTTGCGTAAGTAGGCAATCCGTTGGTTAACCACGTCAATCTTTTCCATTAGAACTTTTCGGTTCGACTTGCAACGTTTGAACTTGTATCCCATTCTCTTTAACTCTTTTCTTAGTGTCTCTCTTGAGGAGGTGTAACCGATATCCTTTTGGAGTATCTCTAGAACGTTATTCACTGTAGGCAATATCTGGCGTTGGCTGTACATCAAGTTGATGGTTCGCCTAACAACGCCCTTATCGAAATCGTCTAACACTGCTCGACGTGGCTTTTTTACATTGGGTTCTTCTTTCGCTGGTTTCTGGCATATCCGCTGTACAGTGGCTTTGCTGACCCCAGTCAAGGATGCGGTTCTTATTAAAGATTTATCCAACGGAATACGAAGTCCGTTTTCCTTTTCTTCTTTACAAAATGCATTTACATTTTTTACTATTTCCTTAGCGTCAGAGCTATATCGACATCCTTTACGACTGCTCATTTTGACCACGCAAAGGTAAATGCGAAAGACAATGGTCGATTCAAAAGAAAACTTTTACATTTTTATTACCTTGCACGAGTTTTCAGCTTTTCTTGTGAAACGGACAATAGAAAAGAAAATTACGAACGTAACAACAAATAAAAAAAAATCGCCGACATCGGGGTTCGAACCCGGAATTTGGAAAGTTTCAAAGAATTTACTACTGCCGTACTACCATACTACCACGGCCATGTACTTTGCATGACACGGATTGGGTCAAATTCTACATTATACTGTATTGTAGATAAATACATACATATAATTATCCTGAAACCCCGTGCAATCGGACGAGTTTATATATCTATAAATAGCCGGACCTCACTCTTTCTTGCAGAACTATATGTTGACTTAACAATTTCACAACAATACATGGGTGGTGAATTTTATTGACTTTGTACCTTGAAATGTATATAACGTATTTTCACCTTTTTTACAACATGAAAAACTATTGTCAAAGCCGACTTACGGTGTTGTCTATGACACGAAACTTGGTTTTAGAAGGCAGATAACACAAATGCAATTAATTCCAGTCACATCTTAGTCAGTAGCGTGTGTAAGATCCGTGAGCATTGATCACTGCGCGCACCCTCCTCGGCATGCCACGAATCAGCCTCTGGATGATGTGATGAGGGATTTGCTGCCACTCCTGGTGCAGTGCTGCTTCTAACTCAACCACATTTTGTACAGGAGGCCCTCTCCGACGTATGCGGAGCCCTAAAATGTCCCACAGGTGCTCGATGGGGTTAAGATCGGGACTACAAGCCGGCCATGGAATGGTGGTGATGGCTTCACGTTGCATAACGTCCGCCACGACTCTTGCTCTGTGGGGTCTGGTGTTATCATCCATGTACACTGGTCTTGTTCGTGATTGTCAAAATGTGGAATTACCACAGGAAAAAGGATGTTATCGCGATATTAATCGCCAGTCAATGTTCCTGGAACTGTCACTAGGTCCAGTTTACAGCCGTAGGAGACACAACCCCATATCATAACGGAGCCACCGCCACCCTGATAGATTGGTTGGACGTACTTTGGTGCAAATCGGGTGTTAGGTAAATTCCAATTCTGACCCAGATCTGTCACGTGTATTTTGTAAACGAAATTGACACGATTATAATTATTTCAAGTCACGTGACTAGAGCTGACTTTCTATAGTCTGCTTCATTACTTCAAATAAATTCTATTATTAAATACATGTGTATTGTCTGGTGAAGTGGACCTGAATATGTCTACCTTCCGAGGATGGGTATATTTAGGTGTACTTTATCAGACTAAGACGTACTTCATTTAATTAATATCATATCAATTGACCAAGTAAAACAGTGTCTACCCTCAGTTATAAGTCCTCTTGTCAAGACTTGAAAGTTTATTTTGTATGTTAAACTATATGAAAACTATGTTCATGTATTTGCAATTTGTAAATTTGAACATTAAAAGATTTGTCTGTCTGTCTGTCGGTTGTCTCCAACACGAATTCGGCCATCGGTGACATGCAACATCCTGCACTCATCTGACCAATGGATCCGACGCCGCCATGATGCCAAGTTCCAACGTGCCCTCGCTCTACACCATATTAGACGTTCATTGATGTGTCTCTGTTGTAACTTTGGACGTTTCAAGGGTCTTCGTGCCTTATACCCAGCCATCCGAAGTCGATTTCGCACTGTTGAAATAGAGACCCGTCTGTGTGTATTCCAGTTGTCCCTTAGTACAGGCGCACTGGTGAAGGGCAGACGTCTGACGTGACGCAAAAGTGCTCTATCCTCTCGAATAGACGTTACTCTAGGGCGTCCAGATCTGACACGGTCCTTAACGTCGTTTGTCTGTGCGTGCTTTTGTACCAAACGTGTTATGACACTTTGGTGATACCCCAGCTGTCTGGCAATGGCTCTACAAGACATTCCAGAAGCTCGCATTCCAATTATTTGCCATCTTTCATTTGTAGACAATCTACGCCTTGCCATGACTGAGTTTCAAATCGAAATGTAAACAATTGCACGAGCTACACGACGTAAGTATCTCTGACAGAAAAGCTGATTTTCCACTTTGCACGAGCCCTGACTTTACAGTCATTGCACGAGACTTGCTGAATATGCACGTGCATCCGAAACGTTTTAATCAATAGCTACAAGGTTATTCTAACTGTCTGACAACATAGATACGTTATTAAAGTTTTCAATAGAAATTTTATTAACTTAAAACTTAGTGGCGCTTAACTTTATGTTCTGAGTACATTTCAAATTGGAAGACGCCTCAAAATGAAAGTTCTGTGTGCATTTTGTAAAATTTTCGTTAGAACACAATTCTTTACATGTAAAACACAGTGAAAAACCATTGTTTATACAATTTTCACAGTTCATAATACTTTTAAATTTATATGTTGAAAAGCAAACTCTGGAAAACCGGGTTCGGGTCACAGTTCGTTCATTATGATGAGATCATTATTTATCCAATTGGGACATTAAGATTTAAGTTGATTGATTGATTGAGTGGGGTTTAACGCCGCTTTCAACATTTTTTCAGTTATATCGCGGGGGCTGGAGCACCTAGCAATGGTTTCCTGGTATTTCTCTCACCAGTACAACCACCACATCCTCTCCTAGCCTCCAGCTTCTATCTCACATAGGTCTACGATTATCAACCCATTGGTGAGAGACAAATAGTCGGACAGAATGAGTGCCGCCGTCGGGAACGAACCCGGGACCTCTAGATTGACAGTCCGACGCAAGATATAAGTTACACTCAATCTAATCACATTCAATCATGATATCATGTGATTCATCATGTTTTTATGTGATTCGTCAATTATTTATGATGGTTAAAAAGTCACATGAAGATTTTCCTTTCAAATGATGCCTTTTATTCCATATTTAAACTTTTACTTCGACATTGATATAGTGAGAACCTGCGGTTTACTCAACGTTCCTCGATCCCAAAAGAGTAACTACAACATAGTTCTTGGTACCCAGACAACGTTAACCGGGTGTAGAAGTGGAGCTCTGTCCGGACCAACAACCTACACGTGCACTGAAACCTCAAATACGACACAAGCATGGTCCCCTGCTGTGACAGCCACGTGTACAGGTAGCCTACCAATGAAACGATTTTCTAAATGACTATATGCTTCCCCTAAAAAGGCTTATCTTCTTTGGTATATTTGGTACTTGGGTATAAAAGTCCAGTTGGACCGAATACTTAACAAAAGTTTATAGTGTGGTGTTTTTTGTTGTTGTTGTTTTGTTTTATTTTGTTTATTTGTTGGGTTATTTCTTTTGTTTTTTGTTTGTTTTTGGTTTTTGTTTGAATGGGGTTTTGCGCCGCTTTTAACAATCTTTCAGTTATATCGCGGTGGCTGGAGCACCTAACAATGGATTCCAGGTATTCCTAGCCTCCAGCTGCTATCCCGCATAGATCAACGATTATAAACCCATTGGCGGAAGACAAATAGTCGGAAACGATAAATGCTGCCGCCGGGGAACGAACTCTGGACCTCTAGATTGACAGTCTGACGCGCTACCAACTTCGTTGTGACTGCGGCACACACAAGCTTATTGGTCATCTTTGCGTTAAACATTTTGACCAACTGCATAACAAAAGTTTAGAGGCAACCTTTGGGTTTAACCAATTGAATAAAATAGTTAACCGCAAAGTCACCTTTAAACTCGTCACCCTGATTAGCTCAGTTCGAAGAGCACCGGACTTCGAAACCATTGAAGTTTGACCACGTGAGTTCGAATCCCGGGCTGGCACACTAACAAACTCTGGGGGCGTCGCTCATATTGGCATGCGCTACGGTAGCGACGATAATTAAACGGAAATACACACATGCCTCTAAACTTTTGTGATGCAATCGGGCCTAGTAATGTATATGGTTTACCTCGAGGTTAGCAATAATTTTTTGTAATTGTACAAATGTGAAAGCACATCCATTCAGAGAAAAAAAAAGTAAATAATGATGCAATTTATATTTAGAAAAGCAACGAATTGTTTTTGGATGTAATTCCAGGGTACCCCTTATTTCAAAATTAATATTTTGGGTGGGGTAAATCTAACATTTCATGTTTGTGTGAGAAACTAAGCATCCACAATGCTATTTTTAAAGCACATTGTGTAGATCTAATTAAAGGGGGTAGTTTAATATCACTTATTTCGTGCATGTTGATTTATTGAGAAAATGAGAAACGCTTAAGCATTTGGTTTTACCCGACTGCTTTAAGAATGTTTAAATCATCTAACACTCCAGCTTCATATGTCAAACTTTTGCCGAGCAAAAACAAAACAGTTTTAACCTTTTCAATTTTTTAAATCAATTCATTTACAATGTTCATAAGTAGCATGTTGATAGCTGACATCTATACTCATTTGAAGAAACCAAGGTCAATGTTACTTTCCACAGGTCAAGGTCCCCTATCAAGGTCAATGTTTCGAAAAACGGGGACATCTTTGATTCAGGAACACACCTTCTTATATTATAGGCGTAATAAGGATTTTGACATTTATACGCACTCAGAAGGCGACCAACATAGAATATAAAGGATAAAGGCGATATGTGGACCGTGACAGAAGATAAGTCGAGGGGTCAACGCAACACTATTGTAAGTGCCTATATATATATAAGCACTAACAATAGTGTTGCGCTGACCCCTTGAAGTGTCCCCGTCCGCTCCCCTTTTCTACGATTTGAGCGTTCGTAAATAATCACAACATCGTAACTACAGCTTAAATAAGCTGAAATTTCGATGTTATGATAATTCATGAACGACATTTTTTGAAAGAGAATTTATTTCTATTACGCACTTGCGTAATGTGCGTAATGGTAGTTACGCCCTGGCTTAAATATTGTATGCATTCGTACATTTTCAGTGACGACCGAGCAAGCAGCGGGGGTACTCATCGTTGCTATTTTAGTACCGGTGGTGGTGGTGGTGTTTGTAGCTATTGTTGTGGTGGTGTGCATTTATAAACAAAGAAAACGATCGTAAGTTATGAATATCATTTAGTCACATCGTACATATAAATTATGAGTATCATTTCATGGAAGACCTTAGCTATCATATTATTTATCTGCAATATTCCACCCAAAGTAACTTATATTTCTTAAAGTTTTTTTTCTTTTCTTATTTATCAGTATTTTCTTATTGTGAGTTATCAGTATTACTTTAACATAAGTTATCGGTATGATTTTTTTGTAATTTATGAGTATTATTTCACCGTAAGTTATCACTATAATTTTATCGTAAGTTATACGTATTATTCTGTAATGTGTAATAAATATTGTTTTATTTTTAAAAGTTATTTATAAATGGAATCGCCTCGACTAGACGATTCTTATGAGTAAAACGACTTTTGGTATGAAACTTCCGGCAAAAATTGAACTGTCTCTCAAATTGTATTCAGAGTAAATTCTATCCAAGCTTTATAGACAATGTTCTAGTCAAAAGAAAATTAACATTATAGATAAAGCATTTGGACAATACATGCAGCTGCAGAAATAATTTTCTAGCTCTACAAATGTCCGTCAACATTTTTTTATAAACTTTCTTCTTTATTACCATACAAATTTGGCAAAATTAGTTTTAGCTTTTCACTTTAGTTTACATATACATGTATATACACTCCAAGTTTGAATCTATTCCTTTTCAATACGCCATAACTATTTTACTGTATATAGAAACATGTCTACTTGAAATTCAGGTAAGAAGCCGGTTTCGTCGATAAGCATGTGAAGCGTAAGCAGGTGTTTGCTTTCCTAAAAGAGCGATTGCACGGCCGCTATTCTCAACAATCGCAACATTCGGTTGTGTATAAAATAGTGTTGAGGAGTTATTTGGTTGTAATTGTGGAGAAGCATGTATTCATTTTGTCTCCTAAACGCAACCAATCTTTTCAATCACAACCGATCTCATAATAAGCTTTCCGCGCAATGGCTGGGAACTGGCTTTAGAAGGGGCTTAAGATAAAGTGAAAATTAATACAGGGTAAGAGCACGTTTGCCGATTTTTCCCAATTAGGGCTGCAAACAAAAGGAAAATTATAAATAATGAATATAATCTTTAACCGGCCAAATTTAACTTCTCCTCAATTACAACCAGATCTCGACAACATTTTAATACACAACCGAATGCATTGATTGAGGAGAGAAGCGACCATGGTTTGGTCGAACTGATGTAGCTCTATAATAATGTATATTTCAAACCACTGATACGCATATGCGCAATTACAAAGTTGGAGCTTTAGGCCTATGTCACTTCGTAGGGTCTTAAATTTGTTGAAGGGATTTATCATTTTTTTTTCAATATCAATAAATAATAAACAATAAAGCTTTGCTTGCATGTGGCTTTTTTAACCTTTTATTGTATATTGCCTTACTCATCCTTAATATCGTCGGAGGGCCGCCAAAATATCGTATCTACAGCTTTATCTAAGCTTTAGAAACGACATTTCGGCGGCCCAATGACAATATTAGCTTTTGTGATAGCTTTGCAATGTTTGTTTTCACTTTCTAAAGGATCTTTAGTTTGAATTGTATGTATATTTCATCTATTATATAGAAAATCGGGGTATAATCATGTACATATTATATACTCGTCACGCAAAAAATGGACAGTCTCGAAACTCCGTAAAATTTGTTTATTTGAAAAAGAGTTCAGCTCCATTACAGATCATCCGGAGGTCACATTTGAAAACTTCTTTCACGTGAATGTTCGATTATCATCCTAGAATGAGAAAAAGTTCCGAATGCAAAAGGTTTCGATCCTAGTAAGTCTGCACAGGCCGCGCAGTCTGGCTAGGATCGACAGTTCACGCACTTCTTAGAAAGTCCCTTTTGTTTGTTTGATGGATCAAAATCATATCTTCTATATTCTATTTTAAATGGAAATAAAATAATATTTAAAGTAATCGATTCCATATTTAAGTCTATCTGATACATGTATTACTGTCTTCCCAGTGTAGTCCTTATAAATCGTGTAAATTGATTTCTATGCACGTAAATTCGGTGCATCATTGAGTCGTTTTATGACCGTAACAAATTTAACGAAAATCTATCTCACACATTTTCTTTCTTAAGCTTCTTTTGTAAAATCGATAGATCTCTAAGATTTTTTTCAAAAGTCTGGTTTGTACTCTCAAATTATCTTTTTTTTTTTTTTTCAAAATAGTTTGTTTCTTGTGTCTAATTCCAGTTTACACGATTTATTTCGTCTTTTCTTTGTTTCTATATTTTTACTAACACACTTATATGTACCAGTATACTGATATTTGCATATTTTATAATTATTATCAAATAACTGATACGTATATTCTACAATTATAATCAAATAACCAATTTGAAGATTACAAGTTATTTTTTAAAACATTTATTCGGATTTGACAACATGCATTAACTTTACATGTAATTTGAATTGAATTTCAATATTCATTACAATTTTGAATTTCGAAATGCACAATTTCTACCTTGCGTTTAGGATACAAAAATACTGCTAACGTTAAATAATTGTATCCCGCACATGAGCAAATCGGCGTTTATTTTCTTTAACTTTTCGATAATGATTTAATTTTGAATGCAGAACTTCTTTCCGCACCTAACTTTTTCGTAATCCGAAAATAGTAGGAGTCCTTTGTGATAACACATATTTAATCGGATAATATTTCGTAAATACGTCTTGGTTCCTTTTTGTACTTCTTTTAATCCCTTTCATAGTTCATGGTTATCATTTAACAACATGGTCTAATTTATGGTGAATTAAACAAGTTAACGTGAATGAAAAGTTTGTTATAAATGTAATTTGCTTAGTTGTTACACAACTTCGACGTTTAGAAAATGAGCAAAAAGTGTATGCAAATTGTTTTTATCTAAATTCATTAGCAGACTTATTCGTAATTTTAACACCAGCAACAATTTAACCTGCAGCAGGGGATGGACGAGATGTTCTAATAACGATACAATTTATGAAGGGTTAGGATTATTTTGATAAACATTTTTCGGCGTTTCTTTTGGTGCTAAGTAACCTCGCTTAACTCGCTTTTGTATTTCAACCGAATATTTTTTCGGTGTAATAAAACTATATCATACAGCGATAAAATGTTCGGTTGAAATAAAAGCCCGGGTTTTTGTTTTTGATTTTTTTTTTAATTTTTTTTGCTCCACTGGCTGAAGGCCACTGGGGCTATCGTCATGGCGTTGTGTCCGCTGTGCGCCCATCCGTCTGTCCGTGCGTCCGGTCGTCAACTTTTTCTTTAAAAATCTTTTCCTCAGAAACTACTGAATGAATTTCAACTGAATTTCACAGGAATGATCCTTGGGTGACCCTCTATCAAAGTTGTTCAAGAAATTTTGATCCAATGAAAAACATGTATTTAATGGGCGTGGCAAATTTCCAAATATGGTAAAAAGTGAGTTTTCTCAGATTCTAATTGATGGATACCAATTAAATTTTACATGGATGATCCTTGGGGGACCCTTTATCAGTCTGAAAAAAAAATATTGTGATCGTTTGAAAAATATGTAGGCCCTATTTTATGGGCAGAGGTCATTTTTCTAAATGTTATTTAGTGGAAACTTTGAAAATCATTTTCGCAGAATTGAAGTGATGGATATCAACCAAATTTCACTGGAATGATCCTTGAGAGACCCTTTATCAATCTACCAAAAATTATTGTGATGGGATGAAAAAGATGTATTTTATATCAGAGGTCATTTCTCTATATGTTATATAGTGGAATCTTTGAAAATCATTTTCTCAGAAAGTAACCGATGGATATCAATCAAACTTCATTGGTATGATCCTTTGGCGACCCATTATCATGCAGCCAAAAATCATTGTCATTGGATGAAAAATATGTCTTTTATGGGCGGAGGTAATTTCTCTATATGTTATATTGTGGAAACTTTGAAAATCATTTTGAACATCAGTAGAACCCAAAATATCTAAAAATCTAGTCAAAACTTTAATGTGCTATTACAAGAATTTCAAGCCTGTGGAGCGACTCAAGACATTCATGGCTTTCTAGTTTTGTTTTTGTATAAAATAATTTTAAGAAATGTGAGCTATGTTTAAGCTCTAGATAACTTGGTTGAAATTTTTACAAAAGTATAAATTTCATGCTGCTTAATAAGGAATCGTACTCGACCACGACGATAAATGGGGAACTGTGAACAAAGCTAGATCAATCGTATATTTGTAGAGGCACGAAGACGATCCGGAAAGGGGAGGCCCAGACTGAGGACGAAAAGGTCACCATGAAAACAGATGTGTGAATCACCGGTCATTGTTAGAAAAACTTAGAAGAACAGAATGGTGGAAATATATTTGGATAAATCCTTTTGTTGGAATATTGTTCTGTCAATCCTTATATAAACTTAATATGATATCTTCAATGTGGACGACATAATATTGTATGTTGTAGTTTACATGTATGTGTTTAAAATAATGAAAACTCAACTATTATAAGGTGCTTGGTTAACTACCGAATTTGGAAACTCGTGCTCATTTGCATGACGAATTCAAAAAGAACGAATACGCCCCCATGTATATCACGAAATGCATTTTGCTTTTGGCACATTCGTGCTCATACGATTTTACCGGCCCTGCGCTCAGGATGAGAAAACGATGCAAACTGTTTACAAATTATACCCCACTTTGCACGTGCAGTTGCGTGCAAAGTGGGGTATAATTTGCATACAGCTTGCACTGTTGTGTCATGCTGAACATAGGGCAGACATTTTTTGTATATAGATATCTTATATCACTTTTAACAAATGATTGGCATTTAAGTTGTGGAACCGTAATAGTTTTGCAACGTCTCAGAGTTAATGAACTTTAACGGCGTTAACCGCGGTTTTCTGATGATTTTCATTAGGAAACCTCTGTTAACTTTGTGAAGGAATAGGTGGTCCGAAATGTTGCGGATCTATTACGGGTCAACTACCTTAAGTTGAATTACAAACAGCAGAAACGTTTACAAGATATAATTTGTCAATTAGATATCTATCACACGATATTAGTAACAATTAATTCAATGTCAAAATTCAATGTCACAATGAAATAGATAAACGTTTGATTGATGTAAGATCGATTTTTATTTCACTGAACTATATTTTAAAAGGTATCGAAACAACAGTAAAAACAAAAGTTTTATTATTTACGAAAATCTTTAACGAAAAAGAGAAGTTTATTTTCTATTTCTTTAATTTAAAAATGAAAATTGAAAAAAAATAAAGAAAAAAACCCTTGAATGACATCATTTGCACTTGATTACTAGGCGAGATCGTGACTGTGTCTAACGGGCCTCGCTTAGATAACGCCAAATAGGGGAAAATGATGTTAACTTTAGTTGTTTTTTTTCCCCGAAAATACCCAATGATTATGTATCGATATTTCTCGATGTTCCACTAAAAACATTACAAAATAGATAAGTTTTGTCTATTTACGCTCGTATATAAAACAAAACTGCCTTGTTTTATTTTTTTGCATTTCCCGCAGATTATATAGATTCGTAGGATAGAGCATTTCACTGCCATTGACTCTACATCGTGCATGACCATACCTATGCTACAAGAGACAAATATTAAGAAAAACAATGTTAAGGTTTCCAAATGAAAATGTGCACTGAGCATGTATGGTCTTGTTTGGCAATGTATGTAATGAATTTAGTTGTTCTTGTGTGGAATTTATGTGAATTGAACCATAGCATTAGTAATTCATTTTTTATGTTGTTTGTACACTATGTTGTATGTTGGGTGTGAATATGTAATACATGTATCAGAAAGAAGACTGGGAGAGTTTGAATATAATAATAAATGAGTTTAAGTGGAATTATCACACCCTCATCGCATCGCTATTATGGATGTAGATAAATATTTTTCGAGAAGCGTTTCTCTATTTAGAAAGATCAAGTTTTGAACTGGCTTTATATAATTTTCTTCTATATTAAAGAAAAATATAGTCGATTTTCTTCCAAAACCTCGTATCTACAGATTTATGCGAGCTGTTTTTACGAAATTTCAGCAGAAAATTAACAAAATGTTCTTAGTGTTAATACTAGTAAATTACCACTCCATGCTATTTTTAGAAGAAATGCTGCTCCCCGGAAGGACATCCAAGAATTCGATGCCGGGTACCACACTACAGGCGATATAGAAAAAGAGCGCCCACCTCCTGAAAGAAGAGTTTCTAATGAGTACACGGTATAGCAATCCTTGATGGGCTTAGTATTATCAATTTTGACTTGATAGAGTGTAGCTCAACTATTGCAAAATTGGCGAGAGTTCTTATCAATAAAATGGTTTCTTTTAAAAGTTAATCGGAAAGTATTGCAAGTACATTCATACTAACGTATACATTGAACCGATTTCTACGTTTTGTTAATAATTATTAACACATAACTGAAAGATTTTTAAAAGCGGCGTATAACCCTATTAAAACAAACAAATTAAACATTTTGTTGGGGGTTTACCGAAACCTCGTAACTAAAGTAAAGGATTTGTGTTACTCATCCGTGACTTTTAATCTTTTAAAGAAGGTATGTCGACTTTTTTTTTTTAAAAAAAAAGAAAAACTAAGTAAACTTCTGAAAAAATCTGAATTTGCTGATTTGCTTCAAACTATCTGACTTGATACATACGCTCCGCCCTGTCATGTCAAAATCTTTGATAATAATTCTTTTGTATAATTAGTAGGCAGCTCTAGATCTCTATATACATTGGTGTTGGAAAGTAGGAGCGATTCTCGGTACTCTAATTTTTCCTGTCATCATTAGCAATTATTGTATAAAATATCTCGTAGACCATTTAGATTATCATTAAAGTAACTTTTTCATTAATACCTTTCATCACAAATTATGGTCGCAAAGTTTTGTGTGTAAGTCTGTGAATAAATGGTATTCCTTCCCAAACTGTGAGTAACGCTTTAGGTCGCAACTATAGGTCAAGATATTACATTTTGGGTGACGATCGCTGTCCGCATCGAAATATCGGGAACTTGTTATTTTATCACTGTCTGTGTGAAAAATGTAACCAAAGTATTAATATTGCAAATTACCTTAAGCTTAATCCATATAAAATGTTTGTATCTGGCATCATAATAGATCTAAATGATAGGCATCTGTTAAAACAAAGACGTCATGTGATAAGTTCAAGGTCAAACGGTTACAAAACTTAACCTTAAAACTTATCACTTTCAATTGTTTCAAACCTGTTCAAGATGCAATGCCTTAAGGCTTTACATGTGTAAGGTACGCAGGTAGATGTCGTTTAGACGCACCCGCAGATACAAAGGCCAATGTCATGTGACAAGCAGACCTATCAAGGTCATATTTCGGAAAAAGTTGGTTGTTCTGTGGATGTTTGTTTTTCACGATAGTATCCTTATCTTTATATTGTTGATTTCTTTTCTGTGTAATTTAATTTTACGGGTTATTAAGAACAGTGATGTACATCACATACTGATACTAAATTTCAAAAGTGATGTCAATTTTGAATCCGAACCATGTGGCATGTAGAACCCGTTTGTTCGTTGATTTGATTAACTTGAAATACAAATTATCATACTGTTAAGTGAAGTTGTATTATATAGGCGTAACTAAGATTTTTAAATTTATACGCACCCAGAGGGCGACCGCCATCGAATTTATAAGATAAAGGCGATATGTGGACCGTGACAAAAGATTAAGATTTGATCATGGATGAAAAATCAAAACATCGTAACTACAGCTTGATTAAGCTGTAGTTACGATGTATGATCATCCATTAACGATATTTTCCGAAAAATTATACAATTGTATTAAGCACTTGCGTAATGTACGTAAGGGTAGTTACGCCCTTGTTGTTTTTTTCTTTGCTTGATATGTAAATTCTTAAAATTTGAGAACGTTTTACTCCTTGAGCAAAAAACTTTTCAAATTTATTACAATATATTTACATATATCAGGGAAATCTTGACAATTTGATGTAAGAAACTATAAAATGTAAAAAAAATGGATGTTCGATAAACAAGGTTTTTGAGCTCACCTGAGCACGAAGTGCTCAAGGTGAGCTATTGTGATCGTACAATGTCCGGCGTCAGTCGTGCGTCGTGCGACGTGCGTCGGTCGTCGTCCACAATTTCTTGAAACATTTTCTCCTCCTTAACCGGTGGGCCAGTCATGATGAAACTTCGCAGGAATGTTCCTTGGGTTAAGCTCTACCAAAGTTATTCAAATAAATGAAACCCTCCCTTAACTTTCCCTTTACCCTTAACAAAAATGGTAAAAATAGGAAAATCTTTTCAAATCTTCTTCTCTGAAAGCAGAATGCAGACAGCTTACATATTTGGTATGTAGCATCATCTAGTGGACCCGTACCAATTTTGTTTATATCAAGACCATGGG
This sequence comes from Fragum whitleyi, assembly GCA_948146395.1. NCBI lineage: Eukaryota > Metazoa > Mollusca > Bivalvia > Cardiida > Cardiidae > Fragum > Fragum whitleyi. The sequence goes on along the minus strand of OX411549.1, from coordinate 57,147,569 downwards.
GTCATATTTGGGCTCCACCCGGGCGCAACCCCTTTTACATAGAATCAAAGAGCGAAAATCTTCAAAAAATCTTCTTCTCTGAAACCAGGTGGCAGACAGCTTTCATATTTAGTATGTATTATCATCTAGTGGACCTCTACCAAGTTTGTTCATATCAAGACCCTTGGGTCATATTAGGGCTTTGCTCGGGCGCATCCCTTTTAGCTCTTATGAGCACGGGGGGGTAAAGATAGGAAAATTTTCAAAAAATCGTTTTCTCTTAAACCAGATGGCTGACAGCTTTCATATTTGGTATGTCACATCATCTAGTTGACCGTTACCAAGATTGTTCATATCAAGACCCTCTGGACATATTTGGGCTCTAACAGGGCACATCCTGTTTAGCTCATCTGAGCACGATGGGTGAAAATAGGAACATCTTCAAAAATCTTCTTCTCTGAAATCAGGCGGCAGACAACTTTGATATTTAGTATGTAGCATCAACTAGTGGACCTCTACCAATTTTGTTCATATCAAGACCCTGGGGTCTTATTTGGGCTCGACCCAGGTGTATCCCTTTTTTATATAGCATCAAAGAGCGAAAAGGCATATTTTTCTTGCTCTTAGCTGAAAACATTTCATGGTATTGATCTTATGTAGAAATTATCTTCTTGTTGACATCTGCCTATTTAATTAATGTGATGTCAAAAGAGACTCAGGTGAGCGATCTAAGACCATCATGGTCCTCTTGTTTGTGAGTTTGCTTTTGTGTGTGTGTGTCAGTGAAAAAAGTGTGTGAGAAAACAATAAATTTGGCCCATCACACGAGAAGGGACCATCTTGGAACTCGATTAATCAATCCTAAAAAAGAGATATAATCTAGCAGAGGTCATCTAGACAAAGGTTGTTTTTCAAAAATCAGCATATGGTTGGATGAAAACGCAAGTTTCAGAAAATTTGAAGACAGATTTGTTATTGGCTGATTAGCTTCAAAAACTTTCGATCTTCCGACATGACCCCTTTCGTGTGTAAGGAAGAAATTGTGACTTGCCAAGCGAAAGGGAACACTAGGAAACTCCGTTGAATAAATATGTTATAAAGAGATTTTTCAGTCGGAGGTCAATCGGAGGTCGCGTTTCAAAAAAAAATCTTGTACAAGAATTAAGAATGACCATCCTACATTCAAAAATCATATTTTTTCGGAAAGTTTCGCCCTAGTTCAAACTGCGCTGTCCGCGCAGTCTGTCTAGAGTCGCAATTTTACCATACCCAGATGGCTCCTTTTCGATTGACGTGTCACACTTATTTTAGATCATGGTCACTTTTGTAACATTACACCCATATATTTCCAATTGTAATAAACTTTTGTATACACTTAGTTTTCTGCTCAATTTTGTTTCAATGTACAGATTTATTTATTTAGTGAATGTTGACATCATTTTCAACAGTATTTCAGTCATATCGCAACGGATGAAGCACCTACCCTTGGAATTAATTCTTCATTTCACACAAGTAATACCAAAAATAGTTCCGGGCCCTAGCTACCCAGTCCGTCATTCCGCTTAGGTGTACGATAATCCGAGAATTAAACTCGAGACTTCATGATTTGGAGTAATATACGCTATAAAAGGCGCTTCGACCACAGCCTTTACATCTGGTCAACGCATGATGCTCTGAGATGACTTTGGAAGGATGATTCGTGAAGGGATCTGACGGCGAACCTTTTGAAATTAAGTCTTTCGAGTCTATTGAATCTGCTTCCAGGAAAATACACCAGTACTCACGCCGAATGAAAGAATCGAGATCGAAATCCTCTCCCGGTAATCGAACTCAGCACCTTTAGGCCAAAAGGCCGACGCTCTACATCTAGTCCAGGGACACATATTCTCTGCAAGTTGCTTTCATTAGGTATTCGACGATGGGCCCGGCAAAACGTCATTTAAGTAGGTTCTTGTAAACAATTCAGGAAACGTCAACATAGAGCCCTTATGACGACCTTACGACAAGCATTCCAAATAACATTAAGGAAAAACACAGCTTGGCAAATTCGAAACAGCTTCGTTTTAATATCATTAACTCAAACAGAAATTGCAAAATTATTCATCGGAACGCTTTAAAACAAGCTCAAAAACCAATAATGTGCCAAAAAATTGGTTTATGCATTAAACGGTCACTTGTTTATACCGACGTTGGTTGGTAGATTGATGACGTTACAAAAAATAACATGAGAATAGGATCGGTCCTATATCGCTCACCTGAGCAAGTCAACTCATAACTCGTCAACCATGTTATAATACTAGAGATTGTTTAGTGTACATTTAGGGTGGTTTTAAAAGAAACAGACTTAAATTTCGTCCTACAGCAATTTATCTTATTTTATTATTTTTTGTTGATTTTAAACCTTTGGCCTTTCCATTTCCTTGGAAATCAGGTTTTTTATGGAATTTAATTCTTTTAACAACATAAATAGAGCTTTACCTTAGGAACATCCCTGCCAAGTTTCAGCTTGATTCGTCCCGTGGTTTAGGATGAGAAGATTTTCAGCCAATTTTCAGTCACCATGGAAACCAGAGTTTTTGATGAATTAGATTCTATCAACAAGTTTTGAAGAGCTTCACCCAAGGACCCCAGACGGACGGACGACGAGTGATTACATAAGCGCACCTTAAGCACTTCGGCCCAGAAGAGCTAAAAATCCGTACGTTAACGGCACGTGAATTTAGTCAATAATATAGGGTTAATTCATGTTTTGAGGGGGCTAACATTTAAAGAGATTTTCAAAATGGTTTAATGTCCTCGTGCTTCGCACTCGGGCGTTACAGCATTTTGAGTGTCTTTGCAAATGTTAACGCTCGAAAAAATGTGAATTGACGTTATTGTTGCATTAAAAGAAAGGCTAAAGTATTTATATAATGATAGATGCTGAATGATTCATAGAAAAAGTTTAAAAGCTAGCTCAAAACCCACGAGTGTGCCGGCAAAATGCATTATACCGCCACTTTTGTTTATACCGACGTTGCTGGTTAAATTTATGACGTCACAAAACTTAACGCGGGAATAAGATCAACGTCTTTATTTACGCTCTATTTTAATGTTAGACCTAGAACCTGATAACGTATATAGGCCCAGTCATAGGATATTTAAGTAAACAAGAGGACCATGATGGTCCTATATCGCTCACTTTCGTTTCTTTCTCTTGATTGATAATTATCAAATTTTCCAGTAAGAGTCATAATTGCACATAAATGATTTGTTAGAGTGTTAACAAGAAAATTGCGATTAAAGCCCATTTTCCCATGACATGGCATGGATCCTTCCAATTTTCAATATGGTACATCCTTGTGACCTGACAAACATGCTGACCAAGTCTAAGAAGATTTGGTCATATTTGTGGCCTCTAGAGTGTAAAAAAGGAAATTGGCATTAAGGCCCCTTTTCCTGTAATATGCTATGCATCCATAACATTTTCAATAGGGTTCATCCTCGTGACCTGAAAAAAAAATCTGACCAAGGTTCATGAAGATTGGACCATATTTGTAGCATCTACAGTGTAAACAAAAAAATTGTCATTAAGGCCCTATTTTCCTGTGATATGGTATGGAACCTTCCCATTATCAATAGGGTTCACCCTTCTGACGTGACGAACATTCTGGCCAAGTTTCATGAAGATTTGACCATTTTCGTGGCCTCTAGAGAGTAAACAAGAAAATTGCAATGAAGGCCCCTTTTCCCGAGGTAAGACACGTATCCTTCCCATTTTCAATATGGCTCACCCTTCTGACATGACAAACATTCTAACAAGGTTTCATGAAGATTGGACCATATTCGTGGCCTCTAAAGTGTAAACAAGAAAATTGTCGTTAAGGCCCCTTTTCCCGTATTATGGCATGGATTTTTCCTATTTTCGATAGGGTTCATCCTTGTGACCTGACAAACATTCTAACAAAGTTTCACGATGATTGGTCCATATTTGTGGCCTCTAGAGTGTAAACACTTTAATTATTGATGTCTGATGACGCCCGACGGACATTCAATGATCACAAAAGCTTACCTTGACCACGATGTGCTCAGTTGAGCTAAAAAAAAAAAAAGCCGGGCGTTAATGTCACGTGAATTTACTCTTTATTCCACGTTTTCTTCCGTTAACGACCGGGTTTTGTCCGTTACCGTATGCCTATTACGACTCGTAAACGTATATTTTATGCAATCATTGACGATATACTTGTAGCGTTAAATCGGAGAGCAAACAAACGCACTTCATTTGAAACAATCGTATGGCATATTTTGAATTATATCAGTAGAAGTGATAAAAAATGCAAATATCTCTTATGTTCAGTGGCATATCAAATATTTTTGTTAGGTAGAATCTTTATTAATTCAAAATATTCAATTCAATACAAAAACATTGAATTTCAGAACAGCTGAAAAACAAAGATGTAAGACTTTGTAGTCATCAAACTTTATGACTTTTTCATTTGGTTGTTTTCTGAACTCTTGCAAATGCAGGGTTTTGTTTTGGTCGGCAGTAATGAGTTACATAACGAGTTCGTGTTTCTTTCTAGTCCACTGATAGTTTAGGGAGGTTTAGATGCTTGACCAATTTAACTTCTTTATCAGATGATAATGAACTTAGTACTGCTATGCCATACTTCATAACACTATTTTTTAAAAGTGGATTCCAAACAGTAACACAGCATTCTATGTTTTGTCCGTAAATTTGCGATGACCAACAACCATGTTTCAAATATAATTCTTCTGAAAATGCTCCTAAATTTATTCTACTTGGTATCAATTTTGCTCTGCTGACGGTGAATATAAATGCCAAGTTTATCTTCAATTCTAACAAGGGGTGATCAAATTTCTAGTATGTTACGCCGTAAGAACACCAATGAGAATATCAACAAGAAGAGCAATGAGGCCATTGAGGAATAGCAATAGCTCAAAGTTCTGTTCTAATACATCCAAACTAAATTTAACCCTTGTCATGCTGAACAGGGAATATTCATGCTTTGGCAGGAGCTACAGACAAACATCAGCCTGCACATATGTGCAGTCTGATGTTGGTCTACACCACCTGTTTCTCAAATTCAAACCAGAATTGTCAATACATTTTGTTTTTCAAGTAAAACAAGGTGCCAAATTGTCACAAGATACGCCCGTCACACTGCTTAGTTTTAACTGGGGGTTTGAATAGAACAGGTTATTTTGAATGAATATTTTTTGCACCCATGAAGTTTCATGATCCTAGCTATTATACTTTTAGAGATATACTCCGGACAAGATTCTAGTATGAAAAACAACAATGGGCAATAACTCAAAAAGAAGGCCAGGTACAATTATGGTTCTTGTACACTGCATTCCCCCTTGATGACATCTAAACACCCATGAAGTTTCATGATCCTGGCTATTATACTTTTACAGATATACTCCGGACAAGATTCTAGTATGAAAAACAACAAAGGGCAATAACTCAAAAAATGAGTCAGGTAGAATTATGGTTATTGTACACTGCACTCCCCCTTGGTGAGATCTATACACCCATGAAGTTTCATGATCCTAGCTATTATACTTTTAGAGATATATTCCGGACAAGATTCAAGTCTGAAAAACAACAAAGGGCAATAACTCAAAAAATAGGCCATGTAGAGTTTTGGTTCTTGTGCACTGCACTCCCCCTTGATGACATCTATACACCCATTAATGATCATGATCCTAGCTATTATACTTTAAGAGATATACTCCGGAAAAGATTCAAGTCTGAAAAACAACAAAGGGCAATAACTCAAAAAATAGGCCAGGTAGAGTTATGGTTCTTGTGCACTGCACTCCCCCTTGGTGAGATCTATACACCCATGAAGTTTCATGATCCTAGCTATTATACTTTTAGAGATATACTCCGGACAAGATTCAAGTCTGAAAAACAACAAAGGGCAATAACTAAAAAAAAAGGCTATGTAGAGTTATGGTTCTTTATGGTTCTTGTGCACTGCACTCCCCCTTGATGACATCTATACACCCATGAAGTTTCATGATTCTAGCTATTATACTTTTAGAGATATACTCCGGACAAGATTCTAGTATGAAAAACAACAAAGGGCAATAACTCAAAAAATAGGCCAGGTAGAGTTATGGTTCTTGTGCACTGCACTCCGTAATGATGAGAAGAACACAATTGCCAAGTTTGAAGTCGATCGGACTTCAAGTGACAGAGTTATGCTCCGGACAAAGAAGTGGACGCCGCCGGACGCCCGGCCGCCCGGACGCCGGACACCACGGGTGATCCCATAATACGTCCCGTCTTCGACAGGCGTATAAAAATGACCTACAGTTGGTACTTTCAGTGCTCTTTTCCCTTTGGTTTTGATGCAAATTTTTTGCCAAAATTTATTCATCAGGTCAAGGGTAAGGCCTGTCATATCAAGCAGGAGCAAAAAAGAGAGCACAGCAGTAAATGCTTTGATAACCGGAAAATTCTCAGACAGCTCCTCTTGTTTTCCATTACAAACAGCCATCATAGATATCCTCATCTTACACATGTGAAAAAATCGCATTCTAAATGACGTCATTGTGACACTGTTAAAAGCACCTTTTTGCGGTATTTCTGTATTCAGAGTATTTCAAAAATTGCTTTTTAACATCTAAAATGCTGTTAATGTGGGAAAAAGAATCTGTCTCTCGATTTTATTTGAGACCAGCTGGTCTTAACCTAATCTAAAATAGAAAAGTTCAAAAGCTTGTTAAAAGACATTTCTATTCTAGAATTGGTTAATATCAGCTTTTCTCGAACAAAATCTCAGGACAGATTCTTTATATCTCTGAAACAAAAGCTCAACGCAACGGTACCAACGTTCAGCTGCCATCTGCTGGATGGTGGCATAAATGGAAAAGACAAAAAGGGATGTACAAGTAATTTGTACTAAATGCATTTAGATTAATTCCCTTGTTTTATAGGTTGATTCTTTGATGATAAACATAATTTCTAAGTTTCAAGAGAATCCCTTCATTAATATCAGAGATGCAAGCGTTGACAACACTGATATTTGGGGGACAACAGGTTCCAAGACAAGCAGACAAATCCAAAACAATATGCCCCCAATCTTTCGATGCGGGGGCATGAAAATTATGTAAACAGCACATCTGCTTATAGGGAACCTTTGTATAAAACTAGAACTGTCGCAGAGTAGACTTATACCCCCCACAAGCACTCTGTCACAATGCAAGTGCTATTAGTGCAGGATGTGATTCTAACAGATATTGAGGTCATATGCAGCATTTGCATGAAGTTTCATGATTGTAGGTCGCTTGGTTCTTGAGATAGAGTCCGGAAACGAAAATTGAACAAAGGCTCACTGTGACCTTGACCTTTGACCAATGTGACCCAAAAACGATAGGGCACTTTCTTGAGTCATTAGCAGTATTTGCATAAAGTTTCATGATTCTAGGTTGCTTGGTTTTTGAGTTAGAGTCTAGAAACGAAAATTGAATTAAAATTGGCTTTGACCTTAACCTTTAGCCTATGTGACCCAAAAACAAAAGGGCACTTCCTCGGGTCAAAAGCAACATTTGCATAAAGTTTCATGATTGTAGGTCGCTCGGTTCTTGAGTTAGAGTCCGGAAACGAAAAGGTCTACGGATGGACGGACAGATGGATGGATTGACGGACGGATGGACAGACAGGGTGAAACCAATATACCCCCCTCTACTTCGTAGGTGGGGTGTATAATTATTTTAAGATATGCTCCAAACAAATTTGGATGAGCAACGGCACAAACACTGACTCATCATAGGGATAACTAGGTCTAGCTCACTGCAAGAAAAATAGAAATAATCAAAAACAGAAAATGTTAAAATCTTAACATAATATTTTAATAACAAGAGGCAAGAGAGAGTCTGTATTGCACCACTGGCTTTTACTTCTCCAAATTTTCAAAAAACAAAATAAACAACTTTGGTACATACTTACCCAAGGAAAATTCAAATTTCATAATATTCATATCAAGTTTTATTGAAAATTAGCCTTATGGTTTTGGTTTGAAAAGATTTTTAAAGATTTTAAAGTGAAAACAAGCCCCGTCCCACAACTACCATATTTTGGGGTTAATAAAAATTTCTTGAACAGCTTAGATACATGGTCAACAAAGAAACATTATGCTGAATTTTGTTGAAATCTGCCCAATGGTTTGCAAGAAGAAATTTCAAAGATTTTAAAGTGAAAAAAGCCCCATCCTGCCACAAATTTAAAGGGGATCAATCCAAATTTCTTGAACAACTTTGGAAGAGTGTCACCCAAGGAGCATTACTGCAAAGTTTGGTTAAAATCCACCATTTAGTTGGGGAAAAGAAGCATTCGGAACATCATTCGGCCATTTCCGTAAACTGCAATAGACCTCTAATGTATATAAGGCAGATGGGTATGTATCAAAATCATGTATTTTGTTAGGCAGAAACAGTGTAAGAAAAACTAGCAAGGTAGATTTATATCTTTTACAGTAAATGACGGCTGAAAAATCTTAATTTTTGAGAATGACGAATCATTCTCAAAAATTAAGATTTTTTCAGCCGTTATTTAAGTACCTAAAGACATTTAAATAAGGATAAGATGGTTTCAAGTCAGTGACTTGAAAGAGTAGCATTTGCGACGTCGAATGTTTTCACTCAAAGTTTCGAGGGTTAACGCCATTTTAACTGATGTCATAGAGTTTTTCCAAGATTTTCCCGTATTTTTTTAAAAAAAGTCCATCTATGTACACTCGAGGTTGATCGTGAGATTGGCCAAGTGGTGTTCCGAATGGGAGGAGAAAATGTTTAAAGAAAGGTTAACACACTGACATACAGATGCATGTACAAGTGACACTACGCTATTATAAAAGCCCCCACGCCTTTGGCCAGTGGAGCTAAAAATATCAAAATACAATCTTAAATCAATTTCTTAAAATCAAAAGGTTCTCCGAGATACTTTCATATATTTGAAATTAAGCTTCACTGATTTGCATAATTTTTTAAAAAAATAAATTTGTAAAACAAGTTATGATCCCTCAGAGAATTATGTTAGTGGAGGATTCAGGATTTTTGAAAATACGGTTCAAAGTTTCAAAAGGGGGGTCTTGTTTTCCAACATGTGTCTTTGCAATATTTCCTAAAGTTTCTGATTGGAATATCATGCCCAATATGATGATTGTATCTTGAAAAGACTTAAATCATTTAGTAACTTTCAGGGTTTATTTTTCTAGATTTGTAGACAGACTGGTGAATGGTGGGCAATGATAAAACAACATTCCCTCCATCTTATCAACACGGGGGCACAAAAAAATAGTTTTGAATCATAGGCCCAGAAATTGGCTGTTCACAATATCTCTTCCATAGACACATGACTTTAACTTCATATCTTCATCAGTATCTTTAACCATTGTTTTAACCAATAGGTATTTATAGCCAATTAGGTCTGTTGTTTCAATTGGATCAATTGAAACAACAGACCTGATTGGCCAAAAATAACATCTTGTTTAGATTCAACCAAAGGTAGATTTTAACAAGAGCACCGCCTACGGGTACCTACGCTTGGCTGTTGAGTGCTGGATAGTTGAAAAAGATCTCAGTAAAAAAAGCGGCATAATATTCACAATATGCATCCAGAGTTATCCCCCTTGAAAATATATGTTGCTCTTTTGATTGTGAACATGTGTGCCATGTTTCAATTGAATGCCTTCAGTATAACCAGAGATATCACAAAATGTCAAAGTTTTCGACAACGACAACAACAACAACACCAAGGCTATAGCAATACCTCTGCTTTTCTCTGAAAACAGCCGAGTTTTCTCTGAAAACAGCTGAGCTAATAAAACTAGGCCCAGACATCAGTTGTCCCCATCTCTTTTTGTCTACATTATCTCTTTTTGTAAACACAGGGTTTTCGTTTCATCTGTTTAATCACTGTCTTTGACCATTGGTTAAATTTTTGCCAATAGGTATTTTCAGCGAATCAGGTTTGTCGTTTCAATTGTACCAATTGAAACAACAGACCTGATTGGTTAAAAAATATCATCTGGTTTGAATTTCAACCAATGGTAAACATTTATACAACTGGGTCACATTATCTCTTCTTGCCTACTTTATCTCTTCTTGTGAACACAGGGTTTTAATTTTATCTGTTTAATCACCATCTTTGACCATAAGTAAAATTTTAGCCAATAGGTATTTTCAGCTAATCAGGTTTGTTGTTTCAATGGGATCAATTGAACGACAGACCTGATTGGCTGAAAATATCATCTGGTTTGAATTTCAACCAATCATAAAGTTTTATTCAACTGGGTCACATTATCTCTTCTTGTCCACATTATCTCTTGTTGTAAACACAGGGTTTTAATTTCATCTGTTTTATCACTGTCTTTGACCATTGGTTAAATTTTAGCCAATAGGTATTTTCAGCAAATCAGGTTTGTTGTTTCAATTGAGAGAATTGAAACAACAGACCTGATTGGCTGAAAATATCATCTTGTTTAAATTTTAACCAATGGTAAACTTTAATACCAAATGGGTCACATTATCTCTTCTTGTCTACATTATCTCTGCTTGTAAACACAGGGTTTTAATTTCATCTGTTTAATCACTGTCTTTGACCATTGGTTAAATTTTTGTCAATAGGTATTTTCAGCGAATCAGGTTTGTTGTTTCAATTGGTACAATTGAAACAACATGCCTGGTTCGCTGAAAATATCATCTCGTTAAAATTTCAACCAATGGTAAACTTTAATACAACTCAATTACATTATCTCTTGTTGTCTACATTATCTCTTTTTGTAAACACAGGGCTTCAATTTCATCTGTTTAATCACTGTCTTCTTTAAGGTGGTTTTCTTCTCAAATTTCATCAGGACAAACATAGCATTCTTTGTATTCTGTCAAAAAATAGAAATTGCTTAAAGGTAATCCACTCATTAAAAACAAATGCTGTCAGAGCTAATGAAGCTTGACTATTCCTAGTGCTGGATAGTAAAAGGTCATCACTGTCAACATTGGAAAATTCCAATAAATACTATATCAAAGTAATGAATCTTTTTCTAGAGGCAAAGTGTAAGGTCAAAGAAGCATGTGAAAAGTTTCTAAGCAATAGCTTCCAGTAGAAACAGATATATAACTGGAATTCAAGTTGCACAAAAAGACTTAACCGAAAATTTCGAGGTCCAAAAAGGGTTAAAATCCAATAACAGAGAAACAATTCTTTGTCTAGAAGCTGACATTTTGATCATACAAGCATGTGAAAAGTGTAAAGCAATAGATTTACTAGAAAAAGAGATATTACAGATATATATCAGTTGTACACAAAACTTAACCAGGACTTGTAAGTCTGAAAAGAGATAAAATTCCACTAAATTTAATATCAGGATAGCGAACCTTTATCTAGAGGCTAATATTATGGTCACAGAAGCATGTGCAAAGTTTCAAAGCAATGGCTTTTATAGAAACAGAGATTGGACGCAGTTGCATGTAAAACCTTAAAAGCATTACGCCTACGCAGAGGCCCAAGTGACCAGAATAACCTGATCTACAAACTTGTGTTTTCTCAGATGATGTCCTTTTCCTTTAAGATTACTAGCAAAAATTATGACATGGTAGTTTGGTCATTCATTACATCATTGCTGTGCTTAAATGTTTTAAGTGTCTATACATGTTATAATGCACTTATGACATTAATAAACCCTCACCTTTTTTAACCAAATTTAAATGTTGTAAGTGCATAAAGACTTTGTAACAAAAAACATTTGGTCTTTGAATAACAGAGCTGAACCAATTTTTGGATGAAGTTCAATTGTGACTGTGACTTTTGACCTACTTGTATAAAATACAAAAGGGCACTTCCTTAGGCCATGGGCAAATTGTGTATAAAGTTTCATAATTCTTGGTCACCAGGCACTTGACTTAAGAGTCTAGAATTGGTTTTTAGACAAAGTTAAATAGTGAAATAGACCTTTGACCTAGTGACCCAATAACACAATCTAAATTTCATAGTTTTTCTTTTTTTTGTATAAAAAAGCATTGTTTTTCATTGGATCAACATACCTGTATTTTAGTCATCCAATGCAATGACATCCTAAAGTCATTCCATCAATCATTTGTGATCTGTCACAGGAAAAGTGATCATCTGGTTAATGCGTAAAGTTTCCAAACTTGTCAGACTGCACACATTGTGCAGACTGACAAGGGTTGAAACTGCTTCACACTTTGCTAATTTTCTGAATCTAGAATGATCAATCTTCCTTCCTGTGAAAAAACTATTTTAATTCGACCTATATTTGGCCTATTCTGGACACAATCTCTTTTAAAATGATTATTTTTCAGATTTTCCAAAGTTTACAGATGTTCCTTTTTGAATGCCCTGTCATGACTTGCAATTGACTTGCAAAAGTTTTAAAAAATAATTGAAATTAGCTCCACCTGAAACAGTCATGTTTTTTATCCAATCAAAACAACAAATAGAACAGAAAATTACCTGTTCAATTGACTTAAATCCCAGCTTTTTGAGATCACCCAGGAAATCTGTCAGTTTATGAAATCGACTAGCAACCTCAGCTATTATTAGAGTGCCACTGAAAGGAATATGAATCTATGCAAGGGTACAGTAAACATAATAAAGAATTCCCTCAAATTCAAAGAACAGAAACACTTGCATATTATCAACAGAGTATCAAGTAAATTTTACCTTGTTTACCAAAGATGCATGTACCATAAAAGTTTTAAAAGAACCACGGGAAAAAAAAACTGAGTAAAAAGGGGGCATAATATGCACAAAGTACATCTAGGGTTTTCCTAGATAGTAAAGGTTGCTCTTTTGATGATGAACATGTGTGCCAAGTTTCAAGTGAATGTGTGAAGTAAAACCAGATATATCACAAAATGTTCAAGTTTTGCACGACAACGACAATAACGAAAACGACCACAACAACACCAAGGCTGTATATAGCAATACCTCGGGTTTTTTCCAAAAACAGCTGAGCTAAAAAGTGCATGCTTAAGGTAGCCGACCAGTAACAGTTCTGTAACGCTTTGGAAGTCAGGAACTATCAAAGTGTTAACCAAGGTTTCCTAATGATTTCATTAGTAAACTTTGGTTCACATTGTAAATGATCATAAGGTCTGAAGTGTTGCAGAACTATTATGGGTCCACTACCTTTAGACAAATGGTTGCTTAATACATGTAAATTTCAGTGCAATGGCTTCATTTGGGAACTGTGTCGGTGCTTGGTTAATACAGGTGTTTGTTGAATACTAGTGCTTGCTCAATGCAGGTGGCTGCTGAGACATGTTTGACTATATTTCACTGAAGTCTCAAATACCTTTTTCTTCTTGGTATGTTTGGAGAAGATAAAATGCACTTGTCATTTCAATATTTTGGCAAAAATTTGCTTTTTTCAAGAAAATTGAAACAAATCTTAACAGTAATATCCTTTATGAGATAAAATAAAATCAAAGCACTGAAAGTACTGATGGTGAACGAACCTGATGGCATTCTGCTCATTCGGCATTCTGTTTCTTCTCAGAGGATGAAAAGGTCTTTGAGTACCAACCAAAGAAACACCTATAAATATCAGTCAGTCCTGAACTGTACTCATTGTTTAAAGATATGATTTGTTAACTTATTAATAGTATTTTGAACCATAACCTGAGAGATTCATTTTGATCATATCTGAAGCCAAAACCACTTCCGTGGTTGACACTTATGTCGTTATTCAATTTTATAACACTGCAGGATGAGAAATATTTAGGTATAGGTTAAAGTGTGTATTTCCGTTTATTTATCGTCACTACCCTAGCATATGCCCATATGAGCGACGCCCCCAGAAGACGATTAGTTGTTACGGGGGATAGTGAAAGGATATATGACGAATCTACTGCTGAGATCCGCCATGGTTGATTAACGTGCTCGGTGTAAAGCACCGTCTCACTGGGCCTCGGTTTAACGTCTCATCCGAAAGACAAGTAGTTTTTATTAGTGTACCAGCCCGGGAACCGAACCCACGAAGTCGAACTTCAATGGTTTTGAAGTCCGGTGCTCTACCAACTGAGCTAATCGTGCTGGTCGTATAGGTTAAAGTGTGTGTTATTAGGATTTAGGTCCCTCCGTATGGTATATAGGCATATATGGTAAGGACCATGAAAGAGAAAGAAGCGGATACGAGGAGATCCGGGTTCATACGCCCCTAGCTCTTCTACGAAAAGACCTCCTTGGTTCTATATTGTGCCCAGTGTAAAGCACCGATACTCGCGAAGCTACCTCTGGGTTTCTTACCAGTTCACTTCTAGTTGAAAATTCCTGCCTGGGTTGGGATTCGAGTATAGGTTAAAGGAGGTCTAGTGCCTTATTAGTATAAATCATAGATAATTTCTGTTTAAGGTTTAGAAATTAAAGTATAACTTTTTAGATTAGATAATTGCTTCATAGTAAATTGCATACTTACAGTCTTTATAAATATTATTTTTGTAACGTAATTTCCACTTCAAAAGCGAATAAGAATCTTATTTAAGAAGTTTATTTTTTAAAGGGAGGTAATAATTGCATGAACAAATAGTTTAAGTATAATACCCTGTTGTTTTCCTCCCGACTTTCCTCCCAATAAGAATTGAGAATCCTTACAATTTTAGGTTTATTTTTTGCACGAGAACCTATTGTTTACATTCAAGAGTTTGGGTGCTGGTAAAATCACTCACTATAGATATCTTATTACAGTATTGCGGCTGATATTAGACTTTTCTTCTCGGAGCTAGTTTTTTCTTAAACTGTAGTTAACCAATTCTAAACGTATTTTGGAAAGGATGGAACCAGTTTTTATTCATCGATTAAGATTTTTATGATTTCTGTAAAAAACGCAATGAATTTTCCGAATAATTTAACAACTAAACCCGCCTGTCGAATTGTAAACAAGTGCATGGCGGGTCTGGTCCCCCCTTGACCACGGCAATATATACTCGTCAATTGGAGTGGTATCTAGGGTTGAATATTTAGCTATCATTTATTTAATTTTCAAATAGAATTTTGAATTGATATAGTTTTACAGATTGAAATGAAACACGAATGCCCCCGGAACAGCATTTTTTTAAAGTTTGACATTGACAGATGACCTTGTCACATGACCTTGACCTTGTCACATGACCTTGACTTTGGTGTACAGCTTTGTATGTCAAATACTTTTGGAGAAAAGGCAAAGGTTAAGTTTTCGGGTTAAGTTTTCGGGCAGACGGACGGACAGACAGACGGACCGACAGACGGATAGACAGACAGACGGACATGAGTAAAACAATATGCCCCCGATCTCTCGATACGGGGGCATAAAAATGCAAAGTAGAATGGCCCCAATGAAATATCTCCCGTGCCAGTCGCATTTGGTATTCGGCAATATTCGCTTCTGAGATAGACGAATACGAAACGTTTTCGCTGGGAATAAGCCCTACTTTAGCCAACGCAATTTTACAGAAAAATCTTAAGAGCCACGTTCACCCCTATTCAAATAAAAGATACAAGAAAGGTTGTGCATGTAAAACACATGTCGAATCATTCTTAAAACCCGTCTCGAGACTGACTGTCGCTAGTTGAAAAGTTATGTAAAACCGCGTTCTAATGACACAAGGTGTCTTGATGTGTCATTCGTCTCAACTCGGCCGATTCCTGTAACCTACATTTAACTCGGAGCCGTCGGAGATCGCCCAAGTATTGCCGAATGTAAGTTCAAGAGAACACGACCTAGATAAACACGTATTTCCGGCTAATTGCTACAAGTTGCACCAGCGAAGGCTTGGGTCAAAAACATAGTATCTGTCTCTTCGTTGTTTAGACACAAACTTTGTTTTTGCTTTAAACTCTCGACAAGCTTACGCCGATCAAAAATTCCCTTGATAAACATTGCAAGATCATATTGTGTTTTTCAAGGCGAATTTTCATTATCTTCACTTGATAAAGAAAACTAGAAACACGCCATTAAAGAAATAAAAAGTGATTTTGCGGAGAAAAATGTTGAAAGATTCTAAATTGAATTTTAAGGGGCGCTACTTTATTTCAAATGTATTAACATCCAACATGATTTTCCTGACATGGTATATAACACTGGTGAACGACGTTCGTTCACCAATGACTGTATCCATTTTTTTTATTATGTAGTAGTGTTAAGATTTGTTTCATTTTTCTTGAAAAAGGCAAATTTTGCTGAAATATTGAAATAAGGAGTGTGTTTATTATATGTTTACTCTATTCCCTTTGGCATAATTTTGTGATATTGAAGATAATGATTACCCTTTTTTGAGAACTCTGTTAGCCTCTGAGAGATAAGATGAAAAGTTGGTTCCCATCAATGAGAGACAGAAAACAGCGACATCGACAGAATGGTCTGAGAGGGGAACCTGTAAGAACAAAAAAAGATATATTTGATCTGATGGAGATTTTGTTAGAGACAAGCTAATTTTATCCAAGTCAGAAAAAAAATGTTATTAAGGGAGCATTTCTATTCTAGATGAGGTCAAGATCAACTTGTCTCATACAAAATCAAAATCAGATTCTTTTTCCCACATTAAGACCAATTTTGTACTCATAAACCAATTTTCAGGTATGAACTGTTCCAAATTTGGATTTTCTGCGCCCCGGCGCAAAAGTTCCACCCAGGAATTTCTGCGTAAAAACACTGTTATTCTCAACTAATTGTTTATGCAAAACACAAATCATATTTAATGCGTTCATATACTCAAAAAAATTCATATGCCGTGTCAGAATTGTGTGTTTGTACAAACCTTCCCTGGATCTCCATAACTGTGAGTACGCAAAAATTCGCTACAAGAAATGTGCTTATACATGTACTATAAAAACAAAGTTTGTTTTGAAAGAAAAAAATCCAGAATTGTTTGTGCATGTGCGCACAGGTCTTCCACCTGTGTAAACATTTTTGTGTATCTATATGTGAAAATTCAGATCTGACTGTTTTTGTGAATACATATATTATTAGTTGAATAATATAACAAGAATACGCAGAGAGTCCAGGGGTGGAGCTTCTACGCCTTGGCGCAGACAATCCAAATTTGGAAGAGTTCATAACTCCAATTTTTGATAGCAGAGACAATGTATGTAAGATGATATCATGATGAATTTGTTTAGAATGTGATACTTCACATGTGTAAGACAAGGATTTCTCTGATAGCATTTATTTTAGAAATAACAGGACTGTCAGGAGCACATTGATGGCTCAGTGCAAAACAGTTGTAACTCCCTATATGTTTATAGGGAGTTACAACCATTTCGCGCTGAGCCAACAACATGCAAAAATGAATTTCTCATTCAATGAATCCTCTCTTATTATATCACTTTTTGTCAATAATAGTTTGATCCAATACGTTTATATATTTTTTGGGAGTCGCTAATTTTGTGCGTATGAATGGCTCAGCGTGAAACAGTTGTAACTCCCTTTATGTTTATAGGGAGTTACAACTGTTTCGCGCTGAGCCAACAACATGCAAAAATGAATTTCTCATTTTAATGAATCCTCTCTTATAATAATTATTACCTTTTGTCAATAATAGTTTGATCCAACGTGTTTATTTCAATTAGATTTCATTGAGTGTTTCCTCTTAGTTGACCAAAGTTTCAAGTTGACAGGGTATATTTTTTTAATCAATAATACCCCTTGACAAAGCATATTTTCAAAAGATTTACCTTGTAAGATGACCTTCACCCTTTCACATGACCTTGACCATAGTATCAGTAGACAAAGGGGCAACTACCATTGTAAATATTACGCAAGTGGATTATACAAAATAAATTCTCTTTCAAAAAATTTGATGAATGATCATAAAATCATAACTACAGCTTTTTCAAGCTGTAGTTACAATATATTGACCATTCATCAATGGTGAAATCATTAAAATAGCCCCTTGGAAAGCCTTGCCCTGTACTCCATTTGGCGCTGAATGGAGCAGATCGATATTAGTTGGATAGTGTTTCCCTATTGCTTATTTATTATCGGGTACTCACCAATTTTTGTGGGTATGAATTTTAAAATCCTAGTAATGTCCATGGTAGATGTGTATCAACAATATTCATCATCATGCTAAAGCACAAGCTCTCTCATTTTTTTTAAAACTTTCTTTACATGGAGTATGTAAAAAATGATACTGTTTGTTTATTTCAATGGGGTTTAATGCCACTTTCCACATTATTGCAGCTGTAGTGGTGACTGGTGCTCCTACCATTGGTTTCCAGTAGCTACTCACACCAGTTCAATGTCAGATGAAATTGGCCAAGCCAGAATACAAACTCAAGACACCAGGATTGACAGCCCAACATGCTACAGCTGAGCTAGCCGAACTCCGAGTAAAATGTGGTAGATTCTTAGGGAAAATTTTTTTCACTTACATTTGAGATATCACAGACTGTCACATGTTTATTTATAGCCACAAGGTCAAATGAGTGCACTTTATTAGGAACACTTTGAGCCAGCTTTGCATCCCCACAACCAAAATCTGCTACAATCTTATTGGAGGGTCTGAAATGTACATAGTAAAAGTGTAAATACAATAAAAATTATAACAGAGCCCCAAGCTCTAATCATATCCCATCTCCTTATTTGGAGGTTGAAATCTCTAATAAAGGCCCATTTCCACAAAATCAAGGTCACTATGAATTCAACTGCAATTTTATGCACCTTAACTCCTACCAAATGTTAACAGATTATGCTTTTTTGGCCATTTTTTCACAGTCTTAACAAAAACATTAGGCATTACAACTGTTTCCCACTTGGCCATGCATATCTAGTGTAGCCTCTGATAAAAGCCCATCCCTTTCTAATGGAAACGCAATAATTCTCAGAGCTTTAATAATAAATATTATATATAATATATATTTATATAAGTATTAATAATGTAGATAGTCACATATTTATTATCCATTATCTAGAAAAAAAAGCCTAACTGATGTTATTTCAGCAATGTTACCAAGATTATACAAAACCAAAAACTTAAGTCTATCACACTCAAAATTCAAAGATGAATTCAAAATGCATTGAAATTGAAAAGAAAGTGAAAATCTTTTGAAACTTGGACACAGTGTCAAAGTTAGAGGAAAACGCTTCATTTTCATGTTAAGTTTTCACAGATGGACTGACAGACGGGCAACACTTTGCTCCCAAGCTATTAATGCGGGGATGATAAGGAAAATTCAATAAATGTCAATTAAAAAAAACACTTATTGAGTTTTTGAATGATTTCAAATGAAAGATTCCAAAGATTGACCTAGGCTACTTACAGAGATGAGACAAAATCGATTATAACATCAACAGGGTTGACTGGCCACTTCTCAACCTGGTTTTGAAATCCTTTATGGTATACTTCAAATGCTTCAGGATCATTGTTGAACAGTTCCAGCGCTGCAGCACCAGTACGTGTGTACAGCTGTTCATTTATAAATCGGAACCTTGCTGCCTCCAATTTTCCCATGTTCTGCTCAAACAAGGACCTAGTTTTTGCATCCTTGTCATTTGTTAATTTTTTCTGTTTGGTTTGCTTATCGACAGAATTTTCTGAGATCTGTTTTGACCTGTTGAAATCTAAGTTTGAACCTTTTTCTGCATTAACAAGAACCTTTTGCTTGCCTGCAGTGTTTTTTGCAGTTTTTGCCAGCAACTCCTTTATTTTCAGTGGAGTAAATGGTAAACTTTGCATAGATGAAGATTTTATATCTCTTAAATCAAGTTTTTCTTTTTTGTTATTAAATTCATTGCTATGTTTTTTGTCACTCATAACCTTGGTTATTTTATGGTCATCATCTGATGATTCACTGTCTGAGGATTCATCAGAATGATCCAATTTTATTTTCTTATGTTTTGTCTTTCCTTGAAGAATTATGTCTTTTTTTCCCAATTTGGTGATGGAGTCCTTCAAAGTTTTTTCACTTTCAGAATTTTCACTATTATCGTGCATAAAACCACTTTCTTTGTTAGATATGCTAGACCAATTGTTGTTTATTGAATTCTGTTTGATATCATCTACACCTGTGTCTAAAGACTTATTCTTTTTCTTACGCTTTCTCTTCTTTTTTGTTTTGTCATTTTCCTGAGAACTCTGAATAAAATCATTGCCAGTTTTCTGTTTGCTTGTTGTTTCATCCTTCATGCCAGCATCATCATTTTTTAAATCAATACCAGGATTTTTCATATCCTTTTTTATTGTACCTTCACCAGAGATGTGATCCTTATCTATTCCAAAAATGTTTGCTTTCTTCTTCTTTTTGGAAGGACTTGGAGTCTCCATGCCTGTTGACATTGGCAATCTCACTGAAACATCATCACTGTCTTTCTCATTTTTACTGTCATTTTCAACACTATCATTGGAAAGAAAATGTTTTCTTTTCTCTTTATTTTTCAAATGACTTACAGTTTTATAGCTATCCTTTTCATCATTGCCAGTTCTATGGTATTTCTCGTTTTTGTTCAACATATTAACTTTATCAACAGTTTTGGAACTTGTTTTTATCACCAAATCATCAACATTTGAACTAGAATATTCTTCTGAAGGTGACATAGTGATTGTGCCATTGCTTTGTTTTCTCTTCTTCTTCTTTGGTTGCTCACCAAGAGTTCTACTCTCTTTCAAATCATTTCTGTTGGCTTTATTGTCTTCTGTCATTTTTTTCAATGTAATGCCCTTTATATGTCCCTCAATGATGTCACTTTCTTTCAATTTACCAAAATTTCTTTCTGTCTCATTCTTGTTATTTCTATCAGTATTTTGGTTATGACCGCTTTTATTGACCCCACTACCCTTCTTATCATTTTCTTTCTTGTTCTTTAATACAGTATAATTTGAAAATGAATTGTCCCCATCATCAGAGTTTGGTGAATTAACTGTTGTCAACTGTTTATCACTTTTCTTTCCATGCTCCTTTGCTTTACTTTTTCCAGATGGTTCACCTACATCTTCAATGTCATCATTAACATTATTGTCTTCAGTAAGAAGATAGAAAGGTCTAGGTGTTTCCTGCTGACTTTTTTCAACAGATTTCTTTTTATTTTTCTTCTTTACATTCTGAAATAAGAATTATAAGCCTGTGCATGAGATTTAAAACTATTTAAAATATGCGCAAAGCAAACACTCTGACTATTCTGTGCATCCGCACAGTCTGGCCAGAGTCTTCACCAAGTGTTTAGTAAATAGATATGGTCTCAAAGTATCTGTTTACCATCAGGTACCGGTAACTTTATATCTGTGGCTTTCTATGCTACTCAATATTTGTACCCCTGAAAATTTCAAATTGTTGGAAATGTCACGCACAGGCTCAATTAATGTTTGATTCACTGGCAAAGGTCCATTTAGGATGGGTTAACTCATACCCTGCTAAATTTAATTGTTTAATAAAGAAAATAAACAAGCTGCAAATCATTGGCACATTCCAATTGATTGATTGATTGAAGTTTAATATCGCTTTCAACATTTTTTCAGTTATATAGTGCAGCTGGAGCATCCAACAATGGAATCCTGGTATTACTCTCACCAGTACAACCATCACATCCTTTCCTAGCCTCCAGCTGCTATCTCACAAAGCTCTATGATTATCAACCCATTGGTTTGTTTGTTTGTTTGAATGGGTTTAACACCGCTTTCAACAATCTCGCAGTTATGTCGTGGCGGCCAGAGCACCTAACAATGGATTCCTGGTATTTCTTTCACCTGTACTACCATTACACCCTTTCCTAGCCCCCGACTGCTATCTCACATAGGTTTACAATTATCTACCCATTGGTGAGAGACAAACGTCGGAAAGGATATTTGCCACCACTGGGGATCGAACCCACGACTTCAAGATTGGAAGTCTTCAACCCATTGGTGAGAGACAAATTGTCGGAAAGAATGAGTGCCGCCATCAGGGATCTAACCAGGGACCTCTTGATTGATAATCCGACACGCTACCAACTGTGCTATGACAGCAGCTGAGTCTGGCTGAAGTTTTTCCCACACTGATGAAGTAGAAAGTAGGCAGTGTAGTCTTAGATGAGACTACATGTTGGCAGGGAACATTTTGGTGAGATCTGTGCAAATTCTCTGATTTTTCTGCCAGAAATCTCATTCAAATTGGCTAAATGAGAGAAAAATCTCACAGCAAAATGTATTTCTAACAAAGGATTTGGTTCAAATTGCCATTGAACCCTCAGTATTTCTCAAAAGTTTCGACTGAATGAGATTTTTTGCACATGATATTCAGAGTCAGAATTATCCTTGTGTTGGTGCAGGCTGATCTTAGTTTATGCTGACACAGGGTTTTAGTATGTCATCAATAAAATGGGGTCCCAAGGACTAAATAGTTAAGTTTGCATGGGTCCTCAGGGTTCGACGCTAAGGAAAGTTTGAGGGTCCAAGACTCCTTATTTTCTAGGTGGGACTCCTTCAATTGTAAGTCAGGAGTCCAATGGACTCCCTTGGTTGTAGAAGAATAATTCAAATTAAAGCTTTCACATTTTTAGAAATTTTCACAAGAGATGTTGCAGATAACATTTCAGAAGGAACATCTGGAAAACAAGGAATTGCTTTTAGCAAGCAATTTCTTTTTTTTCACAATGTTCTCTCTAATATGAAAATTCGGACTCTGTACTTAGAGTCTGGACTCCTTACCCACAAAAGTAAGTGTCTAACCCTGGTCCTTGCTAGAGGTTTAGGAGTCCCTGTGTTTCAGCTATCATCATGATTTTGTGAAAACATTAAATTATTCCCTAGATTAAGCTATAAAATGTATTGGATAGATATGTATCTTTGAGAATCAACTTTAGAAAAAAGTTGAAAACTGTTTAAAACAATCTTTAATTCTTTTCTGAAGTTGGTCCCGAAAGGGTCCTAGGGACTTATATCAGGTAGTTTTGACAGTCCTAGCTATTTATATAGGGGTCTCAGACTTGCAAAATCTGTGTCAAAGTTAGTGATAGGCAGATTAACCAATATAATCCATAATCAGTCAGTTTGGGCTTTTGATAACAACTATGGATTAAGAAATCTCATAATTAATTAATTGCTTTGTAACATGTAAATGGCATCCTAAGGAAACCTTGAGAAAAAGAGATCCCTTTTTCCTCAATATTTTCCTGCTTTGGCAGGGCTATAGACAAACATCAGTCTGCACTTATGTGCAGTCTGATGTTAGTCTACACCACCTGTTTCTCACTTTCAAACCAGAATTGTCAATAGATTTAGTTTTTCAAATGAAAATTGACCTACAGTTGGAACTTTCAGTGCTTTATGCCCTTTGATTTTGATGAAAATTTTTAGCCAAAATTTATTCAGCATGACAAGGGTTAATGTGAAAATGGTTAAACAGGTATAAAGTATATTATTTGTTTTGGAATTCAACTGACACAATGTAGCTCTGTACTCAGACATGAAAGAAACCTGGTAAGGTTTGACACACATTTCAGTGACTAAGGAGTCTAGCTTACTCAAAACTAAAGAAATCGAGAAGTTCAAGTCCAAAATCAAGGGGACCTTCCGACTCCTAACTTGCAATATGAAAGAGTCCTGTCCAGAAAAAAAGGAGTCTAAGACTCCTGGACTCCCCTTAGATTTAGACCATGGGTGATGGTTTCAAAATTATATACAAAATCTTGTCAGGCTGAACCCGGAATATTTCTAATTTTGCAAGAAATATACACAAAGATCAGCCTGCATATACATGTAATGTGCAGTCTTTGTATATAAAAAACCTGATGTCACTTTTTTCACAAGAACAATTTAAAAACTTGTATTTTCAAAATAAATACTGAGTGATTAACGATAAGTGCATCAAGTGTTTTCAGCACTTTTTTAAATACAACTTTGCCAAGGTTTTTATTCAGTATGACAAGTTATAGGTTCCTTGCAAATTCTTTCAATTTGGACCACACTTTGAAGAATGACATCTTCTGCATGAAATAGTTAGATACGCACTGTAGGTGAAGCGATGAAGAGAAGTTCACTCAGCTTATTTGCTTCCTCACTCACATCCCAGGTCTCTGCATCAAAATCCATTCTAAAAAAAAAAATTATACTTGTATCTATAGTAAAACATGCTTTCACATCTGGCCTTAAAAAAATATTACATGGATTGATGCATTTATAAGTGAATTACGTAATACTTTTGTACATAAATGGGCACCCTGTTATGGTGTTTAAACTGTAACAGTTTAAAGGGAGGTAACTTGCATTGGATATGCAAATGAGAGAGACCTGCCCTTAGTTAAATGGCTAATTGATGCCTATATAGACAGAGTCAACCCATTTAGAGTTGAGGATCCTTTTCTCTGAATGGATCACGTCTGTCTGGTTGCTCGGTTCATTATGATTGGTGGCAGCGATGGGATAATGACAAATGCCAGACCGGAGTTGCCTACCTACGGGTCTCCCAGGCCAAGACTCGGGACGAGTCTTCTCGGAGGGGAGAGTAATGTAACGGTTTAAAGGGAGGTAACTTGCATTGGATATGCAAATGAGAGAGACCTACTCTTAGTTAAATGGGTAATTGAAGCCTTTATAGACAGAGTCGACCCATTTAGGGTTGAGGATCCTTTTCTCTGAATGGATCACCTCTGTATGGTTGCTCGTTTCATTATAAAACCCATAAGAATTGTCTCATTGAGACGATTCTATCGTGTTCCAGCGTCATGAGATTCAAAGATAAACATTTTTTGTTAAAGAATGTCCACTTTTTTGGGAGATTTTGCTACCAATGAGGTGTTGTTTTTTTTATGATGGTTGCTTAATGAATGAGGTTGCTTGATAAATGAGGTTGCTTAATAGAGGTGGTTGCTCGAGCAATATCGACAATATGATATTTTCTTTGTAGTTAAAGACATCCATTTTGAAGCTTTACCCATATTTAGTAATTATGCTCAGTTACCCTATTACCAGGGTATACCAATTACCGGTGTAGTAATAAATTTCGAATTTCAAATACAGAAATACTTCAGACAATGTTTCAAAATTTTAGTTAATCCTTTTTATACAATAATTTAACTAGGGTGGTCCCTGATAAATCCTGTTAACATTTTATAGCATCCACATAACAATTTTACCATTTTACAGAGGTAAACAAAATCTAGACATGGTGGTGTATGAATTTCTCTTGTTAGACTTAAGTTAAGCAATGTTTGGAACAGAAAATATGATGAATTATACATAAATAAGTCAAAGAATGTATATGATGCATAGAAAGTATACAAAAGGGTTTGTAAATTGTGAACTTTGAAGGTTTTCCTCAGTACACCGGTAATTGGTACAAAAGTAGTTCCGGCAAATCTTGAGGGTCATGTTGTTTCAAACCAAAGACTATTGTTAAAATGCATTTTCCTAGAAATAAAAGTACTGATTTTGATAAAGGAATGATATGGCTATGTGATGACATTAAATATTCTAAAAAAAAAATCAAGAGATTCTTAAACACAGACAACTTGCATTAAGACCACCGGTAATGAGTCAAGGAGTATACTGTGTATTACCTTTTTATCTTACAGAAATGGACGTAATGACTAGGGGCCGATTTTGATGTTGCCAGATCACCATGTTTTTCTGGAACTAAGACCTACAAATCCGTGACATGCCAGTCATCCATTAAATTTTAACGATGTTGTATAAAAATTGTTCTGGGGAGGAACTAATAATAAAAAGATAATGTAAACATACTTCACAGGTGTAAGGGCGCAGACATCTTGTACTCTTCTTCTATCATTCCACGTGCTCTTACAACATTTTCTAGCCCCGCCCCTTTCTTCATTTAGCCGTCATCGAAATTGCACATTAGTTGATTCTTATTGGAAGATTTGTTTCTTTAAACGATTTCTTTTTATTATTTCTTCAATTTTAATAGCAGAATGATATCAGATGAGCTTAAGTCGCGTGATTAGTTGATTGAGACAAAATGGGCGTAACCCTTCTTAAACGATCTGGATTCCCCAACTAAGTGGAAAAAAGACCTGTCCTTACCGCAAAGAATGATGGGATGCATTTAATTTGACGATCCCATTTTCGACAGAGTCAATTAATTCTTACAAAACCTCTTTGAGTGGATTCAATACGCATTATTTAACGATGAATAGTTGATCGATTGATTAGAAAATATTGATTTGTCACAATAAGTGGGTTAGAGGATTTTCGAGTCAGAGAGAACCAGGAAAAACAGATTACAGATTTTGTTGGGGCTCCCAAAGGGGAAACGGATTTTATAAACAAACAAACTGTCTGTGCAGATGATTTGAGACATGGATGACATTTTTACAAAGGTCCGAGAGGGAAATGCGTTCCATGTTCGAGTTTGGCTAGACAACACAGAAAATGATTTAAATCAAGGGTAAGTATGCCATAAATTCTTATTGCATGCAATATGACTGTTTGACAGCTGTGCAGTACAGCTGTGTATAATCAAACGGAATAAAATGAATTGTGTACAGACTGCTTTCAATAAGCAGACTTCAACGTAGTTAAAAAACGTCAGAAAATCAGACACAGCAGTTGAGAAGGAGCTGCGTAAATATAATCTTAGCTGCACTAATTTAGCCCTTTCTCTGATATTTTGATGACGAGGGCGCTTGTCCTCTTTATTCATCTTTTATATAAAGCTTGATAACAATAAGCTCTTGTATACAATTACAATTAAACGTGATGTAGTTTTTTTCAAATCTCTCCAGTAAAATTCAGTTTATCCACAAAACAAAAGTTTGTTTATCTTCAATTCTCCATAACTAGTCGCCATTACAGCTTCCGGTCTCGAATAGACCATGTGACTATATCACTTTCCAAATATTGAAAACCTTACTATGATTTGTTTACAAGAGGTGCATGCACGGTGTGTTGTTGAAAAGATGGATGCTTGCTGCAATTTTCCAAATGCGGTTTGTAGTAGAGCAAAAAAGTCTTTCTTTCAGACAGCAAGTTCGATTGTGATCTTTTGCTTAGCTTTCAGTATGATATCTTCAAAGCCATATTTTTTTACTCTCTTGATCGCTTTGTCAAGATCAGCCCTCTTTGAAAATACTACTCTCACCTTATATGGAATATGATTTTTGATTGGCCAATGGTGCGTAGGAAAATGAAGACATCGCGAGAATCTAATCAAAATAGCGGAAGACATTCAGAATTTTTTGTGTAATGTCAGGGTTGTCCCAGAAAAAGTTGTTTTCTCTCTTTCTATTGATTTGTTGACCAATGAATTCTGGTCTTTTATAAAGATAAATGGTATACCTCTCTAACGATATATTTATTGACATTTGTTTTCTTGAAAATAAAGTAGAACCATGCTCAAAACATGCCTGGAGTGATTCCGGGCCTTGCAATATAGAACAAAGAGGGAAGGCATCATAACCCCATCCCACATCAGACTATCAAAAGGGATGGGGGTATGTTATCGCAATTGCTATAATCTGATCCTGGATTTATGAGGGATGATCCAGAAATTCATACAATGTGCCTATAACTTTGTCATTTCTAGCCTTTTCAGTGTATAATCTCTTGTGTGTGCAGTTCAGTATCTACGAAGAAAATTAATATCATTATTTTTGCAAAATGATATTGAGAGGCCGCTAATTTCCTTACTATGGTAACATTTATGCTCAGGGGGGAAGCGTAAAAAAATAATGAAAATCTGTTACAAGTCTGATCAATTGTCTGAAAGTGTTCATAAATTTATTTGAAATTTCTTGCTAGAAGTAAATAAGCACAGATAGGGATTTGATTTAAACATTTAAGTAAGAGTTTTTACGGGCATAGAATATTTTGAAAAAGACTAAATATTCATGTGAATAGCGACCTTATGTTAACACCAAAATGTGAATTCCATTTATTTTTTCATGATCATGAGTTATTACCATCCGAAACATATTAGATAATTCAGAAAAAAATATTATTATGCCAAAAAGAGAAGTTTTCCTTAGTTAACTTGTATATTCAAAGAGGATTAGGCTTTATTAGAGGATTAAGAATAGGATAACAGAGTTTCAACAAAATGAAGTTGTCCCAATTAATTCTTAATATTTTCCAAACATAAAGGTCCTGCATCTGGATCTCCACTTCACTAGAAATACTATTCATTATAGAAGTTGTACACAAATTTGAATTCCAAATGGAATGTGGATACTTTCTGCAAGTTATTTATAAGGCGCCGAAAGACATCGGGGTAAATGGAGATTATGTAGTAAAGAGTTAATAATGACGTCACATTTGACGTTCTTGTTCCCCCGCCTTTGTGCGGGTTCTATGCCTTAGATAAATAACTTTACAGCTGCTTTATAACTTACACATTCAAAAATTTCCTAATTTATTACACAGATACATGTTGCATTAAATGAATGTATAATCTTTATTTTGATAGTCATCTTTTCTAAAGTTTTATAACCTCATTTTACGAATTTCTGGATCAACCCTTGCATGTCTACAAATTTACCTGTACTAAAACCATCTTTTGAGAAATATTTACATTTTGCTTCATTATATTAAATTATAAGATATGAAGAGAGCATTTGTTGATTTCATGGAGGTATAAACTTAAAACCTAATCACACTGTATTAATACATGAAGTGGATTCAAACATGAGTGTGATTAGGTTTTTAGTTTCATACCTCTTTGATATCAATAAAAAGTCTCTTCATATCTTATAATTAGCTCCACTGGCTGAAAGCCACTGGGGCTATTGTCATGGCGTTGTGTCCGTCGTGCGTCCGTCCGTCCGTGCGTGCGTGCATGCGGTCGTAAACTTTTCTTTAAAAATCTTCTCCTCAGAAACTACTGGATGGATTTCAACCAAACTTCACAGGAATGATCCTTGGGTGACCCTCTTTCAAAGTTGTTCAAGAAATTTTGATCCAATGAAAAACATGGATTTAATGGGCGTGGCTAATTTCCAAATATGGTAAAAGGCGAGTTTTCTCAGATTCTAATAAATGGATACCAATGAAATTTTACATGAATGATCCTTGCGTGACCCTTTATCAGTCTACAAAAAATCATTGTGATCAGATGGAAAATATGCATTTTATGGGCGGAGGTCATTTCTCTATATGTTATATAGTGGAAAATTTGAAAATCATTTTCTCATAATCTAATTTTTGGATATCAACCAAATTTCACTGGAATGATACTTGAGTGACCCTTTATCAGTGTACCAAAAATTATTTTGATTGGATGAAAAATATGCATTTTATTAGCAGAGGTCATTTCTCTATATGTTATATAGTGGAAAATTTGAAAATCATTTTCTCAGAATCTAATTTTTGGATATCAACCAAATTTCACTGGAATGATACTTGAGTGACCCTTTATCAGTGTACCAAAAATTATTTTGATTGGATGAAAAATATGCATTTTATTAGCAGAGGTCATTTCTCTATATGTTATATAGTGGAAAATTTGAAAATCATTTTCTCAGAATCTAATTTTTGGATATCAACCAAATCTCACTGGAATGATCCTTGAGAGACCCTTTATCAGTGTACCAAAAATTATTTTGATTGAATGAAAAATTGCATTTTATGGGTGGAGGTCACTTCTCAATATGTTAAATAGTGAAAACTATGAAAATCTTTTTCTCAGAATGTAACTGATGGATATCAATCAAACATTTTTGGTATGATCTTTGGGTGACCCATTATCATGCAGCCAAAAATTATTTTGATTTGATGAAAAATATGTCTTTTTATAGCGGAGGTCATTTCTCTATCTGTTATATAGTTGCAACTTTGAAAATCATTTTCAACATCAGTAGAACCCAAAATATCTAAAAATCTAGTCAAAACATTTATTTGCTTTTACAAGAATATCAAGCCTGTGGAGCAACTCAAGCCATTCATGGCTTTCTAGTTTAATATAATGAAGCAAAAGTGTAAAGATTAACCCTCAAATTCATGGATTGTTCATGGGACTACTTTCTGCAGAAGCTTACAAAAAATCTGCACTTTCAAAATTGTTTTAATTGAGTAAAGAAATGAATTTTTCAACCAATCAGAATGCTGATTCTTTTTCAACTCAACTAGAATTAAATAATTGAACTATAGACAGAAGGAAAAGTATGCTAAGATCTGAATGCATGTCTGTGCAGGTTGATCACAGTCTACACTGTCCGCCAAAGCTTTTTGTATAGCAACATTCTTCTGTGTGTTCAATTGCCATAAGTTCAGAAGCTTTAAAAGGGAAACATTGCAACCACTATAACCCCATCTCTTTCTTGCATATATCAAGATTGACCAATTTTTATAAGCATCTGATAAGCCCCTATCATTGTCACAATGATTTCAATAGAGAGTAAATGTAACGAATTGTTAAGCTTTTGGGCTAATTCAATGCTTTAATTATGATTTTCTGTAAGTTTTTCTTTGATTGTATGAGTGTACTGCACCCTTGTAGACTTGCCTTAGTGGTTTTTGTCAGTATTTTCAGAAAATATATCTGTTGTAGTTCTATTCTATTACATAATCCAAGTTAGATTTGTAATGATTTATTTCCCTTTGGAAAATACTATAAAGAAGAGTCTGGCAGCCAGACTATGTACCCTAGATTATTCAAATTGCCTGTATTCAATACTGGAAAAATACAGTTATGAAAACGTGGAAGAATGGCAGGGTTCGATACTAAGGGGTGTCCGGGAGTCCAGGACTCTTTGTTTACCAGTTGGACTCCTTCCGTTTGCAAGTAAGGAGTCCGATGGACTCCAAGGGTCATATGACAATATATTGAGAAAACAAATGCACAGAGCAGTGCCCTTTCTAACACTTACCAAACTTGTGGATCTTTTCACTGCAAAAGTTGTTGAAGAAAACATCCTGTAGTATCTTGAGAAAAAAAAACTTCTTTGGAATAACATTGTGGAAAAAGAAGAAATTGCTTATAACAAGCAATTTCTTCTTTTTAGCTCACCTGAGCACGAAGTGCTCATGTGAGCTATTGTGATCACCTTTCGTCCGGCGTCCGTCCGTCGGTCGTCGGTCGTCGTCCGTCGTCCGGCGTCCGTCAACAATTTCTTTAAACGACATCTCCTCCTAAACTACTAGGCCAATTAACACCAAATTTTAGAGAAATGTTGCTTAGGTGGTCCCCTTCAAAAATAGCTAAAAGAATTGAAATCCATGAAAAACTCTGGTTGCTATGGCAACAAAAGTGAAATTTTAAGAAAATCTTTAAAATTCTTCTTCTTCTCAACCAGTAGTCCTACAGACTTAAAACTTGGCATGGATGATCAGTTCATAGACCTGAATTGAAATAGCTAAAATCATATCTTTTGGGCCACCAGGTGCGGAGCACCAGGGGGGAGGGGGTAGTACTTTGGGTAAATTTTGTAATATTTAAGCCTCTTCTTCTTCGGAACCAGGAGCCCTACAGACTTGAAACTTGGCATGGATGATCAGCTCATAGACCATAATAGAAATAGCTAAAATCATATCTTTTGGGCCACCAGGTGCGGAGCACCAGGGGGGAGTGGGTAGTACTTTTGTGAAAATTTTGTAATCTTTAACCTTCTTCTTCTTCTGAACCAGGAGCCTGTCAGATTTGAATATTGGCATGGATGATCAGCATATGGACCTTAATATAAATAGCTAAAATCATGACTGAAGATACACCAGGTGTGGAGCACCAGGGGGGAGAGCGTAGTACTTTTGTGAAAATTTTGTAATCTTAAACCTTCTGTTTCTTCTGAACCAGGAGCCTGACAGAGTTGAATATTGGCATGGATGATCAGCATATTGACCTTAATATAAATAGCAAAAATCATAACTGTAGATTCACCAGGTGCGGAGCACCAGGGGGGAGAGGGTAGTACTTTTGTGAAAATTTTGTAATCTTTAACCTTCTTCTTCTTCTGAACCAGGAGCCTGACAGATTTGAATATTGGCATGGATGATCAGCATATGAACCTCAATATAAATAGCTAAAATCATGACTGTAGATTCACCAGGTGTGGAGCACCAGGGGGGAGAGGGTAGTACTTTTGTGAAGATTTTGTAATCTTTAACCTTCTTCTTCTTCTGAACCACAAGCCCTACAGACTTGAAAATTGGCATGGAGGATCATCATATAGACCTTAATAAATACAGGCAAAATAATGACTGTAATGCCACCAAGTGCAGAGCACCAGGGGAGAAGGGGTAGTACTTTTGTGAAAATATTGTAACTTTAACCTTCATCCTTTAATGAACCAGGAGCCCTACAGACTTCAATATTGGCATGGATGATAAGCATATGGACATTAATTGAATTAGCTAAAATCATGACTGTAGATTCACCAGGTGCAGAGCAACTTGGGGGAGGGGGAGTGCTTTGTTGAGAATTTTGAATCCCTACGCCCTATATATTTGACATGGATTGATCAACTCATTAAAGAAAACTTTAAAAGTCTCAGACTCAGCCTGTATATCTGGCATAGATTAGCTGATCACAGACCTTTTATGAAAAAAGCTTAAATAAATAATGACCAGGGGAGGAGCAGAGGGGGGGGGGGTTATTTCAAATGTTATCTTATTGAATAAGTGAAAATTTCTTTTTCTGTGGTTGCATGGACATACCTAGGTAATGAAGCTTTTTTCTCAGGTGAGCGACCCAGGGCCAACGGCCCTCTTGTTTTACAATGTTCTCCCATTATGAAAATTAGGACTCCTAATTTTGAGCTCGGACTCCTTGATTTCATGTTTTAGGAGTCCAATTGACTCCTTAATCTCAGGAGTAAGTGTCGACCCCTGAATGGCTAAAAATGCAGTAGTATTTTTGGTCATTTTCCACGTCTTAACAACCGTTACCTCTTACCCCCCCACCCCCACCACCACCACCACCACTTTCTTAAAGAAACATGATTCTAATAAACACCTAAGATTGTTTTAGAGCTTTTACAGTATGTTAAACTAAAGATTAGGAGATGTCAACTTTTCAAGTGACTTCAGGTTTGCCAAATACGGGTAAAGCCCAGGTTTGATAAATACTGGTAAGCCTAATTACTAAATGAAATGATATTCAGTGGTCAAAACTTTCCCCTTGTCATGCTGAATTTGGAATATTCCTGTTTTGACAGGAGGTATAGACAAAGATCAGCCTGCACCCATGTGCAGACTGATCTTAGTCAACACCACCTGTCTACCCCCTTTCAAGGCAGAGTTGTTAAAAAGTTTAATCTTCAAAAAGAAAGATTATCTACACCCTTGGATTCTAGGGCTTTCAGTACTTTGATATGAGGGCAATTCTGAAAGAGAATTTTAATTCAGCATGACACAGGTTAACTTCCCATTGAAACAAACAGCTAATAAAGATGTTAACATCAATCTTGTTTGGCTAATAAAGCTGACCATCAAACAGTGACACCATTCATACAAAGGGGAAAAATCATGATTACATTTCATATAATTAAACTTTAAAGATCTTATGTTATTAGATTGATAAGAAAGAAAGTAGAAAAGAGCTGAGGTTTCAATGTTTTAGATGATCAATTTTGAAAAAGGGATGCGTTTGGCTGGCAGGTTTAAAACAACAAAAACAACAGTACTTTTTTGTCAATTTGGGAAGGTTTGGTTGATAATAAGGGTCACATTATTATACTTGTATAATTTACTCAACTTTTTTTCAAATCCAGAGATATTTAAAGGTCATTGCAATTAATAGGCTGCATATTTACTGTGAAAAACTTTGTTTTTACAAGTTATTTCTCAATTTTAAACTGTAGACTGAATGTCTTAATTATGTCTGTATAAGAGGATAGAAAATCAAAAGTTTTTTTTTAAACTTGATAGATAATTTCTCCCCTCAGTGTACCTCTTGCATATTGTGAAGTGTGCTGGATGCTGAGTGAAGTAGGTATAATGTTTTATCAGTGAATCACATTATGTAGTAGTATACTCATAAATACACACTGAATGAATGCAGTAATTACCAAATTCTTACCATATACTTCAGCGTATAAATGCGAGAAATCCCTTATTCTAAGGTGTTACTATTAATAGAACCTATTTACCTAGCTGATAACTCTTGTTTTAACAAATTACAAACGGTCATAAATAAAATAAACAGTGGGTCCCAGCTGATGGCTTATCAGTCTTGGTTTCAGATTTCCTGTAACTCTCTAGATACAGCAAGAGGACAATTTAGCGTACAAAGCTTTCATGAATAAATGAACCCAAGAAAATGAAAAAATAAGGATTGCCTCAGTCTGAAAATAAGTTGGAAAGAAAACAATCTAAAGATGATCAAATTCAGCATAATATGTCATACCCAATTGTCTGCGCATTTACCTGTTGGTCTGACTGTCCATCTGTCTATCTGGCTGTCACGACATTTTGTGTGCGCAACTTCGCCTATAGATTGCATATAAATGACCTAAAACTTACTTAAATGGTTACCGGTATCTTTGCTGTCTATTTTACATCTGACATCTACCCCTTCGAATTCAAATCACTGTGGACAGTGAATTATCTACATGTGATGTGGAAAAACACATTTTACTAGTGTGCGCAACTCATCATACATTAACACTCCGATGAAATTTAAATCAGGCATTTAACCTGGACAGTGTCTATGTGTACATGTGCAATTTTGGATTCAGGCAACTTCAATCTTCTGGCCTTGAATTGAAACAAGAGGGTCAAGTTGGCCATAGATCGCTAACCTGAGTACATAGTGAGACCATGAAATCAAACTTCAATTTTTATGCCCCCGTATCGAGAGATCGGGGGCATATTGTTTTACTCATGTCCGTCTGTCTGTCTGTCTGTCTGTCTGTCCGTCTGTCTGTCCGTCCGTCCGTCTGTCCGTCCATCTGTCCGAAAACTTAACATTGCCAATATCTTCAAGCCTATTTAAGATACAAAGCTAATATTTGGCATGATGATAGATCTCAATGATCCGCATCCGCTGGTACCAAAGTCAAGGTCATGTGACAAGGTCAAGGTCATCTGTCAAGGTCAAACTTTAAAAAAATGCTGTTCCGGGGGCATTCGTGTTTCACAAACACATCTTGTTTACACTAGAAGTACACATGGCCGTTACGTAAAACAAGTGAATTGATTTTTAAAATAGTACCTTTCTACTGGTTCTTTCTTTAAGACACAGTATTTGCAAAATACAGACTATATCATTGTTCGTGAAAGCGTTCAATTAAATAAGCTTAAGTGTATCTTATAATTCCAAAAAGTTGTGCTTGTGACAAGTATCATCAGATCTTTCTCTAAGTACAAATTTTAACAAGTCAGTTATGATCAAGGTTATTTGATCTGAAATTAGAGCAAAATGCGCACTTAAATAATTGATGATTTCTTTTTTAATTTAAGTAAAAAAGTGTTTCTTGGTATTTAAAATGTGTACTGCTTGTGGAAGAGACATTTTGCTATTATTCATTCTGAAGTTTTAAGGTCCAAGTCAATTTCATCTCGGCCAGTTTGTTTTTTTTGAAAAAAAAAATCAGAGAAATTATCATAGCCTTGATGTAGTTGACTTTTGCAGCTTTCTCCAGTCAAAGTTTGAATTATTTGACATCTTATGAAATATCTGATTAATTTAAAACTTGAAATTATCGTGCATACTAATTCTCAATAGATCATACTATGCTTGAATAAATCCATGTGCATTTTAGCTCACTTAAGCACGGTGCTCAAGGTGAGCTATTGCGATCATGCAATGTCCGCCGTCTGTCGTGCGTCGTCCACAATTTCTTTAAACATCTCCTCCTAAACCGGTGGGCCAATCTTGAAGAAAAATGGCAGGGATTTTCCTTGGGCCAAGCTCTACCAAGGTTGTTCAAATAAATGAAATCCACCATTAGCTTTCCCTTTACCCTTAACAAAAAGGGTGAAAATAGGAAAATCTTCAAAAATATTCTTCTCCAAGTTTGTTGATATCAAGACCCTGGGGTCATATTTAGGCTTTGCCCGGGCGCATCCCTTTTAGATCTGTGCACGAAGGGTAAAAAAAGGAAAACCTTCAAAAACCTTCTTCTCTGAAACCAGAAGGCAGACAGCTTTCATATTTGGTATGTAGCATCATCTAGTGGACCTCTCAAAGTTTGTTCATATCAAGACCCTCGGATCACATTTTGGCTCCACCCGGGCGCAACCCTTTTTACTAAGAATCAAAGAGGGAAAATCTTTAAAAATCTTCTTCTCTTCAACCAGATGGCAGACTGCTTTCATATTTGGTATGTAGCATCATCTAGTCGGCCCCTACCAAGTTTGTTCATATTAAGACTCTTTGGTCATATCTATGCTCCACCCAGGCGCATCCCTTTTAGCTCTTCTGAGCACGATTGGTAAAAATAGGAAAATCTTCAAAAGCCTTCTTTCCTGAAACTAGAAGGCAGTCAGCTTTCATATTAAGTATGTAACATCATGTAGTAGACCTCTACCAACTTTGTTCACATCAAGACCATTGGGTCACATGTGGGCCCCACCTTGATGCATCCCTTTTTATATAGAATCATAGAGCGAAAAGGCATATCCTTCTTGCTCTCGGCTGAAAGCTTTCCATGGTATTGATATAATGTAGAATTTATCCTCTTGTTGACATCTGCCTATTTAATTAATGTGGTGTCCCAGGGGTCAAATAGCTAGGACCATCATGGTCCTCTTGTTATTGTGTTAGCTCACCTGAGCACAGTGTGCTCAAGGTGAGCTGATGTGATCTCCTTTTGTCTGTTGTGCTTCGTGCGTTGTGTATCGGAAGTCGTCAGCAATTCCTTAAACATATTCTCCTCAAAACTTGTTCGTGGAATTTTGATTGACTCCCGAAGGGCGGGGCGGGGCTTTTTTTGAACACGAAATCTTTAAACTTCTTCTCCTCAGTAACCACCCCGATGGGGGCACTCATTTTTTCCGACTATTTGTTTTTCACCAATGGGTTGATAATCGTAGACCTTTGTGAGATAGCAGCTGGGCGCTAGGAAAGGATGTAGTGGTTGTACTAGTGAGAGAAATACCAGGAAACCATTGTTAGGTGCTCCAGCCGCCGCGATATAACTGAAATAACGTTGAAAGCGGCGTAAAACTCCATTCAATCAATCAATCCTCAGTAACCAATGGGTTAATTTTAACCAAACTTGGCAGAATAGTTATTAGATAATAGAACGACTTTTTTTTAATTCAAGGGTGTATGAAACTAAAATCTTGTTGCACATTTGTATTAATCTGATTTATGTATTCATTCAGTTTGATTTTGATTTGATACATCAATGAATAAAGATTCTCATCATCTCTTCAATTAACTTATATCAAAAGATCTCACTAGATGCTTGTGCTTCAATTAATTATGCAAGTCCTTACGAGGAGCCATGGCCGTTTACTTACATCATGAGTTACAATACTATAATAATGTTCAAAGTGATAGTCTCAAACTCACTTAATTCCAGAATTGAAAAAAAATTATAAGAAAAGAAAAACCTGAAAAGTTGCACAGAAAGATTCAAGACATGATCCCGAGACAGTGTCCTCATGATATATAAACACATATCACAGTCTCTTGATCACTGATCAAATCAATTGGTAAAAGACGAAACCAGAAAATCATTCTAACTTGTGACTGTTAGATGGGATTGTGAACATGACCAGAGTATCTAAATAAACCAATTAATATTATCTTTCACAGTGGTTCACACTGGGGAAAGTTTATGTTTGTAACTGCTAATATCTAATCAGCAGTCAAGTGTTGGCTATCAAGTTACCGTGGTGGAAAAGTTTGGAAAGGGGGGTATTTTCACTTATTCCTATAAGTACCATAGACAGTTTACAAATTGGAAAGGGGGAGGGGAGCGGCATTTTGGCAAATATTGTGTAATTTTGTTGTGAAAAACCTGAAAATCAAAGCATAATATTGTCAGTGGATAACATTTTTTAAGCTGTAGTTACAAATTTTTGCTCACCCACTGATGAATGGCATATAACAGAATTTGAATAATTTTGGTAGGAGCCTTCCTTGAGAAAGAAATCTGGGTCCAAACATACTGTACCAAACCTGTTCTGTGAACGTCCCTGGCAATACAAGTTTTCAAGGTGTTCAAACAATACCTGCCCAATAAAGCCTGATTGTTTCATTTTCATTTAAATGACATATGATCTATTCCTTACATATAAATATTGTCCATCCCTTGAATATCTCTTTATGGTCTAAAAAAATTCTTTATTTTAATTCATTTAATTTCAAATTTCATTTTCTTTTCATAAATATAACGAATAAAACATATATAAATAATACATTGAAATATAATTGGATCTCAATCATTGCAAATTCACCAAGTCAGTGCTGTATCTATTTTTATCCACACATTTCCTGGAGGTTTCAGAGAGTTCAGCTGTTTGAAATACCTTGTTCTGTTTTTGGAATCTATGTGGAATTACCTAGAACATACCTGTTTGGTTCATTAACCTTTGTCCTGAAAAATGTGTTTTCCAATTTAGTTTTGTTTATGCTATGGACTTGTTTGAAGAAGAAGAAAAAATAACAGATTCTTGTATTGTTGGTCCTTTCCTTTCACTGTACTAAAAAAAATAATCTTCTTTTAACCCTTTCCTGTTTTACAAAATTTTGGACCTGTCCAAATTCAAAGGTTGTGCAGACGAAAATTAAAAGTGGATTTAATTTGAAAAATAACCATTCAATAAGGTAGAAAATAGTGTGGAAAAAGAAGAAATTGCTTGTCAGAAGCAATTTCTTCTTTTTTCACAATGTTTTCTCAATCATAAAAACACGGGCACATAAAAAACAGGGTTTAAACAGCAAAGGGTTAAGTTTAGCCAGCACTGCATTCAGGATAAAAAAAACAGTGCAAACAGTTTGCCTATTTTACCTCACTTTGCGCATGCACTTGCGTGCAAAGCTGGGTAAAATTGGCAAACAATTTGCTCTGTTTTTTTTTTCATCCTGAATGCAGAGCTCATCCAATCTGTAAGAAATGATTGAAGTCAAATCAATCAAAAATTTATTTGTTGTTTCTAAAATATTTTTCATCCAAACTCTACATTGTGGGTAGTCTTTTGAATGGTCTTAATAAAATTATTCTATTGAACACCCACAACATGAGTTGGAGAGACAAATAGTAAAATATTTCATTTCAAAATCAATCCAATCTGGCTATATTTTGAGCTCTATTATGAATTGGGAAAAAGCCCCCCCCCCCCCCCCCCCCCCCCCTTGACTGTTAACCATCTCTTAAATAGAGGTAACTGATGAAAAGAATCTAACTTGAATGTCTAAATTGTCTTATTTCTGTAATTAGCATGATTTTAAAGGTCTTAGACCAAAGACAGGGCTATTTCTGCCATCTCTCAGGGGCCCAATAAAGGCCCCATTCCCCATTGAAAAGGCCCCAAAATTTTTCCCAATGGAGAGAAAAATTTCCCAATTTATTGAAAAGGAATCAACCAAAAACTTTTTTCTGTCATATTTGTAACTTTATAGTATGAAAATGAGTTTAGTGCACTTTGAAATTGTTTGGAAAAAGCTTTTTAAAGGAAAATTTATACATATTTAGCAAGAAATAACCCAAACAGACTTACATAATAAATCCCAATATTGCAATTTTGTCGATAGTATTTTCCCAAATGATTGCTCGGGGCCTTTTCCCAAAGGACTTAGAAAAAGCCTTGAAAGAGCAATTATTAATTACCTACATAATAATACTGTTGTTTAAATTGGTAATGTACCCCTCCCCAGCAATATGATCTAGTACTTCTTTCTTATCATAAACAAGTCTGAAACTCTTCATAGATAAAATGAAAAATGTCACATGTCCCCAGGTTGTGGGTGAGGATACCAAACACCCCGGCTTTGACATAATCCTGCTCAAATTACTTGCAATATCATCCATTATCCATTATATATCACAGGAGTTCATTGTTATGCTTGTTAAAAAGAAAACTGAGATTTTAATATATAGTGCCGCCGTCATAGCGCAGTTGGTAGCGCGTCGGACTGTCAAACCAGAGGTCACGGGTTCGATCCCCGACGGCGGCACTCATTCTTTCCGACTATTTGTCTCTCACCAATGGGTTGATAATCGTAGACCTATGTGAGATAGCAGCTGGAGGCTAGGCAAGGATGTTGTGGTTGTACTGGTGAGAGAAATACCAGGAAACCATTGTTAGGTGCTCCAGCCGCCGCAATATAAGTGAAAAAATGTTGAAAGCGGCGTAAAACTCCATTCAATCAATCAATCAATTTAATATATAGTGTATTTGAATCAATGCAGCAAATTTCTAAGACTAATGCTTAAAAATCCAATTAAGATAATAGACCCGTAAAAGTTCCGAATGTTTTAGGTGTCATAAACTTTAACATATTGTTAACCTAGGTTTCCTAATGAAATCATTGGGAAACCTCTGTTAACATTGTTAAAGATCATGAGTTCCTAAATGTTACGGAACTATTATGGGTCTACTACCTTAAAGAGCACCTGAACAACTTTTTTTAGAATTATTGAAGAAAAAAAAAAGTCAACATGAGAAGATTGCCTTTCAAAAAACGTCTGTATTCTTTTGTTGTCAGTATCGTCAACAGATTACAGTTAAAACCTGTCTATAATTTGGAATAAAATACAGATGTATGGTTTGAATTCATAGACTGAAAATTTTCAGAGGTCAACCAGAGATCGGATTTCAAAACTTTTTAAGGTGGGAAAGAAGTTGGAATGAAAAATTATCCCCCCCCCCCTTTTGAAGAAGAGAGGGTATATTGCTTTGCAGTTAGTCTTGTCAGTCTGTCGGTATGGGCTGTCCGTCTGTAGACCCTTTTTTGTCTGGGGCATATCTCAAACAGTATGCAAGCTAGAATCATGAAACTCATGAAACTTCACAGGTGGATAGGTCACATTGAGGAGAAGTGCAGTTTACAAGAACCAAAACTCTTCTCATAATATTAAAATAAAGAGTTATTGCACTTTGTTGATTGGCAAAGATGAGGCCTGACCATTGACCTGCTCTTATGGTGGCTTAACCCTTGTCATGCTGAACCCGGAATATTCCTGCTTTGGCAGGAGCTATAGACAAACATCAGCCTGCACATATGTGCAGTCTGATGTTAGTCTACACCACCTGTTTCACACTTTCAAACCAGAATTGTCAATAGATTTAGTTTTTCAATTACAATTTGACCAAAAGTTGGTATTTCTAGTGCTTTTTGCTCTTTGATTTTGATGCAAATTTTTAGCCAAAAATTATTCGGCATGACAAGGGTTAAATGTTATACAAGCATCTCTTTTCATTCTTGATTCAGAAAATCAACCAAGTCTGATAAGTTACAAATCTAGTTAGCCTGCTCAGTAAGGTCTATATTAATGTACTACCAAGATGGTCTCTTTTTGCCTGACAGGTCACATGTGTATCTCCATGGGAAGCTGTGATAAAATCTACTATGTGAAAATTTCCTGTTTGGAAAGATGGGATAAAAGCTCAATGCATGCTGAGCCATCTTTTATTAATGTGAAATAGAGCAGACAGACAAATACTCCTTTCCATATTGGAGAAAAATGTCGACTTAATGACTTCTCATACCATTTACTAAAGAAAAATCTTATATCATTTTCTTACTTAATAAACATTGTCTTCTTTTGATAATTGTTGTATTCTATTACATCATTACAGCTAATTATCTACCACAAGTTTTCAGAATATTTCTGTCAACAGAGTAACCTAAATACTGTTGTTTATTTAAGAAAAACAACTGTTACTTGTATTTATTTGAGACAAGCTCACCTAGCTTGCTTAATAACATTTCATTTCTAGACTTGGTTAAGATCAACTTGGCTCAATTAAACTTTTAGTTCATTATTTTCCCCTTTTGCAACATTATCATGAAAAACATCATATCCATAATTTCTTGTGCAAGAAATTATCAAAATCAGTCTTCCATCATGAAAATACTGTTTTCAATTCTTTCTAAAGATCATCACGAGGGTCTATCATTCGGAACATCACTCGGCCATTTTAGTAAACTGCAACAGACCTCGGATGTATGTAAGGCAGATGGGTATGTAACAAAATCCTGAATTTTGTTAGGCGGAAACAGTGTTAGAAAAAACAGCACTGTAGATTTAGATCTTTTACAGTAAATAACGGCTGAAAAATCTTAATTTTTGAAAATGTCGAATCATTCTCAAAAATTATGATTTTTTTCAGCTATTATTTAAGAATCTAAAGATATTTATATTAGTATACGATGGTTTCACGGCAGTGAATTAAACAAGTAGCGTTGGCGAAGTCGAATGTTTTCAGTCACAGTTTCAAGGGCTAACGCCATTTTAACTGACGTCATCCAGTTTTTCCAAGGTTATTTTTTAAAAAAAGTCAGCCTTTGTAAATCCGAGGTTGATCGTGAGAATGGCCGAGTGGTGTTCCGAATGCTACTTGTTCGTGAGTGTTAGACTCACAAAACCTGCACCCCTAAAAACCTACTTCATAGTCTCCAAAGAGGATATCTTGCCAATTTATTCCTACAGTAGTCATCAATTATGATGTTGATTTGTGCCAAAGTGATATCATCATATAAAGGCAGTTACAACTGTTATGCGCTGAACAATCAAATTTGTGTAAAATTGTTAATTGAACTAAGACTTACTAAGTGAATTGAACTTACTTTGATGTTTGGGTATTTCTATTTTCAGAGATGATCACAGATTCAGTTTATTACATTGGGCGGCGAGGGAGGGGAAGAGTGGGATTGTGGATATGTTAATACAGAGGGGTGCCCGTATTAATGCCACCAACATGGGTGATGATACTGCCTTACATTTAGCTGCTAGTCATGGACATAGAGACATTGCACTCATGGTAAGAGAGACACTTAACCCATTGTTTTTGTAATAGACTTTTTTTGTGAGACCTTCTGTATTCAGTAATCTTTTTTAAACACCCATTGAAAGATGGGATGTATTAGGTGATCACCGGTGGAAGGCTTCTCTTTGTCCAGAGCATAACTCTGTAACCTTATGTCCAGTTGACTTGAATCTTGGCAGGTATGTTCCTCTCATGATAACCAAGTACAGTGGACAATAATAGTAAATCTACCTAGCTTAACTTTCGAGTTATTTCCCTTTGTTGTTTTTCATTTTTAGATATCCTGCAGTCTAAAGGGCATATCTTGTGACAATGGTTGGTTGTGCATTCTGACCTAAGCCTTTGATGCATGCTTTACTCTATGTGATGCATTTATTGTGAGAAAACTCTGAGCTATACTGGTTGGATTAAAAAATTGCAGTCTATTTAAAACTTAATTCAAATACAGTGGGATGAGGATTAATATCAAGGTCAAATGATCATTTTTACAAGCAATTTCATCGATTTCCAAAATGTTTTCTTCCCTAAAGGACAAATATTTGAAAAAAATCCTTTGCTTATAAACTTTACTGCAGTACCTTAGACTTGTATAAAATTTTGACAGCTGGTAACTGGACTCCAACAAATACTTTTTCCATTTCAGCTCCTTCACAATAAAGCTAACATCAATGCCATAAACGAGCATGGTAACACCCCTCTCCATTACGCCTGTTTCTGGGGACATGATCAGATTGCTGACGACCTGGTCAACAACGGAGCCCAAGTTCTTATTGCAAACAAGTATGACGAAACACCCATGGATAAAGCAAAACCATACCTTGCCAAAATGATGAAAGGTAAAGTAGAAAAGTGATTGGAGTCAAAAATTGATTTAAAAAAAAAAAAAGGAATAAAAGGGGATAATAAGAGTTTTTTTTCTTTTAGCTGGGCAGCTGTGATCGAACGCACTTTAAAGGCATAGGTGAAGTTGTAGGAAAAGGAGCTATTGTATGACTTTGATCTTTTGTTTCCTTTACCTTTCATTATTTTGCCAAAATGATGAAAGGTAAAGTAGGAAGATCAATATGAAAATAGGTCTGAAGAAAAAAAGTTTTTTACAACAACCCCCCCCCCCCTACACACACACACCTACGAAGTAGAGGGCAGTATTTTGGTTTCACCTTGTCTGTTTGTCCATCCATCTGTCTATCTGTAGACTTTTTCATTTCCGGACTCTAACTCAAGAACCAAGC
The DNA here is from genome assembly GCA_948146395.1 of Fragum whitleyi. Taxonomy (NCBI): domain Eukaryota; kingdom Metazoa; phylum Mollusca; class Bivalvia; order Cardiida; family Cardiidae; genus Fragum; species Fragum whitleyi. Next base: position 57,103,602 of record OX411549.1, on the reverse strand, counting down.
CACCTGGAATCATGAAACTTCATACAAATGCTGCCTATGACCCAAGGAAGTGACCTATTGTTTTTGGTTCATGTAGGTCAAAGGTAAAGTCATATTCAGCCTTTGTTCAATTGACAAAGTGCTGGTGGGGGGTATTAGTCCCCTTTGTGACAGCTCTAGTTATCACAGTTATAACCAGAATATGGTGCACCCAGACATGGCTTCCTGTTGTTTCTCACACAAGTGTGCTGCTGTCACAACGCAGTTGGTAGAGGGTCAAAATATCATTAAATAGTCCCAAGCTCATAACCTGAAGGCGGCACTCATACTTTCTGACCATGTCTTCCAACAATGGGTTGATTATCAGGCGCTTTGATTTTGATGCAATTTTGCCAAGGATTTTATTCAGAATGACAAGAGTTAATTCGTGTATTACAGAGAGGGCAGCTTCTTTAGGGCAAGATCTACAGAAGATTCCATTTAAAGACCGCAGCTGGTTGGGATACAAAACACGCAGTCGAGATGCCCTCTTGTCACGTCATCAGGGTATCGACATCACACAGGTCAACTTCAGCAATCACATGATCACTACGCACTCTGGCAAAGTATGGCGAGGATCCTGGCAGGGAAACGATATTGTAGCAAAAATTTTGAATCTCAGAGATTGTTCAATTAGAAATTCTCGGGACTTTCAGGAGGAATTTCCTAGATTAAGGTGAGGATGAAAATAAGGTTTTGAATACTGTAGGAATTCCAATATATCCCAAACCTAACCCAAGGCATTAAATTCATCTTGTAAAATCATTTTTCTTGCCCATGAATGGATAAGTTTTGGGTTGTATTGTTTTACCATTGTCTGTCCCTCTGTCTGCAAAATTTAATGGAAAAACTTAACATTGCCTTTTACTTCAAGTCTATCGAACATGCTATGCTCATGTTTGGCATGATGATAGATCTAATCATTTCTTAGCTGCAGATACAAAGGTCATGTGACAAGGTCTGTTTTAAAAGTCAGAGTTTTAAGAAATTTGATGTTTCAGAGGCATTTGTGTTTAGCAACATAACATACTTATATTACTGAAATTATGAATATATAAAGAAATATAGGATCTGTAATGAGATTTCAAGACTTGAATAGAAATGAGCCTTAGCAAGCTTAATAACTTTTCTATTGTAGACAAGGTTAAGATCAGGTTGTCTCAAATGAAATCGAGTAACAGGTTCTTTTTCTCACATTGACAGCATTTTGTACTTTAAATATATAAAGCTCTGATAACAGAAATACCCTGAAGATGTGTGCTAGATGATGTCATTATCTAGAATGGGATCTATACATGTGTAAGACAAAGATATCTCTAAAGGCTGTTCATTGTAGAAAGCAACATTGACTTTTTGAGACAGCGATATTCTTACATGTTGAAACCGTAAACATGTAAATTCTTTTTCTTTCTTAAGTGGTGTTTTTTGAAAAAAGTTGAATTTAAAAAAAAAAAAAAAAAATTCCATTAATATTCATTTAAAACTTATGCCATTGTCCTCACTAATTTCTTTCTTATGTAAAGTTGATCTCAAATTTATTTTAACAAACTTTCTTGGTTTCAAATACTGTTTCTTTGCATATAAAACAGCACAAAGAAGAACCTTGCCACTTAAATTAATTTGATTTATATGAAATCTTTTTCTCTATCACTTTATCATTTCGTCAGTGTTCTGCTAAAATCTCGTATCTACATCTTGTATAAAGCTGTAGTTACGAGATCTTTGCAGAAAATCGACGATATACATGTTTGCTTTCAGAATTTTTAATCATCAGAACATATTACCGGTGCTAGCTTGTTGCAATCAACCCCCGAACCTTGTTGTCATCTCACAGTTCATGCCTTATGGATCATTGTTCAATGTTCTTCATGGAGAAACAGGTAGGTATAGTCCGTTTGACTTCTATATGGACCAAGATTTTGCCAGAAATCTCAAATCGAATTAATGAAACATATTTTTTTCTCGTCATATCACATTTTCAATTAAAACCATGAAGAATTTGGTTTTTCAGAATTTTTGACGTAAAATAATGATTTTGTCCGTCCGTTTACATGTTACTCTTAGCCTTTTATACCTTCTTGCAACTGTATTAAACGGAACAGCAAATTGTCCATCCAAAAATAGTTCTGATTTGCATAGGGGCCGAGTCAAAAGTGTATGATTTTAAAAGAGTTGTTTTAGTATAAAAGTGAGTATTTTTATAAAATTAATTTTGTCAAATGTATTTACTTCCTTAGGATATTAGTTTTAAGTGTATTCTCTCTTTGTTCAATAACCCTTTGACCAGATAATTGATTATTGATTTATCTATTCTGAGATGAACCCCATATTCACATATTTAGACCAATCAAAATGCATTATTTGACAAAGTTGTTGGGATTTGCATGAGGAAAACTAGACAAGCAGGCGAGTAATAACAGTACAAATCACATGATATAGAAGTTAAAGATGACATAACCGTTGATATGCTTATTAATATTTCCAAATAAGGAATAAAGGACATTTCTTCTGTCAAATGTTAAGTATAAAACCACATGATTTTACTATTATGTTTACATTTTCTTACTACTTAACAGCCTTAAACCACCCCTCGTGTTCACCTACCCTCGTGTATAGAAGCGGAAAATGCAAAATTATCAACATAAACTAGATAGACAAAATCATTATTTTGAGACCTTTATAATGAAAAATATATTTTGGAAAGGTATTAAGCTGAAATCAAGATTACACCACGTTTAAATCCTTCATTTATATGCAATTTTATGTAATTGATGAAAAGGTTGGTCCATATAGAAGTCAAACAGACTATACATACAAAAAAATCCTTGCAGTTGGTAGTGCGTCAAACTTCAAGCCCAGGCAGTGGCTATAATCCTTTCAAACCATTTGTGCCTTACCAATGGGTTGATAATTGTAGACTTATGTGAGACAGCAGCTGGAGGCTAGGAAAGAATTTTATGGTAGTATTGGTGAGAGAAATACCGGAAATCCATTGTCAGGTGCTCCAGTCACTGCAATGTAACTGAAAGATTGCTGAAAGTGCCTTAAAACCCCATTTAAACTAACAAGCAAACAAAAACCCTTGTTTTACCTCATTGTGGTAGATTAAGTCATGGTCATCTCACAGTTCACGCCTTATGGATCACTGTTCAATGTTCTTCATGGAGAAACAGGTAGGTTCATACATTTTCACTTGCCCTGAGTTCAGGATAACATGGAGCAAGCAAGCGTCTCAGATATGGAAGCCTACGTTATCCAGTAAAGTGTATAAAAGTTGGTTTCAAATTTGAGGATCCAGCTTGTGCTTTGTAATTCTAAACCTAGGGCTGTTTGACAAGTCAATCATGGATCCAGAGGGGATTTTAAGGTTCAAATCCCCCCCCCCCCCTCTCCTCCCCCACTGAATCCTATTTATTTCATTGTCATTGCGAAATTCAATCAAAATTGGATATTAGTAGGAAAACAAACCCCCAAGATTTTGCAAGGCATCAACAAAGTGAAAAGGGTCCTTACTCGTAGGATTGAATAGGAAGACTCATAAAGGTCCTCTCTTAACCCTTGTCATGCTGAATAAAAATCTTTGCAAAATTGCAACAAAATCAAAGTGCTGGATGCACTATATTTGAGTTGGTAGTCATATTTAAAATTAATTTTCTGTGCTTTTCTGGTTTCAAAAAAGGAAAAACAGGTGTATTAGACAAAAATCAGACTTCACTTTTGTGCAGGAAGGAATATTCCAGGTTCAGCATGACAAGGGTTAAGTTGTCACCATTCCAGCTTTGAACATAGACTATTTTGTTTCATCTTTCCTCTTGTTTTGGGGCAAATTTTGAATTATTCTATGGAAATGCTTCACAAGATTTTGGATAGATATGTGCCTTTTTGGTTTATCCTCAGAAAAGAGCAGCCGCCATCTTTGCACAGTTTGTAGCGCGTCAGTCTGACAATCTAGAGGTCCCTGGTTTGATCTCAGATGGCGGTATTCATTCTTTCAGGCTATTTGTCTCTCACCAATGGGTTGATAACCTATGTGAGATAGTAGCTGGAGGCTAGGAAAGGATGTGATAGTTGTACTGATTAGAGAAATACTAGGAATTCATTGGTAGATGCTCCAGTCTCCATGATATAACTGAAAAAATGTTGAAAGCGGCATGAAACTCCATTCAATCAATCAATCTTCAGAAAAGAATTGAAGACTGTTAAAAAAGTCTTCAAATCTTTTCTGAACTTTATTTCTAGAGGGTTCTACAGACTTACATTGGATAGTTTTTTACTAATATGTAAGTCTCAGGCTTACAAAGCATGCGTCCCTTAAATCCTTGTCCTAATTTGTATGTTCAAACGCCCTTTACAGAAATTGGAACCATCTTTGCATGTTTAATTGAGTAAATGATTCACCATTATTTAGAGGACATTGAATGAGTGGTCTCTGAATACTGTATTTATTAAGCAATTCATCTATAAACAGTTAAGAACAAGGCTTTTGCAGTGAGAAAAGGGTATGTTTAGACAAAACAGTGTATTGCACAACTTTGAAAATGATCTGAAAATACTTATTTCTTTGGTTATTGAATATTACTCATTTTTTGCATTTTAGTTTAACTTTTTTGAAAAATAAAGGGGATTTGTTCAAATGTTGTTTAATACTTATGTTTAAAGCTGTGTCATTTTATATTTAAAGGTATTGTGGTAGACCAGAACCAAGCCTTGAGGTTTGCAATAGATATTGCACGAGGTATGGAGTTCTTACACACCATGGAACCTCTAATACCCAGCATGGTTTTAACCAGTAAACACGTCATGGTAAGTTTAAGAGATATTTTTACGGTTCTACTCAGGGCGTGTGCTATCTTTTCAAATTCAGGAGTAATGGACTGTCGAAAGGGTCAAAACAATAAAGAAATGGGGATAATAACTAACGAATTACATGTAACAAGCTGATCTTAGGTCTTGATGTTGCATACATGTGAAATTGTTGGGAATGTGTCCCACTGGCTCAATTTATACTGAATATATCCATATAGATTATTATGCCCCCCCTTCGAAAAAGAGGGGGTAAATTGCTTTGTACTTGTCGGTTGGTCCGTCTATCCATCAATCGGTCGGTCAATCCATCTGTCTGTAGACCGCTTTTTGTCCTGAGCGTATCTCAAAGAAATATGCAAGCTAGAATAATGAAACTTCACAGGTGGATAGATCTCATTGAGGAAATGTGCAGTGCAAAAAAACCATACCCCATAACTCTACTCATCATATTTTGTGAGTTATTGCCATTTGTTGATTGACGAAGAATAGGCTATCAACCTGCTTTTGTAGGGGAAATAATGTTATACAAACATCTCTTGTTGTTACCTGTTACACCAGTTTGTCAGCAATTAAGCAGAATTTGCTATGGAAAAGAACTCCTGCATCAATAGATTCCTAGCCTATTTTTATACAGGTGTAGGTCTGTCCATCTGTCTGTCCATTTCTCTGTGAAATCTCAACCTGCCAACTTTGATTAATTTAGACACTTCTCGAGTATTAAAGCTCATATTTGAAATACATCATTGAATGATAAGGTCAAGGTCATCAGACAAGTTAAAGGTCAGTTATGAAAGTCAAACATCTAAGAATAGACGTTTTGGGAAATAAGCAATCCACAAACATATCTTGTTGTTCTGTAAATATAATATTTATTCATTAAATCAATTGGAATCATACAGTAAATTGTGAGTTTTTAATTACTTTTTATTTGTATAGAATTTTAATTTGTCTCTTTGGAATCAGTGGCCTAATGGTCAAAAGGGTAGTTTAGATTAGAAGTTCTGGGATGGAATCCTAACCAGGCCAAGGGAGTTGTTCTGAGCAACAAATTTGCTTCATGTTGCTCCTCTCCACCAAGGTGTATAAATGGGTACCTGTGATAGTTGTAAGTCAAAGTGCTGTGGCAGGAAAAGCGCCATTTGAAAAAAGGCAACCTGCAATTCATTGATCGGTGTATAAAGTGTAAAGTTTTGTGAATATGTATATTAAAACAAGATTATAAACCAAGTTAAACAAATTAAAGCTAGATGTTTGTGAGAATAAAATCATGACTATTTCATTCTATCAAATGTACATGTATCTGTTTGGACAACCGAAAATGTAGCCGATGACTAAAAATATTGATTTTGATGTTAATTTGTGAGACTTGATGTAATTCTAGATTGATGAAGATCTTGCTAAGATCAATATTGACGATCCGAAATACCGTGCCCCAGACGGGACCATTGCCGGGGTAACATGGAATGAAATCATTGGCCATGTTTTATTGTTGATGATTGCGTGTTACTCCACCCTCTTTACCTACTGTATGAGAATCATTTAGAGTATATCATCCAACAATTATAGCCTATTAACAAAAGGACTATTGATTTGAAGATATTATTGACCCTTTTAAACTTATTATGCCAATTCGATGAAGTTAGGCTATTTTAGAAATACATTTATGGTTTGTTGACTATGTGTTTTTCACATTAAACTGGGATAATTGAAAATTTTGAGTATCAAAGCTGGTTGTGTTTTGGGCTCTTAATGTACAGAGCCACAATTACACCAGCCGTAAGCCTTAAGGTAGTGGACCAATTGTAGTCCCACAATGTTTCAGAAATAATGTACTTTTACAGTGTTTACCGAGGTTTCCTAATGATTTCATTAGGAAATCTTGGTCCACATTGTGAATGATCACAAGTTCAAAAATGTTGCAGAACTCTTATTGGTCCTTTACCTTAAAGTGGGTAGCAGTGGTATTAATCCATTGCTTCTCTCTCAAGTGTAAAAACAACTGTTGGATGATATACAAGTACATTTCAAATATCATGCATTGTAGATTCAAACTCAGTGAAACATTTCCAGGTAAGAAGGGATAAAGACAGTCTAAAATCTTTATTTCACAATGAAACCCTATGTTGTGGGTACTCATTTGAATCTTCTCGATGAGACGTTTCAAATGGGTACCAGCAATATATGGTTTAAGTAAGAAATATTGAATTATTTAAATTCAAAAACTAAAATAAACCTTTATCTGTAGCTCTGATTTAATTCTCAGGAATAGATAGGTTCATAGATTAACCTAAGAAATATTTTAAGCAAATTGTCAATAACCTCAGTGCTTGAACTCGAGTGAGGCCAATTGATTATGTTATAATTTCTTTTTTGGATTATCTTGTTAATGTTATCATGAATTATAATTGTTTCTAAGCTGTATATAAATTGACACAATGTTTCACTGAATTGATAAACATTTTCATCATTGTTTATTTTATATTTTTACCTTTTTATATTTTGTTTGATCATTCCATCATTGAACATGGATTGCTCATATGAAGTTGAGATATAAGGAGAATATGGTGTTTGATTCTTCTCCCATCAGAGCTGATTGACTTATAGGAATATATGTTTTGTGGTCCACAAAAGCCAAATTAGATCAGCTTTCAGTTCTTTGAAATTACTCAAAAATCAAATTTTCATGAAATCAACCTGATCGAAATGAATCGTTCACTTGATTGATCAAAAGTACTACAAATCAAATTGATATAAACTAGTTTAAGCATTGTACATGTACCAGAAATTGTTCCTATTTTTACTCCATAAGTGTGACACATAAAATGCTCACATCAGTGCCTTAGCTAATCTCTTCACATCCTCAGATTTGCTATGCTTAGGATATTTTTAGGGGTCAGTGCAAAGCTAATGTGAGTGCCTATAAATATAAAGGCACTCACAATAGTTTCATACTGACCCCCTTGAGAACAAGACAAGAAACTCTAAGAAAATGTTTCCACGGTTGTATACTTATTCTCTTTAAATTTCATCTTCTGTAATTCATCATTTCAGATGAAATACATTATAGAAGAGCAGATGTTAAACACATTTGATAGTCAAATAGATTTGATCTTGATGTGATAGCTTCCATTTTCAGATTTGTTTAGAATAATAGTCTTAGTGCATTCCCATTGAAAATTGAAAAGTCTCAGGTTTTAATCACCTGATTATTTCAATGCGCCAAAATCAATAATATTGTTGTACCGTTGTCTCTATGTCTGTCAGTCTGTTTAAAAACTTAAAAAAAAAACCCTCTTAACATTACCATTTTCTTTAAACCTTTTCAAAGTACATGTACAATGTTAATTTTTGGCATAATGATAGATCTCAATGATATGCATCTGCTGGTACTAAAGTCAAGGTCACGTGACAAGGCCAAGGTCATGTGACAAGGTCAAACTTTGAAAGATTTATGCCTTCTCAGGGACAATTTGTGTTTCGCAAACACATCTTGTTTTGGAAAAAATTATGATTACAAAGTTATAATGAGAAGTTCTTTAAATAAAAGAAAAATGGAATCAATCTCATTTTTTGCTAGATAAGTGCTTAAGGAGAAAGGTTTCTCTTATCATAAACTATCACCATGAAAAAAAATCTATCATATGTTTGTGAATGGAGACATTTGATTCTTTTTTCGTCTTAAAAGAGGTTTATAGTACAATTTGGATTGAATAAATGTATCACTTCAATTTTAATGAAAGAAAAATGAAAGCATGCATCATTTGTTTTAGCAAACAGTTTTGCATGGTTGTTGATGATATTGATTATTTCTAAAAAGATTTTACTAACAATATTCATGAAATAAGCTGCACATAGTAGAAGTTTTACATTGTTATTCTTGTGTAATGTGAATTTTCAAAGAATGAAACATACACAAATTAACAGAATGATAGATCTATAAACTTAGTGTAAAAAAAAACAAATAAAGGGATAGATCAAACCTATAATCTTAATGTAATAAATTCAACCTTCATATTATCAATGCAAATTCAAAAAAAATTAAACCCAAAAAAAACCCACAAATAATATCCGAGTCAGCTTTTGTTATTTTGAAAATAAAAAGAATAGAAAGAAAAGAAACTAGAAAGATCCTTAAAGATAAGCCTTTTTAGACTATTGGCAGGTTAAAAAACAAATGTTCTTTATGTCTTTGATGCATTCAAAATCAATTATTTTTCATATGGATAAATTAAAATCAATATATATTTAGTGTTTTCCCCAACATTTAAGTTCTGATTTAATTTTTTAAGCAGGTATTTACGTATAAATTGAATTGTAGTATGTCAATATATACATTACAGTAATTTATGATTTTTTCTTTCAGATTGACGAAGATTTAACAGCAAGAATTAATATGGCTGACTATAAATTCTCGTTTCATGAAAAAGGAAAACTGTTTTCGCCTGCTTGGATGGCGCCGGAAGGTATGTTACTAAATTAATTATCATTGGTGTAGTTTACTGCAACTGATTAGTCTAGTCTATATAAGTGAAACCTTGGACATTCTTAATCATCTCTTTGACCAATGTTTTGGAAAGCTTACCATTGTTTGATTTGTCCCCCTTCAAAGAAGAGAGGGTATGTTGTTTTGCACTTGTTGGTTGGTCCGTCCGTCTGTAGACCTTTTTTTTGGCTGGAGCATATCTCAAAAAGTATGCAAGCTAGAATCATGAAACTTCACAAGTGAAAAGATATAATGAGGAGAAGGGCAGTGCACAAGAACCATTGCTCTACTCATCATATTTTATGGATTATTGCCCTTTGTTGATTTACAAACAACATGCCATTGACCTGCGCTTATATCGGGCATAAATGTTTTACAGACATCTCGTTTCTTATGTTATTAGACCATCTTTTAAAGAACTTGTGATGTTGCAGATATTGAATAATATTGTTTCCTCTTTTGAGAAAAGGTGCCAGAAGATGGTATTATTTCTGTCCAATCATAACATATTATGATTTAACACAGAATAATGATGTTCCTCTTCAAGTACGTCAAAGAAAAATGTCACATTGCAAGGTTAGGCATCAAATTCATAAATCTAAATGAAACAGAGTTGCCCAAGACATTTCAAAATGATCTTTATATAAATCATATAATTTTGTAGCCATACAGAGACAACTGAAGAAATTAACCAGAATTATGCTGATATGCACATTGAGAATTTACCCTTCCCCATTTATTCATGACATTTACCTGCTGAACAAAAAGCTTTCAGATACAGTAAAGTCTAAGATCAGCCTACATAAATGTGCAGTCTGTTCATAACCTTCACTTCCTGTTTTCTACTTTATTATTGTAGGAATGGCTTAGTCGAGAAATGTGTAACTCTGTCACCTTTAGTCTGATTGACTTGAAACTTGGCAGTTATGTTTCTCTCATGATTACAGGGTGCAGTGACAAGAACAATTACTCTACCTAGCTTAGTTTTTTGTACGAGGGATGTTCAATTATTATCCGGATTAGGTCTATTAATCATCACTGATTTATCGCTATGTGAAAAAAGTATACTCATGTTAACGGGACACTTTATATGATCAAACTTGCCAAAGCCTGAAGCAGTTGAACGATGTATATTCATTTCACACGCAAACAAAAGTACATGGGTATTAGGTGGCGGCGCACTGTACATGGCGTTAGCGACGTTGTCGAGAATTGAGACATTTGGTGTTGTGTAATTTAGCTTGTCACGACTCGTTATTTATATAAGAAGGATGAATTCAGTGTTCCTGTAATTAAGCTGTGTTTTTATGGTTTATATAAAGGTAAAATCGAATGGTACGACGTCAAGGTTCTCAGAAAGGTACCTCTTAGTTAATCGCCTATATCTTCCAGAGACTCGGCAATTAACATCCCTACTGTTGCTTTGACGAGTTTCTCTCTGTCCGTTCTTCCTCTTATCTCACGGGTCACGGAAGCGTCTTCACCGATAAAATTAAGCATTTGGAACCATTCCCTTTCAGCGTGACAAGTTTTCGATTTATGTCTTTAGTTATTTTGGTAGATAATGAATAGAATTATTAAAGATCAGAATTCCGAGCATCTAGCAGATGTCGTCTTGAACGTTCCGAAACACTTACCCCGCCACATTTTAAACGAATATTTTCGGAAAACTATACGGTCAAATTACTTCAAATTAAAGCAAGGCATTTGTATTACTTATTGCAACAACTCACTTAATTTTCAAATGTTTCGACAGTTAGAAAAGAGGAAATTTTTACAAACGAAGACCAAATGTATGTATTATTTTATCTGCTGCGCCGGGTACTCGTTTCCATGGTATTTTATATGGCAGATGCGCGCGCGCTATGTTCGACAACTATATCAATTCTACATAACCATATGTGGATTGAATTCCGAGAGCGAATGATACCAAATTTAATTTGATTGCTTTAAAAATAAAATTTTGCGAGGCGAAATCCGGTTAATTTTTTAACAACCCTCGTAGTTATTTCTCTTTGTTGTTTTTCATACCTGGACATTCAGCAGTGTAACAGGCATATCTTTGCTATATTTGCTACCTTTTTTAACTGTTGATATTTGGTAATTTCACTGGGATTGTGATGAAATGATTTTACCTCTTTTTAAAATAAGAGGCGATATAAAGTTGCTAGATCGGTCTGTCCATATGTTGTCCGTATCATATCTCAAAAAGTATACAAGCTAGAATCAGGAATCTTCACAGGTGGATTGAGGAGAAGTGCAGTGGACAAGAACCACAACTTCACTCATCATATTTTTTGAGTTATTGTCCTTTGTTGATTAACAAATACTATGCCATTGACCTGCCCTAATGGAGGGGGGCATAAATGTTTTATCAACATCTCTTGTTTAGTTATAATCTACCAATTATTGATAGGATTATCCACAGAAAAGCGGTAAAGAAAAAAATATTTTTTTGTAGCCATGCAGAAGAGACCAGAAGAGATTAACCAGAAAGCCGCTGATATGTGGAGTTTTGCTATACTGCTATTTGAACTAGAAACCAGGGAAGTGCCTTTTGCTGATCTGACCTCCATGGAAATTGGGATGAAGGTAAACCTCCTAAATTGTCTTGATTGACCCAGTTTGTGATAAATGCAAAAATATCAAAATTGTGCAAGGTTCAACTCAGACCAGCCTGTGCATCTGCACAGTCTGATCAGAGTCTTCACTTTGGGCAAAATAGATGGAAGAGAATAACCAGAAAGCCGCTGATATGTGGAGTTTTTGCTATTTTGCTGTTTGAACTAGTGAACCAGGTAAGTGCCTTTTGCTGATCTGACGTCATTGCAAATAGGAACGAAGATAAATATCTGTAATTGTCTTAATTAAACCTGTGCATAATATATTCATCAATTTCACAAGTGGGTTATGTTATGACTTAGACCTGCCCTATTTTAAGGATGACAAAACATGGCAAAGTGTTTGCAAATTATGCACTTGCATGTAATGCTGTGTATAATTTGCAGACTGTTTGATATGTTGCTGCATGTAGAGCATTTTGTGCATCTGTACAGCCTGATCAGTCATCACTATCGGCTCAAGGATTTGTAATCTGCTGTCTATCTTACGCTATTTGAAGATTGAAGGTGGAGGATATACAAAAAATTTGGTTAAATGATATGATCAAACCAATTAAATTCCTTTATTCAATTGGATTGAAATGAATTAAATATACAGTGCCAATTTAACTAAAATCACACATTATGATAAACTAGTCAAAGACTGAATCCATGCCTATGCAAAATTCTATCTAGGAAGTGAGCTTACTTGTCCTTTTGATATGAATTACTACTTACCAAAAAATATCAAATGAGCCTGTGCGTGACATTTCCAACAATTTTTAATGTGTGCCAAGCAAAGACATTGCCTGCCTGTGCATCCACACAGGCTGACCAGAGTCTTTACTATACGCTCAGGAGATAGAAAAGGTCTGAACCCCTCTCTAGGCAGTCAGAAAATATTCTCTTTGCATTGTGTGGCTGTCCAGGTTGCTCAATGTTTGTCTATCACACATGTCAAATTGTTTGAAATGACACTGGCTCAAATATCAATTTCAGGTAGCGTTAGAAGGTCTACGTATTTCTATACCACCAGGTATTTCATCTCACATTTTACGACTGCTGAAGATCTGTATGAACGAGGACCCGGGTAAACGGCCCAGGTTTGACATGATTATACCCATCCTGGAGAAGATGAAACAAGCCAGTTAAAGCAGATGATAGCATTGCAGTTAGATTTTTTACCATTACATAAAAAGAAACCATCAAGGAATTCAGTCATTCAACTTCAGATTTCATTTTCACACTATTTAGTTGTTACATACTACTAAAAAAAAAGGGTTTTGAAAAATTTGTAAGAAAAGAAAAATCACAAACAATTTCTTCATTGTCCGCATTGTTTTTTCTTCCAAAAAGGGAAAGTTTTTGATATTTCTTCAGCAAAAACTTGTTGTCTACGGTGTCTTTGAATTTGGATTGTACTAAAATTTTGTTTTCTTAAAATAATTACTTCAAAGACCTTACAGAAAACCAGCCATGCATTCAATGACTCAAAAAGTTTTATTGAATTATTGAAAAAGGTACCCAACTTATATGTTGGAACAAATGCAAAGCGGAACACAATTTCTCAATCATTTCTTTCATCTTGATAACACAGCAGAATGTTCAAACATTGTCAATGAAATTTTATTTTCCGATTGTAATCTCATTTTGTATTGATGTATCATTTAATCATAAAGTTTCAGTATTTCAAATGTACCCACATTGCCATAAAATTTCTTTTCTATGAATGGCTTTCTGCTCATAAAAGAATGACTGATGAATGCATTTACTTTCTATTTATGTTTTTCTGCTCATAAAAAAACTGTTCAATGAATTTTTAACAACCAAATGGAGTTCTGCAATCCAATCACTATACATTGTCAGTGAGCTACCAAAGTATCGTAACTATGGTAGCTTTTATTTAGGCGAGGTTACAAGATTTTGGTTTATACAGACCAATTGTGATCAGAGAAATCTTGAAAATTCTGCCCAATACCATCTGTAATTAAAAGGTTCTGGGATTATAACAATAGTATATAGAGGATAATTGTTTGTTTCAGTGTAAGATCAATTTATATTCATTGAGTGAACAACAAAAACTATATTTTACGAAGTTAAAATATAGGTTTTGTTGTTCACAAAATGAAATATTAATCAATCTTACTATAAAAACAAATGATTATTCTATTTCTTTATTGCAAAAATGTGACAAAATGTGAAATTTCTAGGACATATTTTCAGAAAACGCGTCATTTTGCGCGTGATTGCTATGCAACGTTCATTGTGAGGTCACTTATTTCGCCCGCATAGATGACGTCAGATAGGATGAAATGCACAAAAGTAGGGTATAAGTTTTTGATAATTTGACTGCTCTTGTGGTAAGATTATCAAGTGATAATCTACCGTTATTTCTCAATAAACCATAGAAAAGCATTAAAGAAAATTGTATCATCTATGTCTGTCTGTCCATCAGTCAGCGTCCCGACATCAATGTGTATGTATATCTGTATACTGTATTTCTCCCAATAAATGCTCCTGGGAGCTATAAATTACAAGGTCAGGGAACTTTTATTTAGTATGCATTTTCTGATATAAAATTGGTGTCTTTTAGGCCCTTTCCCTTAAATTTGAGGTGAATTTCCTCTAAACAATCATATAAATGAGTGTTTAGAGGAAATTCATCTCAAATTAGAGAAGAATTCTCAAAAAGTTTCTAAAATTTAGGCACTTGAAGTGGGGTTTCCCAGTAAAAAATGTAGATGTGCTACTATTAGGGAAGGCGCTATTATTAGAGGAAATACGGTACATGTTGAACGCAATTCTGCCTACAATTATGGACTGATTTTGATGAAATTTACACTGACAGTCCCTAGTCACCTGACCAAAAGGTTTGATACTATTCAGTCATGCAGTTATGCATCTGCATATGAATGGCTCAGTGCAAAACAGTTGTAAATGCCTATAAGCATATAGGCAGTTACAACTGTTTGCACAGAGCCATAGATATATTATGACTCTAGCCTTCTTGTAAGCTTGGCTAGTATCAGAGGAAACTTGAGGTGTTGTGATTACCTTGGCGTCGTTATCCAGCACCTGCAGCCAAGTGTTGCACTTGTAAGCGATGCTCTTATTCAATTTTTCATCCTTCAATGGACTGTATGTTTTGTGTGTATTAGAAATTGTTATTTATGGATAGCATGCTTGTTATATCTAGTTATGTATATTATTGGAATTCATTACTTTGTTTGAGAGATCTTGGATGGAATCCAGGGTGTTGCTTAGATGTCAAGGAAATATGCACAAAATTAGAAATTACTTCATTTTATGATTGTAGAAAATATGGAACAATTAAAATATATACCATTATAGAAACAGAAATTATGGAATGATTAAAAAATAAGAGTATTATAACGAGAACAATATCAAAGTAATTTATAACAATACTTGCAAGCATTATGGGGAAAGAATAATGGCAAGAGCTTTCATTTTTGGTTCTCTAGTTAAAAACCCAAGCTGGCTGCCTTTGGCATTCTACAAAATTCTGGGACTGGTATTAATGGATTAGTGAAAAACTATCGTAAGTTTCTATGTTGATGTAGGCACTTACAATAGTTTTGTGCTACTTCTTTGATATACAATTTATCTGTCACTTTCTTTGTGTAACTTTTCCTGTTTCAAATGAAAGCATCACTTTGGATTGTATGCAGGTTCTCTCAGTATGATTAAAGCAATCTTTTTATTCAGCTTGATGCTACTTAATAAAGATTTTAAAAAACACAGAGTATCTTTGTTCATCCTTACTTACGCTCCATCTCTACTAGCAAACTTGTTTAAATTGACCATTGTCAGGACCACAAAAAGAGGTCGTTATAGAAAACAGCTGCTTAATACACGTTTTTAGCTCCGATTGTCATGGCCTTGTGTCTGTGGAGCGTCTGTCCGTGCGTCAGTGCATCCGTGCGTCTTTGTGTCCGGTTGTAAACTTTTTCTTTAAAAAACTTCTCCTCAGAAACTCCTGGATGAATTTCAACCAAACTTCACTGGAATGATCATTGGGTGACCCTCTTTCAAAGTTGTTCAAGAAATTTTGATCCAATGAAAAACATGGATTTCATGGGCTTGGCTAATTTCCAAATATGGTAAAAAGTGAGTTTTCTCAGGTTCTTATCGATGGATACCAATGGAATTTAACATGAATGATCCTTGGGCAGAGGTCATTTCTTAATATGATATATAGTGGAAACTTTGAAAATCATTTTTTCAGATTGTAATTGATTGATACCAATTAGATTTTACTTGAATGATCTTTAATTGACTCTTTATCAGTCTACAAAAAATTAATGTGATCGGATAGAAAATATGTATTTCATGGGCAGAGGTATATGTTAAAAAAGTGGAAACTTTGATAATCATTTCTCAGAATAGAACTGATGGATATCAACCAAATTTCACTGGAATGATCCTTGAGTGACCCTTTATCAGTCTACCAAATATTCATATTTTATGGGCGGAGGTCATTTCTCTATTATGTTATATAGTGGAAACTTTCAAAATTATTTTCTCAAAATGTTACCAATAGATATCAACCAAATTTGGCTCAAAATCTTCTCAGAAACTACTGGATGGATAATCAAACTTTACAGAAAGGATAATAGGGTGACCCTCTTCCAAAGTTGTTCAAGGTTTTTTGATCATATGAAAATCAAGGCTATAATTGGTGTGACTAATTTCCATTTATGGTCATATGTGACCTTATTCAGTACCTAACTGATGGATATCAACCAAATTTCAATGATCCTTGGGTGACCCTTTATCAGTATACAACTAGAGCCACTTTAGCAGCTGGTTCGCTCCACAGGCCTGAAATTTGGTTGATATCCATCTCTTAGGTTCTTAGAAAATGATTTTCAGAGTTTCCACAAAATAATATTTAGAGCAATGACCTTGACCCATAAAAAGACATATTTTTTTCATCTAATAACAATAATTTCTTAAAAATCTGATAAGGATCACTCAAGTACTCAAGTAAAGTTTGATTGATGTCCATCTGTTAAGTTCTTCAAAGTTTCCACCATATAACACATAGAAAATTGGAAACATTTTTTACTAAATCACAATAAGTTTGTGTAGTTTGATAAAAGGTAACCGAGGAAATATTTCAGTGAGATTTGGTTTATATTCATTATTTAGTATCTGAGAAAATGATTTGAAAGGTTCCACTACATACCATATATACAAAAATAACCCTAAGATACATATTTTTCATCTAGTCACATTATTTCCATTTTCAGATTTTATAAATGATCACTCAAGGATGTGTCTTACTCGATGCAAGTTGACTACAAGAGCACCACCTACGGGTGCCTACGCTCGGCTGTCAAGTGCTGGATGGTGGGAAAAAATCTAAGTCGAAAAAGGGGCATAATTTGCACAAAATGCATCTAGAGTTACCCCCCTTGATAGTATAGGTTGCTCTTTTGATGGTGAACATGTGTGCCAAGTTTCAAGTGAATGCCTTCAGTAGAACCAGAGATATAACAAAATGTCAAAGTTTTCGCACGACGACGACAACGACGACGACACGGAGGCTATAGCAATACCTCGGGTTTTCTCCGAAAACAGCCGAGCTAAAAATGGGATCACAATAAACAACTATCACAGCATTGTGAGAAAATATTCTTTATTTTTCAATCTTTATTTCTTGTTTCTCCCTTCTACATATAAGACATTATGTGATAAAATACAATATATTCTGGCATCTACAAAATTAGGACTTTCAAAGAGCAATAAAGAACACAGTTGCTTTCTTTCTAACACCTTGCAATTTCAACTTGAATAATTACAAGGTTTCAGATTAAAAGAAACAAATAGATGAATCTATTGCAACTAAGTGTATATAATATTCTTCATTATAGAACCTTGAAACTTAAAATTGAATCAAGCTGAAATTATAAGGTTTTAGAATAAAAGCAACAAACAATTCAGGTGATAATCACTTGCAACTAAGTGTATCAACATTTGCGTTCGTTCTTGAACGTTGAAACTACAGCTTGGATCAAGCTGTAGTTACAAGGTTTTAGAATAAAAGCAACAAAATAGTTAGATTTGTGATAATCTATTGCAACTAAATGTAAGGACAAAACCACTATGTATCACACATTCTAACATTCTGAGAATGATATTTGAGAAAATTTGTTTGTTTGAATGGGTTTTTACCAGGTTTAATACATTGAGTGATATCCTGGCGACTGGAGCACCTAACCATGGACTCATGGTTTTGCTCTCTCCAGTTCAACCACAACATCCTTTCTGATCCTTCAGCTGCTTTTTCAATGTAAGTTTATGATTATCCAACGATTTGTGGAGTGTGTAAGACTGACAATTAAGAGGTCCCATGTTTGAACCCTGACGGCGAAACCAATCCTTTCTGACAATTTGTGTCTCACCAATGGGTCGAGAGCTGTCATCTTTTGTGAGATAACTACTGGAGGCTAGGAAAGGATGTAATTGTAGTACTGGTGAAATACCAGGAATCTATTGTTAGGTGCTCCAGACGTCTGACTCAAACTAAAGCTCTCAAGGATTATTCATTGATAATGAGCCTTCAAATCAAGAAGCATTTTTAAACTTGAAACAAACTATTATAAAAATTGCAAATCTATAAATCTATTAGTGATCAAAGTTACGGTGTACTCTAAATTGTTGCTGCTGATTTTTACTGGAACATACAAACAGACAATTTCAAACTAATTTAACCTACTGGTTGTCTTACTAAAGAAGGGGCATAACTATTGCAATGTATCTGACTAGTAAGTCATGACAAAACAACATCTAGACAAGTTGAAATTTGAAGAAATTCATAGACAACATTTCAGAGTAAAAATGAAATTGATACCTTTGGTAAAAAAAAAACAAAGCAAGGGGATTATCATGGCCTCATTTCACTCTCCTGTATGTCTCCTTGAAACAGATTTCCCACATAATTGGGAGTTTCTTTCCAAATTTCATCAAACTTCATTCATCATGGAAATTAAGAAAAAGGTCTTACAAATCTTAAAAAGTCTTTTAATTAAACCCTTTTTTACATTTGCCACAGTCGCCATACAATATCACAGCCTGCGATTTCTTGTATGATACTTTTGAGAACATGCGATTTTATTTTCTACGGCATATGTGTTTACAAAATCATGCGGTGTCCACAAGGTTTTCATAAAACTATAACCAGAAACATTCAGGTGCCCGTGCGGCAAATGCAGGGTAATTGTGCAATCCCAGCCCAGAGACCGTGCTATTTGTCATCTATTTTCACTGTAAACCCTGCGTCGCCGTACGATCATTGTATGGTACCCACAGGATGATCCGTTAAAGATTGAAAGGCAAAATATCGCATGGTGGCTGTGCAACGATTGTGCTATGCTTCTACGACGATTCTATGGGCTACAGTCTCCGTGCGGTCTTGCGATTTTTAAAAACTTGTATAACTATTTTAATACAAAATCGCAAGGATCCATGGTGCCAGTAACGCCGTGCAATGATCGCACGGACACCGTGTGCCACCACACAATTTTGGGGTTACGGCGAGATACAGGCGCCGTATGGGCTCTGTAAGCCAAATGTAAACGAGGCTTAAGGGACTAGACCATACATGAACTCTAATTTTGTCTAAGCAACTAGCAGGCTATCAAATCTGACAGGTATGCAACTAAATATATATATAATGAAAATTACTTTAAATATGGCAAACATTTAACTACAATTGCATAAAATTCTTAAACATGATAAAAATAAACAACAATATATTCTCTAAACACAGAAAAAACAAAACCTTTGGTAATCTACAAGAATAAAGTATTGCATAAATTTAACTAAGATACCCCAAGTGTTCATCAAACAATTTATACCCTACACTGTTTATCATCTCTCATTCTTCCAATGGAACCCCTTCAGAGCCCGAGGTTATAAAAGTTTTCTCAGGCTCAGGCTCAATTTTCACAAAATTTTAAATTAAAATAAATGTAAGAAAATAAAAGATAATATTAATAAGTTGTTTTTTATAACAACTTATTAATATCATCTTTTGTGTTAATACATTAAAACGAGTAATAAAACAGAATTACAGCTTTAATCTCAAATTGAAATTTGAGAAAATTTTAAATTGAGCCTGAGAAAAGTTTTATAACCTCGGGCCCAGGTGTCACAATTCTTGGACTCATTAACTCTCTAAAAATTTTAAAGTAATTATTCTACTTTTGATAATCCAAAAACTTTGGATAATCACAGTTCATATGTATACCCACACCACCCTTCCCTCACCCTCCCTGAATGCTACCTTCTCATTTGATAAGTTTGTAGGACTATAAAAATTGTGTAAAAGTCAACAGGGGCTAATTTACCAAAGGTCTTACGGCATATTAAACATTACAAATTCCTACCCAAATTGTTTGTTTCATCAATTGATGCTTGATAAGTCTAGCCTCTGGGTTCTACTGCAGAATTTACTATCAGTTTCAGTGTTATTAGTTTTTTTCAAATAGTATCTATTAGAGCCTAGCTTTATTCTAAAGCTTTCAATTATCTTATCATGAGGTTTAGCTTCAGTCCAATATGGTACAGCGTTCTAAAGCATGGAATGTTTTTCTTTGGATGAGTGTAAAAGTTTCAAATGATCAAGTAAATATGGGTACATGAAATATTTAGCTTTTAGGTAGAAGCAGTGTAATGCACAATTTTGAAATCGGCCTGAAATTCGGATTTCTTGGTCTACTTTGCATCATTTCAAAATGACTCTTGGAATTTCTAGTGGAAATTAATAACACAAGAGTTGTCCGCGGACAACGTAGCTCGCCCAAACAGCTGCTTTTCACAAACAGCGCTTGACCGAAGACCGAAGTTCAAAGTGGTTTCTTTCTCATGTCCCTGAGTAAAGCATTTAGAAAATATAAGCAAGGTTAAATTTTTGGTTAAAGTTTTTCAGTTTAAGTTTTTCCAAGTCCATAAAAGGTCAAGGTCAAATTGTCAAGGCCCTTGGTTTCTGGTGAAAGCCTTTCATCAGGTGACTATGTATATGAAGTAATGATGTCCCTAGGTTAAAGCATTCAGAAATTATAAGCAAGGTTAAAGTTTTTGGTAAAAGAATTTCGGTTAAAGTATTTCTAAGTTCATAAAAGGTCAAGGTCAAATTATCAAGGACCTTGATCTTTCACAAAAGCCTATCACCTAATGAGTATGTGTATGAAGTAATGATGTCCCTAGGTTAAAGCATTCGGAAAATATAAGCAAGGTTAAAGTTTTCAGTTAAAGTTTTTCTAAGTCAACAAATGGTAAAGGTCAAGGTCAAAATTGTGAAGGACCTTGGTCTCTGGTGAAAGCCTATCACCTGGTGAGTATATATATGAAGCTATGATGTCCCTAGGTTAGAGCATTAAAAAAATATATGCAAGGTTAAAGTTTTTGGTTAAAGTTTTTTGGTTAAAGTTTTTCTAAGTCCACAAAGGGTCAAAGTCAAGGTCAAATTGTCAAGGACCTTTGTCTATGGTGAAAGCCTATCACCTAATGAGTGTGCATATGAAGTAATGATGTCTCTAGTTTGAAGCTTACAGAAAATATAAGCAAGGTTAAAGTTTTTTTGGTTAAAGTTTTTGGTTAAAGTTTTTGGTTAAAGTTTTTTTGAAAGGGTCAAGGTCACAGTCTAAAGGTCATTTCGACATGGATGTTGGTCTCAAATGAAAGCCTATGCCCTAATGAGTGTTTCTGTAAAAAATAAAGCCTCTAGTATAAATATTGATAGAAATAAAAAACTTTAACCTAATGCGGACGCCGACACCGACGCCGACGCTGACGCCGACGCGGACATCCGAGGGTATGACAATAGCTCTTCCGAGACTTTCGTCCCGGGCGAGCTAATAATGAAATTGTCATAGCAAGATCTAGAAGGTAATATGTGGAAAACCAAAAGTGTCATAAATTTACCCAAGAAATTCCTAAATCTGCCCTGTGTTGAGATGAAAATGTTAGCAAAAGCTTTTTGAAATGATACCCCACTTTGCATGTGCACATAGATGCAAAATGGGGTATCATCTCAAAAACGTTTGCAAAAAGTTTTTACATCCTGAACGCAGGGCAGATAAAAAATTACACATTTAGCAGTTTCTACCATAACACATAGGTTTATAAATAGTTTGTAAGATATATTATACAATCATTTATGTACACTGTGTAACAAATATGCCATGACTTTATCTTTGATAACTTTTAATTTAATACATAATCCTTCTACTCTTACACTTTTAACAGACAGATAAATCTACAGTCTTAACCCTTGTCATGCTTTTGCAGGAGGTATAGACAAAGATCAGCCTGCACCCATGTGCAGCCTAATCTTATCCCACACCACCTGTTTTTCTCCTTCAAAAGGCAGAATTGTTTATGAAACTAAATTTCAAAAAGCAAGATTGCCCTGCACCTTTGGTTTCTAGGGCTGCAGTACTTTGATTTGAGAGCATTTCTGAAATAGGATTTTAATTCAGCATGACAAGAGTTTATACAAAATTAATCAAGACAAGGGTATAAATACGAGGGTTGTCCCAAGAATTCGTGAACTTTTGCGATAACTTTTATTTGAAACGTCCGATGAAACTGAAAATTACCAGTAATATGCATTAATCATTTTCCTTTATCCTGGTGTGACTTCAGAGGGCTATTTTTCATACTCCCGAAGATATTAATCAAAACGTAACACTAGTAGATAGTTAAAAACGCACGCTTTTAACGTCGTTTTATAATACGTGAAACGTCGTTTCAAAACTGAATCACTTCTTATCAAAGTAGCATTCATACCGGTCCTATATACTTGTTACAAAGAAAGAACCCATGTCAAAACATATCTCAAAGCATATTTGATATAGACATTTGTTATATGTACATTCAATAAGATATTTGATTTTTTAAACCGTTTTCCTCAATCTTTTACGTGGATATGCACTATCGTATTTTCAACCCGACAATGGGTGTGTAAAGTGAATGAATTTTTTATTATTATTACAAATCATTATATCTTTACACTATTCAAAATAGGAACTTTTATTGTTTTGAACGCACAGGAAATAAATCTTCGGAATTATTTTGAATACCTTAGTACTATACTACCACTACCTTAATTCATCGAGATAGACCAACCAAAGAAATCTGGGATTTTATGGAAACCGCTTCCAAATCTCTTCTGCTGTCGAAAGTGAATGCATGTTTCTCTAAAACCCCGATACCTATCGTTTATTGACACGACTCATGATCAAGTCATTATCATATCAAACTGTACACTGCTGTTTAACTTTATGTATTAGCAGTTTCTGTATCCCACCAGACGTTCTGATTGACGTCGCCGTAAACGTCTTTTATCCATTTATCCACGCTTCTCGCATTAGTTCTTCTTAACTTGATCTTTTTTTCCGACATTCTTTCAGTCAATTTCACTTTTTTACCTCGTTTATCCAAGTAAAAGAGTATGCGCCACAAAAAGTTACGGTCTTTCCTTATTTCGAATTCTTTTATGGTCTGTATAGGGCTTATTTCCCGATTCAGACCTAATTATGAACGAATTTCTGCGCCGAGCGTTCCGTTGACGTTGCCATTTTCACGCCGTTTGACTTGCACTCGGACATAACAAAACGTCATTACTGCACACTGTGTAATGTCATTTGTATGAAAATACACATGTGTGAACTCCAGAATTATCTGCTTTCAGCAATGGTTATTTTATATTAAACTCATCATGAATATTGAAATAAATGACGTCCAAACATCTAACATATAAGATTCGTAAATAATAAATTTGACGTGCGCCAACCACCCCTACCAAGCGTGCCTTTGAAAGCTTTAATTCTCAACATGACCATATCAAAATCGTAAAACCTTTACCAATCTGTTGCAAATTAACGTGTGTTTTCAACTTAAGAGTTTTATTTAAATCGGACGTTGGATTTTTGTATAATCGAAAAAGTTCACGAATTTCTGGGACAACCCTCGTATAAGTTTGCTAAATATAAACTAATGAAACAAAAGTAGTTAAAGTACCATTTTCAAGTCGTTTTTGCATATATCATTTTCAATAATAATTTCTCAGAATAAATTATAGTATGACATATCTATACTTCAAAAGTTTGTAACAACAACTTTGTCAAGCTCGAACTACAATGTTTTAGTCACCACCAACAATAAAGAAATCAAGAACAGACTAATAATATCCCCTTAACCTACTTCAAAATAGTAGGAAAGTAGTAAGTTTGTAGAATAAGTTTTTGACTGAGACAAATGAAAAACATAAAATGTGCTCAAATATGAATAAAAGGTCATAATAAAATCCAGAATCCATCAAATGTACAACAAAATTAATAGGATGTGTTTGTGAAACACCAATGCCTCCGCAACTGCCATTTTTCAAACAAGGTAGTTTGAAACAATATGGAAATTAGTTGAAAAAATATTTAATATTTAAATTCTATCACACACATTGGACCTTGAAAAATGATCTTCACCTTAAAGTTAGTCATAGCAGAAAATTCTCATAGCAAACAATACACATCCATGGTTTATTGCAAAACAGCTGTAACTGCCTTTAAACATATTGGCAGTTACAACTGTTTTCAACTGAGCCAACGATATGTGAAATAGGAAGCTCTCTCACCTTTTGTGGTGTCTCTAACCTTTTGTGGTGACAAATAGACAAGGAAACAATCAAAAATTACTTGCGCCTATTCCATCGATATAGGGGCATAAAATGAGGAAAGGTTACATAGGTGCCTTTTTTTAAACTAAAGAATGTCTGTAAAGACGTGCAGTTTGGGACTGTTCAGTAATGTGCCATTTCTGATGTAAAATATGTACAATGCAAAAAAAAGACATTTTCAATGGTAGGTGATAAGTTAAGTGCCATACTATCTTAACCCTTGTCCTGCTGAATAAATTTTGGCTAAAAATTTTTTCACCAAAATCAAAGGGCTAAAAGCACTGAAAGTACCAACTGTAGGTCATTTTTTATTTGAACAACTAAATCTATGGACAATTCTGGTTTGAAAGTGAGAAACAGGTGGTGTAGACTAACATCAGACTGCACATATGTGCAGGCTGATGTTTGTCTATAGCTCCTGCCAAAGCAGGAATATTCCCAGTTCAGCATGACAAGGGTTAAAAGCAATCAATTACGGTAAAGGTAACAGTAACAATGATATGGTAACAGAGCAACCTAAACCTAAATAATTGAACTTTTCAAGCAA
Organism: Fragum whitleyi; assembly: GCA_948146395.1. Taxonomy (NCBI): domain Eukaryota; kingdom Metazoa; phylum Mollusca; class Bivalvia; order Cardiida; family Cardiidae; genus Fragum; species Fragum whitleyi. Next base: position 57,078,445 of record OX411549.1, on the reverse strand, counting down.
TAGTTGTTCAATGCAGGTGACCTGTAAACTGATAATGTGACCTATCTCTAAATAGAGGTCAATCTTCAAAATATGAAAGGTAATTCTGATATGGGTGTATGGTGTTTGATAGAGGTTATAAAGGTAGCAAACTGTCACAAAATACACCCCTCACACTGCTGGATGTCCAAGTAAGAAAAAACAAAGGGAAATAACAACATAATTAAGATACAGTGCTCTGCACTCAATTATCATGAGAAGAACATAATAGCCGAAGTTCAAGTCAATCAAACATCAGAGGTGCGTTTGTTAGAGCGAAATTTCTAGGATTCTTATTAAGATTTTTAAGATAGAGTGTTTGGTAGAGCGAGATTTTTAAGCCACTCAATAAGAATCTTAAGATATCTCAATGAAGAAACGTAGATGGTTTTGCATTGTCTTAAAACAAGTAGTCATGACGACTTTGAAATTTTTCACTCAAATTATCAAAAATCGTTCATTATGACATCTTGAAAATCTTATTGAGCAGGATTTTTCATCTCGCTCTAAAGAACGCACCTCTTGTGACAGAGTTATGCTCTGGACAAAGAGGTGGCGGTTGCCCGGACACCAGGGGTGATCACAAAATACTTCATATCTTTCAACAGACACATCATACAGGAGGGATATTTAACAAAAGAAGCAAATATGAGTACGGTTAATGGTTAATTAAGGTCTTATATATCTGTAAAGCATTGATTGTGCCGAGCATTTCTGGTGGCTTAAATAAACAAAATGTGCTTGGATGAAAATATGATAAAAGACCTTCTTAACTGCCATGTTTCTTATTAGTTTTCTTTTTCAAAATGATGTGTGTTAAAATTATGATAAGTTTTTAAGTCATTTTTTAAGTTGTTTTCTATATTTCAACTTTTTTTTTCTTTCGTCTATAATTCTAAACATTGAATATACATGTAACTGTTTTTTTTTCCTTTAATTCATGATAAATTACTCTAAACAACCATATTAATGAATGTTTGGCAGAAATGATCCTAGAATTAGAGAAAAGTTTGAGAAAATACAGTAAGGGAGGGAGCATCTATTAGAAGACAAATTAGCCTTTGCGTGACATTTCCAACAATTTCAAATGGTCACAAAGCAAACCCTCTGGATAGTCAGTGCATCCGCACAGTCTGACCAGAGTCTTTACTTTGCAATTTGTAGATAGATAGGGTCCCAAAGTATCTGTAAACAATCATGTAACATCATATTTACATATGTGGCTGTCTGGGCTGACAAATGTTTTCACCTCGTGCAGATGTCAAATTGTTGGAAATGTCACGCACAGGCTCAAATGTTCGCACAAAATCTCACCATGAGCATTCAGTGCCCAAGTGAGCAAAAACCTTACATTTGACCATGCAGATCAAGGTAGGAAAAACAGAATGGTTAACCAAATCACAGTACTTAAAGCCTCTGTCGCCAATTAGAGTAAAAAAACGCTCTTTCATGAACATTCTTTGAATATTTTGTCTTGCTTAGTCTTATGAAAGATGAGATACATAAAAATACAAATCATACAACAAATGGCGGCTTATTCGTGAAACTCATAATCTGCCGTATAAAATTAAATATGTAAATGAGATTTTGGTCACGTGAAGTAGGTCCACACGCAGGAGCAGTATTCTAATTGGAGTCCAAAATCTTGCGTGTCATGAATATTTATCAAGTTAGGCCTATATTTAGATCATCGTGTCACAATCATTTGCATTACCCAATATTGGAATGACAAATTCAATCTTATCTTTGAGAATAAAAGTTAAGATTTTGTGTATATAGCCGTCTAATATCATTGTTCTACGTTTGCAAAATGTTCATGACCACAGATGGGGGGGGGGGGCTTTAAAGCAATTGAGTGCTAATTATTGTATCGGCACTATAACATTCCAGCAAAGGGATGTTGATACAATTATATTGTAAAATTTATATGATATTCTTTGGTGAATGTAATTAAGGAATATGTACATGTTTAATTTACACAAAATTACCCAGAGATGCATATGAATTATGAAAAATGATGAAGGCATATCCATGGCTTTTACGGAAATAGCTGAAACTGCCTATGAACATAAATGCTGGTTCAACTTTTTTGCACTGAGCATCTAGATCATTGTGCATCCAGGTCAGAAGGTATGTGCAAAGCAAAACACATAAAAGTACATGTATATCAGTGATATACTGTTTTGTTTTGGACTACCATTTGAACTGGAAGAGTCAAAAGATTTCAGCATGTGCTATAAATTTCTCCACTCTCAAGAAACAAAATAAAATACTTAATACTTCTACTTCAATGATAATCTTATAGTAATGTCTCAAGAGGAAAGGCTTGAGCAACCATCACTCCACTGGCTCCAATTTTCTGATTTTACAGAGACTTAAACATTGTCATGCTGTGCTCAGAATATACCCTATTTAAGCAAGAGGTATAGACAAAGATCAGCCTGCACATTTGTGCAGTCTGATCTTAGTCCTTACAACCTGAAATTCCATTTCAAACTAGAAATTCTTAAAAAATATGTTTTCTGGTGAACTACTGACTCACATTAGTAAATCCATTTCTTTCAGCAATTTGCTTTAACTGCAATTTTGCCAAGGTTTTCATTTTGCATGACATGGGTTAAGACTGGGGGGGGGGGGGGGGGGGGGGGGCAGGGGCGGGAAAGGATGATTATATGCAACAAAGTAATTGTCTTGATGCATAACTTTCTATGCATTGATTTCTCTAGTGCAGAATTTACTAGTGTGACAACTTGGTACAATTTAACTAAAATAAGAGGGAAAGAATAGCTCTAAATCCCTCCCCTAAAAATTTAAGATTAATGAGAAGAAACTTTCAATAAAATAAGTTTTGAGAAGGGTCACCCATTCCAAGTTTGGTTGAAATTGGCCCACTCGTTTGTAAAAAGACATTTAATGATTGCAAAGTCAGAAAAATATCTGCCCTGCCAAGCCAATATTTTGTGGCCATTCAAAATCTTTGGAACAAATTTTAAGAACGGTCATTCCAAAAAAGTTCTTCCAAATTCTGTTGAAACTGGTCAAGTTTTTACTGAGGAGAAGATGATAAAAAATTTTGTTCACTCACGACAGATGGGGCCTGATGGTCAAAAGACGATCACAAATGCTAACCTTAAGCAAGTTGTGGTCGAGTGATCTTAAGGGAGTGGACCCGTAATAGTTCCGCAACATTTTGGACCTCATCAATTTTCACAATCTTGACCGAGGTTTCCTAATGAAAATCATTAGGAAACCTCGGTGAACACTGTTAAATTTCATTACCTCTGTAACATTGCAGAACTATTACGGGTCCACTACCTTAATTGTTTTCAGACCTACATTGATGCTGCTGCCGGACAATCCAACAGACACTAAGCCAGAAAAATAGCCTCACTGGTTTTAAGCCTGTTAAGGTTATACACTTACTTAACCCTTTGCTGTTTAATCCCTGCTTTTTACACGTCTGTGATTTTATGATTGAGAAATCATTGTGAAAAAAGAAGAAATTGCTTTTGATTTTCTACACTATTTTCTACCCTACTGAATTATTTTTCAAATTAAATCCACTTAAAATTTTCGTCTGCAAACCCTTTGAATTTGGACGGGTCCAAAATTCACTAACTACAACACACAGTGATGTTGGCAAAAATCACATTATAACAATTCAAAGCAGTTGAAAGCAGTCAAAAACGTGTATTAAGGGACCACTTACTGGACAATCAAAAAGCGATAATTAATTTTGTTTACAAATTTGAACTATTATTTTGATTGAATATGTGTTATTTCAAATTTCTCAATTATCCCATGTTGTTAAAACTCAATATAGAATTGTCTTATCAAGACCATTCAAATAAGTTTAAACAATATAGGATTCATCTACAATAATTTTCAGGTATTTTCATTTAAAAAGGAGATTTGAAAACAATCACTTTATGAAAATGGTCGCTTAATAGACATAGTCCCTCATGCAGGATTGACTGTATTATTAGATCAGCTGGTTTAACCCTTTGCTGTTTAATCCCTGTATTTTACGTGCCTGTTATTTTATGATTGAGAAAATATTGTGAAAAAAGAAGAAATTGCTTCTGACAAGCAATTTCTTCTTTTTCCACACCATTTTCTACCCTACAGAATGGTTTTTTTTCAAATTAAATCCGCTTTAGATTTTCGTCTGCAAAACTTTTGAATTTGGACAGGTCCAAAATTTTGTAAAACAGGAAAGGGTTAAATATTAAAGATACTTTTTGAAATTAAAATGTTTTTTACTTGCTTTTCTTTTCTAAGATTAACAATGAAAAAACATCAAACTTTTGTGTAGATTGGTGAGGCACTAATGTGTAAAAAATTCCCTTCCCGTATAATAATGGGTTGAGATGAAAAAAAAAAATTTTTAATACTTTACTTAGAACTTACTTCATTCTTCAATTTGGACAAAAGTTTCGTTTTTGCCACTATATTTAGAAGTCTAACATTTCACCAATACTATATCATAGTAACATAAATTAAAAGAATATTATTTTAGCAGAAATGAAGCTCTTGCTCCAACTCAAAGATTGAGTAAATTCTCAGTTGAGTACAAAAGTTGTACAATAAAAACAATATCGCTGTATATGTTACCTACTGGTTGGAGACCATTTCTGGCTGTGAACCAGTTCTCGCCACCTGACTATTTTCACAGTAAAAATGCAACTACATTCATTTACACATAATTCTAAATAAAAGAAGTTGTTGTCAAAATAACTCGTTATTTAGAAGGGTTTCCTTTCAGTCTATACTGTGAGCCGGGCTAGATGGCCAGAACTGGCACTTGACAAGAATTGGTCTCTAACCAGAATAGATTGTAAGAGAGCTAATTCTTTGGTCTTTTGAAGGCTTTTTTTAAAAATATCATCAAACTCATATTTAGATATGATAATAATTTAAACTTTGGTCCTGTGGTTATTGTTTGACCTTTTCACATGCTGTTTTAATCATCTTCCTGCTGTATATAGAGGTTAAGCAGACAGTATAGCCTAAGATCAGACTGCAGTCTGATCTTGGGCTTCTTAGGCTATACTGCCTGCCATTTATATAATTATTGTGGAAAAAGCTTAAGCAAGACCAGTTGAAATGTTTCCAAAAATAGTCAATTCATTTGAAGCGAAATTCAAATTTAGCAGGATAAAGGTTGAAGCAGAGATCACTGTTAAAATCTTCATGATGAGATATCACATTCGATGAAATTCGAGGTTCCTGTCTGTACATTTCATTTGATGTATGCATCACTTTGGATCGTTGAAATCTTTTTCTACAGCAGTTCTATTCACATTGGATATCTTCCATTTTTGCGTATTTAAATTACTGTCACATGGGTTCATAAAAAGTTCTTGACTGCCAGTGTCGCAGTCTAAACACTGCCCACTGATTGGATGAAATATCTGCATGGTATTCTGAAATAAGAGGGAATAAAATGAGGCGCATTTGGAAAATTTGATCATACCGTATCACAAAATTATCAAAAAAAAAAGGGATGGAAAACCTTATCACTAGAACATAATAATTTTAATGTTCTAGTGATAACATTTTGTTACTTTTCTTGATAAAGGCAACTTTTGTTGAAATATCAAAATTTAGATTGTTTTTAATTAAGTGTATGATCACATCCTTTTTCCCTTTTTTTAGTAAAATATTATTCTATGTAATTCATATGCAAAAATATCTTTATGAAAACATGCCTTAAGCAGGGTAAAAATAATCTATCTTATATTTACAGTCAACTCTCGTTACAACGACCATGTTTGTTACCAGAAAATATATCGTTGTAATGAAAATGTCGGTGTATTGAATGAACTCTTCAGTCAATCAATGCAGGAATGTAGAAAAAAAGCAGCATGCATCCATCATTTATGCATTATAGTACATGTACAAACTGCTGGATACATTTTTTCTGGTAACATTACTTATAATTTGAATTCTTGATTGAATTGATCTTTTTATGTTTTATTTGCTATATACATTTCTATCAAGATTTAAATGTGATGATCTCAAAACTAACATTTTCTGCATTGTATAATAGAAAAAAGGCTTAACAAACAAATGTAGACCTAATCTAAATAAAGTATATTGAAAGGATAATTGTGTAAAAGGTGCTAATTAAACATTGCAATTGTTTGCATGTCAAGCATTTTCACACATTTCAGAGTTAAAGACTTGTTAATTATCAACTAACTTTGGTGGTTATCTATCATGCCAATGGTTCTGTGTAATTAACACTAATTACCAAAATTATTGTGTCGTTGTAATGAACAAGCTTATATAGGGAATATGCACTTTCGTTCCCTGAAAATCAATGTCGGTGTCGGAAAACGAGAATTCCGTTATAACGAACGAAAAATGCACTGTGCAAATCCGTTCCCAACGAATTTGTGTCGGTAAGTGAAAATGTCGTTGTATTGAATGACGTAAAAACGGGAGTTGACTGTATTTTCAATTTATTCATTTATTTATTTATTTATTTTTTGCTTGTAAAATGGTTACCATTTTCTTTCAAAATCTTTGCAAAGCAATATTCTGCAACATTTGGGGGCCATTTTCTGAAGGCACGGTAATTAGGCAATGTGAGGTCCCCCGCAATGACATCACAAACTTTTTTTTTGAAATATTTGACTTGTAGTTGAAAACTTTATCTGAAAGATTGGTCCATAACTTACTATGTTGTATTTAAATCTTTGATTGCCACCCATGCCATGACAATTAAATAAAATCAGCGGAGCCTTTTTCACCGATGTTGACACATCAAAACAGACTGTCCTCTTCTTTGGGCGGATATCTTTGTGCCACGTCAACTCAAACTCCTGAGGAGAGAAACACATCAACTTGTCAATTTCATTGGGGAATTAATTACCGGTAATGTTAAATAAGAGTGACAAAATTTTTGTTACAAATTGAAGGATCAGTACAAAACTATTACAAAACTACATTTAGGCACTTACAATAGTTTTGCTCCGAGCCCTAAAATCCTCTCTTCTTGACCTTAATCCTTATTAAGCAAAGTATATTTTGTTGTATTAACCCTTGTCATGCTGAACCCGGAATATTCCTGCTTTGGCAGGAGCTATAGACAAACATCAGCCTGCACATATGTGCAGCCTGATGTTAGTCTACACCACCTGTTTCTCACTTTCAAACCAGAATTGTCAATAGATTTGGTTTTTCAAACAAGAGTGCCATAGTCACAAATACACCGCCACTTTGCTGCTGTTTCACGAAAATAATTGTAGACACTACTTATTTTGACAGAACCAAATCAAAATGACCAAGTTTCATTTAAATCAAGACAAAAAGTTAGGAGGAATTGCTTTCACAAGGCTGCAATTTCAATAAGCCCCAGACACTAAGTTTTAAGGGGGCATAATTCAGGGAAATAAATGAGCCATAAAATCCTTGATCCATGTACATCTACAAATTATGGTGATGACATTGACCAAGTTTCATTTAAATAAAGACAAAAAGTAAGGAGGAGTTGCGTTCAAAAGGTTGCAATTTCAATAAGCCCCAGATACTAAGTTTTAAGGGGGCATAATTTAGGGTAAAATTAATGAACCATAAAATCCTTACTTCATGCTCATCTACCAATTTCTGTTATAACATCCACCAAGTTTCATTTAGATCCAGCCAGAATTTTAGGAAGAGTTGCATTCACAAGGCTGCAATTTCAATAAGCCCCAGAGACTAAATTTTAAGGGGGCATAACTGAGGCAATAAGCCCCAGAGACTAAGTTTTAAAGGGGCACAACTCAAGCAAAAATCAACTTACCATAAAATCCTTCCTTCATGCACATCTACCAATTGAGGTGATAACATTGACCAAGTTTTAAGAAGATCCAGCCAGAAACTTAGGAGGAGTTGCGTTGACAAGAAAAGTGGACGTACGTACAGATGGACGGACGGATGGACGGAAAAGATGATGCCAATATGCGTCAGCCTCCGGCGGCGTATAATAAAAATTGACCTACAGTAGGTACTTTCAGTGCTTTTTGCCCTTTGATTTTGATGAAATTTTTTAGCCAAAATTTATTCAGCAAGACAAGGGTTAAGTCATTAAAACTGAAACTTTGAGATTCATTTAAATGATCAGAAGAGCTTATTGAGGATCAACATTACATCTGAAGGGGCGTGAAGACTATGACCAAACTACACCATTGTGCAGTTTGAATTTAGTTTATATGTTTCCTACCATTACAGCAAAATCACACAATCTCCATTTAAAGAGAGAAATTAAAAAATATCAGATTTTAGAATTTTTTTCTTTAATACTTAATTCTTTCTTAATTTTAACTTTCTTACACGTAATTTATCACATAAAATACCAATTTTAACTTTAAATCTTAATCCATTCTTTATACATTGTATAAGTATCTTACATGTAAGTCCCATAGCCTATTATAATCAAATCTAAAACTAAGACTAAATTAAACTTAGATATATTGAATCCATATTCAGAAAGAACAAGCACCCAAAATCAAAAACAAAATCAAGCAAAGAAAAAGAAAAACAACCCATATACATTTTTATCATGAAAACTCAAAATAGCCACTGTATGACAATTCCAACAATTTCACATTATGTAAGATTAAAACCTGTACATGTTTATCAAACTGACAAACAAGAGCACCACATACGGGTGCCTACGCTCAGCTGTTGAGTGTTGGATGATGGATAAAAATTTAAGTTGAAAGAGGGGCCTAATTTGCACAAAATGCATCAAGAGTTACCCTCCTTGATAGTAAAGGTTGAAAAAGTGTGCCAAGTGAATGCTCTCAGTGGAACAAGAGGTGTAACAAAATGTCAAAAGTTTCGCACAATGACGACAACAACGACGACACCAAATCTATAGTAATATCTCAGGCTTTCTCCGGCTGAGTTAAAAGAGAGGCAAAGGTTTCTCTGAAGAATTACAAGGGGTTGTGGAATTCCCATACCCGACTTGTCTGCACATGTTTATAAGCCAGCAGACAAGCAGATTTTCCTTTGGAACTAGTCCAAGGACAGATGGAACCAAGAACAAAACTAACTATTCATAGTAAAAAATTTCCAAACTACATGTTAAAATATTTGTTGAAATTCAATCTGAACATTTAATTGGAATAGAAAATAGTAGAGAAATGGGGAAATTGCTTTCAAAAAGCAATTTCTACTGTTCTCTCAATGTTTTCTATACATGCTTGTCCATAGCTTTGAAAGGTATATGATTGGAAAGGTACATGATTGTGAGGACGTTATATCGTCCCAACAAATGAATTATCCTTTCTTCATAGAAAGAATAGAATGTTTGGACAGCGAAAAAGTGAAATTTAACAGTCAACTTGTCCAAGGACAAGTGAGAAAATTTTGTATTTTTACACCTCTAGTGACATAAGTACAGTCACTGTCAAAAAGCTAACAATAAGATGTCATTAAATGTTAAGTTAATTTGAAATTGGTCAAATAAATAAGTTGAAGCATTCGTGTAACATGAAAATTAATGCATTTCGATGTCAAAAAACAAAATTTTGTCACTGCACATGCAAAACAGGATATAATTGGCTAACAGTTTGCACTGTTTTGTCATCCAGAACACAGGATTGGAAAATATGTGTATACTTAATAAAACAGAGCATTGATACATGTTTTAGGTTGGCGAGTTACTTGAAATAATAAATTTTGAATGCTTTATTTTCGTGTACCCACCTCTGAGTCAGCAATATAAAGAGGATAATCGTTTGTTTCAGTGTAAGATCGTTTTATATTTTTATTGAGTGAACAACAAAAGCTATATTTTCACCGGTGGCAAAAATATAGCTTTTGTTGGTCACGAAATGAAATATTTATCGATCTTACTCTAAAAAAAACGATTATTCTATTTCTTTAATGCAAAAATGAGACAAAATGTGAAATTTCTATGACATATTTTCGTAAAGCGTGTCATTTTGCACGTGATTGCTATGCAACGTTCATTGTGAAGTCACTAAATTCCCCCCGCATAGATGACGTCAGATAGGATGAAACGCACAAAAGCGGGGTATAAGTATTTGATAATTTTCCCTGCTTTTGGGGTGAGATTATCAAGTGATAATCTACCGTTATTTCTCAATAAACCACCAAAAAGCATTAAAGAACAAGATGTGTTTGTGAAACACGAATGCCCCCGTAACAGCATTTTTTTTTCAAAGTTTAACCTTAACAGATGACCTTGACCTTGTCACATGACCTTGACTTTGGTACCAGTGGATGCGGATCATTGAGATCTATCATCATGCCAAATATTAACTTTGTATCTTGAATAGGCTTGAAGATATTGGCAAGGTTAAGTTTTTGGGTGAAGTTTTCGGATGGACGGACGGATGGACAGACAGACAGACACATGGACAGGCAGACAGACAGACGGACATGAGTAAAACAATATGCCCCCGATCTCGATATGGGGGCATAAAAATATTTTAGTATTTCTAACTGTAGTCTTATCGTTTATCTTAGTTTAGCATTATGTATAGTGGAAGTATATTGACCTAAACCTGGCCTTTGTGATTTAAATAAATTAAATACCGGTCGTTTCTCCGCGGCAAAACACGACTAACCTGCGGAATCCTAACGTGAAATTGGAGTGCACGTGTTAGCTGTGTTAACCCGTTATCGCACATGCTGTTCACTGTAACGACGATATTTGGTCACCCTCATGAACTAGTGAATCAATAATACATCAATTGAGTTTCTTATTCAAAAATCTTTAGATGCGGGTGAGAAAAATACAATTTTCAAATTTCTTTAATTTATGTGTTTTGAATGGAAATGAAATGAAATCCCCTCTCTCAGTTGCAATAATTGTTTTTGAAATCGAATCGTCCGCTACATGACTAGGCGCCCTGTATATAGGTAAACTACTAACTCCACGCATACCTGTAATTTGTGCAGTATAACAGAATGTCCATGCTTGATCGACAAGTGCCGAAGTACCTTCGGAATTTATTCATGTGCCTAATTATTTATTATGCATAAAGGTCAGGTTCAAGTTAATATGCGCCCACTATAACTGCAATTATAAATTTAGAATGCTTTGTTTTTGTACTTTTAGATTAGACTATACATCATTTACATATAAATGACAAGTTCAATCTAAATTTGTATTTCTCTTCTTTTAATGCGAAACATAAGAACTCATACTGTAAGCCATGGCTGGTATTGCCTTGGTGAATTATAAGATTTCAAGAATATAGCTGATTGATAGATAATGAAGAGATGTTTCAATATTTTTTGCATTTTTGCCTAAAATAGTCAGTTTAACAGTGTAAGTATGTATACACTGAGTAATACAATGCTAGAAAACCTGTACTAGTTAAAGCAGTACACTGGCTGTTCTATTGAGCCTGTGCCATCCTTTACATATTTTGCTGCACAAGTAATGTATATAATTATACTAAGTAAGTTATGTAGTACAAGTGTGAAAATACTAAGTGAATAATACAGTGCAAGTGTAGCTTAATCAGATGAGTGTAGTACATGACCTGTTCTCCAGATCATGTGCCAATACTAAGTAAGTAATACAAGTGGATTGTTTGAGTAAAACAGTGCAAGTATGAGTATTGTGAGTGACTAATACAGTGCAAGAGTACCTTCACTAGGTGATTGCAGTACATTTCTTGTTCTACTGAGACTGAGCCATCTTTAACACATTTTCTACATGTCATACAAGATATGTAGAAAAATGCATCATGGATGATACAGGCTAAGTGTACTTATACTTTGTTAAAATTACAGTGCAAGTTTGTGCGCAAATAAGTGAGGAATACAGTGCAAGTGCACCTTTAATAAGTGAGAGTCAGCAGTACATTACCTGTTCTCTCGAGTTTGTTCAAGAATATGTATACTTAGTAGATTAAGTTACTAATACGGTGCAAGTGTGGGAATACTAAAAGAGTAACACAGTGCAAGTATACCTTTAATAAGTGAGTAAGTACATTACCTGTTCTCCCAAGTTTATTCCTGACTTGACTTATTTTTCTACACAAGTATATACTTATACTTATTAGAAAGTAATACAGTGCAAAAGTGTGCGTACTATGTAGATTAAGGTAGTGGACCCGTAATAGTTCCACAATATTTAGGAAGTAATGAACTTTTACAGTGTTAACCGAGGATTCCTAATGATTTTCATTAGGAAACCTCGGTCAACATTGTGAAAGTTCATGAGTTCCGAAATGGTGTTGAACTATTACGGGTCCACTACTTTAAGTTACTCATACGGTGCAAGTGTGAGAATATTAAAAGAGTATTACTACCCAAGTGAACCTTTACTAAGCGAGTGCAGTTAATTACCTTTTCTCCTAATTCTGAGCCATCTTTGAGACAATTTTTCTGAGTATGTGCCAATATTTAGTAAGTAATACAAGCAAATTGTGTGACACAGTGCAAGAGTACATGTACTAGGTGCATGAAGTACCTATATTAAGTAAGTATGCAAGTTTATGTGTACTGAGTGAGTAATACAGTGCACGAATAAATGTACTAGGTGAGTGCATAAAGTAACCATATTAAGTAAGTATAACACAGGCCAAGTTTATGTGTACTGAGTGAGTAGTACAGTGTAATTCTACCTATACTAAGTTTGTGCAGTACATTACCTGTTCTCCAGAGCCAGTGCCATCTTTGACACATTTTTCTAACTTAAAATTCTGGTGTTCACCTTTGAACTTTGTATCTACACATAATGCTTCTGCTTGACTCCTAATCTGAAAACAAGCAATCAATTTAATAAAATACAAAGAAAATTATTTGAACAAAGTCATAGAGAAACTGGGCTTTCTTGTTTCTGCTAATTCTCCACCTGATAAATACTTTTGTATAGAATTTTATGCTGCTTTCAACATCTTTTTAGTTATATCACAGCGGCTGGAGCACGGAACAATGGATTCGTGGTAAATCACCCACCAGTTCTACCATTACATCATTTCCTAGCCTCCAGCTGCTATCCCACATAGACCTATGATTTTCAACCCATTGGTCATAGACATATAGTGGAAATGATTAGTGCCACTTTCACTCATTGAACCTGTTCAACACTTCTTGGAACTGCAATCTGCTGAAACAGAAGTTGAGACTGAGATAATCATGATCTCAGTTTGAGTTAAATCTATAGCAGTTGATCAAGTGTCAAATTACTCCTGCTGGCAAATCTCAGAAAGCAATGACAGTTGAGTATATCCATGTTCAACAAGTTTTAAGGATAGAAAATACAATCTACCTTTTATCCCTCGTTGTATTCAAGGGGTTAGTACAAACTCTTGTAAGTGCCTATAGATATATAGGCACTTGCAAGAGTTTTGCCCTGTTCCCTTTAATTTTACTAGTTATAATCATCATAATTAGAAACTTGACATTAGAGAATATTCACAATATTGTTTCACTGAAATAAAACTAATATACTGACCTATACTCAATGCTTCATTTTGAATTTTTATATGCAACCAAGAAATTAGAGATAATGGTATAAGCAAGATATCAATACTGTTGTTGAAAGGGATTTATATAATAAGATGATAAGATGCATAAATTATTCCCAAAACAGTCCCAAATTCTTCAAAAGATGGCTTAATCTGTAATACAATTGTTTCGGGCCTATGTAAATTTCAAAATATCAAGGTTAGATAATATTCAAAACATGTGTATTCTGAAAATCTGTGAAATACCCAAAGAGACAATTTTTTCACAAGTCTGACAGTGTTGCACGACCTCGACCCTGTCATGTGACATTGTCCCTATGACAATAGATGCATATCAATGAGATATATATTCATGACGGATATGAGTGCCATATCTCAGATAAGCTTGAGTAATTTGTAAATGTAATGTTATGTTTTTTTGTTATTTTTTGCAGACAGAAATACAGAAGGTCAACAATAAAACAATATCGATGGCTCAGCTTGAAACAGTTGTAACTGTTTATAGGGAGTTACAACTGTTTCGCGCTGAGCCATCAATAGGCCCTTGATCTTATTGATGAGAGCTCATAGATATACATTAAGCCATCATTTGAAATCTCAAAACAAAAGACAAATTCAAATAACCAAATTAAAAGATAGGCTTTATACACCCTATATTCCATTAGGACCAATACTCTACAGGTACTTGTACATCCTTTGCCGAATACCTGTTCACCCCCATGTGCTCCGTCAGAGCGACAGTCGTACATTTTTATATTTGAATATTTCCTTCTGTATTTTGTATCAATACACATGCCTGCTTCTACATTTTTAATCTGTAAATATCATCATTTATTGTTATCTTATCAGACAAAATGTTGTAAATGAGATTTTGCTTTCCATTATAGAAGCCCCTCATTCAAATTTCAATTGCAGCCATTGATTTTGACCTTTTCATTGACCTCACTAATGTGAGAGAATTTGTGACTTGGCTTGATGCACAATGTATAAAATTTTATAACTCCAATTATTAACTGTTGTCTCCTGGTTTAGAAAATAGTTTTTTTTATTAACACACATTCTTTACTAAAATATTCCTTATTTTCTCCTTAATGTTAAAAATAATGATTGTAAAGGGCTGAGCCATCCGAAAAATTTACTAAGCATTGGGCCTTCAAATGGGTGCAGAAAGGAAAGAGTGCTTTAAAGTCCTTAATTGAAACTGGAAATCACTCCTCATATAAAATTTCATTATAACATTCCAAACCATAGTTAAGCCACCAAATCTTGTATAGCTTGAATAAGCTGTATATAAGGCTTTGTTGACCCACTAACTGATAATATGTCTTTTTGTAATGAAGAGTCGTCACAAGTGACAGAATGACAAAAACCCTTTACCTCTCCACTAGCTAGTGGTGGAGGCTCCACAGGGGGAGAAACTTTCACTAAACAAACATCACTCCTTCCACAAAATCTTCATCTTCATTTAGGGTCACCAAAACCTTATAACTACAGCTTGAATAAGCTGTAGTTATAAGGTTTTGGTTGCCTTTGGTAAAAAATTATTTTAGATATTCAAGAATAAGCAATAGTGACAAAATGACAATCAACTTCTTACCTCACCACTGGCTATAGATGGAGGCTCCATAGGGGGATAACTTTTCACTTAATGAAATGCCACTTCTTCCATGAAATGAATCTTCATTTCTGGTCACCAAAATCTTGTTACAAAAACTTGAATAAGCTTGAATAAGCTGTAGATAAAAGGCTCTTGCCCTGCAGCATTTCTTTTTGATATTCTAGAACAACCTCAAGTGACATGATTACAAAAACCTCTTACCTCCCCACTAGCTATAGGCGGGGGCTCCACAGGGGGATAAACTTTCACTAAATCAAAGGCCACTTCTTCCATAAACCATTTAAATGGTTTACACTTCAATCTTTCCCGCACTGCCAACTGTTCTGTTATATCACCAGTATCAATATTTCTGTAATGTGGTCTACGAGTGTATAAATATTCCTTGTATTCATCCATCCATACTTCTGCTACTCTTCTGTAATTCTGATAAATAAATGAAGGGTTCATTTCTGTAAGTCAGGTTATTTTCACACCAGATTTATTTACGAGTTTAAGGTTAGACAGAGATATTGGCCAGTTTATATCTTAGCTAGAGAGTAATATTCATTTTTTACTAGTTTATGATACTTTAATTTCTTGTTTTCATTCTGTCACTTATACACTGCCCTCCAAAAGATCCTTCACACACATTTCATTTATAAGATTTTCAGCTTTAATCTTTTTAAACAAAGTTATAGATTAGTTTTTATTACTTAAAATCTGATTATTCCCATTTGAATGCTACTTTAGACGACAAAATGACTGTTGATTAAGATACTATTTTAGAACAATGTATAACAGAAAATATTGAGACAAAAGGAGAAAATGCTGATTATCAGTGGAACATTGTGAGAGACTTGTAAATAGCATGCCTAGATGCATGTTCAGGCTGTCTTACCTGCTAATGGAGGCTACACTAAATATTGACAGAAGTTGATCCCCTTGATAGAAAATTTGGCAAAATGGTGAACTATTCTGATTTTGTCGATTTTACATGATTTTGCCATTTCTGGTATTGCTTCTTAATTGATATATTGCAATAAAGATATAAAGTATACATTTTATTAATAAAAATAATATAAAACTTTGTTTTAAATTACTTAAGCTAAAGATCTTTAAAAGAAGTGTGTGTGAAGAAACTTTTGGAGGGCAGTGTAATGGGGGAAAAAGACTCTTTCTAATAAAACTTGATTTTACAACAAGTGAAAAAAAATACAGAAAGGATAAATTCAGCAAAAGGGCTAAAATATACAAAATGAAACTAATCATAATTCAAGTTAATTATTTCACCTTAATTTTTGAACAACCAGAGATTTTTAAGGAGAATTAATTCTTCTAATTTCAGCAAAGTTTCCAACAACTAAAGATGTTTTAGTTTAAATTTTTAGAAATCAGAAACTTTTTCTACAACCCCTCAGAATAAAGTTAGTCTTAAAATTTTGAAATGGTTTGAGTAGGAATCCTATTTCACCAGAAAGTTATTTCAGTTCAAAGACCAAACTTACCCTGCCTACAAAGTCTCCAACACCAGGATTAGGAAAAGGAGCAAATTTTCTGTAAATATGGCCAATTCTAGAACATGGAGCATCGACCATCTTCCCTCCACACTGCCAGATCTATTTACACATATATATATATAATACGTACTTAGTGTTTTGTGTGAAAAAAAAATCTAATGAGGTTGGGAGAATTCATAATTGTCGAGGGTCTGCCGAGACAAAAATATCAAATCTCACAACAATGTTAGATATTTTTTTCATACAATAAACTAAGTACATATTATATTTATCTTATAACCTCTATTTGTCTTGTTTTTATTGCTGTTTCTAACTGAAATGCAAGTTTCTAAAATTAATTGCATTATGTCATTGTTCTAAAAATAACTATGTGATTTCATAGTATATATATAATGGGGTGTTATCAACCCGGATATTTGTATAGATAAAAGAAAAAACAAAATAGAGCACGTGTGTGACATTTTCAATTATTCATGTGCATGAGATGGAAAGGCATTGAACTTCCTAGGCAGAGAAAAAGTCCCACAGTTCATTAAAGATATTAAAGAGACTATAAGTTAGTAGTTACCTTCTCAGTGGCTTAGTATTATAGGCACTTGACTTGTGACCTGGAGGTCACTGGTTCGAGTCCCACCATTGCGAGGGTGTGTTGATGGGCAAAAACACTTAAATGCCAGCCCCGGTTCACCCAGCTATAAAATTAGGTTGCAAGGATTTAAACCGATACCTCTCTCTCCTGGATGAGAAAACATCAGGAATGAGTGTTCAAGAACAACTCTATAAGCTTAAGCTTTAGTTGCAATCAAAGTAAAATAAACTAATATAAACTAACAAGCTAGTTACCTATTGGGCCTGAAGAGAAAACTAAGATCAGAGCAGATGCACAGGTTAATCTGGGTCTTAGGGTTGTGCACATGCTTAATTGTTAGAATTGTAACAGACAGGCTCTTACAATAGCATTCTCAAATACTTTTCTTCCTATATTATCAAAATATAGATCTGAGTAACCTTCAAATATTACCTACCTTAAATGAGAGTTCATACTGTTCTCCTCCCCAAATGTCCAGCCCTGGATCATAACCTCCCAGCTCCCAGAACCATTTACGACTGATTGCAAATAACCCTCCAGCCATTACAGGGCTCCTGTAGTAAAATACATAAAGACATCAATAAACTACAATAACCTCCCAGCTCCCAAAACCATTTACGCCTGATTGCAAATAACCCTCCAGCCATCACAGGGCTCCTATCATAAAATATATATAGACATTAATAAACATCAATAACCTCCAAGCTTCAAGAACTATTTACGACTGATGGCAAACAACCCTACAGCCATTACAGGGCTCCTTTAATACAAGAGAACCATGATGGTCCTATATGGCTCACCTGAGTCACTTTCACCACTGGGACATCACATAAATTAAATAGGAAGATGTCAAAAAGGAGATAATTTCTACATAGAATCAATTCCATTGAATATTTTCAGCCAAGAGCAAGAAGGATGCTCCTTTTCCATAGATGCAACACTATTTCATTCACTTATGTATTTATTTTGCTAGGTTACTTGATGAAAAAGGTGAAGGCAAGATTATAGGTTTACAAATATATATTTAATTTAGGCTTTGCTGAGTGATCTACTGTTGTATCATGTTTTTTACTTAATATAGGTGGCTTGTACACTTAAAATATTGGATTGTATCATGAGAACCATGGATTCCTCTAATGGATTCATTTACCAAAGGATGACCGTTGTGGTTTATCTATGATGTTAAAAAAAAAAAAAAAAAGTAATAATACATGTATAACTTGACTCTGTTAAAATGCTTTTAACTTTGTTGTGTTTCCAATAAGCTCTTTTCTAATAGTGGACCTGTAAAGAATAGCTTTCTTCCATCCCCATCGGAATCATGCAGTAAAGTTGCTTACACACTTTTAATCATTTCAGATGGCACTTTCAAGTGATTTACAGGATGCTCAACAGAGATTTCCGTTAGGAAATATATCCAATCAAATGTTTTTGTTGCATACTCTGTTTGACTTGATATTTCGAAATTAATCATTGTAAATCATTTTTATTGCAGAAACTCCTTACAGCTTTAAGGCATGCATTTGCATGACCTTTTGTTAAAACCATTTTTCTAAGTCTATTTCAGATTATATATTATCTGATGTTTATATCGATATCATTTCCTGGGCGCACTAGTGGGCTATGTAATGTTTAAGAATTAAAGAGATGACTTGTGATACGAAAACACAAGAAAAATGAATTTGGATAGACTGATGCTATGAGTAAAATATTATCTTTCATGACTTTATATGGTTAGTATTACATCTTAGATTGAATGCCCTATGTGAGGTAACATGGTATTGTCTTGGAAACAAATTGATTGGTGATGGTTTGCAATAGCATTCCATTAATTTTAGTAGAATGAGTTTTGCAATAATAAACTCGTAATGTGGATCATAATGATCAAATTGAATGAAGTTATTTAACACTCATACCACTTGAAGATAGTGGTGGTGAGGTAAGGGCAGATGAAGAACTGTCCAATGTGATTTGACTTTGTTTTGTTACCAACCTTAAAGCCTCCGAATGCGTTTAGATTGAAAAAATCGCATGTTCCTTGTAATTTTTATCAATATCAAGTATTCGTATAGTCTTATGAAGGTTGAGTTACTTAAAAAATAAAAATCGATAAGCCAACGGGGTTATTTTCTGGGTACGAATTATATTGGTAAGCTGAATCTCATGCAAATGAGAAACCGGTCACGTGGGATATGCACACGCCCAGAAGTAGTATTGCGCAGACTCCGAACAGATTCCAATCGCGTGGATCTATTTATAAACAGACAACAATGGCGACACGAAAGAGACGAAAAGCATACATTCGGGGTCTATCACCAGCGTCTACTCGAATTTTGCGAGAAAAGAAGGCTGTCATTCGAGGACCTGTCCCTTGTATTAAATTGACGGATGATGGGCAGCTCTTCGATCGTCGATGAACTTATCCACGCACGGTGAATTGGCTGCAAAGCTCATCGACAAATGGTAAGGATTAGTTTGAAAATATGATAATCGGCGAATTATGAACGTTTTGGCCTATGGTCATGATCTGATAAGAAATATTGTTCTCAGGAAATCCTAATTTCACTTTCGATTTCACAAAATCGTAAATTGAAAAAACTGAATTTGTCGATGTCGCACGCATTCGTTTCATATAGTGGGGCCCCAAGTGGGGAAAATTAAAAGAACTGAAATTTTATACTATAGATCCACAAGTTTAAATAAGTGATCAAATGTCATTTTCTTTACACTGTATACACATTTATGATTTATGAAAGATTGCGTTTAGGAGGCCAAGTCTATAGAGTTCTCGCTTTGTATGCAGTCCCTGGTTCAAACTCTGAACTGGCTGTATGTTTTACTCTCACATGTGACATTTAACACCAACCTCTGCTTTGGTTATATGACATTAATTGGTTTGTTTGAATGGGATTTTACATCGCTTTCAACATTTTTTTGGTCATAATACGGAGGCTTCAGCACCTTACAATTGATTCCTGGTATTTCTCACACAAGTACTACTTTCCTAGCCTCTAGAGCTCTGCTATCCCACATAGGTCTATGATTATCAACCCATTGGTGGGAGACAAATAGTCGGAAAGAATGACTGCCAGGGGTTGATACTAAGAGATTAAGGAGTCAATTTGACGCCTAACACATGAAAACAAGGAGGCCATTAGCACAAAGTAAGGAGTTCAAATTTTCATAATGGGAGAACTTTGAGGAAAAGAAGAAATTTCGTGTTATAAGCAATTTCTTCTTTTCTACAATATTCATGATATTATTCCAAAGAAGAGTTTGTTTCTCAAAACACTACAGGATGCAAGCAAATGTTTTCTTCTACACTAAACTTTTGTAGTGAAAAGATCTACAGTTTTGGCAAGCGTTATCCACCTTCCAGTAATACCCGAAAAGGGAGTTGGGCAGTATATATAGATGGATATTTAGTTTTTCAAAATATTCTCATATGACCCTTGGAGTCCATGGGACTAGTTACTTGTAAATGGAAGGAGTCCCAACTTGTAAACAAGGAGTCTCATTCTCCTGGACTCCCTATGATCAAAGTCACAACTCAAACACAACTCAAACATTGAAGTCTTGTTATGAAAAGTTCTTCAAAGTGACAAGGAACTATTGTCCCCCACACGACGGGATGTGCTTTTTAGCTCACCTGATTGTTTGATTCGTTGTCAGTCAGCTCTGAGTTCAAGGTGGCACAGCTCAATTCAGTGTTCCCAAAAACCCTCAAATGAGATGATTTACCCCCAAATTGAAGCTTGTACCCCCTATTTTTGCAAGCAGCCTTCTTTGTCCCATATAGAGGGAGTTCATGCATGCTGTAAAATACCCATATTTACCCCCAGATTGAATCAGCAGTGGGAATACTGTCAATTAATTTAAAATGTAAAAAATCAAGCTTATCTAGGTTATAGTTGTTTTCTAATTTAAAATAAAAGTTTTGACACAATGTTAATTTCTCCCACGTTTCACTAGGCAAAAATATTGCAGTATGAAAATGTAAAGTAAGTTGATTCTTTGCAGGGGCTCTATACCAATGAATACAGCCTTCTACAGGAGAGATGACATTAATGCAGAAATATCACCCTCAACATATATTGGCACCTCAACCTCTATCCATGCCAGAGAGAGTTTACTCATTTATTTAGAGGATTCAGATATTTTGAGAGGTATGTTTTTAAATTCATAATTTTTTTTTCAAATGATTACCATTTTGGTGTAGTAGTTATATCATATCAAGGATTTTGTTTACATATTTTGTCCTTGGACAAAGAAGAATTTCTCTTGCACAACTTGGAGATAAACGGTTTGTGGTTTGAAGAATTTCAGCTGTGTCATGGATAAAGGAGTCTTCCTGTAAAAATTCTTTTGAAAGAAACTCCTCCTCAATTTATGGACCTACTTCAATGAATCTTTCACAAAATGTTCCTAGTCACCTGACCATTTGTGTATTAATGTGATTTAGTGAATCTCCCCTTGGTCATTGAAAAAGGAGTCTTCTTGTAAAAATTTTTGTGAACACAATTCCTCTTCTATTTATTGACTGGTCTGGATGATCTTTCACAAAATTTTCCCAGTCACCTGACCTTGTGCATATTGTCGGGGTTTGGTTGTTTTCAGCTTCATGGTGAAAAAAGGAGCCTTCTTACAGTGAGCCGACTTCTGTCATTTACCCTTTATTTGTCCTATATTTTAATGGTTGTCCTATATTGTCCTATATTTCAAAGGTGTCCTATATACTGAACACATTTGCTATATTTGCAGGAGATATTATAGTGGGGGAAAATGAGATGGTCATTTATGCACTAGCTACAGCTACAGAATATGCTCTACCAAACTTGTTAAAATAAAGTATAATCCATCCTTTAGTCTGGTTACCATGGCAACTAAAAATGCTATGGAAATCTTCTCCCCTGAATCCAGACAGCTTTCTTCTATTAAAAGCATCATCTAGTTGCCAAGTTTGTTTATATCATGTCTTAGGGGTAATATTTTTTCTCTGCCCGGGCACAACCCATATTGTACAGAAATAAAGGCGAAAATCTTAAAAAATTTTCTTCTCTGAAATTAAAAGGCAGACAGATTTTGTATTTAGTATGTAAGCATCATCTAGTAGACCTCTACCAAGTATATTCATATCATGCCCTTTGGGTCAAATCTGGGCTCCAGCCTGGGGCATCCCATTTTACATAGATATAAAGGAGAACTTTAGTCTTATTCTCTGAAACCTGAAGGCAGACAGCTTTCATATTTATCTGTTGGACCACTACCAAATATTTAATGAAAGCCAACCAAACTCTCTTTCATTTATGGACCTATTTTGATGAAACTTGATTATAGTATTCCTTGTCACCCAACATTGTGCATATTGTCACTGTTTGAGGAAATTTAGGCGTGTAATGGAAAAAGAGGCCATGTGCATATTGTCCTGATTTAGTGAACAGTGTCACGCAAAAAAAAGTGGCTTCATTTTGCAATTGGAAGGAACCAACTCTCTATTTAAGTATTTATTAAGTTGATACTTTCAAAGGTTATTCTTCATCTTGAAGAATAACCCTTTCATTCCTAAGATGCACAATCACAGTAAATGATAATGATAAATCCTTTTGGCGGCCTATTTTGTGTTACCGTACTCTTGAACATTCGCAATGTCATTATTTTCTATTTCCGTAAGACTTGGTTATCCTTTTCTTGAACCACTTTTTTTAACGGTTGCCTGCAAAATCTTTAAATCTCAGCTGTAATGAGTTTTGTTGCTATGATAATAGAATAATAAGTAATAATCTGTACCTGACTGTTTGCTGTAAAGCAAAAAATCTACAAAATCAAGATATTAGTGAAGATTCTGGTTGAACCTTTTTATCAACCACCCTTGTGGTTGGTTTAGACAATTGAAGTAATGAGAGCTCGGTATCATTGCATCTGGGTCAGTCAATCTGTCAACCAGTCTGGTCCATTTTGTCAAAACACTCAGTCCCTGCATTTATGATTAGGTTTCAAAATAACCTTGCACAATTGCTGCTCTCCATCTTGAGAAGATGTGCAATTTTAAAGAAGTTATATGAAATTCTGAGGTGAAAAGTGAAGGTAAAACACAACAATTACTAAGTAAGAACTCATTGCCACAAAGATAATACTTGATATCACAGCCTGTTTTATTAAACAATTGGGTATTCATTATGGACTATAGGTAGCACTTATCCCTTATCATGCTGAACTCTGGATATAGTCCTGTTTTTGACATGATTATAGACAAGGATTAGCCTGCACACGTGTACACCATGATGTTAGAATGTATCAGCTGTATGTTCCTAATTAACCAGATTGTCATTATAATTGATTTCAATTAAATTTATGACCAAAAAATATTTTCAGTTCCTTGATTTAATTCTGTATAGAAAAGGTAAAGATAATATACAATGTACAAATCTCAAGATAGTTTTTGGCTGTAAATAGTATCCAATTAAATAAAAGTAATGTAAATGTACTGTATTTCAGAATTTCATCTGACATTGGAGAAAGTTACATATTGAAGACACAGCAGGCTTAAGAGACAGCAAGATTATTTAAGAGGTGAGTGTGTTCTTGACAAATATAATAATATTATATTTATTTATATGATAAAGGATTTTGTGTAAAGCTTAGTTTGAATTTTATTTTACTCCACTTTCAACTGTATGATATGTACGTCATAGTGTCTGGTACATATGGTGCCCTGTTGTTTTGGCTCATTTTCTTGCTCATAATGGGCTATGGTAATTCAGCTGTGTCTGTCCTCTATTGTGTATTAATTATGTGTCAAGATCCTGTCTGCACTTACAAGGTCACATTTGGTTTTCAAATGTTTTGAAATAAGATCGGAATAAATATCTATCAGATCAGGGACGAGCTTGAAATTTGGCCGTCTAGGATCCAAAACTAGATTGATCCCCAACGACGGCTCTTAAGCTATCCTACTATTTTGTCTTCCACCAATGGGTTGATAATAGTAGACGCATGAGGGATAGCAGCTGGTGGCTAGGAAAGAGTGTACTAGGAGTAATGGTGTGAGAAATACTATCATCAAATGTAACATGCTGCAATATGACTGAAAAATTGTTGAAAGCAGTGTAAAAAAAATTTATACAAACAAAGCCACCTTTGTGAACATTTCCTCATGTAACAGAAAATGGCCCTCTTGTTGATCTTTAGCAAGAGTCCAGTGGGAGTATTTATAATGCATAAATACTCTTCAACCTGATTGTTTCATAATAATGTTACATTCATCTTATTGTTTCAGACTTGTCCAAAAGAGCCTATCCAAAGGGAGCTAGAACACTATAAGTATCAGCCTTCCATCCACACAATACCTTTTAGTCGCATTTCTGAAGAATGAAAGATTACTGCATACCACATCACTTGGAAGGACAATCAATAGAGCCGAAAGTTATTTCTAGTTAATTGTTTTAATTCCTAAACAGAAAATTCAATGATTAAACGGTTAAATCTGCACCGCGCAACCACTCAATGAACTACCTAAGACTAGAGAAATATCACAAGTGTGTGTTTCTACCAGATTTTTACACCATTTCTAATGAAACCTCTAGGAGTTCTACATATGCAAGAATATATGAGTTTTAATGGTAATTTGTGTTTGTCTGAAGAACTTGATAATGATTGCTTAATGAAAATGCCATTTTCATTAAGCGATCAAGTGGTCTCTAAATAGAGGTAGTAAATTTGAAATTGACTGTAAGCTCGTGCTTTTGTCACAATCAACCTATATGAATTAGTAGGAACTAAGGTCATTAGAGCGTCTGACCTACAGCAATGGTGTGTTTCTTGTCCACAAATTTTTTTGCTCACCTGAGCACACTGTGCTCAAGGTGAGCTATTAGGATCACCACGAGTCTGTTGTGCATTGTCCGTTGTCAACAATGCTAAAACTTCTTCTTCTGAACCTTTTGGTGGAATGCAATGAAACCTTGCCAGAATGTTCCTTTGGTGACCCTCTTTAAGAATTGTTCGCGAAATTTTGATTTGGCTGTAAATATGGGCATGGATTATGTTGAGCCTGAAATCTTTGATCAACATTTCCTCCTGAACCACAAACTTTCCTCCACAAAATTTTAAGCTCACCTGAGCATAATGTGCTGAAGGTGAGCTATTAGGACCAGCAATGAGTCCGTTATGCATCGTCTGTTATCAACAACGTTAAAAACTTCTTCTCCTGAACCTTTAGGCCGATTTCTATAAAACCTTGCCAGAATATTTCTTAGGTGACCCTTTTCAGAAATTCTTTGCGAAATTTTGATTGGCCCATAAATAAGGGCTTGGCAGGGCAGGGCTTATTTTGAGCCCAAAATCTTTGAACAACATCTCCTGAACCACTGGGCAGATTTCATTCATAATGTTCCTTTGATGACCTTTTTCAAATTATTTTGGAAAAAATTGATTTTCCAATAAATATGGGCATGGCAGGGCAGGGCTTATTTTGAGTTGCCTCAGTAAAGAATTGGTGGACAGGGTCTATTTTCACTTAAAATTCTTGGAATAACATCTTCTCTTCAACAATATGGCAAATGTGAATGAAACTTTGTCAGAAATTTTTTGAATGGGTTCCACTGGACCATTCTTGCCCTCTTGTTAGCTCACCTGAGCAAGAAGTGCTCAAGGTGAGCTATTGTGATCGTAGAATGTCCGTTGTCAGTCGTGCGTTGTCCGTCGTCCACAATTTCTTTAAACATCTTCTCCTCCTAAACCAGTGGGCCAATCTTGATGAAACTTGGCAGGGATGTTCCTTGGGTCAAGCTCTACCAAAGTTGTTCAAATAAATGAAATCCACGCTTAACTTTCCCTTTACCCTTAACAAAAAGGGTGAAAATATGAAAATCTTTAAAAATCTTCTTCTCTGAAACCAGAATGCAGACAGCTTTCATATTTGGTATGTAGCATCATCTAGTGGACCTCTACCAAGTTTGTTCATATCAAGACCCTTGGGTCATATTTGGGCTTTGCCCAGGCGCAACCCTTTTTACATAGAATCAAAGAGCGAAAATCTTTAAAAATCTTCTTCTCTGAAACCAGATGGCAGACAGCTATAATATTTGGTGTGTAGCATCACCTAGTGGGCCTCTACCAAGTTTGTTCATTTCAAGACCCTTGGTTCATATTTGGGCTTTGCACGGGTGCATCCCTTTATCTCTTATGAGCACAAAGGGTAAAAAAATGAAAATCTTCAAAAATCTTCTTCTATAAAACCAGAAGGCAGACAGCTTTCATATTTGGTATGTAGCATCATATAGTGGACCTCTACCAAGTTTGTTCATATCAAGACCCTAGGATCATATTTGGGCTCCACCCGGGCGCAACCCTTTTTACATAGAATCAAAGAGCGAAAATCTTTTAAAATCTTCTTAAATCGAAACCAGAGGGCACACTGCTTTCATTTTTGGTATGTATTATCATCTAGTGGGCCCCTACCAAATTTGTTCATATCAAGACCCTTGGGTCATATTTGGGCTCCACCCAGGAGCATCCCTTTCAGCTCATCTGAGCACGATGGGTGAAAATAGGAAAACCTTAAAAAATCTTCTTCTCTGAAACCAGAAGGCAGACAGCTTTCATATTTAGTATGTAGCATCATCTTATGGACCTCTTCCAAGTTTGTTCATATCAAGACCCTGGGGTCACATTTGGGGTCCACCCTGGTGCATCCCTTTTTACATAGTATCAAAGAGCAAAAAGGCATATCTGTCTTGCTCTTCGCTGAAAACGTTCCATGGTATTGATCTTAGGCAATTATCTTCTTTTTGACATCTGCCTATCTTATTAATGTGATGTCCCAGGGTCAAAGAGACTCAGGTGAGCGATCTAGGACCATCTTGGTCCTCTTGTTTGAGTTATCAACCTTGACAGATGACCTTGACCTTGTCACATGACCTTGACTTTGGTACCAGCAGATGCAAATCATTGAGATCTTTATCATGCCAAATATGAGCCTTGTATGTTGAATAGGCTTGAAGATATTGGCAATGTTAAGCTTTTTGGTTAACTTTTGCAGATAGACGGACAACGGTAAAACAATATGCCCCAATCTTTCGAAAAGGGGCATAAAAATATTCAGTCATACACCAAAGCTGTACTTGGAGATTCCCTATTTGCATGACAGATATCATTTGAGCCAGTGTTTAAATTTACAAGCAATTTCTTATGTGCATGAGGCATTGGTCGGTCTAAACAACCACACAAATAAATCAGATTATTTGTTGACCGCCTGAGGAAGAGCTAACCCTTGTCTTTCTACATAGGGCTTGGGTCAGACCTTGTGGATGCACTTACTAGCCAGAGGCTTTGCTTTGCATACATGGAATTGAAAGAAAGTCAAGAACATTATCATTTCGATGGCTCCTTGCGAAAAAAAGTTGAAACTTCCTACATGTTTATAGGGAGTTAAAACGTTTTTTTCGATAGTCTTTATGACAATTAATACCATTTTCTCTGGGCAATAATCTTATTCTTTTATGAAAACTCATATGTACTTTTTTGTTTATACATTTTATTTTCAATCCAAGATAAATGAATATCGGTAAAAATGATATTGTGAAAATAATTCTTCCATGTAATTAGCTATTACATTGCCTAAAAGAAATGTGATACTAGAAAAGATAATCAATTAAGAATGATAAATGAATAAATACTTAAAACAAACATTGCTTGTTTATTCAATATGATTTCTTTGCTAAGCAAAATCCCCCTTCTATTTTTAGCTTGGCTGTTTTCAAAGGAATTTTCTACAGCCCTGGTGTTGTTGTTGGAAGTTTCTTATTCTTTGGTGCGATTTGCATTATGAACAATCCGTTCAGAATAATTTTCTGGTCTCAAGGATAATCTGTATAGAAATTTGAAATCATGGGAAAAAAGGCCTTAATATGAATATCCTTGTTAGCGCTCTAAATTTTGTTTAAGTCTTCATGCTAATTACAAATAAAATTTACTGAAAATATTAAGAAGATGGCAGCCCAAAGAAAATTTCTGCCCAGTTTAAATGAAATTTGCCCATTGTTTTCTTAGATCTTGCATTTAGTTAACCCTTAGATGTAGTGGCTAACTAAAGTTATAGAGAAAGCACATGCCATGTTCCAAGAGTTATCTTGAATAATAACTGAAAATGTTTGATAGGCTGTCAACTCCTAGGCCTAAATAATTGACAAATGTTAAAAACAGCCAAGCTAAAAAGAATTGTACAAATAAACCTCTTTCAACAATATTTCAGTTCTATAGTACAGCTACCTATAATTTTCTGTTATTAATAACACATTTTTCTAACTTCCAGCGTACCATTAGGGTTTGCTGCAAATTCGACTTTGTATGCAAATTAGTTCTCTCGCAAACAGTTTGCCGCAAATATTTGGGAGAGGCAATATATTTTGGTAAAGGATGCTGTTGACAGCTTAAGAAGGATTAAGGCAAATATCAGATTGAAATCAGCAGAATTCAGGATTCACTATAGGGTTGTTAGTCTTGTGCTTTATTGATGGTGCTAACCAGATTTGATGTTAATGTTAACAGAAATGTAACCAGGTGACAAATTGCAACAAGATATATGCCTTTCACACTGTTTGATGAAGAGTAGGACAGGGGATTTAAATTAAAGTCTTGAAATCAACAGAGGCTAAAACATGAAAAACAAGGGGACCGTTGACCCTGGATCACTCACCTGAGGTAAAAGCTCTATACCCTAGATCAGTTTAAGCAATCCCAGAAAGAAGAGATTTCACATATTTAATCATCCAGCTCTGTGAATTTAAACTCTTCAAAACCAATTGGGAAAATTTGGCAATATGATTTCCCATTTCAACCATTCCTACCTTATTGGGTTAAATTGGCAATTTGATTTCTATCATCTCATCTTTACCAAATAAAGGCTGTTGGAGCTCTGGTTGAGATGAAGAAATTTTGAAGATTTCTAAATTGATACCTGAGAACTACCCCCTCCCCTTATTAAACCTGATGACAAAAGAGACATGATTTTAGCTATCTAAATAAAGGTCAATGAACTGATAAATCGTGTCAAATACACAGGCTGTTGGGGACCTGGTTTAGAAAGAGAAGAAGAATTTTGAAGATGTCTTATTTGGTCAGAGTCCTACCAACTCTCACCTGTTGCTCTGCCCCTGGTGGTAACCCTGTCATGATTTTAGCTATTTGATAATAATGAGCTGATTATCCATGACAAATTCTAAGCCTGTAGGGGTCATGGTTCAGTAGAAGCAGATATCATAAAGATTTCTAGTTTGATCTAATATGTTCCCCCTCCCCAAAATGCTCTGCCCCTGCCTGCCCAAAACTCATGATTCAAACTCTTTTAATAAAGGTTATTGAGCTGATGATCCATGCCAAATTTCAAGGTTGTTCGGCTTCTAGTTCATTAGAAGAAGAATTTGGAATTAGCTAATTTGATCAAAGTTCTACCCCCCTCCCCCCCCTGGTGCTCTGCCTCTGGTGGCCCAACATTAATGATTTTAGCTATTTTGATGGAGGTCTATGAGCTGATAATCTATACCACATTGTAGAGCTTCTGGTTCAGATCAAGATGAATTTTAAAGATTTTTAAAAAAAAAATCACTTTTGTTGCCATGGCATACAGTTTTCAACCAATTTTAATTCTTTTAGTTATTCTGGGGAACATTCCTTTGAAAGTTGGTGTAAATCGGCCTAGTAGTAAAAGAGGAGTTTTTGTTTAAAAATTTTTGATAGACAACATATGAACAGCGGGTGATCATAATAGCTAACATGAGCACTTTGCGCTCAGGTGAGCTGAAATGCTAGGTAGATTTATGATCCATTTGCACTGCACTCTAACCATGAGAGGAATATAATTGCCAGATTTCTTGTCAGGATGAAAGACTAATGGTCTGGACAAAGAAGTGGTCACCACCTGAAAGACACTGGATGCTACGGGTGATCACATTATATGTCCCATCTTTCATTGGGCATATAAAAATGTACAACAAACTGTCCACAACAGCTGCCTCAAACACATCACAGCTATTTACACCTACAGAACTAACAAATATGAAAGTCCCAGAGATATCTGATTGGAAAAAGAGAACGCCTACGGGTGCCTACACTCGGCTGTTGAGTGCTGGATGGGAAAAAAATCTAAGTTGAAAAAGGGGCATTATTTGCACAAAATGCATCTAGAGTTATTCCCCTTAATAGTATAGTTTGATCTTTTGATGGTGAACATGTGTACCAAGTTTCAAGTCAATACCTTCGGTAGAGCTAGAGATATCACAAAATTTCAAAGTATTCGCACAACAACGACGCCCAAGACAACAACACCAAGGCTATAGCAATACCTCAGGTTTTCTCTGAAATCAACGAGCTATTAAATCTTGTGTAAAAGGTATCCCGCTTGCAACCGTCATTGGAACAATAAAACTTTCGATATTTTCTTTCACACTGAATTTAACCCTGTGTCCTGTTTTCTTTATGCCTCAATTTTTTATCTATAACTTTCCCTGACCAACCAACATGTCATATAGTTCAAGTGGATTATCTGAATCTAAGGTCCTGAAATAAGCCTCTACTCCTCCTGCAAATAGAAATAGGGGTTTCCACTAATCCTCATTTCATTCTGGTTTAGTCTAAACATTACATCACTTATCCTTTTCACAGAAACATGTATTGCCATAGTTGTTGACTTATTGCCAAACAGAATCTTTCATAGATTTTCCAAATATATGATGGTCATTCTACCATGCTATATTTTCATATTCATATTTTCTTAGGTCTATTACAGACAGCAAAACATAATTTTTAATTTTTAATATGAAAAATCAGTGCATGTGCGTGTCTGTCAGCTCCTGAGCGAAAGATCTAAATGAAATTGCTTAATTGAGTCAGGATTAAATGGGCTAGACAATTTCTCCTTAAACTTAAAGCACTTGAGAATATCAGGGTTTTACCAAGTTTTTCGAAATTAGGGGTCCCAGGGACTCAACCTTGAAAATATCAGGGGTCCCTGTCCTTATTGCAGGGGTCCCAACGAGACAAGTTGAGAAATTTTAATTTCATACAATGGAACATTGTGATGAGTGATATAAAAAGTAATTTTAACATTTCCAAAATTCAAT
Source organism: Fragum whitleyi (assembly GCA_948146395.1). Lineage (NCBI taxonomy): Eukaryota > Metazoa > Mollusca > Bivalvia > Cardiida > Cardiidae > Fragum > Fragum whitleyi. The sequence goes on along the minus strand of OX411549.1, from coordinate 57,047,156 downwards.
ATTTCCATATTTCCGTTTATACATCAGTTAGAGTGCTTGTCCTAATCTCTTTAGGACTTTAGATAGATGTGCATATCACATTGTTCCAGTGTGATTTTAGATTTTTGTAATGATTCAGTTGACTGGATATTATGAGTAATAATAAAAGATCACTCATTGAAGGGATGTAGGAACAATGCAATGTCGCAAAACACACAGTTGTTTTCATAAGACAACGTAACCAGTGGTTGATTTTTCTCCAGTCTGAATTAAGTGTTATTTTATGGATGTTGTGGTGTTTTGCATACTCGTCGAGGACCAGAGCTCATTTCGGGGGGAAACATCACTACATCTCAGTCGTCAACTTATTAACAAAGTTAGATGACTAAATTGCTCACTAAAATCCAAAATTCCTTTTACGTAAGGGTATACGACGGTCTCAGTAAGCGACGTATCAATTTTGTGTACAAGGAAGATTGACGAACAATCCGAATGAATTAAAAAAGGCCCGATTCGATTTTTCAGTCGAACAAAAATCTATCCTTTTAAATAAGTTTACTAAAGCTCTTTAATGGTTCAGAAACAATTCGTGTGGGTTTTTTTGTTGTAATATCATAAGACAAAGTTATAGTTACTAAAAGCCTTTGAAATAATAGAATGCGATCTCAAATTGCATCAGTACAAACAAGACCGTTCTTGGGCCGAGATGACCATGATAACCTGGACATTCCGTCCTCCAAAAGACAAAACAAGCGTACCGGTGTCATAAACGATATCCCTTCGATAAAATTGTGCAAGTTTGAATTTTTCCCCCATAAAGATTCATTTGCGTATTTTAATCAGTTTCCAAGTCATTTAGAGCCCTTTACCTGAAATTATTTTTGTGCGTCCCGTGGACGCGGGTTGCAAATAAACATGCGTACAGACTGAATTTTATGCGTATATGGACGCAGGAATCTGCGTCCCGTAAAACCCTGGAATATGGCAAAGGTTTGGAAATTATTTTCCAAATCTGTACTAAAATAAATACCGACGGACCAACAAGTGCAAAGCAATATACCCCCCTCTTTTCAAAGGGGGGAATTATAATAGAATACCCCAGATAAATATTTTAGTGATAACCGTTCTTCTGCAACCTTGCTATTTGAGGTATAAATCTTCATATTTGCTTCAAAGTGTATATTTTGATGCAGAATGAATATAGCAAGTACAATTGAAATCCATTTTTAATTGGAGGTGATATGCTCCAGATTGGCTGAATTTTGATGTTTGTTTGTCTTGGCGGGGTTTTACGGCGCTTTTAACAAAAATTTCAGACATGTTGCGGTTGCTGGAGCACCTAAAAATGGATTCCTGATATTTCTCACACTTGTACTACCATTACATCCTTTTCTAGCCTCCAGCTGCTATCACACAACAAAGGTCTACAATTATCAACCAATTGGTGGTGAAACAAACAAACAGATGGAAAGTATAAGTTCTGTTATTGGGGACCTAACCCAAGACCTCTAGATTGACAGTCAGGCGCACTAACAACTGCGCTATGATGGCTGCTAGCAAAATTTCTACAATTGACCTTGAGCTTCAACTTTCAGCTAAACAAAAGTTTACAATATATCCGAAGGTTTCCGTTTGAATTAGCAAATCTTCTCATGACCGTGTTCTATTCGAGCTTTCAAGGTATTTGTTCAAAATCTATTCATAAATGTATAGATTATAGTCTGGACAAAGTTGGAAGTGAAGACTACCCATTCAAATACTTACCCAAATATACCCATATATATAGAGGTTTGTCATGTTGGACGTGGAACAGGCCCTGGTGGTGGCTCAGCAGGCTCTTTCTTTCCGGCAGGAAATCAAACAATAACCCTTTTCCTGGTATGCATCTGCAATTTGTAGCCTTTCATCTGGATATGTGTTCTTTATGTGTTCTTGAAAAAGAATATTAAGAACATCAAAATGAAGGATGAGAAATTTGTTATATTTCTTGATGAAATAGATAAAATGTTACACCATTATTTGAGTATTTTTATTGATTGAAAAAATTGATTTCATACCTCCTTGAAAAGAAAATGGGTATACAGCCATTTTTAGCTTGAGCACTGTAGTCCCAAGAGATTTCTGTCATAAAAGTAAAATCTTTTATTTTCTACCTTGATGATATTAGATTAGAAGAAATTCAAATTTATTACAATGGAAAGACACTAAAAACCAAATCAAACTTGTGTTTGAATCTGCTTTGCATGTAAATACAGTGAGATACGGTTTTTAATTTCATTTCTCCATGAATTAAAAAAAGTTTCCTAGTGAGTATTAGTTTTTTTTTTTAAATTGGGAGTATCCAGTGAATAATCAATTCAATTTGTAAACAGAAAATAACAATCATGACACATTGAGTAAATGAGTAAATTTTTATTTTGCTAAGTTCAATGGATTTTTTATACTAGTATAAATTTGGTATTGTAAAATACCAATAAATATATATATATTAAAAATCCTCTATTTAAGAGAATAAGAATTTTTTGTGTGAATGGAAAAAAAGCACATCATTATAGTGCGAAGATAAATCTATCGTTCAGGGTTCGACACTAAGGGGAGTCCGAGACTCCTTGTTTACCAGATGGGACTCCTTCCATTTGCAAGTAAGGAGTCGGATTGACTCCAAGGATCATATGAGAATATTTTGAAAAACAAATGAAAGAGTACTGTCGTTTCTTACACTTGCCAAAACTGTAGACCTTTTCACTACAAAAATTAGTGAAGAGAATATTTGCTTGCATCCTGTAGTATTTTGAAAAAGAAACCCTCCTCTTTTAAAGGACATTGTAGAAAAGAAAAAATTGCCTATAACAAGCAATTTCTTCTTTTCCACAATGTTCTCCCATTTTGAAAATTGGGACTCCTTATTTTGAGCTTGGACTCATTGATTTCATGTGTTAGGAGTCCAATTAACTCCTTAATCTCAGGAGTTAGTGTCAACCCCTGTCGATTAAGATAAAATGTAAGAAATTAAAAGAAAATATTGCATTAATCTCTGTATGTATTAGATAATTTAGTCTCTTATCACTCACCCTCCTTTCAGCCTGTTTCTGCCTACTGACTTCAACACTTTATTTTCCCCTTGGTTATGGTATTCATTACTACTTGCTCCTAGAGAAATAAGTAAAAAAAATATGCATGGATAAAATGCAACCCTATTCATTTTTCTGGGTTTCATGGGGTCATGCTAGGCACAGACTTCAGGGTTTTTATCCAGCTCTCAACAATATGTGTTATACATGTATCAAGGGGCTGGAGCATCTAACATCAGTTTTCTGGTATTTCTCAAACAAGTTTTAGCATAATTGTCAAATCTCATTTATCATGCATACCTCTATACCTCTGCATGGACCTAAATGAGCCTCATTGAGCTTGATTGGCCTAACTTTTTTTCATTTTATGTTTTATTATGGTGCCCCAATAATGGTGCAGTGGGAAAAACTGAAACCATATTGCACAAAATTTAAAATCTAACATAGGCTGGTTTAAGCTTTGCATAAGAAAATTCAGAACTAGATTTTACCTAAATGAATATATGGAATAAGCTGACTTAAGCAGTGGTAGGTGACACCAAAAGATAAATTTATAATTTTGCTTCTTTTTTGTTGCTAGGGAGTTTTCTTCCAGATGCATGATAACTAAGGAGGCAATCCATTTTTTTAAGGTAAACTAGCACTTGATGAACACAAATTTCAAGATGATGTTTTCAACGGATTTGAACCAAATTTAATTGATAGGTTCGTGAAATATTAATTAATAGAAAATTGATATTAAATGGTATGAAAGTCTGTCTTTCAGAGTACGGGAAGTGTCAAAAGGCTTACATGCACAATAATTGAGGTGGAGAGGATACATCCTTTTTAAGCCAGCTCCTATCCCACATTATAAGTCTATGATTATCCGTGCTGTTATGATTATAGCATCCATGCCTCTGACCGGAACCAAACCCAGGACCTTTTGAATGATAATCCAATGTGCTACCACTGTGCTATGAAGGCTGCTCAGTTATAAAGCAGTTTCAATTTCAAATAAAGATATATCAATTAATCACATTTATTTCTAACCACATCAAGGGTGTAGCTCCCATTATGCAAATTACGCAAGTGCGTAATAAAAATAAATTCTCTTTCGAAAAATGTTGTTGATCAGATGAATCATCATAACATGGAAACTACAGCTTATTTAAGCTTTTTTCAAGATGTTTTGATTATTGATCAATGCTCAATTCATAAAAAGAGCCTGGAGAGGGGGAGGCAGACGGATGACATTCATCTTTTGTCACAGTCCAAACATGGCCTTACATCCTTTATGTTATTTGGTGGTCGCCTTCCTGAGTGAGTATAAATTTCAAAATCCATGTTACGCCTATGCACACAACTGATTTTGGATATTATATAATTAGCTTGAGCATTCAGAGATTTACTCTGACACAGCAAATTTCGTATATTTTTGCAGGAATATCTTTTAGTAATTGTTCACCTTTTTTCAAAGATCTGAATACCAGAATCGTTGCTGAATAATATTTGATGTATTATCATATGCCCCTTTTTTTGTTTCATAAGTGTTTGATCCAAGACATGACAAAATCGGAAAATATTTCAAATTATTGTTTTCTTAAACAGCATAAATGAGATGGATAGAATGGTCCAATAGCGAACTGGAAGAGAATCAAACTGAAATAGGTACGAACGGATACGGGGTGAATAATGTTTCGAGCGAAAAACGTTCGAAGATTCGGTCAAAGCGACGTTCAGCGACTCAGAACATACAATGATTTCAATTTTCAGAACGAAAAATGAATGATTGAAAGAGTAATGACAAAAAAAATGAGAAAAACGCATTGATCAGAAGTGCTCAAGTTTTCTCCCATCGGGGCCCCTTTCCTCATTTTGTTGTAAAAATGCGTCTTTTCTGCAACGAAATCTAGCGAATAATTAATTCGTAGGCAAAGATCGCATTGAAAACAACCATTGAAAGATTTGCTGTTTAATAAATTCGTTTCACAATCGCCTTACCTCAGAATTTCAACTTATGCTTCCGTCCGATTCGCTCGCAGTGTTTATAGACTCCATCTTTGTTTTCAATGGTAGTCTGAAACGTTGCGTGAAAATAAATATTCATGAAGTTCGGCCTAAATTTAGATTATCGCGTCATACTCATTTGCATTTCGAAATTTTAGAAGGGCAAATTCAAGATAATCTTTAATAAATCAAGTTTACTTTTATTGTACATATTCGTTTAAGATAACTATCTTGCCTTTGAGAAACGTTCACGAACGCATTCGGCGGCTTTAATTTACCAGGTATCAATTATTCAGGTGGAGACTCAATGAAATGACAGTGAATACTGGTGGAATTTTGGGGCGAACATGGTTCGTGTGGCGGAAAATTCCAGAGGGATATCAATTTTATTAGGAATATTTCTAAATTGCTGAATGTCTATATATTTTACCTAATTTTTGGCGGGAGAAGGAATAGGCTCAGGGCCGATCCATTGTATAGTATGGCTCTGTGATTGGACACTGAGCCAAGGGGGTTGAGAGTTTAGAGGTTATAGTTCAGTGATTGGATCGCTAACGCTGGGCTGGTGAAACAGGGATAGGACCCTGTAGGTAGGAACATAGATATAGCTCAGTGATTGGGTCCCTAACGCTGTGCTGGTGGAACAGGGATAGGACCCTGTGGGACTGCCCGGCCTGTGATTGGGTCCCTAACGCATGGCCACCTCCATGAGAGGAGAGTAACATCCATGGAGGGTTGGGTGGATGGAAATAAATAAATGGGGAGCCGGAGCCTAGTTCCTTACTAAAACTCTAATGATATCTCTCGCGGATTTTCTGCGACTCCATGCCCCATTCTGCCACACTATTATGTAATAATTATTCATTAAAGCATTTTGATACATATGTTGCTTGTTATGTAATAATAATTCATTAAAGCATTTTTGATATATATGTTGCTTGTACTATTTTAGCCGTCATGTAATAAATAAAGACATCAATAAACTACAATAACCTCCCAGCTCCCAAAACCATTTACGCCTGATTGCAAATAACCCTCCAGCCATCACAGGGCTCCTATCATAAAATATATATAGACATTAATAAACATCAATAACCTCCAAGCTTCAAGAACTATTTACGACTGATGGCAAACAACCCTACAGCCATTACAGGGCTCCTTTAATACAAGAGAACCATGATGGTCCTATATGGCTCACCTGAGTCACTTTCACCCCTGGGACATCACATAAATTAAATAGGAAGATGTCAAAAAGGAGATAATTTCTACATAGAATCAATTCCATTGAATATTTTCAGCCAAGAGCAAGAAGGATGCTCCTTTTCCCTCTTTGATTCTATGTTAAAAAGGGATGTACCCATCATGCTCAGATGAGCTAAAAGGGATGCGCCTGGGTGGAGCTAAAATATGACCCCAGGGTCTTGATATGAAGAGACTTGGTAGGGGCCCACAAGATGATGCTACATACCATATTTTGAAAGCTGTGTGCCCTCTTGTTTCAGATTTTTAAAGATTTTCACTCTTTGATTCTATGTAAAAAGGGTTGCACCCGGGAGGAGCCCAAATATGATCCATGGGTCTTGATATAAACAAACTTGACAGAGGTCCACTAGATGATGCTACACACCAAGTATGAAAGCTGCCTGCCTTCTTGTTTCAGAGAATTTTTTTTTTTTAAGATTTCACCTTTTGATTCTTTGTCAAAAGGGTTGCGCACGAAGAGCCCAAATGTGACCCCAGGGTCTTGATATGAACAAAATTGGTAGAGGCCCACTAGGTGATGCTACATACCAAATATGAAAGCTGTTTGCCATCTGGTTTCAGAGAAGAAGATTTATGAAGATTTTCCTATTTTCACCCTTTTTGTTAAGGGTAAAGGGAAAGTTAAGGGTGGATTTCATTTAATTGAACAACTTTGGTAGAGCTTGACCCAAGTAACATCCCTGTCAAGTTTCATCAAGATTGGCCAACTGGTTTAGGAGGAGAAGATGTTTAAAGAAATTGTGGATGACGAACAACGGACGCTGCACGACACATGACTGATGACAGACATAGTACGATCACAATAGCTCACCTTGAGCACTTCCTGCTCAGGTGAGCTAAAAATATATATAGACATTAATAAACAAAAAAACCTCCCAGCTCACAGAATATTTCACAACTAATGGCAAATAAACCTCCAGCCATCACAGGGCTCCTTTAGTAAAATACATAACAGACATAAATAACAACAATGACCACCCATCTACAAGAACTATTTATGACTGATGACAAATAACCTTCTAGCCATTACAGGGCTCCTGTGGTTAAAGACATTTAATAAATGAATCAACAAAATCAAAATAGTGACCTTAGGCACATTATTGTTTATGATGACTCATTTATATAGATCCCTTATACAACAAGAAGACCATGATGGTCCTAGATCGCTTACCTGAGTCTCTTTGACCCCAGGGACATCACATTAATTAAATAGGCATATGTCAACAAGGAGATAATTTCTACATAAGATCGTTACCATGCAATGTTTTCAGCCAAGAGAGGGAGAGGTCAACTAGATAATGCTACATGCTAAATATAAAGCTGTCTGCCTTCTGGTTTCAGAGAAGACTTTCCTATTTTCACCCATCTTGCTCAGATGAGCTAAAAGGGATGCCCCTTGGTAGAGCCCAAATATGACCCCAGGGTCTTAATATGAACAAACTTGGTAGGGGCCCACTTGATGACGCTAGATACCAAATATGAAAGCTGTGTGCCGTCTTGATTTTTAAAGATTTTCGCTCTTTGATTCTATGTAACAAGAGTGCCATAGTCACAAAATACGCCGCCACTTTGCTGCTGTTTCATGAAAATAATTGTAGACACTACTTATTTTGACAGAACCAAATTCAAAATGACCAAGTTTCATTTAAATCAAGACAAAAAGTAAGGAGGAGTTGCCTTCACAAGGCTGCGATTTCAATAAGCCCCAGACACTAAGTTTTGAGGGGGTATAATTCAGGGAAATAAATGAGCCATAAAATCCTTGATCCATGTACATCTACAAATTATGGTGATGACATTGACCAAATTTCATTTAAATAAAGACAAAAAGTAAGGAGGAGTTGCGTTCAAAAGGCTGCAATTTAAATAAGCCCTAGATACTAAGTTTTAAGGGGATATAATTTAGGGTAAAATTAATGAACCATAAAATCCTTACTTCATGCTCATCTACCAATTTTGGTTATAACATCCACCAAGTTTCATTTAGATCCAGCCAGAAATTTAGGAAGAGTTGCATTCACAAGGCTGCAATTTCAATAAGCCCCAGAGACTAAATTTTAAGGGGGCATAACTGAGGCAATAAGCCCCAGAGACTAAGTTTTAAAGGGGCACAACTCAAGCAAAAATCAACTTACCATAAAATCCTTCCTTCATGCACATCTACCAATTGAGGTGATAACATTGACCAAGTTTTCAGAAGATCCAGCCAGAAACTTAGGAGTTGCGTTGACAAGAAAAGTGGACCCAGAGACTAAGTTTTAAAGGGGCACAACCCAAGCAAAAATCAACTTACCATAAAATCCTTCCTTCATGCACATCTACCAATTGAGGTGATAACATTGACCAAGTTTTCAGAAGATCCAGCCAGAAACTTAGGAGTTACGTTGACAAGAAAAGTGGACCCAGAGACTAAGTTTTTAAGGGGCACAACTCAAGCAAAAATCAACTTACCATAAAATCTTCCTTCATGCACATCTACCAATTGAGGTGACAACATTGACCAATTTTCCAGAAGATCCAGCCAGAAACCTAGGAGTTGTGTTGACAAGAAAAGTGGACCCAGAGACTAAGTTTTTAAGGGGCATAACTCAGGCAAAAATCAACAAACCATAAAATCCTTCCTTCATGCACATCTACCAATTGAGGTGATAACATTGACCAAGTTTCAAGAAGATCCAGCCAGAAACTTAGGAGGAGTTGCGTTGACAAGAAAAAAGAACCTAGAGACTAAGTGTTTAAGGGGCATAACTCAGGCAAAAATCAACAAACCTTAAAATCCTTCCTTCATGCACATCTACAAATTGAGGTGATAACATTGACCAAGTTTCAAGAAGATCCAGCCAGAAACTTAGGAGGAGTTGCGTTGACAAGAAAAAAGAACCCAGAGACTATGTGTTTAAGAGGCATAACTCAGGCAAAAATCAACAAACCATAAAATCCTTCCTTCATGCACATCTACAAATTGAGGTGATAACATTGACCAAGTTTCAAGAAGATCCAGCCAGAAACTTAGGAGGAGATGCGTTGACAAGAAAAGTGGACGGACGTACAGACGGACGGACGGACAGATGGACGGAGAAGATGACGCCAATATACGACCGCCTCCGGCGGCGTATAATAAAAAGTGCTAAAAGGAATGCACCCGGGCAAGGTCCAAATATGACCCCAGGGTCTTGACATGAACAAACTTGGTAGAGGCCCACTTGATGATGCTACATACCAACTATGAAAGGTGTCTGCCGCCTGGTTTCAATGATGAAGATTTTTGAAGATTTCGCTCTTTGATTCTATGTAAAAAGGTTTGTGCTCTGGTGAAGCCCAAATATGACCCAGGGTCTTCATATGAACAAAATTGGTAGAAGTCCACTAGATGATGCTACATACAAAATATGAAAGCTGTCAGCTTTCTGGTTTTAGAGAAGAAGATTTTTGAAGATTTTCCTATTTTCACCCTTTTTGTTAAGGGTAAAGGGAGTGTTAAGGATGGATTTCATTTATTTGAACAACTTTGGTAGAACTTGACCCAAGGAACATCCCTGCCAAGTTTCATTTAGATTAGCCCATGGGTTTAAGAGGAGAAGATATTTTTAGACATTGTGGATGAGGCACAACGCACAACACACTACTGACGCAGGGCATTGTATGATCAAAACAGTTCACCTTGAGCTCTCAGTGCTCAGGTGAGCAAAAAAAAGGAAAAACAAATGATTTATAAAATCTTGCATAGGTTGCATTGATGGAAATTCAGTAGGCTAAAATGATTCCCTACAGGAAATTTTTTTGGGGGGGCGCAATGGAAATATTCGGGGTAAAATGGAAATATTGTGGGTCATAACCCTGGTTTTAAGGTCAAACACATTTACAATTAGTGAATGTTTGGCCACTTTAGATTCCTTACGCAAATGGTTCTGCAGGATGTGCCAGGTCTTCAGGCAGTAAGGGCAATCTTTTGTAGAAAAATTCCCAGTCAAACGCCCCTCTAGCCCCTTCATCTTGGGCCCGATAGTTGAAATTCTCAAAGTCAATAACGTCTATAAATGGACAAACCACGGTCCGATAGTCATCCGCAATTGGATCTGGAAAAAAGAGAGTAGCTTTATAACCCTAAGATATTGCAGGCGAAAAAAGACTGATAATCATTGTTCTAAAGTTCTTAAAGACTGGAATTGAAATATGTTAGTGCATTCAAGGGATAGGCTGACTTATGAAATAATTTCATTGCATTGAAATGTCCATGAATGAAGTCTGATGGAGGAGGAATTATATGCAAAAGATAAAATTCAAAGTCAGAGCCCGAGGATTTTGCTTTGCAAATTAACTCCTCCCATCAGACTTTTTTCATGGGCATATCTAAGGGAATGAAATGATATCCATTAAATCACTATCACAATTCTGAAATTAGTTATATAACCCTTTTTTGGGTGTAAAACAATAAATTACATTTCTCTGCATGTAAAATTAATGAACAAGTAATGATGTTGACCTTGGGAGAATTTCATAGAAAGCAAAGCCCGTCATTTAGCATGTGGGTTATATGACGTCAAAAGAAAACGTTTCCTCTAAAGATGACATATGACATCATAAATGGGGGAAGCTATCTGTGTACACAGTAAACCACATGACATATGAATTTTATTTCAAATAAATTATAAATTGTAGATCGAGATCAAGCAATTTGATCTGGCTCTACAAAGTTTGTTTAAACCTGTTTGTCCCTATACTAAGGGTTAATACAGTACAGTAAAACTTGTGTTAAGTGACCAGTAACAGGACCACCAACAGGCGGTTGTCAAAGAAAGTGGTCCTGTAATACATGTTTATTTACAAATAAGAAACATAATTTTGATGGATTATGTATATCACTGTGAAAGTCTAAACAATCCTTTGTTCTTGAAACTCAAAAGAATCATCCCATTGAGACGATTCTGCTGAGTTTTAACAACAAAGGAACATTTTCATTCATTTTTAGACAAATGATACCTTCTTTTTAAAGTAGGGGATTTTGAAAGTGGTAGCTTAATTAGAATGGGTGCTTAATAGACGTGGTTGCTCAAACAAGATTGACTGTATAAGGAATACGTCAAAAATGCATCCATCAAAGAAATACAGTATACTCATGCATATAAATAGTCAAAAGAAATAAAGCATCATTGGTATTTTAAATTTCGGATTTTAATATTTCAATGAATCTCATACAGATTCCATGTTATGGGTACTCAATGGAAGGTAAATCTTACCTAAAAGTGGAGGTAAATAGTTGATATTGGCTTCCACATGGGAATCTAAAAATAGTAACACATCCCCTGTAGCGTGTTTGGCCCCTAAAATTCTGGTCCTGATGAGTCCCTCTCGCTTGTCTGCGTGTACAACTTTAACATTGTCAAAATGTTCTTTCACATAGTTGTCTAGGTCTCCTTTCAGAAACTCTGTAAGAAAAAAAAGATTTTCTTGTGCAACAGGAATGCCCACCAAACACCAATCTTTTTTTTGTTGTTGTTGTTTTTTTCAAGACTTTGTCCTTGACATATGACCTTGACCTTGTCACATGACTTTGACCCTAAAATCTGCAGAATAAATTGATGTGTATCATTGAGATCTATCTCCAAACCAAATTTGGGCAATGTATCTTGAGAAGCCTTTAAGGAATTGGCAATGTAAATTTTTAAATAAATACATAATGAGTGGTTTAATTGGCATAAACTGGCATTTATAGTGACAGATAGAGCACTACCTGCAGGTGTAACACCGGCTCAAGATGCTTGGTAATGCAAACATCTAGTGAAAGTTTCATGAAATCTGTCAATAAATGCACAAGTTGTAGTAACAAGAAATGTTGCATCAAAAAGGTCCCTTTTCCATGACACAGCAACATATCACAAACAAGAGGGCCGTTGGCCCTGGGTCGCTCACCTGAGAAAAAAGCTTCATTACCTAGGTATGTCCATGCAACCACAGAAAAAGAGATTTTCACTTATTCAATCAGATAACATTTGAAATAATCATTCCCCCCCCCCCTCTGCTCCTCCCATGGACATTATTTATTTAAGCTTTTTCCATAAAAGGTCTGTGATCAGCTAATCTATGCCAGATATACAGGCTGAGTCTGAGACTTTTAAAGTTTTCTTTAATGAGTTGATCAATCCATGTCAAATATAAAGGCTGTAGGGATTCAAAATTCTCAACAAAGCACTCCCCACTCCCCCAAGATGCTCTGCACCTGGTGAATCTACAGTCATGATTTCAGCTATTTCAATATATGTCCATATGCTGATCATCCATACCAATTTTCAAGTCTGTAGGACTCCTGGCTCATTAGAAGAAGTTTAAAGATTTCAAAAATGATCCAAAGTACTACCCCCTCCCCAAGACAATCAGCACCTGGTGACCCTACAGTCATGATTTTAGCTATTATTTATGTCAATATATTGATCACCCATGACAATTTTCAAGTCTGTAGGGTTCCTGATCCAGGAGAAGAATAAGGTTAAAGATTTCAAAACTGATCCAAAGTACTACCCCCTGCCCCTTAATGCTCCGCATCTGGTGGCCCTACATTCATGATTTTAGCTATTTTATTTTAGTTCCATATGCTTATCATCCATGCCAATATTGAAGTCTGTAGGGCTCCTGGTTCATTAGAAGATGAAGATTAAAGTTACAAAATTTTCACAAAAGTACTCCCCCCTCCCCCATGGTGCTCCGCACCTGGTGGCTTTACAGTCATGATTTTAGCTATTTACATTAAGGTCTATGAGCTGATCCTCTATGCCAATTTTCAAGTCTGTAGAGCTTGTGGTTCAGAAGAAGAAGAAGATTAAAGATTTCAAAATTTTCACAAAAGTAGTACCCTCTCCCCCCTGGTGCTACGCACCTGGTGAATCTACAGTCATGATTTTAGGTATTTTTATAAAGGTCCATATGCTGACCATCCATGCCAATATTCAAATCTGTAGGTCTCCTGGTTTAGAAGAAGAAAAAGGTTAAAGATTACAAAATTTTCATCAAAGTACTACCCCCTCCCCCCTGGTGCTCCGCACCTGGTGGCCCTACACATATAATTTTAGCTATTTTTATTAAGGTCTATGAGGTGATGATACATGCAAAATTTTAAGGCTGTAGGCCTTCATGATCAGAAGAAGAAGAAGGTTAAAGATTACAAAATTTACCCAAAGTACTACCCTCTCCCCCCTGATGCTCTGCACCTGGTGGCCCAACAGATCTATGAGCTGATCATCCATACCAAATTTCAAGGCTGTAGGGCTGCTGGTTCAGAAGAAGAAGAATTTTAAAGATTTTCTTAAATTTTTAACTTTGGTTGCCATAGCAACCAGAGTTTTTCACCGATTTCAATTCTTTTAGCAATTCTTAAAGGGGACCACCTAAGGAACATTTCTGCCAAGTTTGGTTAAAATTGGCCCAGTAGTTTAGGAGGAGATGTCGTTTAAAGAAATTGTTGACGGACGACGGATGACGCACGACGCACGACGGACGACGCACGGACGCCGGACAAAAGGTGATCACAATAGCTCACTTGAGCACGTTGTGCTCAGGTGAGCTAAACTAGAAAGCCATGAATGGCTTGTGTCGCTCCACAGGCTTGAATTTCTTGTAATAGCAAATCTAAGTTTTGACAAGATTTTTATATATTTTGGCTTCTACTGATGTTGAAATGATTTTCAAAGTTTCCACAATTGTATGTATAGAGAAATGACCTCCGCCCATAATTGACATATTTTTCTTCAAATCACAATAATTTTTGGCTGAATGATAATGGATCACCCAAGGAGCATACTAATGAAGTTTGATTGATATCCATCAATTACATTCTGAGAAAATGATTTTCAAAGTTTCCACTATATAACATATAGAGAAATGACCTCCGCCCATAAAAAACATATTTTCCATCCGATCACAATAATTTTTGGTAGACTGATAAAGGGTCACCCAAGGATCATTCATGTAAAATTTAGATGATATCTATAATTTAGATTCTGAGAAAATGATTTGCAAAGTTTCCTCTATATAACATAAAGAGAAATGACCTCCGCCCATTAAATACATATTTTCCATCTGATCACAATAATTTTTAATAGACTGATAAAGGGTCACCTAAGGATCATTCATGTAAAATTTGGTTGATATCTATAATTTAGATTCTGAGAAAACGATTTGCAAAGTTTCCTCTATATAACATAAAGAGAAATGACCTCCGCCCATTAAATACATATTTTTCATCTGATCACAATAATTTTTGGTAGACTGATAAAAGGTCACCTTAGGATCATTCATGTAAAATTTGGTTGATATCCATCATTTATATTCTGAGAAAATGATTTTCAAAGTTTCCACTATATAACATATAGAGAAATGACCTCCGCCCATAAAATACTTATTTTTCATCCGATCACAATAATATTTGGCAGACTGATAAAGAATCACTCAAGGATCATTCATGTGAAATTTGGTTGATATCTATCAGTTAGATTCTGAGAAAATGATTTTCAAAGTTTCCACTATATAACATATAGAGAAATGACCTCCGCCCATAAAATAAATATTTTTTTATCTGATCACAATAATTTTTGGTAGACTGATAAAGGATCACCCAAGGATCATTCATGTAAAATTTGGTTGATATCTATCAGTTAGATTCTGAGAAAATGATTTTCAAAGTTTCCACTATATAACATATAGAGAAATGACCTCCGCCCATAAAATACATATTTTTCATCTGATCACAATAATTTTTGGTAGACTGATAAAGCGTCACCCAAGGAACATTCATGTAAAATTTAATTGGTATCCATCGATTAGAACCTGAGAAAAATCACTTTTTACCACATTTACCATATATTAAATCCATGTTTTTCATTGGATCAAAATTTCTTGAACAACTTTGAAAGAGGGTCACCCAAGGATCATTCCTGTGAAGTTTGGTTGAAATCCATCCAGTAGTTTCTGAGGAGAAGATTTTTAAAGAAAAAGTTTACGACCTGACGCACGGACGCACGGACGGACGGACGCACGGCGGACACAACGCCATGACAATAGCCCCAGTGGCTTTCAGCCAGTGGAGCTAAAAACCAAGTGGACCATGATGGTTCTAGATCAAAGCCCAAATATGACCCCTTCTGGTTTCAGAGAAGAAGATTTTTGAAGATTTTCATATTTTTACTCTTTTTGTTCAGGGTAAAGGGAAAGTTAAGGGTGGATTTCATTTATTTGAACAACTTACGTAGAGCTTGACCCAAGGTACATCCCTGCCAAGTTTCATCAAGATTGGCTTACTGGTTTAGGAGGAGAAGATGTTTATAATTGTGGACGATGCACAATGGATGACTGACACCGGACGCCAGACATTGTACGATCACAAAAGCTCACCTTGAGCACTTAGTGCTCAGGTGAGCTAAAAACAAGATCTACCAACTTGCCAAATATGAGGCTTGTATCATGAATACTGGATTGAAAAAATTGGCAATGTTAAGTTTTTGGTTAAGTTTTCGAATAAATTGACCTTGACAGTTTTTTTAATATCTAACCATTTGGGTTAATTAATTGCTAACTCAACAGCATCTATGTTACCAATAATAATTTAATGAAGAAAGTTTTGAAAGCATTTCGTAAGGTTAATTCAAGTGAATTTTGGTTGAATTCTGACCAGTAGTTTCAGAGAAGATTTTTTTTTGTTTCAACATATGGAACCATTTTTTGATAATGTGTCAGCCCATAGCACCCAAGTTATCTGCCTGGTTAGGATTTGAAGGAAACTGACAGGGTATGCAAGCATCATTTCTGTGAATTTTGGTTGAATACTGACCAGTTATTTCAGAGAAGATGTTTTTTTTGTATATTTCACCATATTGGGCCATTCCTGAATAACGCAACAGCCTGTTGCATTATCAGCCTCATCACAATTAAATGAAAGAATCTAAAAGCAGATGTCCCAAACATTATTCCTGTGTAGTTTGGTTGAATACTGGCCAGAAGTTTTATTGATGAATTTTTTTTATGTTTCAACATATGGGACCATTTTTGGATGATGTGTCAGCCCAGAGCATCCAAGTTATGAGCCTGATCAGGATTTGAAGGAATCTGAAAGAGCATGTCCCGAGCATCACTTCTGTGAAGTTTTGTTGAATTCTGACCAGTTGTTTCAGAGAAGATTTTTTTATATTTCATCATATTGGGCCATTTTTCGATGACACAACTGCCCAATCAGTATTAAAAGAAGGAATCTAAAAGAGCATGTCCTTAGCCTCATTCCTGTGTAGTTAAATGAATTCTAATCAGCAGTTTCAGAGAAGATTTCTTTATATTTCTACATATGGGGCCAAGCTTGACCAGGATTAAAAGAAGGCATCCAAGAGAGCATGGCTTTAGCATCATTCCTCTGAAATTTGGTTGAATTCTGACCATTAGTTTCAGAAACTAGAAAGCCATGAATGGCTTGTGTCGCTCCACAGGCTTGAATTTCTTGTAATAGCAAATCTAAGTTTTGACTATATTTTTAGATATTTTGTGGTCTTCTGATGTTGAAACGATTTTCAAAGTTTCCACTATTATAACATATAGAGAAATGACCTCTGCCCACAAAAGACATATTTTTCATCCAATGACAATAATTTTTGGCTGCATGATAATGGATCACAAAATGACCATACCAATGAAGTTTGATTGATATCCATCATTTATATTCTGAGAAAATGATTTTCAAAGTTTCCACTATATAACATATAGAGAAATGACCTCCGCCCATAAAATACTTATTTTTCATCCGATCACAATAATATTTGGCAGACTGATAAAGAATCACTCAAGGATCATTCATGTGAAATTTGGTTGATATCTATCAGTTAGATTCTGAGAAAATGATTTTCAAAGTTTCCACTATATAACATATAGAGAAATGACCTCCGCCCATAAAATAAATATTTTTTTATCTGATCACAATAATTTTTGGTAGACTGATAAAGGATCACCCAAGGATCATTCATGTAAAATTTGGTTGATATCTATCAGTTAGATTCTGAGAAAATGATTTTCAAAGTTTCCACTATATAACATATAGAGAAATGACCTCCGCCCATAAAATACATATTTTTCATCTGATCACAATAATTTTATGTAGACTGATAAAGGGTCACCCAAGGATAATTCATGTAAAATTTAATTGGTATCCATCAATTAGAACCTGAGAAAAGTCGCTTTTTACCATATTTGGAAATAAGCCACGCCCATTAAATCCATGTTTTTCATTGGATCAAAATTTCTTGAACAACTTTGAAAGAGGGTCACCCAAGGATCATTCCTGTGAAGTTTGGTTGAAATCCATCCAGTAGTTTCTGAGGAGAAGATATTTAAAGAAAAAGTTTACGACCTGACGCACGGATGCACAGACGCACCGACGGACAGACGGACGCACGACGGACACAACGCCATGACAATAGCCCCAGTGGCTTTCAGCCAGTGGAGCTAAAAATGCTTAAACCAAATTCTGACCATTAGTTTCAGAGAAGATGTTTACAGTAAAAGTTAACTGACAAATGGGCAAACAGATGGATACACAATGGAAACCAAGCCAAGACAATTGCCCAGCTGGAATACGTCGAGTGGAGTTAAATTCTAGGTAAAAGGGACATAATTCAGAAAAAATTCTTCCAGCGTTATCCCCTTTGATAGAAAGGATAGGTCTTGTGATGGTGAATACCCATGTCAATCTTCAATTACAACGGATTAATGGTCAAAGTTAAAGTTCCTCATGCAAACACCCATGAAAATTCCAACTCCCACGTCAACAACGCTAAGGTTATGACAACAGCTCCACTTTTGGTGCCAAAACAGCCAGCCAATAAGATAAGTGTCTTTAAAGTACAAAAAGAGATAATAACAAACTGAAAGTGAACATTTTTTATCATAATATGACAGAACGTGGGAGTGAATAAAATCTGTTGACTATTCATTATGATTTTTTCACATTTAAACAATGTTAATCAAGAAGTTAGCTCAAAACTATTGTATTATGAATTTTTAAGTACTTACAATGGTTTTGCGCTTAACCCTTTAAAGGATCCAATGCAACTATTATTGATATAGCCTTTACATTGTCACAAATTTTACAAACATATTTACAGACTAATGCATGGCATAACACAGTTGGCACATCACCATGACAATAGTCCACTTGCCTTCTGGGCAATGGAGCTCAAAATTGGCATTTTTTTAAAAAAAAAAATTAATTCAAATTCAACAAGCCAAGGGTTTAAGTTACAATTGTCTAACAAATTTCTAAAGAAGTTATTTTAAATGTTTTATGACACGTCTTCCTCACTTTTACTACAAATTGATAGCTCATCTTGACACCTTGTACAATTTTTATGATTATAAACTATCATAACCTGTCACTCTAGTTAATTGATATTGCCTAACCTTTACAACTTTACAACAAACAAATGTGGTCTTAAAAATACCTGTAGCCCAAAATGATATTTTTTCTAGAACTCTGACCTTGATAACTTGGCCATGACCTTGTCCGCTGACCTTGACCTTCAAAGTTGTAAATTGATGAGAGGGACCTTAATTCTTGATATGAGTGCTGAAGTTACAGGAAATTATTTAGTTTCCAGATCAAGCTTTTGCAAAGGACAGCTAACACAGTAAATATTTTGTCAATAATATTGACAATAACATTTCATCAAATTTGAAAATTGACCTTAACCTTGTCATATGACCTTGACCTCCAAAGCTGCAGATTGTCGATAGGATCTTATTTCCAATTTAGAACAGTTTAACTTGAAAAGTGTTGAAGTTGTGGAAAAATATTTAGTTCACAAGCAGGTTAAGCTATTGACACTGGTAAAACAATAGGCCACCCATCTATTGATGCTTAGGCCTAAAATTGCCTGGACTGTACAGCAAACAGGACTCGTGTTTGACCCTTATATTAGGGTTTTGACCCTCAAAAATCTGAAAATGTCTTATTTTGACCCTTAGAAAATTCTCCCATGGGGGTCATAAAAAATGACCCCCTCGAGAGAAAATTCTTAGGGTAAAAACTGGATTTTATCCTTCAATTTTTCAATTATGTATCTTGTATACTATTTGGAATGCTACTTTTTCATTTTTCCCTTTATATTATTGCAAGAAAAACTCAGTTTACACTGAAACCTTTAAGATTCTTTTCACAATTTGTTTTTTTTTCTGTTGTTTTGACTCCTTTAGAATGAGTTATGACCCCCAGAATTTCATGGTTTAGGAGTCAATAACTCCTCAATTTCAAACACTAGCACAAGCCCTGGCAAATGATTAAATAATAACAACTCTTACTTTTATTACTAAAATCGTCAACCAGTATGACTTCATGAAGCAGTTCTTTCGGTGCCCGGTTCACCACACTATATACCAGTCTGAGGATTGTGGTCCAGTGTTCATTGTGGAAGGGAACCACTATACTACAGTTAGGCAGTTTGTTCCAATACTTCTTTCTCTGACATCTGCAAGTAAATTTAGGCATTTTTGAAATAACAAAGTTATTGTGATATGAAAACTGTATAACTATCAATCAATTGTTACATTTTTATCCAATAGGATTGGGTACCTCTCAACGGATTTTTATAAAAAAGCCATTATGATGACTTAAGATGGTTTAAGACTATTTATTTGACGTTTCACCAGTACTCACACCAAAATCGATAGCTGCTCCTGGGAATCAAACTCAGGACCTTTGGGTCAAGAGGCTGACGCTCTACCTCTAGACCATGGACACCACTGATGGCTCAGCCACAAACAGTTGTAACTGCCTATAAACCTAATAGGCATTTACAAGTATTTAGCCCTAAGTCATCAATTTGTTAAGGGAATCATACTACGTACTGAAGTTCTGCCTGATATTAGCATTAGAGATACTGTGCATAATTTGATATAATATAGATACACATGTTCAAGTGAGTGATCAAAGGTCTACCAGGGTTCGACACTAAGGGGAGTCTAGGAGTCCGAGACTCTTTGTTTACCAGTTGGACTCCTTCCATTTGGAAGTAAGGAGTCCAATGGACTCCAAGGGTAATATTACAATATTTTGAAAAACAAACGCACAGAGCAGTGTCCTTTCTAACATTTGCCAAAACTGTATATATTTTCACTACAAAAGTTGTTGAAGAAAACAATTGCTTGCATCCTGTAGTGTTTTGAGAAAAAAGAAACCTCTTCTTTGGTAGAATATTGTGGAAAAGAAGAAATTGCTTATAACAAGCAATTTCTTCTTTTCCAGAATGTTCTCCCATTATGAAAATTTGTCTCCTTATTTTGAGCTTGGACTCCTTGATTTCAAGTGTTAGGAGTCCAATTGACTCCTAAATCTCAGGAGTTATCTATTTATCTATTATCTATTTTGCCACAAAATTGACCATTGATCACACACTAACTTTTGCATCTATACATTTATAATAAATTCCCATTTTATCCTTTGAAGAAAATTATTTTGCGAAGCAAACAAGTGATAGATTAACTGATAACTGAAAAGGCAATTATATACAAGATCCAATTGCTTCACGAATTAGACTCATACATACAGTTTTGTTGATTGTTAATTTGTTTGTTTAAATGGGTTTTTACGCCGCTTTCAACAATTTCGCAGTTATATCGCGGCAGCCAGAGCACCTAACAATGGATTCCTGGTATTTCTTTCACCTGTACTACCATTACACCCTTTCCTAGCCCCCAGCTACTATCTCACATAGGTCTTCTATAAACCCATTGGTGAGAGACAAATAGCCGGAAAAAATTAGTGCTGCCATCAAGGATCGAACCCCGGACCTCTTGATTGACAGTCTGTCGCGCTACCAACTGTGCTATGACGGCGGCTCTGAATTAGACTCATACATAGAGTTTTGTTGATTGTTAAGGGTAAATTACAACCAATGTGGAATGTTGTAAACAATACCATTAACAGTTATATAAACTAGTCTAAAAAGTGATAAATTATTGTTAAACAAAAAATTAAGATTAAACAATGGCGGATCTCACTTAAGATGTATATTTGATAACTATTTTGAGGTTAATAGACATGTAAGCCTACAGCAAAACGAATTCAATTTAACAGTTTCAACTCTATCTACTATTTCAGTAAGGTATTTCAGAGTAAAAACTGACAATTTCAACCCTTGTCATGCTGAACCCGGAATATTCCTGCTTTGGCAGGAGCTATAGACAAACATCAGTCTGCACATATGTGCAGCCTGATGTTAGTCTACACCACCTGTTTCTCACTTTCAAACCAGAATTTTCAATAGATTTAGTTTTTCATATAAAAATTGAACTACAGTTGGGACTATCAGTGCTTTTTGCCCTTTGATTTTGATGCAAATTTTAAGCCAAAATTCATTCAGCATGACAAGGGTTAAGTTAGGGGACCATACTGCCAACATTTAATATTCAAACAGGATTACATCAATATGACAGTGTCCAAATGACATGCTGATTGGAATCTTAAGGGGCTTTTCTTAAGGTTAGGGAGACTCTGAGCCCGACTAGTTTCCTTAAAGTATTTTAACTCCTCAGAAGATGTTGGTTTTTTTTTCATGCCAAAATATTTTCTTGTTTGTAAGCAAGTATTTCCTATTATCTATAGTCACTACCCTAGCATTTGCATACATAAGCAATGCCACGAGAAGGCCGTTGTTGTTACAGGGGATAGTGCAAGGATACTGTTTGTTTGTTTGAATGGGGTTTTACGTCACTTTTAACATTATTTCAGTCACATTGTGGCGGCTGAAGCACCTAACAATGGATTCCTGGTATTTCTCACATCAGTACTACCATCACATCCTTTCCCTTAGCCTCCAGCTGCTATTCCACATAGGTTTATGATTATCAACCCATTGGTGGTAGACAAATACTTAATAGTCAGAAAGGAGGAGTGCCGCCGTCTGGGATTGAACCAGGGACCTCTAGATTGACATTCCAACGCACTACCAACTGCACTATGACGGCAGCAGTGCAAGGATACATGACGAAACTACTGCTGGGATCTGCAGAGTAAAGCACCCCTAAGATCCCAATGATTGAGTCCTTTAGACCCTATTTTGTTGATGTCAGTCTAAAACCCTGGGCTTGCTTTGGACGAGCAGCTTGTTGCTCTGATGAAATGCAATCAGAAACCCTCTGCAATTCTATGCAATAGACCTTGGGAATAAAAGGGGTGTAGCCATGAAAGGGCGTCATTTTGCCTGTTGCTTTATATGGTGTCACAAACATCATCGATCCTGCTTAGGATGATGTTGTATAAAATAAAATCAACAAAAGAATAATAGTGAACATATTATTTTTTTGATAACAAAAAGCAGTATTTAACTTAATTTTGTTATCAAATTATAATATGCCCAAAAGATCTCAACAGACGATCAGAAATGTTTAACAAAAAAGTATTTTCTTCAAGCAATTATTAAATGAGCAAAGTACCACCAGAAGCCTAATTACCTAAAAAATGACAATATTACTAGACTTGTGTACAAGGTACTTTCCATTTTACGGAAAAGTCTGAGTTATGTTCCGAATGGATGAATAGTTGTGCTCGTAATCATGTCATAAACAACAGGAAGCCATAGATAGTTACACTAGCTTTTGGAATTCAACTTAAATACTGTTAACCCTTTCCTGTTTTACAAAATTTTGGACCTGTCCAAATTCAAAGGTTTTGCAGACGAAAATTTAAAGTGCATTTAATTTGAAAAGTAACCATCTAGAAGGGTAGAAAATAGTGTGGAAAAAGAAGAAATTGCTTGTCAGAAGCAATTTCGTCTTTTTTCACAATGTTTTCTCAATCATAAAATCACAGGCATGTAAAAAGCAGGGATTAAACAGGAAAGGGTTAAAAGAGGCCTTAAATTCCATTCAAACAAATTAACAAAGATATGTGAAATATATAAAATAATACAAAAAATAGTCACAAGGCTGTTCCATTAATGTTGTCATTATGTCCTTTTAATTAATGGAGAAAACAAGAAAACATACAAAAATTTATTTACCAGTAGTAAACAAACATGTAAAAAATAACCATAAAAGGTTAGTTTACAAAGCAATGCAGGAGAAAATGACTTCTAAGAGACAAGGCTGATCTTTATTTGTACCTCCTAGGAGGAATATTCTTGGTTAAGCATGAAAAGGGTAAATTATATCAACCACCCTACCCCCAACCCCAGCCACCCCAAAAAAACCAAGAGGCCCAAGAGGGCCTGTATTGCTCCACTGGCTTTAAAATCTTTTTAAACTTTCATTAATTAAAGCTTACTTTAAATGAATACATTAACACTCCGAAATCTCCTAAGACCTATTTTATAATGATAACCTGGTTCTGGTCCATATTGCACCAAAATACTCAATCGCAATGAACCTGCAACCCTTTACCCATCTTATTAAAACTTAAGGTTCAGAAGGAGATGTCGTTCAAAGATTTCGGAATCAAAATAGGCCCGCCTGCCACGCCCATATTTATGGACCAATCAAAATTTCTTGAACAATTTAAGTAAATAGTCACCCAAGAAACATTCTGGTAAAGTTTCATTGAAATTGGCTGAGTGGTTCCGGAGGATTTATAGTTCAAAGATTTTGGCCTCAAAATAAGCCCCGCCCTGCCCTGTGAAAATTTATGGGCCAATCAAAATTTAGCAAACAATTCAAGTAAAGGGTCACCCAAGGAACATCCATGCCAAGTTTCATTGAAATCGGCCTAATGGTTTGGGAGGAGAAGATTTTTAAAGATTTCAAGGTTTGGGAGGAGAAGATGTTTAAAGAAAAGGTATACACATGGATGGACGGACGGACGGGCACAAGGACGGACGCATGACGGACACTCCGGCATGACCATAGCTCGCTGGCCTTTGGCCAGTGGAGCTAATGAGAGTTTTTCACTATCAAGCACCTGCAGCTGAATGTGGTAGAAATTAAATTTTTGAAGTCCCTGCTTTAGGTATAGACGATTTCTTATAGGCTTTAATCTTGTATTTTGTAGATTTAGAGCTATTCCCTAATTAAACGTAGAGAAATTGACAGAAGTATACTAATATTTGGGGCTCAACTTCAGGAAAGAATTGAATTCAATTCTTTTCTGAAGGTGATCCCCAGAGAGTCTATGGGACTCACATCACATTGTTTGAGGATCCTGGCTTCTTATATTTGCATCTCAGATGCGCAAAACCTGGGTCCTTTAAAACCCTGCTAGCCAACTTCTACCATTCATGTTTATAGGCAGTTACCAGTGTGAATATTCATCAAAATTAGTTAGACGGTACTACACAAACAATCATACTTCAAGGACTTTTGAACTTATGGGACTATTTTTTACAAAAATGCAGCCATGATCATAGATTTTTGAATGTCAGATTAAAGTTGGTAGAGGAGGATATTGAACTCATGACCTATACATTAACAGCACACCTGGTTACCTGTCATACTTTGGACAGTGTATACAAAATTTTTAGTGAGTTTGTGCAAAATTGAGTTTAAAAATGCCAGCCTTGCATGCAGGATGATAAAACCATGCAAACTGTTTGAAAATTATACCCCTCTTTGCATATGCACTTGTGTGCAAAGCAGAGTATAATTTGCAAACAGTTTTCACCCTTTTGTAAGCCTGAATGCAGTAAAATTACTAAGTTTTTGAGGATGATTAAAAAACCACTTACTACAATTCAATGGCTAAGTGCAAAACATTTGTCACTTCCATAAATATATAGGCAAGTACCTCTGTTTTGCATCAAGCCATCAAAATTGAGGAAATAATCAAATTCCTTGAAGCAATTGTGATTTATGTGAGCAAATGGGGCATGAAATTGTCTTGCCATTAAAGTTAAAGATAGCAAAAGATATCTACTGTTGCCTTTTAACATTTAATGTAAACATGGGTAAAAACTTCCCTCTTCAATTTGCAAACAAATGATGGCAAATTTAATCAGGACCACCACAACAGCCTACAACATTCAGCTGCAGGTACTTGATAAAAGGAGTACTTTTCAAGGAAACATGAACATTAAATTATTTCCCTTGATAGAATGGATTGCTTTTTACATGCATAGTTTCTGGGCTGAATCTTAAAATACCAGTATCCTGAACGAAGCGCAGGGCCATTATTGCAATATAATAGTTTTTGTCCAAAAATAGTCAAGTTCAAAAGTATAAGATACTACAACTTACTCTGGATGTCTGATATCTTTCAAAGCCCGTTGAAGAGAGATCTTGTCGCTAGCGTAGGCGTTAAAACCGTTAACTTTGTAGAGTTCATCCTTTTTTTGTTCCTCTTCCGGACCCAAAATGACGGCAGCCCCTTGCTCCCCGGGTCCAGTACGAATCTTGTCTTCTTCTATGGCTTTGTAATCGTGCCAGTCGATTTTCATTTTTTCTTTATCTCTCTGTAATGGGAATACCGGTAAATGATTGTGTCTGAGTAATTTCTGATACAATAGCAGGGGTTGGCGTTAATTACTTTTTGTCACCAGCCTGAAAGACCTGTTAGCCTAATTATTACAGGTCTTTCATGATAACAACAGGTCCTGCATGAAAAAAACATAATTAAATTTTTGCAATTTAAGGGATAAACTGGAAGGAAAACATTGTTGGTAAAGGAGAAATTGCTTTAGACAAGCAATTTCTTCTTTTTCAACAAAGTATTCCATTTGGTAATGCAAATTATAGTATTATAAAGGCAATCACTTTTCAAAACTTTTTTAAATCAGAAAATGCACACTAAATAAAAGCTCCCTGACCTGGACAGATTTGAAATAATGAGGAACTGCCATAAACTACAGGTCTGAAGGACCTGCAGCGTAGTAACATCTACCAGTCATCCCTAAAATCCATAGGTCTCGGGCCTGAGGACTGGTATTAGTGTCAATCACTGAGTAGAGTCCTTTTTATTGGAATCCTAACAATAGCCACTCACAACTAAATAACAACCCACAGTGTGCACAAATTACAAATAAACATTGCAGAAGCTTTTTAGAAAAATTAATGCTGATCCATAGCTAAAAATTAGGGATGGGAACGAATATTCGAATATCCAATATTCGTTTTTCCCGCAAATATTCGAATACAATTTTCGAATACGAATATTTGTTTTTATCAGACTGAATTTGAGCATTTGCCTTTAATTTCTGGAAAAGGTAAAAGAGGTGGAAAATAATTTCTCAAAATAGAAACGATTTTCGCACATTTATCTTCAACAGTATGTATATACCTGACAAGAAGGTACAAGGAAAATCAATAATTATGACAGGTTGCAAATCTTCTTATTAGCAGTCTTTCGGAGAAACGTCAACCAATGTATGAGTGTGTTAATATAGCACCTTTGGAGAGTTGAAACCTATTTGCAAATTTTAGAACACGTCGAAACGATTGATGTTACGCCTGAACGAAATTTATCTTAAAACCAACGCCCGCTCGGCGTTTATTATAGTATTTTATCTCTTGACTCGATTTAAAAGAAAAGTAAATTATTGTCTTTTCACCGGCAATAAGTCAAGTTCACAACCATGAATGATTTGCAATAGGCCCTTTTTTGTCGATGGGCGAACAATTTGTCTTTTCTACTCTTTATATTTTCATAAAAATCACATCGTAGTTATGATGCTTTGATTGACCATCGAACATTCGACGAATTTTCGGATTCAGGTTAATCTAATATTTTGTTTCCAGTGTGTCTGTTCTATCATGCAACAATTTAGAACACATCATAAAAATGTGTAAAAAAATGTAAAGTCTCTGAAAACGAATTCTAAATTATATGTTCTGGTCTGTCGACGCCAAAACATCGCAATCAAAGCTTGAATCACCATTTTTCACGAACTTTTGATAGCACAATTTACACTGTACTAATCTTCATTGTCACATGAAAAGGTAATATAAAGTCAATTCAGGACAAATAATTCAAATTTTATTGGATGCAATTAGATTCTCCAAGTAAGTTCACAATTTCACAAGGTGTGAGGAACGCAAATCAATACGCCTTGGAGATTCAATGACGTCTCTCGAGTCGCGCCTTTGGAGTTTAGTAATTTTTAATTTAATTTATTTTAAGCATATTTTAACATAATGTTTTTTTTCTGCAAATAAAAGTCAGACAATCTGATCTTTGTCAAATTGAACCTCTTTTCTTATCATTCACAATTTGTACAAGTTAGAATAACCTCGAACAAGAAAGGGAATAGTAATCGGATATAACCAATACTCAGATATTCAATTTTGAATGGAACCAAAACGAATATTCGAATATATTTGAATATTCAAAACAAATATTCGAATATGAATTTTGCTATTCGTTCCCATCCCTAATAAAAATCTAAAGAGTTGCAATATGAATTTAAGCCTTTGTGTGACATTTCCAACAATTTCAAATTCGAGAAATTTGAGAAGGCAAAGACTCTGGCAAGCCTGTGCATCTGTAAAGCCTGATCTGAGTCCTCACTATGTTTGAATAAATGTGAAATACCGTATTTCCTCTAATGATAATAATCTCCCTAATGGTAGCACCCCTACATTTTTTACTAAAAAACCCCACAACTAATGCCAAAATTTTAGGAACTTTTTTAGACTTCCTCTCTAATTTTAGATGAATTTCCTCTAAACGATCATTAATATGATTGTTTAAAAGAAATTCACCTCAAATTAATGGAAAAAGGGTCTAAAAGACATCAATTTTAATGATTTTTTAAATCAGAAAATGCACACTAAATACAAGCTCCCTGACCATGTTATTTATAGCTCTCAGGGGCGTTTATAAGAAAAATACAGTAGTTAGAAAGGTCACCCAAATGCTCATTTAATCAGACTGTTGTTTAGATTGTATTCCAAACAATTGTGAGAAGGTACCTTGCTTTTTTAAACGATAATGTAAATGGATTTTGGTAAACTTTATAAATAAACAAAGAAATACATGTTATTGATAGAATTATGGAATGGCTTTGATTATGGCTCTCAATCTAAGTGCAGTAACTGTTATATTGTTAAGATGTCCCACCAATAATATACAGTGGTCTCGCGATAGCTCGAACACACACGGGACCGACCAATTTGCTCGAGTAAGCGCATGATTCGAGGTAATGCCAGTAAGCAAAATTGTCCTCTATGAAGACGTTTCACTTCTTTTTAAACCTACCTTGGCATAGTTTGTCTTCAAAATATGCAGTACCAATGTAAAATACACCCCGAAGAATAGTTTACGCAATATATAATGATTTGTTAAATCGGGCGATTTAATTGGTAAAATCGTAAGGGTTAAAGAAAATTCAACGGAAATCGATGAAGGTGTCGGCGTCAATGTTAGTGACGTCTGTCCTCAGTACATAGGCCATTGAAATGACAAAAGTTTAGATTTGGCGATTTGAATTAGAGGCACTATAACAAGCATATTATTTCTTCCTTCTAATATTTCGTAGCTATCGTTGCGGAATGACAAATTTTAGATGTTATATCAGTCAGAAGATAGGCGATGTTGCAAGCAATTTCTTCTTTTCTCACAGTTTTTTCCTTAGCGCTTATTTCCTCGGTACCTCAAATAATCAAATTGTAAGGGTGTTTCCATAAATGGCATCTATAAACAAAGAAAGAAGTTTACAAACTTTTTTATGATTTTTTCTGGAATGTATCAAAAAGTCTCTGTCCAGCAGATAACAAAATTAAAGGTGAAACGAACGGAATTCAAGACGATTGAAAAAAGACTCATTTTCCTTAACCACGTTTTTGTGCCGAACACTGTCGATTGGTGACTGAAACATTGAAACTACAGCTGAAAAAATTGTAGTTATGATGTTTCGGTGGGCATTCGCCATTACCTTTGTTATAAAGATGAATAATTTGCTGAATAACTCTCGAGGATGATTTTCGAAAGTCTTTCAAAACGATAAAGAGCATTTATGCGACATAAATGTACATTTTTTTCAATGATTGTTTCGAGTCTCTAAATTATTTTGTGATCATCAAATTCCCGTCATTTACACCCTTAAATTGAATAAGTGTGGCATACAAAAAGGTGTGAAAACAAGTTATCTGACTCGTTGATACCCTATAATAAGGCCTAAAGGTATTCTTCACGATGGGATGAAATAACAAATACAGACTGTAAGTTAATTTTGATGCAAAACAATAGATGTCAGAAAGGTGCGAACCCCTTTGCTCGAGAGAATGCAGTAAAATTTGATCACGGGACTGAGATTGCTGCTCGAGCGATCGAGCAATCGCGCGTTCGAGTTAGTGCAGTAATAACCAACAAGAAAATAGAGAAAGACGCGTCGGGACCGGAAGGCAAGCTCGAGCTTTCGCATGAATTCGAGATTTCGCCCTCTCGAGATAACGCGAGACCACTGTACTTATTATTTATTCATTCATAATTCTAGGGTCAAATCATGAAATAGTTCTAGAGCTAGAGCATGGAAAACGGATTATGAGCAAAGTTGAATTGTGACCTTGAACTTTGACCTGTGTTGCCCAAAAACAATAGGGCACTTTCTCTAGTCCTGGGCAACAATTGTATAGTTTCATGATTTAAGGTCAATTTTGCTAAGTTTTATGAAAACTGCCTTATTTGAAATGAGTAACGAGCAAACTACAAACTTATTAAACGTTTGCCTTGATGGCCTTTTTTTTTGTGTGTGTCAGATAGCATATAATAGCTAAACAAGCTGTTCTACCTATCAATAATTTTTAACAATACAATATGACATGAACTTATTGCTATATGAGAGCAAAGCTATTCATGATAATATGCCACCAGTGCAATTAGGCAAATAGGCAACTAAAAATATATGGCCAGGGGTGAGGAAATACACACTTTCTCAACTTGTCCCTGGACAAGTACAAGATGATTTTCTACTTGTCCAGGATCAAAATGAACTTGTCCACAAAAAGGGAGACTGGATAAATTTTTGGAAAACATTGTTTTTTAGGCAGAAAATGCTGGGTTCCAGCATTTTCTTCATTAAAAAACAGTGTTTTCTAACCTTTGATACAAACATTAACCCATTTAATCTCTTTGATCAATTTAGTACAGTTCCAAGGTTTGCCCTAGTATTTACTTGTCAACAGGCAAGTGGCCTTGAAAAATGTACTTGTCCGCAGGTAGAAAAGCCCCAAGTCGGACAAGTCGGGCATAGGAATTCCACACCCCTGATGGCTCTATAACATAACATACTAGAGCTGCTTGAGCAGCTGATTTGCTCCACAGGCCTGAATCTACTGATATGATTAGATGATATTTTTTTAATTTAGTTTAGTTTTTTTTAGTTTTTTAAGAGTGCTTCCACCTTTCTTTTTTTCTAAAAAAATAATAAGTCACATGCTGAGAAATTTCTGCAAAGAAAAAGTTAATGAATGGATTGATGCACTGTCGGACGGATGCAATTCATTTATTTACAATTTTTCATAGTTTTGTTTTTGTTTTGTGGAGTTAAACACCACTTTCAACATTTTTGCAATTATATTTCAAATGCTGGTGCACATATTCATTGTTCCTTATCATTTTTTACACCATTTCACCACAATATTTCATTCAAACCATTAGCTGCTCATCCCACTTTGGAGTACTAATTATCATGCTTGCATTGATGGGAAACAAATGACTTTAGTCAAATGACCAATGAAAGTTGGCTGTGATTGGGTTCAAACTCATGACTCTAGCGATTCAGGCCTAATGTGTTACGGCTTAGCTAGCCAGACTGAGCCTGGACCATCTTAAGGTAGTGGAACTGTAATAGGTCTGCAACATTTCTGACAACTTCTTCTTTCACAATGTTAACCGAGGTTTCCTAATGAAAATCATTAGGAAATCCCGGTAAATGCTGTTTAAGTTCATTACTCCTGAAATGTTGCAGAACTTTTTACCAGTCCACTTCCTTAAAGAACCATCCTTCACAAATGTCACAACAAGTTAATCTTTTAGAAGAAACTTTAAAATCACAGTCTCTAATTTTACGCCCCATTAAACAATATTTCCGAATTCTTTTCCAAATATCAAATTGTTGAAGAATTCAAATTGTGATCCTTTTGATTCTCACTCAAGCATATAAAAATGTTAGAAATCAGAGCTACAGATAGAGGAGGTATTTAAGATTTCAAACAAGAGGGCCAGAATGGCCCAAATCCACTCACCTAAATTTTATTGGTCCAGTGGATCTCATCTAAGTAACTTTCTGGCATAGTTTCAAATACATTTGCCTAATTGTTGAAGAGAAAATGTTATTCAAAGAATTTAAAGTGATTATAACCCTACCTACCCATTCATTACTGAGGACGCCTATATTTATTGGCCAATCAAAATTGTGCGAACATTTTTTGAAAAAGGTCACCAAAGGAACATTCTGGTAAAGTTTCATTGAAACTGGCCGAGTGGTTCAAGAGGAGATGTCATTCAAAGATTTCGGGCTCAAAATAAGAAACGCCCATATCTATGGGCCAATTCCATATTTCCTGAACAGATTTTGAAAAGGGTCACTCAAGGAACATTCTGGTAAAATTCATTGAAACTGTTCCAGTGGTTCAGGAGGAGTGGTCATTCAAAGATGTCATGCCCATATTTGGGAGGCAATCAAAAGTCCACAAACAGGTTTTGAATAGGGTCATGTAGGGAACATTTCTGTCAAGTTTGGTTGAAATCGACCCATTCTTTACTGAGGAGGAGATGTTTAAAGATTTCAGGCTCAAAATAAGCCCTGCCCTGCCATGCCCATTTTTGGAGGTCAATCTTAAATCCATGAACACGTTCTGAGAAGGGTCACCCAAGGAACTTTCCTGCCAAGTTTGAATGAAATCCGCCCATTGGTTTCTGAGAAGTTGTTTAAAGAATTGTTGACGACTTCCGACGCACAACCACAGACACACAACGCACAACAGACAAAAGGTGATCACAAAAGTTCACCTTGAGCACCTTCTGCTCAGGTGATCTAATAAAGATATTTCAATAAAACTCCAAAATTGTGGCTACTCATTGGAATTGTTTCATTGAGACGATTGTAATGAGTACCCACAACATAAAGTTTCATTGAGGTTTAAAGATTTCAGTCTGGCAATACCCCCTCTTATCTATACCTCTGGAAATATGTTGCCCATTAATATTAATTTTGAAATCAGATGTATCCTGGCACTATCATGTCTTAAATGCATTGTTTTGCTTAACATTTTTATGGATCAAGCTTAAATGAAGATCTCCATTTATATAAACTTGATTCCATTCAGAAATCAACTACACCTGTTTCAGATAACAAGGGATTTACACGTATTTTGTTTTCAGGAACGAGATGTGCTTGTTGAACATTAATGTCCCTAATTCTGCCATTTTTCAACTAGAAAGCCATGAATGGCTCGAGTGGCTCCACAGGCTTGAAATTCTTGTAATAGGAAAATCAAAGATTTACTAGATTTTTAGATATCTTGGGTTCTACTGATGTTGAAAATGATTTTCAAAGTTTCCACTACATAACATATGGAGAAATGACCTCTGCCCATATAAGACATATTTTTCATACAATCACAATAATTTTTTGGCTGCATGATAATAGGTCACCCAAGGATCATACCAATGAAGTTTGATTGATATCTGTCAGTTACATTCTGAGAAAAGGATTTTCAAAGTTTAAAATAAATAACATTGAAAAATGACCTCTGCCCATGAAATACATATTTTTCACCCGATCCCAATAAATTTTGGTAGACTGATAAAGGGTCACTCAAGGATCATTCCAGTGAAATTTGGTTGATATCTATCAATTACATTCTGAGAAATTATTTTCCAAGTTTCCACTATATAACATTTAGAGAAATGACCTCCAACCATAAAATACATATTTTTCATCCAATCACAATAATTTTTGGTAGACTGTAAAAGGGTCACTCAAGGATCATTGAAGTGAAATTTGGTTGATAACCATCAGTTACAATCTGACAAAATGATTTTCAAAGTTTACACTATATGACATATAGAGAAATGACCTCCAACCATAAAATACAAATTTTTCATCCGATCACAATAATTTTTGGTACACTGATCAAGGGTCACTCAAGTATCATTCATGTAAAATTTGGTTGATACCCATCACTTATATTCTGAGAAAATGATTTTCAAAGTTTCCACCAGATAACATATAGAACTAGAAAGCCATGAATGGCTTGTGTCGCTCCACAGACTTGAAATTCTTGTAAAAACAAATAAATGTTTTGACTAAATTTTTAGATATTTGGGGTTCTACTGATGTTGAAAATGATTTTCAAAGATCAACTATATAACAAATAGAGAAATAGCCTCCACTCTTAAAGACATATTTTTCATCAAATCAAAATAATTTTTGGCTGCATGATAATGGGTCACCCCAGGGATCATACCAAAAATGTTTGATTGATATCCATCAGTTACATTCTGAGAAAATGATTTTCATAGTTTCCACTATATAACATATAGAGAAATGACATCTGCCCATAAAATACATATTTTTCACCCAATCACCTCTGCCCATAAAATACATAATTTTCATCCAATCAAAATAATTTTTAGTACACTGATAAAGGGTCACTCAAGGATCATTCCAGTGAAATTTGGTTGACATCCAAAAATTAGATTCTGAGAAAATGATTTTCAAATTTTCCACTATATAACATATAGAGAAATGACCTCTGCCCATAAAATGCATATTTTTCATTTTCATCCAATCACAATGATTTTTTGTAGACTGATAAAGGGTCACTCAAGGATCTTTCCAGTGAAATTTGGTTGATATCCATCAATTACATTCTGAGAAAAAGATTTTCAAAGTTTCCACTATGTAACATATAGAGAATTGACCTCCGTCCATAAAATGCATATTTTCCATTTGATCACAATGATTTTTTGTAGACTGATAAAGGGTCACCCAAGGATCATTCATGTAAAATTTAATTGGTATCCATTGATTAGAATCTGAGAAAACTCACTTTTTACCATATTTGGAAATTAGCCACGCCCATTAAATCCATGTTTTTCATTGGATCAAAATTTCTTGAACAACTTTGAAAGAAGGTCATCCAAGGATCATTCCTGTGAAGTTTGGTTGAAATTCATCCAGTAGTTTCTGAGGACAAGATTTTTAAAGAAAAGTTTACGACTGGAATTACTGGATGCACACACGGAGGGACGGACGGACGCACAACGGACACAACGCCATGACAATAGCCCCAGTGGTTTTCAGCCAGTGGAGCTAAAAAATGACCTCATCCCATAAAATACATATTTTTCGTCCAATAACAATAAATTTTTGTAGACTGATAAAGGATCACCCAGGGATCATTCATGTAAAGTTTAATTGGTATCCATCAATTTTGATCATAGAAAACTCACTTTTTCCCATATTTGGAAATTAGTCTTGCCCACTAAATCCTTGTTTTTCATTGGATCAAAATTTCTTGAACAAGCTTGAAAGAGGGTCACCCAAGGATCATTCCTGTGAAGTTTGGTTGAAATTCATCCAGTAGTTTCTGAGGGGAAGATTTATAAAGAAAAAGTTAACGACCAGATGCATGGCCAGACGGATGGATGCACAATGGACACAGTGCCATGACAATAGCCCCAGTGGCCTTTGGCCAATGGAGCTATAAACAGTATGCTGAGTCATTTAATACATTATGAAAATTAAAAGTGCAGCCAAATTCATCAAAAAATATTTGCAAAGTGAACAGCTGATTGCACAAATGGCAAGGTTATCATTCAAGTTAAAGGTCATTTTTCAAGGTCAAATTAATTCAAAAGAAAATATTTGTAACAAGAGGGCCGTTGGCCCTGGGTCGCTCACCTGAGAAAAAAGCTTCATTACCTAGGTATGTCCATGCAACCACAGAAAAAGAAATTTTCACTTATTCAATCAGATAACATTTGAAATAATCCTTCCCCCCTCTGCTCCTCCCCTGGTCATTATTTATTTAAGCTTTTTTCGTAAAAGGTCTGTGATCAGCTAATCTATGCCAGATATACAGGCTGAGTCTGAGACTTTTTAAGTTTTCTTTAATGAGTTGATCAATCCATGTCAAATATAAAGGCTGTAGGGACTCAAATTTCTCAACAAAGCACCCCCCTCTTCCAAGATGCTCTGCACCTGGTGAATCTACAGTCATGATTTTAGCTAATTCAATTAATGTCCATAATTATGCTGATCATCCATACCAATTTTCAAGTCTGTAGGACTCCTGGTTCATTAGAAGAAGTTTAAAGATTTCCAAAATGATCCAAAGTACTACCCCCTCCCCAAGACACTCAGCACCTGGTGACCCTACATTCATGATTTAAGCTATTTTATTTTAGATCCATATGCTTATCATCCATGCCAATATTGAAGTCTGTAGGGCTCCTGGTTTATTAGAAGATGAAGGTTAAAGTTACAAAATTTTCACAAAAGTAGCCTACTACCCCCTCCCCCCTGTTGCTCCGCACCTGGTGGCATTACAGTCATGATTTTAGCTATTTTTCTTAAGGTCTATGAGCTGATCCTCCATGCCAATTTTCAAGTCTGTAGGACTTGTGGTTCAGTAGAAGAAGAAGGTTAAAGTAACAAAATTTTCACAAAAGTACTACCCTCTCCCCCCTGGTGCTCCGCACCTGGTGGCATTACAGTCATGATTTTAGCTATTTTTCTTAAGGTCTATGAGCTGATCCTCCATGCCAATTTTCAAGTCTGTAGGACTTGTGGTTCAGAAGAAGAAGAAGGTTAAAGTAACAAAATTTTCACAAAAGTACTACCCTCTCCCCCCTGGTGCTCCGCACCTGGTGAATCTACAGTCATGATTTTAGCTATTTATATAAAGGTCCATATGCTGATCATCCATGCCAATATTCAAATCTGTCAGGCTTCTGGTTCAAAAGAAGAAGGTTAAAGATTACAAAATTTTCACAAAAGTACTACCCCCTCCCCCCTTGTGCTCCGCACCTGGCAGCCCAAAAGATATGATTTTAGCTATTTTTATTAAGGTCTATGAGCTGATCATCCATGACAATTTTCAAGTTTGTAGGGCTCCTGGTTCCGAAGAAGAAGAGGCTTAAAGATTACAAAATTTACCCAGAGTACTACCCCCTCCCCCCTGGTGCTCCGCACCTGGTGGCCCAAAAGATATGATTTTAGCTATTTTTATTCAGGTCTATGAACTGATCATCCATGCCAAGTTTTAAGTCTGTAGGACTACTGGTTGAGAAGAAGAAGAATTTTAAAGATTTTCTTAAAATTTCACCTTTTGTTGCCATAGCAACCAGAGTTTTTCATGGATTTCAATTCTTTTAGCTATTTTTGAAGGGGACCACCTAAGCAACATTTCTGTAAAATTTGGTGTTAATTGGCCCAGTAGTTTAGGAGGAGATGCCGTTTAAAGAAATTGTTGACGGACGCCGGACGCCGGACGACGACCGACGACCGACGGACGGACGCCGGAGGAAAGGTGATCACAATAGCTCACATGAGCACTTCGTGCTCAGGTGAGCTAAAAAGCAATACACATGTGAAATATTAAGTCATTTTCCACTAATCATAATTCTAGTATTTTGGTCAATGTTGTAGCTTTTGGGAGACAAAAAGCAAAACACACTGGGCACAGACCGATGGCTCAGTGCAAAACAGTTGTAACTGCCTATATGTTTATAGGCAGTTACAACTGTTTCACACTGAGCCATCATTTAACAATATGGCCCCCTATCAATAATTGATGCGAGAGCATAAAATTTAGAAGTTCTTTCAGTGTACAATAGATGGGCATTCATAAGGCCATGAAGATTTAATAGAATTTTAAGATAAAAACAATACTTAAGAATATCACATCAATTTTTCAATTAACCCTTCTTGTTCTTTCCATGCCCAATTTCTATTGCACACACATCTTCAGCGCCAGAGTACACTTAGATCAACCTGCAGTCCAATCTTAGCTTCAGAGCTCAAGTTTGATCCCTAAACCAGGTTTTGACCCTTAAAATGTCCTATTTTGACCCTTAGAAATTTCTCCCAGGGGGATTGTGACCCCCTTAGGAAAAAAAATCTAAGGGTAAGAACTAGGTTTGATCCTTTGAATTTTCTATGATGCATCCTGTATACCATCTAAAATTTAACAAATCAAGTGATAACTGAATAAATCTTTACAAAACCTTCAAAATTCCTATCAATGATTTGTTCTCATGGTTGTTTTGGACCCCTTTGGAATCGGATTTGACACCAATTTCATGGTAAAGGGCAAGCCCTGGGCCTACAATGATTGCTTCCTACTATAAACCTGATCCAGGCTGGTTGAAACTTCACCAACATTTGAAATTTGTTTGAAATAAAATTTAAATTCAGCAGGATAAGGGTTAAGTCTAAATTAGTTATTAGAAATTATTTGAAAAGGATGAATATCAAGTTACAGTAACAGCTTGCTCCTCTTTCCATTCATTGGAAGAAACTCGCTGCGCACAATGAGTATTTAGTATCGATAATGACAATCAAAGTCAATATCCTTTTGACAGTTAACCTTTGTCATGCTCAATCTGGAATTTTCCTGCTATGGAAGAAGGTATAGACAAAGATCAGCCTGCAGATATGTGCAGTCTAATCTTAGTCCTCACCACCTGGTATTTTCTATTTCAACAAAAAAATGTTTGTACGTAATATTTTTGAAATATATATTCAATCGCATAGTTCAATACTTTCAGCACTTTGATTTAATTGCAGTTTTGCAAAGTTTTTTCTTCAACTACAGTGAAGAGGGTGTTTCAAAAACAATCTAAATCTATATTTTATCAAAACATTTAACCATTATTTTCAGGGAAAAATATTACCAATTATAATTAAGGAGCTAATACAGTCAAAGTTAAATATTTAACATCAAATGCATTTGCCTTTTCTTCAAAATTTTTTTTTTTCTTTTTTTTTTTTTTTTTTTTTTTTTTTTTGGGGGGGGGGGGGGCAGCCCAAAATCCAGGGGCCATGGGCAAATGGGCCCCTGCTTGTCTTTTTTCATATTGTTGTAGGTACTCATTGGAATTGTTTATATAAAAATAGGTGCAATAGGTACCAATAAGTAAATTTGAAATTTCAAAATTGAAATCCTAAATTTCCTCGACCTATGATTAGACTGAATTTTCTTATAAAGACTTAAAGAGGAAGTAAATATCTAATCCATAATTGTTTCAAGTGGGACAGATTCAATCAACCATTTAAAAAGAATACAAGACACTTTTAAACTTAAGACAAATTCAAACTAACAACTTTTACAAGAAAGCATATTATTTATGAAACAATATCATTTAGCAACCACATAGAATAGTTGAATTCTTTTCAAAGTGAACCCCTTTTCATTATTGTCAACAACGATTTTTTTTTTAGCTTGGATCAGTCTAAAATATGGACCAAACAGAGGTACATTTAAGAGGGGATTAAGCTGATCTCAATGAAATCCTATGTTTTGGGTACTCATTTGAATCGCATTGCCAAGACGATTCAAATGAGTCCAAACAACATAGGGTTTGAGCTATCATGATTGAAATTCTTTGATTTACAATACAAAATACCCCCTCTATCTGTAGCTCTGAAACAGGAAAAAGAAACAACAAATTCTCCCTGTTCATTTAAGATTTGACAGATACTATAGGCTAAGAGCAGCCTGCACAATTTCGCAGCTCAATTTTAGCCTACGCTACCTGCTTTCTATTTCTCGATTTGTGGAACAAATTTATCACAAAAAAATGTTTATATGTTTGTATTGGGTTTAACACTGTTTCAAACAGTCTTTAAGTTCTATAGCAGGAGCTGGAGAACCTAACAATGGGTTGCTGGTATTTCTCACACCAGTACTGCCTTTGCACCCTTTCCTAGCCTCCAGATTCTATCCCACACATGTCTAAGACAGGGAGACAAATTGTCAGATAGGATAAGTGCCATCAGGAATTGAACATAACAAAACTAGAAAGCCATGAATGGCTTGAGTTGCTCCACAGGCTTGAACTTCTTGTAAAGCTAAAAAATTGACTAGATTTTAGATAGTTTGATTTCTACTGATGTTGAAAATGATTTTCAAAGTTTCAACTATATAACATATAGAGAAATGACATCCAACCCACAAAATGCATATTTTCATCCGACCACAATAATTTTTTGTAGACTGATAGAGGGTCACTTAAGGATAATTACAGTGAAATTTGGTTGATATCCATCATTTAGATTCTGAGAAAATGATTTCCAAAGTTTCCACTATATAACATATATAGAAATGACCTCCGCCCATAAAATATATATTTTTCATCTAATCACTATAATTTTTGGTGGACTGATAAAGGGTCAGTCAAGGATCATTCCATTTAAATTTGGTTGATATCCAACACTTATATTCTGAGAAAATGATTTTGAAAGTTTCCACTATATAACATATAGAGAAATGACCTCCGCCCATAAAATACATATTTTTCATCCGATCTCAATAAACTTTTGTAGACTGATAAAGGGTCACACAAGGATCATTCATGTAAAATTTCATTTGTATCCATCAATTAGAATTTGAGAAAAATCTCTTTTTACCATATTTGGAAAGTAGCCACGCCCATTAAATCCATGTTTTTCATTGGATCAAAATTTCTTGAACAACTTTGAAAGAGGGTCACCCAAGGATCATTCCTGTGAAGTTTAGTTGAAATTCATCCAGTAGTTTTTGAGGAGAAGATTTTTAAAGAAAAAGTTTACGAACGAAAGTGTACGGACGCACAGATGCACTGACGCACGACGGACACAACGCCATGACAATAGCCAGGGCTCGTGTTTGACCCTTAAACCAGGGTTTTGACCCCCAAAAATCTGGAAATATCTTGATTTGACCCCTAGAAATTTCTCCCAAGGGGGTCATTTTGACCCCCTTGAGAGGAATTACTAAGGGTCAAGACATGGTTTTATACCTAAGATTTTCACATATTACTATTTTAAGCTCTACAAAATAATTTCTTGTTTCATATCATTGCAAGAAACAGTTAAAGAGACTCTTATACATACAAAATTCTACTTATGATTTGCTTTTTCTGTCATTTTGACCCCTTTAAAGTCAGATTTGACCTCCAGAATTTCATAGGTGAGGAGTCAATGACTCGCCAATATCAAACCCTAACACGAGCCCTGAATAGCCCCAGTGGCTTTCAGCCAGTGGAGCTAAAAATGAGAATTTAATTACATGTACTAGTAATTAGGTAGGATAAGAATTAATATATTGCCACCTGATGAGGGTATACTCACCCTAAAGTGCTGTACCCCACCATTCTCTCTTGGTTCAACGGGCATACCCCTGGGTACATCTATGTATTCATCCAGTCGTTTACCACTTCCATTAAAAAGTTTCACGATTAATGGCCCAGCTGCTAGAATTATCAGAGCAGCTATCAGGAATTTGAGCAATGTTACGCTGTTTCTTCTCATTGTTGCTAAAAATTGAAAATGAGATTCATGTAAAAAGAATCATCAGGGCTCATGTTTGACACATTAACGAGGGTTTTGATATCTGATCTACAAACTTTGAGCAATTAGTCCCATAGTATCCCAATCTATATAGGTGGGGATACTATTGAATTGATAACTTGAATTCTAGGATGACATCAACCTAGATCCCCTGCTGAAATATCTACTATAAAAATAGCCTAGAATACACCTTTAATAAGGTAAATGAGAATACCCAGATAGGAGACGAATATCGGATAGTTGAATTTAGTGCAGAAGGACAAGATAAAGGACTCCAATGCCCCCGAAACAGAATTTTTTTTAATTCAACCTTGACAGATGACCTTGAAATAACCTAGACCTTGGTACCAGCAGATGAACATCATTGCAATCTATCATCATATCAAATATGAGCATTTTATCTTGAATAGCCTTTAAGTATGCTCAGTTACCCTATTACCGGGATATATCAATTACTGGTGTAGTTATAAATTTCAAATTTTAAACGAAGAAATACTTCAGACAATGTTTCAAAATCTTAGTTGTTCCTTTTACTGCAAGAAATAAACTAGATTGATCCCTGCTAGATCATGTTTATAATTTTGTAACATACAAGATTTGGACATTGTGGTGTATTCATTTCTTTTGTTCAACTTCAGTTAAGAAATAATTTTAACAGAACATTTCATGTACGGCACATAAATAGGTCAAAGTTTATGTATAACATTTAAAAAGTGTATGACAGGGTCCAAAGTTTGTGAACTTTGGAGGTTTTTGTAAGTACACCGGTAATTAGTACAAAAGTAGTTACGGTAAATCTTTAGGGTCATGTTATTTCCAGCCAAAGAATATTTTTTAAATGGATATTGCTAGAAACAAAAGTATTGATTTTGATTAAGGAATGGTTTACCTATGTGATGACACAAAATTCTCTAAGAAAAAATCAAGAGATTAATAAACACAGACAATTTACACTAAGGTAATAGGGTCAAGAAGTATAATTGGCAATGTTAATATTTTTATCAAGTTTTGCAGATAGACAGACTGTCACAGACTGAAAGAACGGAAGGACACAACGTTCACGCTGCCGATCGCCAAATTCGCAAATGGCAAATAAAAGTTAATTATGGCTCCAATTTTTTCATTTGGCGAAAATACATAGCACCCAAAACAGACAATCAATTTCTATTGAGACAAACCTGAATTTTCCTCCAAATATATAATCAACTTGACAAGCCAATGTCAATCCAGTCAATTATGTAATCGGGTCTGACACGCGACAAACATATTTCCTTATCCAATTAAAGTTTTAATTGACAGAATACTAAATTGCATAAGGCAAGCAAGCATCTCATTGGATGATTGCCAATAATAATTGTTCGTAAGTGGGCGTGACTAAATAGTCCTCAGTAATTTGTTTTAGTAGGATTTTAACAGAGCAATTATTTCAGACTTGCATACATATATTCGCATTATTTTTGTCGTAAAATCATTACACTTGTCAACTTTAACATTTTTCTGACCAAAATACTTATCTTAATTGGTCTATTATGCTTTGATTAATTTTGATAGTTTTACCCTCGGCAGCTGTTCCGTAATTCAGAATCCGAAAAATGCTACTGAAATTATATTGACATAAAGGTGGTATTGAAGATTCTGCACATGATTTTTGAAAGAATTAATTAGAATTTGTTTAATTTCATCCAAAAATTACAATTTTTACTGTTCAATAATCACACAGATGAAATTTATTTTCTGTACATTTGTACCCAAAAAGTTTCGACCCATCAGGTTTAAAAACAAATGTATCTATATCAAAAGTATGTTAATTTTAAAAATATAAGAGTTTTGTCAATAACACTTTCTTCCCAAACCCATTTTCTTATCAAAGCACTGGAGTTACTGACAGAAGAGGACACAATTTGGCTTTCTTGTTTTACAAAGCTATATGGTAGTTGTGACAACTTAAATTTTATTTTGGAATGAAATTATTCCATTTTTTTTTTTAAGTCAAAACCATTTTAAAAATCTGAACAAACAGGAGCCTTATTTAACTTGGCACACAGACTCATTAATTTGGCCCAAACTATGATCCATTTGGCCCCAACTTTTTTCATTTGGCGAAAATGATGGCGACAACTTTTTTCAAGCCAGGGAGAACCCTGAGGACAGCGGTAAAAGAATATGCCCCCAATGCAGGGGCATAAAAAACAATTAGTTTAGATTAGTTAACACTCGCTGACATGCCAATGGACATTCCCCAGATCCCTCTATCTAGAATAAACACTGCCTCCTTGCAGAAATCCTAGATATGCTATTGTCTTCATATGGTATCCAGATCTGAAATATGAAATGCTTTATGTTTCAATATATGAATTTTAGCGATCATATTAAATTCAAAACGCAATTAGTGAATTCAATAAACAACCTTACCCCACCCACTTATCAAACCTTTACTTAACCACTTGGGCAGACAATGTCTTTAATTTACAAATACAGAAAATTTTCTCGTGTGTGGCAGAAACGTGAAAAAGGTGCAAGATAACCAAACAAACCTTTCTATTTCTTTACAATAAATTTTCAATCAGTACTAAACTTGTTAACAATAAAAATTCTTGGTCGTTCTTATCACTGCTACGTCGCAACCTCCATGTTGACAAGTGCTTTCGTCACAAACAGTTTCGTACTACTTAGGATTCGCACTAAAATCATACTGGTCATTAAATAATGTTAAATTGCCTCGATTGTGAAAAAGAATGAACAAATAATCTTATATTAAAAGATAAGATTAAAAAAAAAGATAGAAAAGAAATAACCCAAGCATATCAATAAATAAATACAAAAAATCAAAAAAAAATCAATCAATCAATCTATCAATTAATCAATCAAGTCATCAATCAATCAATCAATCAATCAATCAATCAATCAATCAATCAATCAATCAATCAATCAATCAATCAATCAATCAATCAATCAATCAATCAATCAATCAATCAATCAATCAATCAATCAATCAATCAATCAATCAATCAATCAATCAATCAATCAATCAATCAATCAATCAATCAATCAATCAATCAATCAATCAATCAATCAATCAATCAATCAATCAATCAATCAATCAATCAATCAATCAATCAATCAATCAATCAATCAATCAATCAATCAATCAATCAATCAAATCAATCCAATCGATCAATCCAATCGATCAATCCAATCGATTCCGAATTCAATTCCAATTACATGTACCACCAGTCCGATTCATTCTGTAGTATTCATACAGCTGGGTTCATTCATTCATTTTTTCATTCATTATTTGACCAGTCATTCAATTATTCAAAACTAGTATATCATTCATTCAAATCAAATAACCATATAAGTTCCGAGACATTCACTCGATACCATACCATTCATTCATTCCGTGATTCATTCATTCCGTGATTCATTCATTCATTCATTCATTCAAATTCATAGTCAGCTACATGTAGCGGGTGACTGATTTGAGCCGCGAAGATGGCAATCGCCATTGTTTTTATATCTTTTCTTTACGAATGGTTTATTTAATAGTTGCTTTATTAAGTGTAATTCTGCAAAATGTTTCAAAACCAAACCATTTTTACAGTATTAAATTTTGATAAGGTTGCGAACAAATATAAAATATAATTTTCGTGTCAATTAGCTTGAAAAAAAGTATGTGGTATGAACTATGGAAAAATGTATTATTTTGTAGAAAGGTATAGAGAAAAACTGAATAACATCCTGATATTGTGAAAAAAAAAATCAAAATGAATGAATAAAACATAATGTGTAAAGAAACAAAATGGTTGTTTTTCGAGGATTATTTGTCAAAAAGATTAAGTCTTATTTATAAATCAATCAATCATTTGTACCATACTCTCGAACATTGACCATGTTTCCTTGAAAGGTTCATAAAT
The DNA here is from genome assembly GCA_948146395.1 of Fragum whitleyi. Lineage (NCBI taxonomy): Eukaryota > Metazoa > Mollusca > Bivalvia > Cardiida > Cardiidae > Fragum > Fragum whitleyi. The sequence continues at coordinate 57,002,495 of OX411549.1, read as the reverse complement.
TTTTTGTGTCTTGTATTTCTTAACGGTAAGTTTTAACTGTCTTTTCATCCGTCTATTAAATCTAAATCCAACTCAGTAAGCATTTAGATAAAAAAAAATATTCTTTATGATTTAAAGCATGCTTTCAGAGAAAGGCGTTCATGTGAAACCAGAGTCACCATGTTTTATAAAGTCGTTAATAGTTTGTTGCAGTGCCCATACCAACTTATCTTGAAAGACCAGTTAGGATCACCAGACATATGCACACAGAATATTTTAGAAAGATCCAACAATCGCTTCCCACTTTACATTTATTCTTTTTCCCCGACAAGGTGATACTCTGGAAACAGCCTACCAGAAACAATTGTACAACAGCCTGACATTGCATCGTTCAAAAAGAGTCTCGATTCTTTTCAGATAGCCTGAGCCGGCCTTGGATGACCAACATGACTGGCATTCCGAACAAAATCATTCTAAATCATTCACTTAGCGATTCATTCATTCATTCCAGATACTTACTCTAATCGATCAAAAACGCTCCAAAAACATTTGAAAACTTTCGAAATCGTTCGTTCAATTATTTTTAGTCGCTACCGTATCACATACCCATATGAGCGACTCCCTCAGAAGACGGTTAGTTCTTAAGGGGGGGGGGGGGGTCACGGTAAAAGGTTACATTACGAAACTACTGCTGAGATCCGCCACGATTATCTAACGTGCTCGGTGTAAAGCACCGTCTCATGGAACCTCAGTTTAATGTCTCTTCCGATAGACAATTTAGTTTGTTAGTGTGCCAGCCCGAGAATCGAAATCGTTCAAGATTATCAACATTTTATTCAAATCGATCAAATCATTCTACGACTTTAATGGCTGGTGAGGATTTGAAAGTGTCCGACTGGTCCAGGAAGACACACAAACAGAAAAGTATGTAAATTTTATCAAAAGGAGGCAATAAATATCGACAATTTCGTTCAAGATGAACAAAATAAGCGATATTGGATTACCTCATTTCATTTCGCTCATAACTCGCTCCACACACTCATTCACTTTCATTCCAAAATCATTCCAAAATCATTCATCTTGTCAATTTCACGATGTTCTTAGCTGTAACTAGTGTTGGGACGAAGTTCCCTGTGTTACAGACTCGCTTCTTTTCAGCTATTATAAGCGTTCTTTCACTTGAAATTTATTGGCCATCTTTAACCTCCAACGTCATCGAACATCCGTTCACAGTGTATTTGGACAGGACACTTTACAGATGAAGTCTCAAACCATCCCGCTGTTAAAGTGGGTAGTGCTCAGTGGTTAGAATGCATTGCCCCTTTCTCTATGTGCCATATAAGATATGGAATGGGCCAGGACCACTCTGGAAATTAGAGTCTTTTGAACCTCGAATAATAATATGAGAAAAAAAAATATATAAAATAAAAAAAGGGTTTTTTTTTAAAAAAAAAAAAAATAGAATTAAAAAAAAAAAAGATTCATCAGGCAGAGATCAGTCAGAGAACGCAAATCATAATACCACGAGTGAAAATATAGCTTTTGTTGTGCATCAATCATTCTTACACACACAAAATCAAAGCACTGATGGTGAACGGGTCTGATAGCATTCTAGAGTGAAGTATTGAATTTGTTGAGAAAATGGAAATTACATCTGTAAAAAATGATTAAGGGAAAGTGTCTCGACAAAATTTCGACAATGCTCACGGTAAATTCAAATTTGTTTTGCATGCCGAATTTGTTCTCAAATATTACTATAAAAAAAGAAAAGAAAATAGAATACCACTTAACAGGAAACATACTTTGATTTTGTTTGGGTTTTGTTGTCGTTGTTTTAATCTACATTTTGGTTCATAATTCAAACGGGATTTGATATTATTTGCTCAATATTTGAGTTTTTTCCAAATCATAATATTCTCCGAGTGGCAGCGTCACGTGCTCCTTGAGAGTCGTAACATCATTTATTTCTTAAATGGAACAAAACAGTCCGAAAGGTAATTCAATTTCAACATGCGGAACCCATATTTCACAGATCAAACAGCAGTCTTTCTGCATTTTGACTATGAAACGTAATCCGCTAGGGCTAAGGAACTTTTATGACCTGAATGGGATCCCAAATCCCCCTAATTTAAAGACCGCTGTTTCGTCTTTAACCAAAACCCTGTAATTACAATGTTTGGTCTCTTTAGGTTATATTCAGAGTTTTGTAAAATAATAATTATCTGACGCCATTGTACAAAAAAAGAAGAAAAACAATAAGATTTATGTAGGTAGGTATTTTGTACAGCTAATGAATTGTCCAAATATAGTCGTTGTCTAAATTCTGTTGCTCCTACCAATAAGTGGATAATCGTAAAAATAATAGGGTATAAGGCAAATGCCGCCGCACTGAAGGTAAGTATTTAGGCTAATAATAGATCTGGTGCGAGAAATACCAGCAATCCATGATTAGGTGCTCCAGTCCACAGACGATTGATTCACAATCCAAATTTCGTCTTAAAGGCTATTATATATTTACTTGTATGGAATAACTCGGATTATGAAAAATCGCCTGTGCTTCAGCCACCGCGAGTTTACAGAGAAATTGTTTATAGCGGCGTTCATCCCTATTCAAAGAAAAGGCACAAGAAAGGTTGTTCATTTAAAACACGCGTCTATTAATTCCTGAAACCCGTCTCGAGACTGACTGTCGCATGTTGTAAAGTTATGTAAAACCCGATTGCATACTCCACAGATGTTACTAGACTGGTAACCTTTACTAAAGCTAACCATGTGTATTGAATTATACAGTAAAAACAAGTTCAGTGGGTCACGACCTATAAACAGATATTTCCGACAAATTACTACAACTTGCAGTAGCGAGGGATTAGACAATTAGGCAATTTTGCATTATCTTCACATGTGAAAGAATTCTAGTATCATGCCATTAACGAAATAAACAGTGATTTTGAGAAGAGAAGTCTTGAGAAATAATAGATTTATGGATAAAATGGGAAAAAATTGATTCAGAGAAAATTTTCTTAAAGCGCGTCATTTTGAACGTGATTGCTATGCAACGTACATCGTGACGTCATTTATTGGGTTCCGCTTAGATTACCCCAGATAGGATAAAATGAATGAAATCGGGGTATAAGCTTTTGATAATTTCACTGAAACATCCCTTGGCCATTTCCGTAAACTGCAACAGACCTCGGATGTATATAAGGCGGATGGGTATGTAACAAAATTGTGTATTTTGTTAAGCGGAAACATTTGAAGAAAAACTAGCGTGAAAAAACCCGGCATTTTCGTTAGATTTATTATTTTATACAGTAAAAAATGGCTGAAAATCTTTATCTTTGAGAATGTCGAATCATTCTCAAAAATTAAGATTTTTCAGCCGTTAGTTAAGATTCTGAAGGTATTTATATAAGAATACGATGGTTTCACGTCAGTGTCTTAAACGAGTAACGTTGGCGACGTCGAATGTTTTTATTCAAAGTTTCGAGGGCACAAGCCATTTAAACATCGAGTTTTTCCAAGGTTTTCCCGTAATTCTTAAAAATAGTCCGTCTAAGTACATCCGAGGGTGATAGTGATATTGGCCGAGTGGTGTTCCGAATGTGGTTAGGCGGTAAGTTGTTCAAATAATAACCTATCGTTATTTCTAAGATAATCCACCGAAAAGCATTGAAAAAAGAATGATCATTCTAGGTCAAGAAAACATCCTGAATGATAAAACTTTCAACCCTGGTCAGTCTGCTCAGTCCGCTCAACCAGACCAGACAACCAGACATTTTTTTCACTTCCAATAGGGTTCCTTTTTTCCCGGGATGGATAAAAATGTGTAAATGTGACACTAGACTTGCAAACCTGTCCCATCTACACTACTCTCCGAAATTGCTAATATCGATAGACTAGGACAGGCTTCGTCTTCAAAAAGAGACCGGCTTGGTATGCGTACCCGAAATTGTTTTCATTGTGAAATTAAACCAGTTTTTAGGCCAATCAGAATGCAAAGAAATTGGCGGAATCACCAAGAATTAAATTATTGGTATATGACCTTGAGCTTGGTATCAACAGAAAGGTCTTGTCCAAAGCAATCGTCGTGTCAAGTATGAAAGGTCTTACACTTACCAATCAAAAGTTATGGCCAATGTTTAAGTTTTTATTTTGAATAATATTGAATTTGAAAAAAATGACATTGACATTGACAGACTACATTGACTTTATAATTCGCAGAAGGCTCTTGTCACAAGCAAAGCACATGTGAAATATTAAGGCTGTGTCACTTACCAATCGAAAGATATTGCCAATGTTAAAGCTTTACTTTTTCATTAATTTGACCTTGAAAAATGACCTTGACATATGACCTTTAGTGTAGTATCAACATAAAGTTATTGCCTCAAGCAATCATCTTGTGAAATATAAAGGCTATATCACTTACTTTCTAAAAGTTATTGTGATTTTTAAAGTTTTTCCTTCGGACACACGGAAAAACAGAGTAACAGACAAACAGAAAAAAACAGATAAACAAACAAACAAAAAAAAGGATCGAAAGTGATATGCCCCGATCAATCGATACTCGATACAGGGCATAAAAAGACACTTTTTGCGACCAGTTTTTGTTGAAAATCGTGTCTAAATGTTTCACTATCTGAAAATAAAAAATATTATTTTTTTATTACAAGTTTATTTTGAAAAATAAAGTGATCATTCATGTTTGATGAAATATGCTAATAATGATTAGATCCTGTTGAGTCTATGTAGTATGTTTCGCCTGACCAGGGTCGATGCTTGTCTTTACCAGGTCCTTTTTCGAGTGATTTGTCATATTTAAAAAGGGACGGATCTTGCATAGGTTAACGGGCTAAATAGCTATGTAATTCAGGTCAGGCCGCGTATTATGTATCAAGTTTGGTGGATTCACCGACTTCACCATAACATTGGCTGTATAACCCGGGTTCATCGAAGGTCGCATTTGCATACCATACACGCTTTTTTATTTGTGAAAGCGCGCACATTTACATATGAAAAGCGCCCAAAATAATTTTTCAAAGGCACATTTTCTGGCATATTTTTTTTGGAAATTAAGCACATTTTGACGTTCTTTTAAACAACAAACACACGTCCTTTTGATTTAAAAACGCAATACCTACATTTCATCCATGCGCAGACATGACCCGCGATCAAGATGAAAATGCTCACGAAACGTTTGACAAATAGTTGGCCGCTTTGCAATGGTACCATCATGTTAAGCGGGATACCAATTCCAAACGCTTGAAAAGCTTTGCATCCAGCACATAGGACTTT